>CM021103.1:535092648-535810678 GCA_007115665.2 Sequoiadendron giganteum | reverse complement strand
AAAGACAGTCACCCAATCAAGGGCAGCAAGCACTGCCCACACCACAGCAGTACCAGCCTCAACAGCAGTACCAGCCTCAACAACAGTACCAACCTCAGCAGCAGTACCAGCCTAAGAGGAATAATTTCCAACCTTTCAACAACAACAACAACTACAAGCCTCGAAATCAAGGACCTCCACAAAGAGGAGCAGAGGCCGAGAAATCTAATATGTTCTGCTGTTTCCATGATACAGACGAACATACCGGATCCACATGTCCTGAGAATCAAAGGCTAGACCAGATCATGGGATATGCCGGAGATCGAGTACCAAGCTCAAATTCAGTACCTTCAAATGCGAACGTTGTCTCACCACAAACGGACAACTTCGATGGCGACTCCGCAATGGGATACTTTCATAGCGAACCCGAAAATCAAGAAGAAGAAGATTACCGTCAGTACTCTCTTGCTGTCAACCATGAAAGCATGTCGACGCCTGTATTCACTCGCGCTCAACATTTCAAAGCACAGAAAGAAGAAGAAGACAGACAAAAGTCAAATGAAAAAGGAAAAGAAGCTTCCACTTCTAATCCCAAGTCTACACAAGAGAATGTCACACCAAACCCTCAAGATCCGTCTTCGACGAACTTTGACATTGTGACGTCTATGATGAAGACGAAGGTACAGATCTCACAGCTGGAGTATCTCCAGGATCATCCCGATCAAATCGATCGGATTCTCAAAGTAGTACAAAAGCAGGCTGTCATCCAGCCTACGTTGCTAGCATCTACCGTACCAGCGGAAGAAAAGCCAAAACCCTTCTATATATCTTTGTATATGGGAGGTTATAAGCTCAGCAATTGCATCATTGACTCTGGAGCATTGGACAACGTCATGCCTTTGCAAATCATGAACTCATTGGGACTATCATGCACCGAAACTCACGACAAGTGTTATTCACTTGAATCAAAACCGGTGCCGTTAGTCGGCCAATTGAAAGACACACAAATAAGACTAGCGTCCTGCCCAAAGAAGAAGATCATGATGACCATCCTCATAGCTGACATTCCAATCAGTTATGGAATGTTACTAAGCCGAAGTTTTTGCAAAGATCTCGGAGGCGAGATTCAAATGGATTGGTCATATGCGACCATTCCACTAAAGAAAGGTAGTTTCAAGTTGGAACCAGAGGCTAAGTCAAATTTCACGGTGGTGAAATCTCCAGACCCCCAAGCACAAGTGCTACATCAAAGTACGGGTCTTGGTACATATGCCATGCTGACCGAAGTGACCGAAGAAGAAAAGAAAGTTGCATTTGCCACAAATACATCAAATGAAAGATCAAAGATGTGGACAATGCAATTCGATGGACGTTGCTCGATAGCAGGCTCAGGAGCGGGAGTTGTCATTACCTCTCCTGAAAGAGTTTTATATCAATTTGCTTATCACTTGCAGTTCGATAACACAAACAACACTGCAGAATATGAAGCGCTTATACTAGGCCTCAAGAATGCAAGAGATATGGGTATAAAATACCTTCAAGCTGAAGGCGACGCAGAGCTGATCGTACAACAGGTCAGAGATCGCTATCAAGTCAGAAAAGGCCACCTTCAGGCTTACTGACAAAGGGTGTGGAATGCTATTGATTGGTTCGAAGTATTCAACATCAAATACATTCCACGCGAGAAAAATAGCAGAGCAGATGCCCTTGCGGTATCTGCTGCACTCTTCATGCCTCATTCTGATTTCCATCAGAATGCCTTCGCTATTGAGCTCGTGTATAGGCCATCTGTCCCCGACAATTGTGAAAATTGGCAGGTCTTTGATGATGATGATGACATCAAAGAGTTCCTCTGCATGGGGGACAATTACAAAGAACTATCCTTTGAAGGAAGTACCTCTCCATTCAAAGAATCCATAGCAGAAGATTCTGAAGCAACGGAATCTGGCATCATCTAGCTAAGAGGCAACAACATCCCCAAGGGCCTAGTATCCTTGGAGGATATATTTGACAAACATGATAGATGCGTGCAAGATCAAAGAGATTCAGCTAGCAAAACATCCGCTGAGTATAGTCAAATCAACATCGGCACCGAAGATAAGCCTCGACTTGTTAACTTGGGAAAGGGTTGCACTGCGGAGGAAAGCGACAACTTTATCTCCTTATTCAGACAATACAAGGATGTCTTTGCATGGACTTATCAAGATCTGAAAGTCTTCACGCCAAAGGAATTGTCTCATACAATTCCACTCAAGTTAGATATCAAGCCTTTTAGGCAAAAGCAGAGGCACTACAACCTGCGTGTCCAAGATACAATCTACGCGGAGGTACAAAAGATGGTGGATGCCAAGATCATATTTCCAATCCATCATTCTACCTGGGTGTCCAATATTGTTCCTGTGCGCGAAAAGAACGGAGAGATCCGGATTTGTGTTGACTTCAGGAACCTGAACCAATCGTAATTAAAGGATAATTATCCTTTACCTATCATGGAGCATACCTTGCAGACGGTTACCGGATCGGAGATGTTATCATTACTTGATGGCTTCTCTGGGTACAATCAAATTGTGATGGCTAAGGAGGATCAAATCAAGACAACGTTCACCACCCTGTGGGGAACGTTCGCCTATGAGAGGATGCCCTTTGGCCTCATCAATGTCGGTGCCACCTTTCAAAGAGCCATGGATTTGGCGTTTGGAGATCTAAAGAACAAAGTGATAGTCGTCTACCTTGATGACCTTACTGCTTTCTCACGGAAGCGGCAAGATCATTTTCAACACTTAGTGAAAGTGTTCGAGAGATGTAGGTATCATCACATATCCTTGAATTCAAAGAAGTCTATCTTTGCGGTGACGGAAGGAAAACTACTAGGCCATATCGTCTCCAAAGAGGGAACTCGGATCGATCCAGATCGAGTGGATTCTATCAAAAACCTATCTCTCCCAACCAATACTACTTAGGTGCACTCTTTCTTCGGAAAGGTAAACTTCATACGAAGATTTGTACCTGACTTCTCAGAGCTGACCAAAGATATATCAGCAATGATGAAGAAGACGACCGCCTTCAAATGGACCGACAAAGGAAAAGAGGCGTTCATCAAGATTAAAGAAGCCATCAGTAAGGCACCAGTGCTGGTTCGACCCAATTTCAGTAAGGAATTCATTCTTTACTGTTACGCGTCGGAGTACACTCTTTCTGCCATACTAACCCAGAAGCTGAATGAGGAGTCGGAATCGCCAATTGCTTTCATGAGGAGTAGTTTCAAAGATAGCGAATCCCACTACTCCCAAATTGAAAAGAATGCCTATGCTGTCGTGAGAGCTATGAAAATTTTTAGATTCTACATCTTAAATGCTCACACAACAGTCTATGTCACTGATTCTGCAGTCAAAAGTATCCTAACTCAGCAGGAGATGGGGACTAAAAGAGGCAACTGGATCGCCAAGGTCCAGGAATATGACTTAGATATCAAGCCGACCAAACTCGTCCGCGGGAGAGGTCTATATTAGCTCATGGCAAAAGATGGTGATCTAAAACATCAGGCGACTGATGGCGTGATAGGAACAAAAACTGAAGAAGACCTTCCAATGGTCTTATTGGTTGATTATGTGGAGGAGTGGTACTCAGAACTATGGTACTATGCAACCTATGGAGAATGTCCAAACCACTTGGACAAACAGCAGAAAAGAACCCTAAGGTTGAAAGCACAAAACTATGTGCTGCGAGGCAACGTTCTATACAAGCGTGGACTTGATGGAACGTTCTTGCTTTGCATCAGTAGAGACCAACAATGGCAGTTGTTGGGAACATTTCACAACGAAGCATGCGGTGGCCACTTTTCCTCAAGGGTCACAGCATTCAAAATTCTGCGGGCACAGTTCTTCTGGCCAATTTTGTTCCGCGATGCATATGAATGGGTGCGACAATGTCAACAGTGCCAACATTTTGTTGGCAAACTCAACCTAGCAACCATTCCACTGAGGCCAGTAATAATAGATGCTCCATTCCAGCAATGGGGTATCGACTGCGTAGGTCCAATAAACCCACATTCCAGTAAAGGACATGTCTATGTCCTTACGGCAACGGATTATTTTACCAAATGGGTTGAAGCAGTTCCTACGAAGAATGCTACTTCCAAAGTTGTGTGCACATTCCTCAAAGAAAACATTATCACACACTTTGGAGTACCAAGGAAGATCGTGACCGACTATGCTACAAGCTTCACATCAGAGGAGTTAGTAGAATTCTGTTTCGACTACGGCATCACACTGTCCCATTCTTCAGATTACTATCCACAAGGCAACGGATAGGCCGAGTCATCCAATAAGAACATAGTCACGATCGTGCGCAAGATGGTTGAAACCAATCAACGGTCCTGGCACATTAAGTTATACGACGCTCTTTGGGCTAATAGGATCACACCCAAGAGAGCCATCGGCACTTCCCCCGTTATTATCATATACAACACTGAAGCGATGCTACCCATCACTTTGGAGTTGTCAGCTTTGCAGCTGGCATCTACAATAGAAGATGAAGAATTCAAGGATCCAATCCAAAAGCGCATTCTGTGTCTGACACAATTGCAAGAAGAGAGGGTGGAGGTTGTTGATAAAATCACTCAGCACCAAGAAAGAGTGAAGAAGATCTTCGACAAGAAGGCTCAGCAATGAGACTTCGAGATTGGAGATAGAGTCCTGCTGTGGGACAAGAGACACGAATCAAAAGGAATGCACGGAAAATTTGACTCCCTTTGGTTGGGCCCGTTCCTGATACATGATGTTGCAGGAGAGAATTCTTACATTCTCTCACATTTAGATGGAAGGCTCTTTGCACTGCCCTACAGCGGGCAGTACTTGAAACATTTCATCCCTTCAGGGATGGGGTGAGTATATTGTACAAATTTTTTCACTTTATTGTTATGTTGTTATGTTTTTCCCCGTTCCGTAAAGTATTGTCCTGTTTCAAGTGATTCCTTAGGAAGTCTTGTTTTAGGTGAATAAATAGGTGAGCCCCCAATAATGAAGGTGAACTTCAAGTTCTTATGTGAAATAGGAAATGAGTCCTGACTCCGTTACCCAGCTGATAAAGTACTGGTCTACGAAACTTGAGATTCTCGGTTCTCCTATGTTGTAGGTATCCGACATGGTCACCAGACGGAGCCTATGTTATACCCAAAATGAAATTTTTGGCATTCTGCTTAAATTGAGCTAAACAATGTAAAAATGCCATCGAAAGTACGTTTTAGGTCAAAACAAACATGAAGTCTTTGTGGGTTTATGTCAAAGAACCTATGGTTAAAATTTTGAAAAAATGAAAATTAGGGTTTTACACCCCTATTTTTATGGAAACCCTAAAAAACAGGACCTTCCCGGAAATGATTGAAAATAATTCTGATAGGGTTAATTACCTTCACGATCATATTGATCAAGTCAGAATTATCAAAACATATGTTTTACTCTGGTGGGTCTATTTCTATTTTTCAGGAACAAAGTTAGGAGCTCCGTAGCCATTAATGGCAGATTGGCCAGTACCAGGTGTTGAAAGCTAAACCTCAAAAGCTTCAACGAAGAAACCATGGCAGAAAATGATGAAAATGATGTTGTTCAACGAAGGAGATTCTCAAAACGGAAAAGGCCAAAATTTGGCTAACTCTGGAAAGTGCACGTTTTGTCTACCAAGGCAAAGCACAGTCTACAGTGGCTAAAAGCGCCAGTCTTGAAGAAAGGCACCCTTGGGTCTCAAAGGGAAAATAAAATAATTTGGCACCTCCAACTCAATCATCCTCTTCACTTTTTATGCTGGCTCGACAACGAAACAATCAGCAAGATCATCTGATTCAGGGATCATTGACCAACTGTCAGCAAAGTATGGAGGAACCATTGATGACAGATATGCCAAATCAAAGAGCTTCAAGGTAAAAGCGCCACTACTGCCCAGGGGTGCCCCTCAGTTGTAGGCACCAAATGAATCCATAAGCAACAAATCTATACATGAGATCTTTCCAGTTTCCTCCCAGCTACGTGATCAATCTGACAGCAAGTCCATAAGACACACCAAATGATCACGAGTTGAGATCAAGCATAAAAGCCAAAATTGAAGAATTGGAAAGACAAGCCAGAAAATAGCTAAGGCATGGTTAAAAGCACCCCTCTTGAAGAAAGGCGCCCTTTCCTGAAGGCATCCAGATTCAGCTAGAATCTTCACTGCCTCCCAGGGTGACCTTCTCAGCTATGACCTATCTCGTTAGCAAATCTATCAGCAAGAACATCCGACAAATCAATCAACTGATGGAAGAGGTCAAATTCAGGCAGTCCACAACCAAGATGAAACCAAGCAAATGCTCAAAGTGCCCCTGCTGGCCAGAGGCGCCCTTTAGTTTGAAGGCCCAAAACTTCCCAGCTTCAACTAAGAGGTCAGTCATCCTGAGTGAGACCGAACCGGCTACCCAATACATCATCAAGTAGGGTCATCTAATTCATCTAACATCGGGAACGTCAGATCAAGGCAAAGAAGGTCTGAAAAGGTCAAAACAAAGAACAATCAATGAAAATTGACTAAGGCATTGTCAAAAGCGCCCCTCTCAAGGAAAGGCGCCCTTCTTCCTGGAGACCTAAACTTAGTTTTCTGAGTTAACCCCTCCCAGGCATATCTAATCATGTTGATCCTGCCTCAACAACAGAACTGCCAGCCACTACTTGAGATCAACTGAGTAACCTGAATCAAAGATCAAACGGGAGTACTTCAGCTTGCAAAATGGACGAAAATGATCAACTTCAAGGATGGACGCCTAAAATAAGTCAAAGCAAAAGTGTTGACTTGACTTACCAAATTTAGAGCCAAAAAGAGACCAAACACTCCACATCAGTGAAAATCATCTTTTGCAACTCCAGATCTGGCCTGAATCATGAGTTGTCTTCCATACTTGATCGATCTTAACCCTAATTGCCTTATATTCATGCTAGGTGTCCCTTTCCTCATTATTATTTTTGTAGGTTGAAGGATAAAACATCATGTAGCTCTCAAGAACACGTTTTCAAGATCTGACAGGGGTTTTGGATGAATCTTCAATATTTTTGAAGATCATTGGCAGTAAAAGTATTCTTCTCCCAAGATTGCTTCCAGAGACAGATTATTGCAAAGTGGCAATTTATAACTTCCAACCCATCTTCTGTATATTTCCTCTATTTCTGTCTATATTTCTTTTGCATGTCATAGCAAATGACAGATTATCACAGATCTGGCCAACTAGGTATGATCAGCGCAGCTTTTTCAACAAAACCCATATGGTAGATTTTTTCAGAAAAAGTAGCCTTGCTGCCCCTATTTTTTAAGGTTTCCGAAAAAAGTCATAATATTGAAAAACAGACAAACTGGGTTTGTTTGGTTTGAAGCACGAACAAAACCCATGTGTTAGATTTTTCAGAGAAAAATCACTTTCTGGTAGCCCTGCTACCTCTGCTACCAAAGGGCTTTTGCATGCCAACGAAAAACTCATTTTTCTGAATTTCTGACGATTTGGGTTTGTCTAAAAAATTATTCTTAACAAAACCTATTTCTAAGAATTTTTCGTAAAAACTACCCCCTGACGAGGCTATTTTTAGCAGTTCCATAAAAGTGTCAAGACAGGGTCAAGTGACTAGTTAATATTCAAGGTTTTCAAAATGCAATACTCTCAGGTACAATACAGGACCAAAATGGTCCTATACCATGATTACCTGAAAATGAATGACACAGACTTATGGCGGAAAAATCCAGAGGTCAGTTCTGAGGATTTGGAGGACATGAATCAGATCACATTGCAGAACATCGAAGAATCCAGTTTCTTTCAAGCAACATCTATTTTAATCACCTTACAAAGCATCGAGCTTGTAACTGCTTGCACAAAGCATTACAACCCGACTACAAGAGAGATCATGTCAGTAGACAGGAGGGTGATTTGCAGCTTAAACCCGGCGGACATAGAGACTTGTTTT
Source organism: Sequoiadendron giganteum (assembly GCA_007115665.2). Lineage (NCBI taxonomy): Eukaryota > Viridiplantae > Streptophyta > Pinopsida > Cupressales > Cupressaceae > Sequoiadendron > Sequoiadendron giganteum. Next base: position 535,802,726 of record CM021103.1, on the reverse strand, counting down.
GCAATTCCACCATGCCCTACCAAGAAGGTCATATCTGTGACAGAATGTGAAAAAGAATTCGAGGCTTCGAAGGACGAGTGTTCTCTTATAATGGCCCAACATTGGTTGAAAACAAAGAGAACCAGCTTGCCTAGATTGGTTGGGAGAGGAGAATTCAAAGACGAGTATAGATTGCTAATCACCCTACTTAGAAGAGTCACTAGGCAAGAATAGGGAAAATCCTTCCAACCGTGGATGTTCTACATTATTGGAAAAATAATCAGCAGGAAAGAACACTACGACTGGGCCTCTCTGATCAGTGACACACTCCACCAACAATTCACCGGGTTTCTAGAAGAGCACCATTTCCACATGTGTTCATACCTAGTCTACCTAATAGCCTTCCAAAGCGATTTCAGAACATTAAACACTGTGGGAACCCTGGGTGTGCCAAAGGTCCAAGAATACTTTCCTTGCTTGGAGTTCACTCTAGCGGAAAGACACTTCAAAAAGATAAATGACCTTTTTCTCTATGCACACCGTGCACGAGCTAGACCATGAGATGCACGTGCGTATTTCACCAGTAGCTAAGGCAACAATGGTGGATTGGGCGGATTGGTTCATTCAATTCCCCACTTTCACTTACATGCGCGTGTATGGCTACAATGGTCACCCCGCCATGATGCCATGCTACCCCTCAGGTAGGGTAGTGTTCATGGAATTCCTGAGGTAGTTGGCCAAAGTTCACTCTTACCTTCCCATAAAGAAGAAGTCTACTACAAACTTTCCTTTCCAGATGGGATTCTACAGATGCAGGATTGCAACTGATGCCAGGTTGATAAGCCAGAAATAGTGAGATTTAATCTCAAATACCTCATTGACAGGAGGCCATCCTATGACCCCAGAGGCATCTTCACAACACACCTTGAGCAAAGATCATCTCATGAACCTTTCATGGAGGATTTTTGGGTCAACTGCGAGGATGAGTTCGAAGTGAGAAGAAGGAACAATAGCAGATTCAAGCTCTCACAGATTGCAAAATTCATGTCAGAGGACATCGAGGGCTTATCTGATGATGAAGAACAAGTCATTCTTTCTTCCTTCTTCACGGGTCTAGTGGATTCTCAACCACTCGACGAAGTAGACAGGAACACAAAAGAGAGTACGTCTATTGAGGAAAGAACGCATAGAGTAATTCGACACAATCAACTCTACCTAGACAGTAAAAGGACAAGGAAGGTAGTACTTCCCCGATCAGAGCCGCCAGTGGTTCAATTTACACTACCTTCCTCGTCTAGGAGGAAACCCAGACAAAAGAAGATGAGCATTCTTCCAGAAGGAATGTGGATGTCAGGGAGCACATGGGGAAGAAGAGGAATTGCCAGCACAAGTCGGCAAGAGGTGCAGGTGGAGACAGCCACCAATTTACCTGAAACAGTTGAGACTGCTGCAGCTACACTAGAACCAATGATTAAAATAATAGTTGCAGAGATGGAACCCATTGTAGAAGAAGTTGTAGCTGAAGCAGTGCTTGTGATAGAAATAGAGCCATCATCTTCACCACCATCACAGAGGTCACAAAGTCCTATTGATTTGGACTCGCCACCATGAGACGTTGCCACGACAGAGTCTCATTCTTCTAGCATTCAGGGGGCCTATGTTCCTCCTCCCAACGATGCTAGCCGAGATTCTATCTAGCTGGACAGCTCGCTTGGGAGTTAAAGGGAGAGATCTTCTTATCAGCTTGACTTCTCTGAATTCCATCATGTCCCACAACACAAGTCGGCAAAGAAGTTGAAGAAGCAGACACATGTAGAGAAGAATGCAGAGAAGAGACTGCTGCCCCACCTGAAGACAAAGATATACATAATGTGAGGGTTGAGGATTTCACACTTTCAAAGGTGAACCTTGGAAAGACCACTCAACAAGTGGAGGTAGACCTTCTCGGAATTGCCTCAGCGAGCGTCAAAGAAAGGATGAAAAAGAATGGACAAGACAAAGCAGCCTTGAAGGCTGAAATCCGTCAGCTGAAATTGTACATTTCAAGTTTGATGCATGACATTCCCAACTCCTCGGCCTTGCCTCAAGGATTATTGGATCTCCTAGCTAAAAGAAACCATCACCAGTTGATCACATACGACAAAAACTTGAGATGTCAAGTGGATGAGTTTGTCGTCAAAGGAAGGTGTGTATTAGCACAAGCATATCAGCTGAGAGACAGAGCACATGGACTTCAATCAGAAATCCAACAGTCAGATTTGAAAGCAGCTCAAGAGAGGCCGAGAGAGGAAGCGACAGTTGCTAATTTGCAACAAGCATATGAATCAGTTACAACCACTGAAAACAGACACCATCTCTTTGAGTGGAAAGAACAGGTGGCATACAAGGTGAGAGCCTATGATGCCAACTCTGTAGAGTTGATTGACTATAGACGCTTCATCGCCAATATTATCAACTTCGCAAGAACGTTGGTAATATCCTTCCCTGAGTTAGAATATCATAGAGAAGGAGGGGAATATGTTGAGCTTGAAACAATGCAGACACGGTTCCAAGATGTCATCCAATCTTCATTCCTTGAAAATCCCAATGGCTGCAAATTAGCCAAAATTGCAGTCATGTCTATCTAGTTAGATGAAGCAGTTGCCCAATGCATAACCTATCATCAACAGCTTGCAATGGGTGAAGAAATGCTTAGACGCCACATAGTCACCTTGAAAAGCATTAATTGCCTAGAGGCCGAAGAGGTCAACGACTGGATAGAGATTTTGTTGACCAGTGGTGAAGAGGTGTAAAGCACCAAGGAAGGACCTCCTACCCTCCAAATGGCATTAATTATGATTGAAGTCAACTTGATGCCCCTTTCCAAGTTGACTCCAGATCTCCACAGATCATGCATGTCAGATCCCACTAATCTAGGATATCTATTTGACTCCCACGCTCTGTGGATCTCAGATCTCCTCAAAAGGTGGATGTCTATTTGGAGACATATTTGTAACATAATTTCACTTTTAGTTAGGTGTCAGTCAACTAAGGTAGTCTTCCAGTTTGACTTTTGTTTAGTTTCAGTTAACTGAAGTAGATTTCCAGTTAACTGCTTGCTTACCTACTTTTAAACATAGGTATAAATCTTGCTGATTGGCAAGAACTGTTTGTTAACTCAAGGAGATTTGAGGGTTGCCTACTCCTTTGAGTTTCTATAAATAAGAGCCTTAGGTTCTTTATTTGTTTAACCTTTATTTGCTAGCAAAATTGTTGCGCCACTATTGCCAGAGTTCGCTTGTTTATAGCTGTTCACTCTTGGATGAGAGTTCGTTGGTTTATCGCAATTGTGCATGATTTTGTGCCTTTGTTGTCCCGACCTTTGTAATTCTTTGGAGAACCTTGAAGAAATAAATCAGATGGTGCAAGCTTGCTTGATCTAATTATTTGAGTTATTCAAAGTCTTGTTTTTAAATAGTGTATTGTTTCAATCTCCTCCTTGGACAGGTGTCATCGCCTCCTTGGATATTTTGTCATCGATCATTATCGTTTGATGTTGTTTAATGATCTATCTTGCAGCCTAGACTTTGGATAGGTGTCGTCACCTCCTCGGGAATCCTATTAGAAAGGCCATCGTTCCTTGTTGTTTCCAGTGAGTTGTTTCCAAGCCTATACCTCGGATAGGGGTTCCTCCTCCTTGGCAAGTCTCACATCCAGTTTACCGTAATGAGTGTTTGCTTGTATCAAGCCCTATCTTGGTATATATTTGAAGGTTCAGAGCCTCGGCCATATTCCATTGAGACGAAGGATTCAAGTGATCCAACCATACCATTTCGTTCCTACGCCCTCGTGCTCTGTTTATCTTGAGGAGGTAGGATAGTCTAGAAGCTTAGTTAGTCGTAGTTAAGATCTGCGGAAACCAGAGAAAAAGCTTAGCTACAGTGCATTGGTTTATGCACCCTTGTGTCCTGCTGCTGAGTAAAAAAGATAGGAAATCTTAATACACTCCTTTTTTACAGTATAAAATCAACAAAGAGAGATCTAATTGAAACCCCTTTTTTCCAATAAGCACTCCAGAGGTGCTAATTGAAATGCCAACACTCTCCCAACCAAGTTTTCATCTTCTCCACATTCTTTTCAATGTTCTTGTTTTTTTCAAAATTCACCTGATTGGATTTCTCTGCAAATGTACCAAATTTGTCCACAGATGGATTTCTTGGTTTGCTCAACACAACTTCTACAAAACTAGTAGTCTTTGCTTCAATTACTTCATATCCAAGCTCTAGAACCCAAACTATTATGGGTTCAACTACTTCCATAATATAGTGATCTTTTCTAACCGTAAAGGTTACATCATTCTTATATTTCTAAACAATTTTTGTCAGTATCCTCTCACTTTCTTGCATTTTTCCTTTGTTGTGTTGGGTTTTTAGATTCTCTAACCTTCTCAAATGATCTCTAATATGAATAGAAACAAGAATATTGTCCAACCACACAATGTTCTTTGTATCGGCAACTTCTCTAAAAAAATAAAACAACAAACATATAATTAGGGTACCATATCGAAAGGGGTACCTTGATTCCTTGGTCTTCTAAAGATTCTCCATCAATTGTTGTCTCAAAAGTTCACACAAATTAATATCTATACCTTCTTTCACCATCTAGTGATCAATGTGAATAGCAGTAACTGACATAGAGTTCTTTTTATTGGTATAAATATCTTATATTGAATCATCATTGATGCATACCTTACCACCAAATCATCAATATCCTTCATCACTAGGACACACTTGTCAAATTTTGAGCTAATGAGCTTCATTACCATTTCATTCTTCATGGCCTTCATTGTTGGAATGGTTCCATTTAAGCATAACCTTGTAACAACCCTAATAGCGTCCTTGTTTATCATGTGCAACATGTCTAGCCACATGAACTTATCATGAATTCGGCTAAGCACATACTTGACCCACTCATTCTCATAGATAAAATTGGGGAAATTATTGTAGACATCTAATTTCTTCTTTGTCAAATTCTCAAATTTAGGTTTTAAATCAAAATCATCTCTTGTCAACTCATTCACCTAGTATTCCACCATCTTTGTATGATCATATTCTTCCATTTTTGTGTGGATATAGATTCACACATCTTCTATGTGCATCACACTCTATGGAACCCTCAAAAATGCACCTTCGAGATCCAATTCCATAGATTTATATGGGTGCTTCTTAAATTTAGGTATTGGCCACTCCAAAGCATCAATAACTTGTGGAGTAAAATTTTGAACCTTCCTAAAACTAGGGTTTATCAAGAATTGATAAATAACTTGTAATTTCTTTTTCAGTAAGGTTTCACACAACACTTTGAAATCACTTAAAATTTCTTATGCTCTACTCTTAACTCTTCAAATACTCGATCAGTAATGACTTAGTCATATGCAAAATCACATATATAAACACCTTTTCAGTGACCTAAAATGCATTCATTGTAGTTGACAAAGTTGGGTCAAAAAATTGGCAAACCTTCACTGTGTTATCACAAACACCTTCAATCACTTTGCAAATCTCTGCAACAGAATATTTCATACCAGAGATACTATCAAAAAATCAACCATGTCAATCTACACATGTACCAGTGTGTTAAGGACATCAACACCACATCTTTGGCGGCGCCTTAAACATATGCTAAAACTCCCCCTAAGCCAAAGTTCTTCATCTACTTTCTGAAGGAAACATCTGCAACAAGGACTTGCACAGATTCACTTTTCACTTCACTCTCTTCTTTATTCTTCTAGATCTTGTTCATTTCCTTCTTCATTTCAACTAGATCAAACTTCTTTACCAGATTACTCTTCTTTTGTGAAATAGAGGGTTTCACATTCTTAGATCTACTAAACTTAGTTACGTGTCCTAGTTTATTGCATTTATGACATATGGCACCTTTTTGCTAGACAAAATTACTTCTTACTATTTTAGATTTGCATCGAAAAGCCTTATGCCCAAATCCATTGTATGTGTGATAGTAAGCATTGAAAGATTGAAACATCATATCATTATTGTAACCATTCATCATCTAACTTTTGCATTCACTAGATTTATGACCAAATCTATTACATGTATAACACTAACTGGGAAATTATTGAACATTCTAATTCATTATACTTTTACATTCTATAGCTCTATGTCCAAACCTATTGCAAGAATAACAGTAACCATTAAAATATGAATACCTTTGTGCAACAGGTTATCTAATAAGAGGTCTTTTGAAATCTTTCTTCTAGTTCTAAACTTGTTTGACATTGCTCTTCTTATCATTCTTGTTTTCAACATTGATTGAATTTTGATTCTCCTTTGAACATTATGCATATGTATTTTTCAATTTGACATTCAAGAAGTCTTCAACTCTTTTTCCTTCTTCAACTTGCACTTTCAGATTAGTGATTGTTTCAATTGATTGCTTGAGCTTCTCATTTGTTTCCTTGAATCTTTTTGTAGCTTTCTTGAGTTTCTATCTCAACTTCTTGATACACTCATCTGCATATTTAATATTCTCTTTCAGATCTTTGTTCTCATATTCTGCTTTATCCAGATCATCAAGAGCTGATTTGAGTTCTCCTTCCATGTGAACTTCATAATCTTCTTCAATAAACCCTTCAAGGATAATCTCTTCCGGAGGGATAGGATACTTCCTTGTAGCCATGTGTTCAACCTCGAAGATCTACCTCAATGATCAAGCTAATTGGAGGAACTAAGCTCTGATAATAATTGTTAAACACTCAGAATACTGAGAGGGAGGGTGAATTGGTATTCACTAAAATCCATTCACTTTATCAACTTAAACATGTATTCAAAGCATAATATAGAACTTGTAGTAAATGAAAGGAATATATAAATCATGCATCACATCAAAGAACAAAAGAACACTAGATTTATGTGGAAAACCCTACAAAGGGAAAGCCATGGTGAGGATTAGCTCACAATATATTATAACCTATTACAATGTTTGATACAAAAAGGTGGACTCACCGTCCAAGGAGTTACTATCCAGAAAAGAGAGAAAGGATCACTACTGATGGATCACTGCTAAAAGGATCATTGCCCATACTAGAAAAGATAGAATAAAGGGTGGCTCACTACCAAAGATGAACTATTAACAATGCATTAGACCTATGTTAAAGATATAGTTCTTATTAATCTATGAAAACTAACTTAACGCACTTCATACTTCACCATAATTATACTTTTCACTTCACTCTACATCAAATATTGCACACATGCTTATTCACATCATGTGTATATCTTCGCACAAGGAATTAACCTTGTATATATATTGCAACCAACCAAAACATAAATTAGGTCAGCCTAATCAGATGTACCATGTGTTGGAGTTGAGAAGATACAACACCACAGAAGTCCAAAAGATCTTTGCAAGAAAATAACCTGTTACAAGGAGAAACAAAGAGAAGCAACAAAAGAAATGCTCAAGAATGTGGAGCAAATGTATTCACCTGAAAATGTAAAATGAATAATAATAAAAAAGATAGTTTTCAACTACATATAGATGAAAACCCTAAAAAGGAAAACCCTAGGCTTGCACAATAATAATTAATAAAGTAATTAATTATTATGTACCTAATGTTAGCTTAAGTGAAAAAGAGTTAAAAGGAAACTTTACGTAATTAAACAAATATTGTTTAATTAATAAAGTAAATACCCAATTACTCTAACACCATGCACCACATAACCTGTTGGCTAAAAACACCAACACACATTCCTTACGGAAAGAACAAAAACATGTACACCATAAAAATAGGCCAGAATGATCTAAAATCAATCCCATAAATCCACTCCTTACATAAGTTTCAGCTTTGCACAACCCCAAAACCTTTAGGTTGGCACCATATAACAAAACTGGTGAAGTAATGACTTAATGAACCAACTGTTAATTCATAACTCGAAACACAGACCACCAGAACACTTTCCACTTGGAGCACACATACTTTTGACACCTGAAACACTTCCTCAAATCCACATAACCTATTATCCATCCACAGTGGAATGTGGAGCAATCCAACATACGCTCTATACCAGTAACACTACCAAATTACACAGTTGATACTTTGACAATATTATCTTCAATTGTGGAAGACATATAAACTTGAATATTTTGATTTAGCCACCTCCAACACATAGCAATATTACCTCAAAACCGCTTGACAAGATTTTGCATAGCGGAGCAATGCAAACCATAAAATTGGTTCACTATAACACTAAACTGTACACTGAGACTTAGGTAAAATCTCCAAAACACTTGTTCTTCATCGAACTAATACTTTTTCATTTCTACCATGAGTTTCCATAAATGACAACCCCATACAATGTCATGCTCATCAATCTCCATCCATACATCATCATGTTCATGTTGCCAACAATGTCCCAATGACAAAGCTCATGTTTCCAATAGTTTGAGTTCGCAAACCTAGCACTTCATGCATTTAATTCTAGAATTCAACTACAACCATCCATCAAATTTTCATCAAGTGGCCGAGTAACTTATGATATAAACATGTGTTTTAATTTTTTTTCTTTAAAGTGTGTTAGGATATAAATCAATAAGTGGTAAAAGAGAGTCGAGTAACGTGAGTCATTGATATTTTGAACAAAGGATGAGATCTGATAGATATTCAACCAATAGTAAGATCACTTTACACATCATCAGGAGAGTCATTGAGAGAAGGCAACTTAAAAGGTTGTTGACGTCATCAAGTAATCCATGTAGAAAATTCTCATAGTTTCGTAACCTAAAAATGGGCCCGCTATGAAGAACTTGTAAACTCACATAATCCTCATGAGATTGTGCCACGTGTCATTATTTTGTTGCTCACAATCCTAACCTTTGATAGAAAACTCGTTGGAGACATTGAGATGAGTCCGTGTGTCCTTATTTTGTGGTTTCGCGACTCACATATAAGTCTTCTTGAATCATTTCGCAGGCCTACAAAATCCTTTTAAATAGCATGAAATTGACACCTGTCCCATTTTCACAATTCCATAGTAGCTAGCGTAACCTTTATAAAAATATTCATGGACTCATGGAATTATGTTGAAAGGATGGAATGTGTACTACATTTTGTGGTTCCGCAGTTGTATTTTTTCTTTAGTAACATACCCTTTGTGGACTAGTGGAAACCACTAAAAAGGAGACAAGTTTCGACCCTTACATGGTTTGGTGTGTTGGAACATGTTTGTCATTGCACCAAAAGATTGACCTATTAACACTCGATACATATGCTGGAGATAAACGGATCCACAGGAGGTGGTTAGTCCATTTCCTAAATTTGAAGGGAGATGTTGGTGATTAGTCTAACATCGCGAGTGTTCCATTTCTTAATAAAATACTTCATGTGAATTAGCGGAAAGGCATAGTAAGCAATAGGAACCATGTATTAAGAACATGCTTACTTGAGTCATTTAATTAAGAACATGTAGAATCTTCTTCTTAAGTGAGCGCTAAGAGAGGATAAAGGGGTTAGTAACTTAATGTTGTAAAGGGCTAAATAAGATGACTAATGACATCGAGAACCAGGGGAGTAGGTCAATAATGATTTAGAAATTAAGTGCAAGGAGGAGCAAACATCTTTTCAGGGTTTTTGAACCTAAATTCATATATAAAGCAACATTTTAAAAAACCCTAGCAAGAGTGACAACATTTTGAAGCTTAGGACTAGAGCAAAGGTTGAAAGCCCTAAAAATGTGAAAATGTAATACCACTAAGAATTTTACAAGTAGTGTCAAATTGTGGGTTTTTGGAGACAATATCATTGATTGTGGATATCTAATAAATAATAACATTAATTCTAATTACTTGTAATTTGAATAGACACTAAACACATAAAATAATTATTTACTGTAAATGAACAATGAATAACACAACCATTTATTTTATTACAAATGAGTTAAATATTTATAATGTTACATAGCTTTTTAAAGATGAGTAGAGCATGCAAGCTCTTGTATAAATGATACATGTCACTTTACATTAGACACAACTGATACCAAGTTGGTATTGGTAGTTTGGTAGCGGTGTTATGGGATGCATATCATATTCTCAAACCATGGGGCTTGTCGATCATGGTTGGGATCTTGAGATTTCAAATGATAGCTCCAAGCCACCAAAATAGCCCAAAATTACTTTGAAAATCTATAGGGATTACGTACCATGTTGGGGAAATAGGATTTGTGAATATAGAAAATGTACCTATCCTAGTTACCTACAAGAATTATGTAGAAGATAAGGGGTAGTAAATCTTCTACCACCCTCTTTGAGTAGATCCAAGCCACTAAGATAGCACATAATGAAATTGAAAGTTTTAGGGCCTTTGTCAAAAGGAGTGACAAACCAACGAGTTTCAATGTGAACAATATTAAAATACTTATGTGGCCGCATTCTCTATGAAAACACTTATCTCCATCAAAGCTCCTCATCTTGGTTAAAAACTTGGCTCAAGGGCTAGGTGAACTAGATCAACTTCTTTCCAATTTTTCCCATTCTGAACTTGAAGGAAATTGGTCTCTCTTTTACTCTGTAGCTACATAACTGGAGGTAAAAAAATTTAGATTACCCCTAATAATACCATGGCGTCATCTTATTCCTTATTAACCTCACAAAATGAAAACTCTTATCAAAATTTAAAACATTGCATTCAAAACCATTTTATGGAATTAAGAATGATTTCACTTGAACTTGAAAATAAAGAAATAGGGTAAAAGACAAAATAGAATATTAATGCAATAAAGAATAATTTACCTTGCCTTTTACCTTTCTCACCTCTTGGATTGAGCTAAAGTAGATGCACCCATGTCTAATTTAATATGCTCCTTTTGATGTTGTTGTAGTTGGAAGGAATGTGGTTGTTTATGCCAGCAGCATGATGTGATACGATGGATGGGTAATTTTTTAGATGATAAAAATGACAACATAAGGATGTGATGAAGGTAGATGTTCCAAAATGAGATAAAACCCCTCAATTTATAGGTTTTTGATGGGTGAAATCAATGGCCCAAATGCATTGACTTAATGGAGGGTTAAGATTGAATGACATGATGGAGGCTAAGCCTTGTGACAAGTGTCACAAGAGGAAAGGAGGTGTAAGAGAAAGGTGTGTGAGCACACATTGCAAAGAACATGAAAGAGACATGCTTGTGACAAAAAAATATCGAACTCCTATAAGTTGGGATAAGCTAGAGGATAGGATAAGTTTTGGGCCAGAGATGTTATCAAAAATGGAGGAGCAAGTGGGAATTATTAAGCAAAGGATAGTTGAAGCCAATGATAGGCAAAAAAGTTATGCAGATGCTAAGCGGGTACCTAGAAATTTTGCAGTAGGGGAAAAGGTGTTGTTGAGAGTGAAACCTCATAAGAGTTCCATCAAGTTTGGAAAGTCATCCAAACTAGCTCTACACTATGTAGGTCCTTTCGAGGTTCTTGAGGAAATAAACCCAGTTGCTTATTGACTTGTGTTGCCACCAGCTCTTGCCAAGATGCACAATGTATTTCACATCTCATACCTTAAAAAGTATATACTAGGGGATAACCATGTTATTGATTGGAATGCTTTATAGGTACAGGACCTAAGAGTGGTAACAATCGAGCCTCTCAAAGTGCTCGGAACATGCAAGCTTCACTTGCGTAACAAAGAGGTTTTGCAATGCAAAGTTTAGTGGAACTAGTATGCAGAAGATTTTGCCACTTGGGAAGACTATGCTGAGATTAAGCAGAAGTTTCCTCATGTCTTACATGCTTATGAGAGTTCTTGAAAAACAATTCTGATGTGTTTTATGTTCTTTAGATTATATCTATGTTTGCTACTTAAAATCATCGAGGAGGATGATTCACAAGGGGGGATATGTTACACCTCGTTGTGCTATTACTTATTTACTTTTATCTAGATGGGTGAAAATGCTTTAAATGGTTGTATTTATGTTTTATGTGTTTTGAAAATATGAAGAATAAATGTTGATTCAATTTGATGTTATGAAATGATTTTGAATATGAAATATTTTATGCAAATAAATGTATTGTTTTCAACTAACTACTATTGCAATGTACTAAGTTGGATGCAAGAATTGAATCAAGCCTCTTGAAGAGAGGGGAAGTATCACTCAAGGAGAAGAACTTGATCTGGTAACCTTTGATAAAGACCTAAACTGAGCTTTCACATGCACACATCTAGTTTGGTGAAGTCGGGCTAATAGTTTGGGAAATAGTAAGTTACCTTTAGTCCCGCTTGTGATTTTATTTGCGTATGTTCTTGTTTAGGGGTTTACAATGTTGAGTCTCTTCGAGATGTGTGAGTTCTTTATGTGTTTCTATTTAATCGATAGGATATATACATAAAAATGTATATATATGTATGTGTCAACGATAAACTCATACACACGAGTAATTACGTGCATGAGTATACATAGATAGACATATTTACACATGCTCATGGACGGATTACCCATATGCATGGGAATATTGATCGGACAAGGTGATATATATATATATATATATATATTGTGTATATGTGTCGATCGATATGATTGTGAATATGTTCAAATATCAAGGCGAGGCATATATATATATATATATATATATATATATATATATATATATATATATATATTAGCATACATGTATGTATTGACGAAAATGATACGTTCATACATGGATATTTATATATATGTATACATATGCATGCATCAATATGTGAATTACGAGAATATATGAATATATATTCATATATCAATTAATGTATTTTATAACCTTATGAATTGTGATATATATACATATATACATATAACGTATTACATTATGTATATATATACATATTATATATATAATATAAATGATAATGATTTCCATAGCGCTAAAGTATTAAAGCACATATCATTATAAACATAGCAAATGATAAGTAATGCGTGCAACAAACAATTAAAAGGGAATAGCCAATGAAATGATGGTAATGCATAACCATAGATAATGGTTAAACAGGCAACGCAATATAAAAGCGCATTGTTTCTTATGCCAACCAACTTGTAAGAAAGTTGCCAAAGACTAAGTCAATGCAAGGCAAAACAAATGCATATTTGTGTATAGGAACTTAGACTTGGTCATTGCAAACATAAGCCAAAAGAATAGGCATGTAGGAAATAATGTGGCGCAAACCTGTGAGAAGCATGAATCAATTAGAAGTTTGTTATGTAATATGAATTCTAGATTTTGAAGCATTATGGAATATGGGAAATGGTCAAGTATGCAGCTAGCCAAGTAAGTCGACCTATAGAAGACAATTATCTTGCATTTCTGATTATCTTACTTGTTGTTCATTTGAAAAATGCGACTCATTCCCCATAGTTGTGTGTGTGTTTACTGTGCATCAATTTTAGCTGCCACCTTTTCTTAACCTTGCTGAGTCGAATCATTTGAGCTGAGAAGTGTCATTCTTGGTAGCCTATTTCTAACCTTTAGTTGTTGATCTTTGTGTATAAATAGAGGAGCTATCTACCTCAATAGGCAAGCATATCTGCATTTTTTATGTGATTTTTTGAGTTATTATATTCTAATTTCCTGAGTTGTGAGGGTCTTTTTGAGAGAATTGAGAGAGAGTCTTTGGTAAAGTGGGAGAAAGTTATTTGGGAGTTTCTTACTGATTGGGAAGGTTGTGTTGGGAAACCAAATCGATCAATTGGAGCATTGCATAAACAGGCATGTTGATTCTCACTCTTTTATACTTTGTTTTATGTATTTGAAAAGGTTGTGTAACATTGTTTGTTTTGTTTGAGAAGTTAGTTCTATTGCTTATTAGGGAGAAAATATTCTATTCTTTTGTGAAAGTGAAAGGAAGCTTGTTGTACTTATTATAAAGATATATATTGCTTGAAGTGCTTATACATATTCCATAATAAAGAATGGGTGGATATAGTGGAAACAAATACTATATTAGGGATATAGCTTACATAGCTAATGTTTAAACTAGTTGAGTCTTATAGTTACTATGGTTTACTTAGTAGATGTGTTAAATAAACATAGAGGTAATAGGTTATTCTTGGGGTTAGGATAATCCAATGAAGGGGATAGCCTATGCATAGGTTATGAATTGTCAAATAAAAATTGAGCTAGGAAGGTGGGTGAGTATGACGACCACTCTATAATTTCGGGTGATGAATACTTTGGCCAAAGTAGTGTAGGTTGTCATTGTTTACACAGTTAGTTCACTGTGTTTCCAATTTACGTACTAGACATGGATTGTAGGTTGTATCCATTGTATGATAGATCTAGAAACATTTAAGGCACACCACCAAGCTCAGAAAAGTTCATGTTATGAGGTTACCAAACCAATCTCTTCATCAAAGGGCAGGGTCATCTATCAATTTGATAGATGTGAGGGACCGTAGTTAGTCCAAGGTTGGAGAAAAGCACTTGAGTGACACTTATCCTCATCAGTTGACTACCAAGATTTGAAGGGGGGTTACCTGGACCATTTGTACATCTATTGCCAATAAGCTCATTGGAGCAATGTATGCATTTTGTATCCATGTCTATGGAAAGATTGTAAAAGAGAAATGTCATCATGAATTATTTACTATGTTATCAATATATTGGAAAGATGTAACACTTTGATATAATGCTTTAAAGGGGAAACATTAGAAAAAGAGGTTTTCGTGGACGTTCCATTTGTGTCCTTTGCAACAATAAAGAAGAATTGACTAATCTTTTTTTCAATGATCTTTCTCAATCGTGACCTAGAGTTTTGGTGGAATATTCGAAATAGATCAAGAATGTTGGTTTCCTTTGTGTCAATTTTGAAATAATATGGGCCATCCACCAATTACCACATCTTTACTTGTGGTGATGTGAGATACACGTCCTCTCTTTATCCTTTGGCAAATCTAGTTGGAACAACATCATCACATTTTTCATAGATCAATGTTTAGTTTTGCAAGTTTGGAATAAGATTAGAAGCATGCTTAAAGAAACTATTAAAGCCAAATTGTGTATTGATGAACCTTTATCCTCCTTTGATAGTCATGTAGCCAAACTTCTAGAACTTGTCCCTTTTGGTGCTTCTCTGACTAGACCAAGCCATAAATTGTATTCTTACCAAAAAGTGGACAAATTTGGGAAATGGTTTCCTCTTAACAAGTTCATGAAGATAACACAAATGGCTTTGCCTGTGGCAATTCTAATGCAACAAGGATTGGTGGAATTGGCTAAGACTATAATCGGTTTTATCCATTTTTTTTCTCTACCTAAATGGGAGTGCAAACTAATAAACAAATGGAGACCTAAGCAATTCTTAAGGCAATGGAAAAGACACGTGTGCTTGGATGGACAAAGGTTGTGTGAGATAGAATCTATGATCTTAGCTCTTTGTTGAATAAAAGAAAAGTGGAACACCTCATGGAGAATGACTAAAGTTATTTAGCAAGTCCTCCGTGTGTCTTCTAATTTTGAGTCAATCTCTTTTGCCCACATCCCCCAAAGACAAAAACAAGGCAGCTGATTGTCTTGCTGAATGAGCCTACAAGGGAACAAATAATTGAAATGTTTTGGATCCAACTAGGTTTGATCAAAATAAAATCCAACAAATATTTCAACTTATTCAAAATGATCAACTAGATTAATAGTTGAATTGATCAAAGTGAAGTATAGAATTGATTGGAGTTTTAACATGTTTAATCAAATTATTGAGTGGCACTACAAGCATCCCCACAAAGTTTCTCGCATTTGGTAATCTACCCAATGTATATGTAATTAGTTCTTCTAAATGAAATTAATTTTTACCTTTTTAAAACAATCAACAAATGCAACTGCAAAACAAATTACTTTTGATACGAGATAACATCATATGATAACCTTTGGTTTTAACTACGTATATATTTCAATCATCTCAGTTCACACTCGATCCATCATGAAGAAGAGTGATCTGAAACATCAATTGAAAACATAGAATTAGAACCAAATGCTATCATACTCTTTATGAACTATTCTCTACAAACTACAAAAAAACTCATGCCAGCCATGCAATAACATGCTCTACTACGAGACTTACAATTTTATGCAACCATGAATTTAATAAAACTCTTGACATTCTTTATTAGAAGATTAAAGGCATGCATACATGTTTAACCACATCTATATTTCTCTACTTAGATTCCTAATTATAATTAGACTTCAACCTCAAACTGATTTAAGGTATACTACTTACAGTATTTCCTTTCTCATTTTCATTTTTCAATTTTAAATCCTTTATTCGCATGTCCTAAAAAGTTGTAGATTTGAATTCCCCCAATTTATTATTATATAAATGGATAACTACATGCATACATCCAAAACATCCTTCATACCACAACAGAAAGCTATCCAGAAGTAGTTTTTCGAGACATTCAACTCTACAGCAGCTCCATTAGGACCAATTTGGTTCTGAGGGTTTAATTTACATAATAATTTTTCAACTGCCTAAATGTCCCAATAATATGTTATGTTGCAAATTGAAAACCAAGAAAGTAAACCTTGTAAAAAAATAAAACAATAAATCCAAGAGTGAATTTTCCACCAACATATGGCACAAACATCTATAACAATAAATCCAACTGCAACATTGATACAAATAAAGGTCAAGAAACATAATATCCAATTATAGCTGCTACCAAGAATATTCAACAAACCCAAAAGATATCAGTTGAATTGACAAATTATATTTGGGAAACTGTTTAACAGTCTAAACATATGATGAATGTGAAAAATAAGACTCTAGCTTTAGGTAATTATTTTAGTATAAGGCAAATATTGCACTTGACTGTGACATGAAAGAGAAAACATTGAGTCCTCAATCCTTGCAGTTTTGCTCCAATTGAATGCACTGCTTACAATATTCATTAATAGAAGTAGCATGAATCCCAGGGTGATTCCCGATTAGCCAGCAATGGAGCTTAGAATGTTAACTAGTTAATCTGTTATCTTGAACATATGCAACATAAGCCACAGGGAACTGACAGTTGTTTTCATTACATCTTTCGGTTTATGAGGTAAACCAATTTAAATCTGTGAGAAATTCAAACAAATCTTCTCAAATAAAGCCTACTACACATTTTAGTTTCTGGTCATTCAAACATACTTGTGCCTAACGTTCTATACAAAAAAAATGTTATGCAAACTACTCAGGAGTGATGATAACAGTTGTGAGTGGCATGAGTTCTACAGAGAATTCAACAGAATAATATACACTTTGGCTGTCAGTCAAATATAAATAGTAAATACCCATCTCATAGAGCCAAGTCAAACTTGAGTATCATTCTATTAGGCATTAGTAGATTTGAAGTGATACTCATCAATAGTTGAGTAAATGTAGCCCTCATCGGACAGGAAGGCTATAGCATCCCTGCAAAATAGATATGCATGTTCAGTACAATTCCTCTCATTCAAAGTTTTCAAGCACAAAAATTGAGAACATACATGATCTGTTTCTTTGTGGAACCCGGCAATCCCCTTGCAACTTTGTCCACATGAACTCCTTGTTCTATAGTTCTGTCATATCAAAACCCATTTGTTTGTTAGTATGCAGCAAGTAGCATTGCCAACTTGCCAACAAATATAGAATATATTCATTGCTATCAAAAACAAGTGAAGCCTCTTCTAACCAAAGAATTTTATTTATCATTTTTTTTTTTGAAAATAAACTTTTCAAAAACCATGAATATGATAACTTACAGATTTGCAGGTTCCTCAAATATGTTTTGAACTCTTCTATGTAAATCTTCTTTCGTTGCAACCATAGAAACAGGACCAGGGCTTGTGTACTAGAATATGAAACATGTGAGCCCCTAGTGATATTTGATAGTTTTTACACAAATAACAATAGTAAAAGAAGAAAATTATTACAAATACAGTGGCATCTCATACAGGCTCCCTTTATTAACTACAGACACTAGATCTTTTCACTTGGTACACTTCAAGCAACATTTGATCATCTTACTTGATTTAGGCCAGCAGTGTGACTTGCCACACTAGGTGGTCCCATTGGAGAATCCTTAACAATTGGGCTTGTAGGAGTTTGAGTAACACCGCCACCCTGCAGATAAAAGGTATAAATAGTAAATACAGTTATATATTAAGGAAGCTATTTTCCTTTAAACAAAAAAACAGGACATGGTACAAAAGAATGATATATAAGATCAATACCTGAACTTTACGATTGTAGAGATGCGTAAAAATGCATTCCAAGTTATGGAATGTTATTTCATTGAAATCAGTGATAGGCCTAAATAATCATTTCAACGCTACTATCAGCAAAATTCAAAAGTCAAAATAAACAGACAATCTAATAAATACAGATATAACATGCCTTAAGAGTCACATTTGTCAAAATCAGACCCTAAATATTCTAGAAGAACACTTTAAGTGGAAACAGGCTTGCTATCTTATTCATGAAATAAAAGGTATCTTTTTAATAAGATAGATTAAAAAGACCATTGAGCATTACTGAAGGAATCAAATGAAAGCTACAATCAAACTACACAAGAAGGCATACAAGTGACATAGTTCTTGGCACTCGTTGCCATGCCCATAATTATTGGCATAGATAATATCTGGTACCATCTGTGACATTGGATTTAATCAGCAAATTGGAGGCACACCAATCAGAAACCACTAGTGTATACACAGCAATTCCCATTAGAAGTCAATTTAGACAACAGATACCATTAAAATGATTGACAGAAATATAATACCTTGCTTGCAACTTCCATGCTTTACAAAGCAAGCATGGTGTTCAAGTACAGTACACTTGAAAATCTACTATAGAAATCTTGGCAAGAACACATTGATGTGTCCAACAAATTTCATTAAGAAGTTGTCGCACAAAACTTGCTTGTATCCAATATGATTTTGACAAAAAAATGGAGCTAGGCAAGACTGAACTTCTGAGTCAATGCATGCATTCTGAACCAAACACGTTTAGGAATTCAACTTATCAGTTTTGAATACACACCTCACAGAGAAAGCATTCACATGTTTCTTGCTCTGGAAGCTCCTCAAATGCCCATGTACACACACATCTGAACCATTCCTACGTCAAATTACAAAACTCAAGTAGTCTGGTAGAAATATCCAAATGTACTTTTGCAACAGGTTTTATTCAACTTTCATTCAAACTTCACATTATCCAGTCAGTTCTGAGTCTGACAGGGTAAAAATCTGAATAATCATTACCAGCCATTCAAAACCAACAGAAAGGAGACCAATGTGAAACAAACGATTAAAACAAAAGAATAAAATCATAATACTAAAAGCAATAAGTAAAATCTTACTGCACAACAGCCATCTCTGTAGATTTCATTGCATCATTGACCCTGCATAAATTAAAGAACAATTTCATATTAAATTATTACTATAAGACCGAACCAAACAGTAAATAGATGAGGTATTAACTCCCAAGTAGCTGATTCTAAAACAAATTTATAATACATGATATTCACCACTCAAAATGTTAAGTCCTTGACTTGCTCTTTACAGCTTTTCAGTGTTTCTGATTTTGGGAAATTCCAGAAATTGTCCGAAACTAATACATAGTCATAGCCATCTATTGGACTCAAGTCACTCAGGCAAATAGGGCATGTGGGACTTCCCACAAAAACAATTCAAAATTAATAAGGTACATCAATCCACCAATGCCAGCAAATTTGGCAAAGAAACAAAAACTATCAAATGAGGCAATTAATCCAGCACTGGCACCACCATTAACATGACCACATAAACAACTTTAAGAATGGGATAAAGATTATGAGGATATAATACAGTTCCTGCAATCTAGACTGCAGGTTAGGAAATGAATGGCTCTTTTAGCACTGCAATTAAGGTGTAAATCACAAACATTTAAGCAAGTTATGGCATAGCTGACAACCCCAATCTGCAAATCAAGCACTACTCAAAAAACAACAAAAAGAGAGATTACAGCAGAAATCCTAAAAAGATAAGACTATTATATTTATAATATTATTTAAAAATCAACAAAAGGAAAAGCTTAAACTTGTATAACACTATAGAACACCTAACCACCCAGAATACAAAGCAACCTTTCTATGTAGATCTTGATCATGGATCAAATGCTCAGGCACACATTATACAATGCCTGAGTTAAATCTTGGATGCAGACAAATTCTCAAGCAACTGATATACACATGCACCATGGTCAACTTCAAGCGATCCCAATGGCCCGAGGATTCCAGCATACGCATTGGAGGAATAACCCCAGGCCTGCAAATACTGAAGTCCCAATAATCTCAGTACACCATACTTAACAAGAGTGTTTTTCCTACCCATTTGATCACTGGCTCAACAAGGGGATCTGACCATTGTTACAAATTCCCCAAAAAGAGGGGGTGGATTTAAATTAGATCAAGTCACATAAATTCCATAACCATTGCACACCAAAATGCTTGAAGTTTGGGAAAGCTTCAAAGGCTTCTTTTAACTGATTTGGAAAATGTTTTAAGTTTCCAAAACTTATATTCGCCAATCAATGACACTTGATTCGTCAGTCATATTTCTAAATAAAACTCGTTTGACTTAAGCTTTTCTCAAGATCCCTGGCCTTCAACATAAATTTAATAATTCTCAAATATTTATGTCTTCTGTCTTGGCTGTTTTGCAGCAAATATTAAAAGGATGACATAGGCTCGAAACACTATAGTTACAACCCCTACATTAAGTACCTCTGATCATCTTATATTTATAATAACTTTATACCATAGCAGCAAAACTATTTTGGGGAAAAAATCAGCAAACCAAATGTATAAGATTTGTTTGTTTTAATCAGGATTTAGACGGGAATAGGAAAGAACTGAATTTTTTTTTATATAAAAAAGGGACAAAAACTTGTTTTTGAAATATGAAGGCATTTCAATAGCATATAGATATGGTGAGCAGATAAAATTGAGAGTTTAGCCCATGAGTTATGAAATATATAAATTTTTGTTGTTAATGTTCATATCAACTCTTGCCATTCCATATAAGCCTGAGGTATGATCCATCTTCTCAATCTCTACATATTATATGCAGTATTGTTGTGACACTGAGATATTTGTTGTTTTTCAATCTCTATTTATTTATACTTGTTAGGAACCTCCCTAAACTTGCATTTTAACATTGGACTTTGCATTGTTGTTAAATGATATTTCTAATGCATTATTCCAATGAGCTTGATTAAATATATTTTTAATTCTAAGTTTTGGTCCTAGTATGGAGACAGACAATTTTGGGGTATGAGTATGCCAGTACGAAATTATTATTTTTCTCCGAGTATGAGCGTGCTAGGGTTGTTGACCCTAGACCCCCATGATAGGTGTTGCCCCTCAACCCCATTGGGGTCTCCACTCCCAAACCCTGCTAGTTATTGGGGATCTCTTGTCACATAAGAGACTTGATTACAATGTTGGGGTGACGAGGAATTTGAAAACTCTTGAGTGCATTGACTCATGTTATCGTTGCATAGCTTGCTAAAAATCTCTTTAGATGAGGTAGCTTCTATATATGACATGGTTAGTGGAAGTGGCATTGTAACTCATTGTGGATCAAATGAAATTGAACCAAATGTTGACTTTGATGCTCTCGATGAAGAGCAATACGAAGATCATTGAATATTTGATTGTAATTTTCATTATGTAATGACATTTGATAGTTCACTTAGTTACGAATTTATGAGTCTATTCTCTTTTGCAAATTATGAGGTATTTAAATATTTTGTTCATTAGGAATTATGAATATCACTGCTTTTTTAATATATATATGATCCAAGGACAATGCCTCTAAGCATTCTTTGTCGTGGTATAGGGCAATGTCGTGGGGCAAAGCCCCCACCAGCAAGCCCAAATTAGGGTCTTCAAATCCACACAAACCTTAATGGCACACACCATTTTCACAATTTTATCACTTAAGTGTGAAATTAGGTATTTGGCACCTTTCTGTTTATAAAAATGTTTCTAAAAAATATTTGTAAAAATGTCTATGGACTTGATTAAATATATTTTTATTTTCTACGAAAACTAGAATGTAACATTTAAATGCTGTGTATCTCTTCATTCTTTTAGTGTATGTGACACTTTCTAGGTCAATAGTTTAAAGACATTTTCTAATTTATTTTCTAACTTAATTGAATATTAGAAAAAATTTAAACAATTTAAGATATTGATTTAGAACATGTTGAAAGACCAATTGCAATAACAAACAATCAAAAAATACCATCAATAGGAATGCTAAAAGCATAGAACCATTAAAAATTAACATACAAGCCAATGAACCACAATAAACCCTAGGATGTACACTAAAAAAAAATCGCACCATGAAAAAAAAAAAATCTTGGGCAAAAACCTTACTGACATCTCTATTATGCATGTAAGAAAAATCCTACATTTTGAACTCAAAAAAAATTGGTGAGCTTCAAGAAAAATGGGTCAAAATCGTGGTCAACATTTTTTCATTAAAATCATTTTTTTCAAGGAAAAAGAACAAGAATTTTGCCACTTCACAACTAATCACAATTTTCTCAATTTTTTCCCTATTTATGCTTCCATGCTCTATTCTACCCAAAGAATCATGCCCCTCAAATCCCATTCCCAACCCCATTCCATTTACCAATTGATTCTATCCAAATATCATTTCTAGTATTTTAGGGGTGCTTCTAGACATGCTAGAAGAATAGATATCTCAACATGCCAAGAAGACTAGAGCTTATATAAATTCAAGCTCTCTCTATTTACCCCCTACAAGTGTCAAAAGCACCTAAGGATGCAACTAAACAAATAGGCAAGATAATACGAACATTCTTATTGTGAGGAAATGATGTTTTCATTACTAAATGGGAAAAGGGTGCCAAACAAAGGAAGGTGGGGCAGGTACACGCAACATTAATCTTTCAACCACCCTTTGGTTGTCAAATTTGCATAGAGAATCTTTAGGAAATTTGACCTACCTTGGAATGTTATTTATGAGCTTGAATCCATAAATCCAATCAAGATCTTCATGGCTTCAACCACACCCAACAGCTTTATGCATGCTTTTATCAAGCACTTCAATTAGGAGGTAAGTGATGGTCAGTTTGATCAATTCTGAGATGAATCATTCAATGGAAGAGAACCTCTTTCCAACTACGAGGGACTTCAATAAATCAGGGGATTAGCGATTCCTCCCTTTGGTATTAAGCATATCTCTACCAGACAAAGCTAGAAAGCTGTTGGTGCTGAAATAAAAGTCTCAGGGATCTAGACAACCCATTCCACTAAACATGGATCAACCAAAGTTGCTTCAACAATTCATTTGGTCTAAGTGCATCCTAGATGCATGGCCAAAGACAAGTTAATATGGATAGGAGATCGCACAAGAAAATACAAGGTCTGGTCATATAAACAAATGTTTCTCTTCAG
Organism: Sequoiadendron giganteum; assembly: GCA_007115665.2. NCBI lineage: Eukaryota > Viridiplantae > Streptophyta > Pinopsida > Cupressales > Cupressaceae > Sequoiadendron > Sequoiadendron giganteum. Next base: position 535,779,309 of record CM021103.1, on the reverse strand, counting down.
CATGTTATTGATAGGGCCAATCAGCACATTCGTATTGATTGGCTGTCCGGGTCAAATAAATACCCAAGGAAAACTTCAGCATAAAGGTTGGCAATGCTCTTCCATCTGCTGCCTTTGTAAACGCATTTGTGAATCAACTAGCTGCCTTCTCTCTCACCTTCCATATGCTTTAAAGACTTACAATTGCAATTAACACATTGGTGTTTACTTGGGTGATACCTGCTTCTTTACAAGATATTTTCTCTCATAGCCTATTGAAAGAAAAATCCATTGGCCTCTATGCCTGGTCTGCCCATCTATGATTATCTAACACAATTGGAAGGAGAGAAACAATAGGCTGCTCCTCAATGTTGAAATGCCTCAAGAAATGGTCTGTGCAAAAAAGGAATTAACAATCTTTGAACTTCTCAATGTAAAGCTCAAGTCAAGACTTGAAACAATGGAAGTTCTCACCCAAAGCTGATCTTGTTGATAATCTCGAAGCGAATGATGCCCCAGATTACAAGCATTATGAATAAGATAATGCTTAGGAAATTTGCTTCTATTCACCTTTAATAGGATTTTATTTATTAAATCTGTTTTAAGGTGTTTTGTCTTGACTCTTGGCTCTTGACTCTTCATGGGACCTGTGACATTTTTGGATTCAACCTAACATTGAGGCATATCCTTTCATTGGATGGCATATTACTGCATTGTTTTCTCTCTGAAAAGCAGCGTTATTGGCATGCCATATGAGCCCCTCACCCATGAGTCCTGCTCCTTCACAAGTTTCTTTGAAATATATGCTCTGCAATCTATGAGCCTCGCCTGCATAAATGCTACTAGTTTAAGTGGCCAGAGGACCATCCCTGGCCATCCATCTACCTTGCTGTCAACCATCCCTGGCTGTCCAGGAGTAAAGCCCTACTCTCTCACATCTATAAAAGCATGAACCTACAATTGATCAGATCTCAAAAAATTCCCCCAGGTTGGCCGGAACAAGTGGTTTTGTTTCATGGTGCAGTCATTTGCTGCTCATTGCAATGGAAGATTGTTGCATGTCGCCAAGAAAAATGCCATTTCTTCTGGAAAGGTTGATGTCTCATTGCTTCAAGGGCAGCAGAAACCATTAAATGGTTTAGACAATCAGACAACAATCAACATGCAGCTGACAGTTGATGTGAAATAATTGATTTAGGCATGCAGTAAAACATGTACCTATTCATGCATTGTGGAGGCATACCAATCAATATTGTTTTCCCTTGTGGAATCCAGTGAATGAGATACCAAGAGCACAAGACCTTATGGTATTACTATTCAACAGTAAATATGATGCTTTATCAGAATTCAACTGCATAGGTTTTTAGTCAAACTCATTGATGCATATTTCATGAGTAGTGGTTCACACAAACCCACCTATCATGAGCATGAATGGTCCACTTAGCAATCCTTGCATCTAGGTGATGCTTACAAGCTAAGTCACAAGGTTCGAATTAGAATTCGAGTTCGGCAACATTGAAATTCGGATGAAGTTCGGCAAGGAAAAAATTCAAAAAGTAAAAAATTTGGATTAAATTCGCCTTACTATAATTCATTATAATTTATATGTTTATTAATATATTAATCTGTGTATATTTAATTTTTTAATGATATATTTTTAATATTATCAAAATATCAGTTTAATAATATAAAGAAAAATAAAATTAAACATATATTTCTAGACTACGATATTTTTAAAATAATATATGTTTAATTTATATAGTTAATACTAGAAATGAAAAATTAAAATTGAACATATATATTTTTAAAAGTCGAGTGCTCTTTAATATAGTTTAATACTGTGATATTTTTTTAATAATATATATTTAATTTATGTTTTATTTATAATAGCATAGGGCTTGACTCACCTATGGGCGGTTTGATGTGATAGGTTCAATTCTCAATCTGCTTGGATGGATTAGGAGAAGAAATTGTGAGAATAATGTCGCTCTGCAAGTTCGTGGTCTAAGTTTAAGAGAAATTGGAGGTGGTTTCAAAAAGCTTCATTGTGTTCCATGTGTCATGGTCGTCTTTGTTGCAGACCTGCGAATCATCGCCCATTCCAGGTTCCTCTGACTTGTCTCACATGTAAGGGCCACGCACATCCAAGTGCGGAAATGCCACCGTATTCAGGATAGGCTCAGTGGGGATGAAGTGGAGTCAGCGCAGATAAATCCAACGAAGGGCATAGTTTTATTAAAAAGCATCGTCGAAACCCTAAAAAAGCCTTTCAAAAATATTTGAAGAGCAAAACACATCCATACAAATATGATTGACGAATTTCAACGATTTTTAAAAAAAAATACAAGTTTGCCGAAATCCAAATCTCATGCTTGAGATTCGCGAACTATGTGACACAACTTACAAGGTCAAAGCTTTAGGAGCTAAGAAGAGGTCACCAATCCCAGTATTACTCCAACTCAAGCACACTTAACAATTAAGTTTCCCCCGAGAACAAGTCTACTTAGCTTGCTACCCCATTTGTGAAACCTTAAGAAAGTTTTGTGCCTAATGAACAATTCATTATAGAGTCCGTTTAGCTCATCCATAGATAAGTAGGAGGTGTTCCTAAGTGACAAATTATGATTTTTTATCAAGATTCAACTGCAGAGTTTTTGAGTCAATCTCATTGATGCATATTTCATTGATAAAACATCATAATTTAACACTGAAAAAAATACCTCCTCCTTGTCCAGAGCTAGTGTGGTGCTTATCATTGAGCAACTGATTGTACAACTATCCAACAGCTACAGTAACACATTCTTAATCAGGTTTTTAGTTTACCAAGTTTAATAAATTCAATCTGTTCGGAAGATCGAAAAAAATCAGCAAGTCTGGACCAAATCAGACAAATCCAGCCAGTCTAAAAAATAAGGATCAGGATAGATTTGGTAACAGCGGTTAAATTATATTAAATCTGGAGCATGTCATGTCCATTTAGCTCTCTTCTTAGCACCATCTTCTAGGAGCTAATACACTGTCAGATTTGCTTACTGGTAGAATGCTGAAGATGCAGCCAACTAGTGATCTATAAAATACAGTAAATATCAGAATTTGCAATACATGGAAGCCAGAAACATGAAGAGTTTTTATACAAAATGAATTTATTAGAATTCTTTGGAAGCCTTTAAGGAAATGCAATTGGCATGAATCTCTACGACCTTGGCCATCATTGTCCTAATGTATCAGATTTTAGGCTCTACATCAGAGGATTTTTTACCAAACCACAGTTTGATTAGGCCTCTTGGATTTGAGGGGTTGAGATGTAAAATACTTAATGTACTGTAAACAAAGTAAATTTGAGTTAAATTGCCCTTGGGTAGTGTATCCGTAACCTCATTTGTGTCCCAGTGGTTAAGGTCCACTTAAAACACCCTCCTCCACAAATAAAAGAATGAAATTACCCTTGGGTAGTGCAACAACCCCGTTTGTATCCTAGTGATTAGGGTTCACTTAAAAGTTAAAACGCCCTCCTTCACAAAAAAAAGAATGCGCGACCTCTTCACCACCATCGTTACTGATTATGCACTCGAACTTGTTAATTGAACCTTGGAATATTTTTAAGGAAATACTAGCTTCGGGCATACTTAGCTCACATAGATTTCCAAACATCGAAAGTTGGCATCTCACTAAACATCAAAGTGTTTGAACCTAGTAAGTATGCTTTTTCTTTGCTCTCAAAGTTCATTTGCTTGATCATAGGCATCACTTTAGGTAACAAGTAGAAGAATCGACCTTATTGCAATACTTTGGTTGCAAACCTTCAATGAAGTGTCCTTTTTAATCTATGTTACACCGGCGTCGGGGACGGGGGGACGTCGGGACGGGGGGACAAGTTTCCGGGACGGGGGGACAAAGGGGCCTCGATTTGGGGACGGCGGGGGGACGGCGGCGGGGGGGCGGCGGCTGTATATACTATATACTATACATATGGTACTTAAAATGCTAGTTATGAAAAGATGTATAACAATATACTTGAACATTGAACATTGAACATTAAAATTTAACAATGAACTACTAAATGAACCATTGAACATTGAAGTTTTCAAATTTGAAAGTAGAATACGCAATACTACAATGTAACAATTGTCGAATCAGCAAATGGAAGATTTCTATTATAATTTATATCATAAAGATGATTACAATGAGTAGCATGATATGAATATCAAAACAAGTACAAACTACAAAGTCAAAATGCCAAAATGTAGTGAAGCAAGCAGAGGCCTCTAATCAATGTAATCATCCCTCGGGAGGTCGGCAAACTCCTTATCACTGGAACCACTGGACTCCCCAAGGTCAAGATCTGCCAAAGGAACACCAACCAGCCCTAAACCTGCAACATCCTCATCCTCATCAATCTGTGATGGCTCCTCTGGCTCTACATCCCATCGTGTTGCTGGGCTCTCCTTGTACACACGTGTCCTGCGGTCAGTGATACGCAAGGCACTATGTACAGCCACTAGCTTCTCTGCTCTCCTAGAGGTAAGTCTATTCCTCTTAAGAGAGTGGATAAAGCTATAAGTAGACCAGTTCCTCTCAGAAGCTGAAGAACTAGAAACCTGAGACAACAAACGAATGGCTAGTGTTTTAGTCAGTGATTTCGGTCCGTGACAAGTCCACCACAAAATCGGATCCTCCTGTGCTATAGTTCTTATATCCGCCTTTGCCGCAGCCTTGTAACCCCTAAGAGTAGCAAATTTTGTCCACTCAGTGCGAATGTTGCCAGCATCTTCAGCATCATACATTCTATCAATGCACTTGAAGAACCCTTCCTTCACCTCATCATCCTGAATCGGTGTAACTCTACCAGGCCTAGGCATGTACCACTTCGGATTCAATGAATAAGAAGCCATGTGCAAGGGAGTGTTTAGGCTATCCCATCTGCGCTGAATAATAGGCTGAATGTAAACATTGTAGAATGTTAGAGTGGGGTCCTTCTCTCGCACAACTGCCTTCATCTGGCCAAGCATCGAATCAATGCACTCATACACCTCTCCAAGGTTAGGTGCATCCCCATCCCCATATCTGATGACTTGGACAACTGGTTCAATGATGGCAACAATATATTTTGCATCATTCCAAAATCCATCACTCTTCACTATCTCCTTCACCCTCTTCCCCTGCTCTGTCCTGGCCCCATCCCACCGATTCCATTCTTGCGTCATAACCATGACTTGCAGTGGCTCTTGCAACTCAAGCATTCTCTCCATAAGAATGAAATAGGATGCATATCGGGTCTCAACTGGTTTCAAGAACTCCTTCTTCGCGAAGCTCCTGAAGATGGCATGTGAAGTGTGGTGGTTGCAGATATACATCTGCACATCTCTAGCATTGTTGACCACTCCTCTAATCCACTCAATCTTCCCCATGTCCTTGAGTGCATTGTTCATGGCATGCACACAACATGGAGTCCACCAAATATGTCTGTATGTTGTCTCGATAAGCCTCCCTGCAGCTCTGCACACATGTGCTGCATCTGTCACTACTTGGACCACATTTTGTGGCCCAATCTCCTCAATAGCTGCCCGAAGGATCTCAAACTGAAAATCAGCATCTTTTCGATGCCCTGAACAATCAACTGCCCTGAGAAAGAATGGGCCCTCTGAACATGTAACTATGACATTGATGAGTGGACGATGCCTAATATCCGTCCACCCATCCATAACAATGCTGCATCCAGAATCCTCCCAACATGCCCTCATCGTCTCCATCAATGAACTGATCTTGGTATAGTTGTTATCCAAGATCGTTGTCCTCAATTTGTGCTCACCTGGTGGCACATATGATGGTCCTCCCTTCGCCACCATCGACATCATCTCCTTATAATAAGGAGATCGAGCTACATGAAATGGGATTCCATTGGCAAAAAAGAACTTGCCAATGGAATCATCTATCTGATCCTTCTGGTGCACATTAAATAAATCAGCTATGGGGTTAGGCTGATTTTGCATCTTGCGTTTCCCCTTGCCCTGTTGCGATTCAGGCATAACACTATAGGTGGATGAAGGTCCTGAGGCTGCCCCTGACAATGTTCCTGCTCTAATATGTGGCTGCCTCTGCATATGCTGCTCCTGAATCTGCTGTATAGTCTGAATATTTTGCCTAGCAGACAAGGTAGTAGGCATAGGAATTGTCGCGTCATCTGGAACACCCCAAAGCTTGTTGAACTCAATTCTGTATTTCATATTTTTAGCTTCCTTCAAAAAAGCACATGCTCCCACACCTTTTCCTGGCCAAAAGAGGAAGTGAGCATTAACTCTGGTGATGCTCCCAAACCAATCATCACCACAAATGTTGCATTTCCATTTTCTCGTACCACCACATGATGTTGGGGCTGTTATTCTTGTTGCAAACTGTTTGAGAGGAGATTTGGGATCATAAGGACCCCTAGCCCACTCTGCCAAAAGCTGAGAGGGGCAATCTGTAGCAACTGCTGCACTAGCTATGAAACTAGTTTGTCTTTCTTGATTTGACCCATGTTCACCCCCCTCATTGTGCTCATCCTCATGCTCGGGTTCATATTCTGAATGGCTTGCATCATGAGAATGAGTTTCCAATTCCATCTCATCCTCACTCATTTCATGACTGTGGGAGCTCATTTTGACACTGCATTTCACAAAATGAAAAAAAAAATCAATAAACACATAGTTTCAGCCTATGCCCTACTTTAAAATTAAAAAAATAAAACTCTATATTTTAAATTTTAAATTTCAAAACAAAATCTTAACTAATTTAGAAAATGTTTAAATGAAACAACAAGAATTAGAAATGAAACAAGAAAATGAAACAACAAGAACTAAGAACTTATAATTTAGAAATGAAAATGAGAAAATTCAAAAAACTAAAACAATGAACATTGAAAATCAGAAAATAAAAGAAAAAATCAGTTCAAAACCTTACCTTTTGCTTGAAAAATCTCTTCAACAAGCTGAAGAATCTTCCTCCTCTTCTTCTTCTTGCTCCTTGACACTCCTATTCCACTTGCAATCACTCCTTTCACTCCTCCAATCACTGTTTCCTCAGCTCTTCAGTCTTCTTCTTCTTGCTGTAGCAGACAAGTAGAAATGCAAATGTGGATAAAAATGAAGTTAGAAGGGGCTTTTGATAGCATAGAAGAGTTTAGATGGGGCCCACATGCCCTTAGGGTTCGAATAGAACAAAAAAACTAATAAAAAAATGTGTTTTTTTCATTTAAAAAACGTCCCAATGGACTGTCCGTCGCGGGAGACGCCGGTGCGTTTCGGCGTCTCCAGCGGCGGGGGAGCAATCTGGTGGCGCCTCCGGAGACAGGGAGACGCCGTCCCCACGTCTCCGGGACGTCCCCGTCTCAGAGACGCTAGGGCCCGGGGGGGGGGACGCGTCCCCGGGGTTCACTGTTTTTAATCCATTTGTAGGAGAATTCTCTAATTTAGGTTTCAAGTGTAATAATCAAATCCACATAATTTTTGTGTGATCACTCCAATTCTAACTCTTTTTTATCACCAATTTCCTATTGTGGGCAAAATGAGCATATGTAGATTAGAATGAGGACGATGGAAATACATGAAAGATATTGGCAGCTAGCTGCCCAATTTGCATTGTAAGTAGATGATAGAATTGATCTAACTAAACTGGTTGGTAGTGAATGCAAATCTCAATCAAGCCAAATCAGTTGAATGCAAGTGGAAATGTGTCAAAAATGATATTAATTCACTTGACAATGATAGAGTGGGATCTTTTGGTAAATTGTCCAGGATCTTTGGAAATTAAAATACTAGCGATAAACTGTCTAGTTTACAATATAAGTTTCTTTGATAAAATCATTGAAATACAAATGATTGTACAAGTACATCAATGAATACTTAGGAAACTGTAAAGAGACTAGTACCTTTGCATGATATGATGAAGCCACAAATAATGCAGGTAAGTCAGAAACTCATTGGAAATTTATTGTAACATTGTGCAAATTCACTGAGTTGTTTGAACAATGGATTTATACAGCCAATATGAATAGCTCAATCCTAAAAGAAATACCACCAGCTTGAAGCAGTGATCAATGGGAAGAAGTATGTTAAATATCCATTACAGGATATAGCCTCGTAGAGGTTAGGCAATTACCATGAAATGGCCATAAATTGGATTCAACTTCTTGTTGGTGAGGTTATCAGTTTTTCAGCAGTATGGAAGCATATTACCAGCCCAAATACAAGCCTAAACCACTAAGATATGAGAACAGATTTAACACTTAGAAGAACAGAATCCAAAGCTGAAATGAAGAAATATCTAAGTTACCGATTCGTTTTTGGATTCGGGTACGGCTTGGATTCGGCAATACAAAAAACATATAAAAATCAGAAATATATACATATTTGCAACAGTAATTGAGTTTAGAATACACCGCCATATTAATAGTCTAATAACATAGCAACAATACATCACCACTTTCATAGTCAAATATTAAAATATTAGTGATACTCAAAAGTCGAATGTCATGATATAAAATTATAAATTAAAGTTCAAACACAAAATGTCAAGTGTTTACAATCAGCTATTATTGATCAATGATCAATCTGAATCATATGGGTCATCAAAAAAAGTAGCATCATCAGCATCATTAGATGATACATTTTGTGTAGAACCACAAACAACATTAGTGGCACTCGCACAAGCACTGCCACTAGCACTAACACTACCACTCTCATACTCAGTAGTTGCTTCAGGCTCATAGGCATCATCAATATCAAGTGCAGCTAAGTGACTTGTGGAAGCATCCAAGTCAAGTTGCTCTGGCTCAATATCCCACCTCCTTGTGTCTCCTTCTTTGTAGGAACTTTGCTTATGTGTAAGGAGGCGCAAGTTTGAATGCACATACACCAAGTCCTCTGCCTTTTTTGAATGTAGCCTATTGTGTTTTATTGAGTGGATGAAGGAGTATGTGCTCCAATTCCTCTCAGAAGCCGATGAACTAGCAACCTATTAAGACCAAATTAAATAGTTAAGAGTTACAAAATTAATAAAAATTAAAATTAGAAAATATAAAACTTACTTGGGATAAAATTTTAATTGCAATAGGTTTGAGGTGCATGTATTCTTGCCCATGGAAGTACCACCAACTATGAGCATCCACCCTGGCCTTGTCTCGAAGAGCATCCATATTCTAATCAACAGTATCGGAGCATGCAAAAGCCATGAACTCAGCCCTCACTCAATCACGTTGGTCACGATCACTGAAGATTCTACGAAGTGCTGCCTTGTACCCTTGACCCACTTCAACATCCCTATATGGAGCAACTCTTGGTGAAGCAGAAAGTATCTCAGGACTATAATATTTGGGACTCAATGCAAAAGCGAGAAGATGCAATGGAGTGGTCATTTTGTTCCATCTATCAACCATGATTTCCTGTAGCTCTTTGAAGAATTTTTCTTCAGGATCTTCCTCTTTTGCATTGATGATGGTTTTCATATTCTCAATCATTGAGTCAATACCATCATATACTTCTCCCAAACAAGGTCTATCCATGTCTGTGTAACGGATCATGCTCAATATAGGCTCAGTGAAACTAACCAGGTACTCAACACGATCCCACCAACTATCATCTAGGATCCTTTGCTTGACCCTATTTGCCCTTTCACTGCTAGATTGCCTCCATATGGACCAATTAGGGCTGATTACCATGGTACAAAGTGCCTCACGAACCTTTATAAGTCGCCTCAACACAATTGTGTTGGAGGCAAAACGGGTCTCAGCAACCTGTTTGGAAATCAAAATTAAAATTAAAATATAATTTAAATTTATAAATACTTTACAAAATCAAAATTTAAAATTTTAAAATTTAAAAATATTGAGAATTAACTTACCTTCAACAATTCCAATTTTGAGAATTGTCTGAATATTCCTTGTGTCATATGGTGGTTGGTGACAAACATTTGGATGTCTTCGCCCTCAACATACAACTGTTTGATCCACTCAATTTTGGATCCAATTTTTTGTAGCATTAGATTGAGGGAGTGGACAGCACAAGGTGTCCAAAAAATGTGGGGATACTTCTCCTCAATCAATAACCTTGCAGCCCTACAATTTTTGGCATTGTCAATTACAACTTGCACAACATTTTGATGGCCCACTTCTTCAATAGCTTGGCAAAGGATGTTAGCAATAAATGGACCATCTTTCACCTGTCCTTCACAATCCACTGCTCTCAAAACCATTGCCCCTTTAGGGGACACGGCAATAACATTGATCAATGGGCAATTTTTCGCATCTTTCCATCCATCAGAAACGATGATCACCCCTGTTTCGATCCATGAATCCCTTATGGGCTTCAATGAGTCTGCTACATGTTTCAACTCTTTCTCCAATAAGGTGCAACGCACCTTCTCAAAACCTAGGCCCTTATACCCCTTTGGAGCCTCATTAATAGATTTCACCATTTTTTGCCAATATGGTGAACGAACAACGTTGAATGCCAATCCATTGGCATAGACACATCTTGCTATGTCTTGATCAGCAATATCTCTTGCCTCATTCTGAAATGAAGCTTCCAACGGTCCCTTAGATCTTTTATTTGATGAGGGCACGGTTTGTTGTTGAGGGATGTTCATAAATGGATGGCTTTGTGTAGGCGGAATATAAGTAGGTGGTGGTGTAGGGGGTTTCATGGATCGAGATCCTTTCCTCAAAGGATGGCTTGTTTTAAGACTACTAGTTGTATGCTCTGATTTTTCTTGCTCAGCAATATATTTCAACACTACATCATCTGGAAGGCCTTTGCCATCACCAGAAGGAGGTCCTGGACAAGGTTTGATGCCATTATCAGGGATCTTACACAAGTGGGCTCTCACTCGACTGTATGAGCTCGTATATTGAACTTTGCAATGACCACAAATCCAAATAAATACTCCACCACCTGGACATTGTTGAACCATTTCTACATATTTCCGAAGGGGAGAGGTTGCATTTATTTTGAAACGAGATTGGCCTGAGGAAGAACTGGATGCCATTGTAATACCTAAGGCACAACAAATTGAAATAATTTTGGTATTGAAATTTGAAACTAAAAAACTTAAAAGAATGAGAACAATCAACAAAACAATAAAAACAAAACAAAATAGTTCATTTGTTAATAAAAATGTAAGAAAAAAATAAAAAAACTTCAAAGAAACCTACCTCTTTTGAAGAAATCTTGCTCTACAATCTTCTTGGCAACGAACGGACACTTGCAAGTGCTTAGGAATAGCACAACAATCAACTTTGAACAGCCAACGATCAACCTTCAAGTCTATTCAAGCTTGTGCAAGCAAGAGAGAAAGTTCAGCAATGGAGGCAAAAAAACTTGTTTTTCATTCACAAATTGTTAAATGAGATTGTTTTTACCTATTTAGTGTGTTTGGAGGGACGAATTAGGGTTGGAATGATTATTAAAATATTAAAAAGTCAACATTCGGTCAAAAAATGAATTAAAAATGCAAAAAAAAGACCTTTTTCCGCGGACTGGGCGTTTTCACTCCTGGATTCGTCGCGGATTCACCTTGGATTCATTTTGCCAAATCCTAGACGAATCCGCAAGCACCCGGCGAATCCAGCTCGAATCCGCAGGCACAAAACGAATCCTGGGCGAATCCAGGTCGTATTGTACCCAAATCCCGTACCCGGTACGTATCAAATCGTATCCAGGCTCTGCTAGGGACGAATCGGTAACTTAGAGAAATATACAATAATAATTAAATAGTTAATTAATATATAAAAATAATTCACTACAAAATAATTGGAAATATAAATAGATACCAAACAACATAAGAAATGATTCGATTTATTTGTCTGCAACTAAATCTTGATCACTTACTATCTTCTCACTTCGATTTTTCCAGTGCCATCATCCAAATAAAACGACATATCAGTTATCCTTTCTTCCTTGTTGAAAACCATTCCAACCAGGGTAACCTGTGCATCTAACAAAAGACGAGCAGCTTGAGCAACTTCTACAAAACAACATATTACATAAACCAAAAATAGCAAATCTTGGAAATTTCTACAAAAAGAAACTATTACTAAAGCAATTTTTGTTTTTGTTTTTGAAATTACACAACCAAAAGAAGAAACCACTTGAACCATTTTCAAATAACCAAAAAAAAGACATAAACCAGAATAAAAACCACTTAGCAATTCTTACAGAACAAAAGATTACATAAAACCCTAATATTCAAGGCATTCAGTGAATAAAAAATACTGACATTGCTAACATTTACTTCATCTATAGTTCGGATTGACTACCAATTACAAAACAAGAAATTACATAAACCCGAAATAACCCATCTGAGCAACTTTTTCAGAACCAAGAAAGACAACCCCAAGAAAAACCCACTTGAAACATTTCCACCAAACCAAAACGTAGAAAAACTGAATGAAACCTCACTCGGGAATTTATATAGAACGAAAAATCACATTAAACCCTAATGTTTAAAGATATTCAATCAATAAAAAGCACTGACATTTGTTAACATCCACTCCATCTACAATATAATTTGAACTGTCATCTGAATGTTTCTGGGACGCTTGGCTTATCTGCTTCACTGTCAAAGGAAGAAGCCCTGTACTGTTACCAGTTTTCTGCAAAACCAAGGCCCAGAAGAAATTTTAGAAAAGAAAAATCAATACAAAACTTCTTGAAAGCAAAAACTTAAGAAACAATCAGTAGTAAAAACTGCTTACCTGGGCAGATGACAACCCGCCTTCGTTAGCTTGAGTGGCCTGCGAAGGCATAAAACCTCCTCCAGAAAACAGGGAACCTCCATCAGATTGGCTTTGCATGCCATACATTTCTACAGATTTTTAGCTGCAGGAAACAAAGAAAAAATGAAATTGATGGGAGGAAAATTTTGAACGAAAGAATTATGGGTTTTTCCTTCAAACGTGGGTCTTTCAATGTGATTAGTTTACTAGCTTATCTATCTTATTCAATAATCCATATAAATAATGTGGAGATATATCTTTGTCGAGCATATGGATTGTTGTGAGTATTTATTCACAGATCAAATAATAAAATTTATATTATTATGTTTACGTAAAATGATTTTATGTTTTCATAAATATTACTATTTTTATTATAAGAATACCTAATAAATTTAATTACAAGTTCAAATAGCGAAATTTATAATTACATAATTGAAAAACCTGCCCCCATGTAATATAGATTGACAAAATTACCCAACATACCACAATAGATAGAACATAAAGCAAAGAGATATCTCCAACTATAAGTATTCCATGAGAGGTAATCCTTACCAATGAAAATATTAGGAACAATTGATTGCCTGGTTAATCTTTGCAATGCACTCTGTATCTGTCATTGTGAAGGTCCTGGAATCAATAGTGATCTAAGAAAGTTAATTTTCAATATTTGAATAACAGATATAGCTCCTTCCATCAACCTATGCATATTTTGAAAATAGAAAAAATTATCCTATGAGAAGATCAAAGTAGGAATTGTTGTTTTATGAAAAAAGGTTTAGAGTTAATTATTAAATTGGAACAGGGTTCTATTCAGATTCTCAAATAATGAACAATATAACTAACTTGAATACTTAATCCATGAGGAAGGGGAGAAGAAGGGGCAACAACTCTTACACGAGGAATATTAATTATTAACAATGCAGCCTCTAGAAAATCAAGAGGACCACCATTTAAAGCACTCTTCAAAAACACAAGGAGGTAATATATAACCTTAAGTATGCTCATAACCCTAGAAAAAACAGTATTCAGTTTTCATCCTCCTCAAAACTGACAACAGCTACTAAACCTCATACAAAATATGGAAAGAAGCTAAAATAGGTAGCTTGACGAAAACAGGCCCAAGAGCTGGTTGGTCAGCATATAATCAGCAAGAAGCTAAATAAAATAAGATATCTGTTAGAATATTAAATTTTGTGTATTTAATGGTCAATGTATTAGGTTAGATATTTTGGTGTCATTTAATGTCGGTAGTTAGGCTCCTTTATGGTTCATTAAATGACTACAGAAAGTTGTAGTTTTTATATTGTAATGATCCTTTTTTTTCATTGATGAATGAAATCCTTTTACCATTCACATGGTATCAAAGCAAGCTAGGGTTTCTAGGAAAATTCGTGGCTGCTTGGTCTGAGATTTTCGAGGGTTTTTCTGCTTGTGATTTTCGTGAGTATTCATCACTGAAAATCATGACCCTCTAGCTGCGAGTTCGTGGAGGGTTCTTGTTTAAAATTTTCGTGAGTATTTTCTCACAGAAATTCGATCCTCCTACTGCAAGTCGTGTGCAAGGGTTTGAAAAAAATTTGTGGGTGTTTTTTGACTGCGTTTTTCAGATCTTTGGATTCTAGTTGTGTTTTTTGCCCTAGTTTTTGGGCGCGACTTCTGTTTGTGCCGCCTAATCGTGTTTTTTTTTTAGTTCTGTCTGCATTTGGAGGGCACCCAAAACACATTTTCGCATTTTTTTTCTGTGTTTTGGTGCTTTTTTTTTCATCTCAGATCAGACACGACGCGATTTTCTGCATTTTTTGGGCCGTGTTTTTTGCCTTCATTTTTTCGCGATTTGCAGACTTTTGGCCGCGTTTTTTCATCACTGTTGGGCACGCTTTTGCCTCCTTTATGGTCGCGTTTTCTGTCAAACCCCAATTGCGATTTCTGACATTTTTTGCAATTTTTTTCTGATCTGGTTCATTCATGGCCGCTTGAAACTTCGACTAGGGTTTTGACCCTCAAGTACAAGTCAAAAAATTATTTTGATTGCAGATTCCTTTTGGGTTTTTCAAGATCTAAATTGGGTTGTCTTCCGTTTTTTTTGGGTACCTCGATTTCTGTGCTTCGAAATTTGTGCCACTAGGTGTTGACGAATTTTTTTGGTAATCAAATTTTTTTTGGGTTTTCAACATTATTTTTTGGGTACTCTTCAGATCTTATGGATTTCGTCATCAACATGCCTCGAAATCCGTGCTAGGGTTTCATCTTTGAATTTGTGCGTTTTTAATTTTCATTTTGCCTTCACCAGTTTGACCTCAAGGTACGTGATGGCATCTCTGACGAATATCATGCTCGAAAGCAGCCAAAAGTATAACGAGAAGAATTACAACACCTAGAAGCAACGCATGATTACGATCGTCGAATATCATTGCCTCAATCAGATCGTTTTGGGGAACTCGCCTCGTCCCACTGTATTCGGAAAGGACCAAGACAAATGGGATGAATGCAACCGGGAAGCCGTCATGCTCATCAAACTCTCAGTCATAGATGAGCAACTACCTCAAGTACCGTCTGGCAAAATTGCTCCAGAAATCTGGGATCATTTGAAGGCCCTTCATGAAACCTCCGACAAGAGCAAAGCGTTCTTTCTCAAGAACATGCTCTTTTCCACCATGATGGCTGAGAAAATGTCCTTACAGGAACATCTCACGAAGATTAAGGACATTCGTGATCAATTGGAGGCGATTAGTCGAACAATGGAGGAAGAAGACATGGTCGTCATTACTTTGAAGAGTCTTCCGCGTTCGTATGAGCATTTCATCGAGACGTTGAATATCACCTCCACCAATGTTGATCTCAAATTTGAAGATCTTCGCAACAAGCTATTGCAGCAGGATCGATGGCGACAACAGTTTGGAAGCAGTACCAACTCCACCTCCACAGAGCAAGCGTTCTCTGCCAAATCTTCTGCTAAGAACAAAGGGAAGGCTCAATCTTCTCAGCCGAAAGGCTCTGGTTCTTCTCAGGACAGCAAGAAGAAAAAGAACGTTCAGTGCAATTATTGCCATAAATATGGTCACATCAAGGCTGATTGTCGAATTGGGATGGCTTCTGAACAAAAGAAGCAGGGAGGGTCTCAACAAAAGGCAAATGTCGGAGAGCACACTAAGCAAAAAGAGTCTGCATTCTATGCATTTATGGCCAAGAGAACTGCAGATCTAGTCCAATCTTCTGCCTGGTATATTGATTCAGGGGCTTCTCGACATTTTACTCATCGTCGAGATTGGTTCACCAAATATGAACCATTCACTGACTCAGTGATCTTTGGAGGCGGCGAAGAGTACACAGTTGTTGGTAAGGGCAATGTTCAGATTCACTTTGGAGGAAGAGATTTACTCTTTCTTGATGTCTACTATGTTCCAGGCATGGAACATAATCTTCTTTTTGTCAGCCAGATCATGAAGCATTCTCCCCAGTTGGATGTTATTTTCAGCTCGTTCACTTGCAGCATTGTTGATAAGGCGACTCGTACTACGATTGCTATGGGACTTGAGGATCATGGTCTGTATAGACTTGCTGATTCTAGTGATTCTTGGGACCACACTCTTGTAGCCAGGAGTACTTCCATCAGCAAACTTTGGCATCAGCGTTATGGGCACTTGAACGTGCACTATCTCTCTCAACTGTCTTGGGAGGGTTTGGTTGCTGGTCTACCTGAGATACAAACTCAAAATCATGGAGTTTGTGGAGCCTATCAAGCTGGGAAGCAGCATCGGACACCATTCTCGGATGGTGATTCTTGGCGAGCCTCCAAGGTACTTCAATTGGTTCACGCTGATCTATGTGGACCAATGAACACTCCATATGTTATTGGGTCCAAGTACTTTTTATTATTTGTTGATGATTTCAGTCGCAAAATGTGGGTGTACTTTTTGAAACATAAATCAAATGTGTTTAGTACATTTCAGCAGTATAAGGCCTTGGTTGAGAAAGAATCAGGTTCTCACATTGTTACTCTAAGGTCAGATAATGGGGGGGGAGTTTGTTTGACTACTCTACTTTTTGTGCTAAACACGGCATCAAACGACAACTCACCACACCATACACCCCTCAGCAGAATGGTGTTGTTGAATGTAGGAATCGCACCATTACTGAAATGGTTCGTTCTATGCTGGAGTACAGAAATGTATCTAAGAAATATTGGGCTGAAGTAGTTTATATAGCAGTCTACCTCCTAAATCGATCACCTACATAGGCCGTTAAGAAGCTGACTCCAGAAGAAGCTTGGTCAGGACGTAAGCCTAAAGTGGGCCATCTGAAAGTTTTTGGTTCTACCGCTCATGTATGGATTCCAGAAACCGAGTGTGCCAAGCTAGACTCCAAGAGCCAGAAACTTATGTTTACTGGTTACAGCGACAATCACAAGGCCTACAGGTTGATTGATGTGGAGACAAATCATCTCATATTCAGTCGTGATGTTGTGATTGATGAGACTACTAGTCCATTTGTTCCTACTTCCAACCCTTGTAAGTGGCTAAATATCCTTAGCGTAGTCGACCGTAGTCGGTCGTAGTCGGCCAAGTTAGTATAAATAAAACTGTAGTCTTAGTGGGAATAATTGTTGGCATGTACTTTCGGGTAATTAAGTCCCAATTAGTTGTAGGGGGTTGTTATGGAACGTCGCGACGGTTGGTTGCTCAACCAACCGCCGAACGTTATATGTACTCAGTTTTGTAGTCGGGAGGCCATTACTATGGTTGGCATTATTATTATGATTCCATGATTGATAGCAAAGATATACCGGTGATTGTACATGGTGATATTTACTGGATATGAATACAAACATCTTATGGTTCTATCATATTGTATTGTTCTATTCTGTATGTTACATTAGTTCCGTTTACTTCCTGTGTAAAGTAGTACATTGATATAAACACTTCGCGAGGTAAACATTTGGCGCCGTTGCCTAAGCGGACCAAGGAAGCACTCGGTGTGATGGCAGCGTAATGGATCGACCAGCGGATGAACCCATAGTAACGAATGAAAAAAGAGAGGACGATTTGACACGAGATCTGACAAATCTCTGGAACATATCCCTACGAGACCACGTACGGAGGCAAGCCCTCCGACAAGAAGTCCCTGAGGTAGTCATTTGGGATCGCCTCGAAGTAAACGACGAGGTTGATCACCTCCTCCACTGCATGCCAAGATTGTTGCCCTGTCATTCCATCATCCTAAAAGAACTTCGAGCGGAGGAGGAACAAGAGCGCCGAAGGCAGCAAATCTTGCAGCGGTACGAGGAACGAACCAAACGGGAGGAGGAAGAAAGGGACACTAGTCGGAGACGTACCCCTGGCAACCAGCAATGATAGCGTGAAAGACTTGTAAATGCCCGTACGACCGAACAAAGACAAGAACCAAGTACCAGTCATGCACGACGCGGAGGACGAAAGAATTCGGCGATCATTAAGAATACAAGAGCAAGAAAACCGGCGGCGAAGATTTAGCAAATCACATCAGCACCCGGAGGAAGAGGAGTACGAGGAACCATTCGGCACCCCGTACGTAGAAAAACAAAAAAACAAAGAAAATGAAGAAAACTTGAACGGTGAACTTGAAAACAATATCCAACGCTTTCGGGAGTTGTCCATATCGGACGACGACGAAGGCTTGAGGACAGGGAGATCTGAGCCCAAGACCCCTTGGCAGAGGGAGCATCGAAGTGGGACCCACGAAACCCAAGGTGTAGAGGACGCTGACATTGGACAGAAGGGTGACTCGGACGTGGCCGAGAGTGCAAGTGACGCACTGAAACGTACCGAAACCAGTCCAGTCAGGTGCAATACACGGGTAGGACAGCGGGGCAAGATGGTGACTCCAGAACGGCAAAAGTTGCCGAAGTTTACAGGGAATGGGTCAAAGGATTCAGTACGACACTGCAAGACGTGCGAGACAATTTGGATAGCAAGTGGCGAAGATGACCAAGCTAACTGGTTGAAAGCATTTCCGGCGACACTCCGAGACCGTGCCATTGACTGGTACTCGGAGTTGGACCAAACACAAAAAGCTTCATGGAGGGTGTTGAAGGAGGCATTTCAAGACGAATTCAAACTGTTGAGAGACAACAGTGAAATTGTGGCCAAGATTTACAACACCAAACAAGGGAGGAATGAAAGCGTACGAACTTATAACCGGAAACTAAAAGATCTCTTGGGGAAACTAGAATCACAGCCAACAGATGGTTTATTGAAGGGCTGCTTCCATCGTTACGTAAGAACATGAAGATAGTACCTCCATCCTCATACACCGAAGCATACAATCAGGCGATGGATATTGAAAGCGAGAACAAGACATCCTCTAGAGGGAAGAAGCATGATGATGAAGAAAGCGAGGGAGAAAGTGGGGATGAATCAAAAACTGTACAAGCACTCCGACGCGACATGCTAAGGACGATGAAGGAATTAAAAACAGACAAGGAAGGACCTAAGGAACCAACCGAGCTATGGTGTACGGAATGTAAAATGGAAGGCCATACAAAAGCAAACTGCCCAAAGAAGATGTTCTGTGACATCTGCCAAGTTATGGGACACTCTGTCAAAGAATGCCTGTACAATTTGAAAACATGGAGTGCACAAGTGTTCTTCACACAAGGGGAACAATCTACCCCTCCAACCACACCACCGAAGCCTCATAATAACAACGCATCCCCTGGCGACTATCACAACAATCAGAGAAACACCACACCAAGAAGCAAAATCCAATATGACAGCAAAGGTCGGCCCATGATCCAATGCCGGAGATGTAGCGAATGGGGCCACTTTGCCAGCGAATGCCAGAGCGGCCAAGGTGCTGGAGGGAAGCTGTGCAAGTGGTGCGGTCTAGGCGATCACGAAGACACCGACTGTCCCAAGCAGAAAGGTGTCAACATACTAGAGGTAGCCGATGAAGAAGTTATGGCACTTACAAGGGCGCAGACGAAAAAAGCTAATTACCCAGACCCCCGTACGGAGAAAGAACGACTCCGAGAAGCGAGGGCAGGAGTAGAAGAAGCAATGGCAAATGAACGGAGAACCACCAAAGCGGCAAGTACGTCGTTGCAATCAGAGTTGGAAAAGAACATCATACAGCAAGTACTTCACACAACTATACCAATCAAGGTAACAGACCTTCTGCAAACCATGCCGCAACTAAGAGTAGCACTCACAAATATCATGACAGACAACACTCAAATAGGTCCGAACGAAGACATCACGGAACCAACAGAAGCAACCTCAGATCCAACGCTACTCGCAATAAGTGGTGGGAGGAAACCGGTCGTCGTACAGATGGAAATCCTAGGGATGAAACTCTCTAATACCATCGTCGACGGAGGATCGGGAGTTAACGTACTACCCAAGGACACATGGAAGAGCCTCGAGAAACCCACACTCTGGCCACCGACATTTCAACTGGTGGGTGCCGATCAACATAATATCAAACCAATTGGTACGTTGATGGCACAAAAAGTGGTGATAGGTACGCAACAGTTTCTGTTGAATTTTGTCGTCATCCCACTAGAAAGAAAAGCGTACGATGCATTACTCAGACGCGGATGGCTAATTGCTGCCAAGGCAAACCATAACTGGAAGAAGAATACTCTCTCCATCGAGAGCCATGGGGAGAAGTATATCATCGACTTGAAAAATCAGGCGGTCAGTGAGGACTTGGCGTCTTCAAAATCTGACGAGGGATCAGATGGCGATGAAGAAAGGGGAACCATGGAGCCAAACGAGGAAGGCATTCTAGAAATTGGAAGTTGTTCAGAAGATGAAACCAGTTCACTGAACGGGTTATTTCATTGGCAGATGGAAGATTATGAAGTCTTCCATCCAGATTGCAACATGCTGCAAATCAAAGAAGGAAGAGAAGGCGAAGATAAGAGCCCCGCCAGTGAGGCATTCCCGCCAGAGTATGGCGACTATAAGGAAGGCATAGCAGAGTTAGATGAAACACCAACCCATAAGCTTGAACAAGATAAACCCATCAAGTACGAGGAACCGACAATCAAAAGAGTGAATCGGGGAGAACAAGAGAAGCCTAGGGAGATCCTCGTCGGTGATGACTGGGACCCAGTACTAAAGGCGACGACATTCAAAATATTCATAGAGTACAAGGATACCTTCGCCTGGACGTACAAAGATTTGAAAGGAGTACCGCCAAAACTATGCGTACATCGGATTCCGCTCGTACCAGGAGCCCAACCCGTACGGAAGAGACCTTATAGAATGAATAAGAACTATGCTGCAAAAGTACAAGAGGAGATCGAGAAGATGTTGGAGGCTAGCATCATTTTCAAAGTAAATGTCAACGAATGGGTGTCACCAATTGTCATTTCCTTAAAGAAAGAATCAGAGCAAATCCGAATATGTGTCGACTTCCGATGTTTGAACGCAGTGATGGTCAAGGACCCGTTTCCAATCCCCTTCACCGATACCATCTTAGAGGAAGTCGTTGGGCATGAAATGTACTCGTTCTTAGACGGGTTTTCCAGATATAACCAAATTTGTATTGCCGAAGAAAAGTTAAAGACAACTTTTGTGGTCGAAGATGGAGTATACTCGTACCACCGGATGCCATTTGGGTTATGTAACGCACCGGCCACATTCCAAAGGATAATTCTGCACATATTTGACAAGATGTCGGTGGGCAATTTCAGAGCATTTCTAGACTGGTCTATTTTTAGTGATAAGGAAAAACATCTCAAAGCCCTTGGAGAATGCATGGAAAGATGCCAAGCAGCACGTCTAGCATTAAACCCGAAGAAATGCAGGTTCATGGTACCGCAGGGGAAGTTGCTAGGCCATATTGTATGCAAAGCAAGGCTAAAGACCGATCCTGACAAAATAAGGGTCATCGTACATATGGAGGCTCCGGAAAATGTCACGGGAGTGAAATCATTCCTCAGCCATGTTGGGTACTACTGGAGGTTCATTAAGAATTTTGCACAAGTATCATACCCACTGGACTTATTGACAAGGAAGGGACAACCCTTCCTATGGACGGAAGATCAAGAAAAAGCATTCAAGGAACTAAAGGATCGGCTAATCAGTTCACCCATCCTGGTGTACCCGGACTGGGACAAAGAATTCCACGTACATGTGGATGCCTCAAACTTTGCCATAGGAGCAACATTGGCACAAGTCGGAGCACATGGGTTGGACCAACCAGTATTCTTTGCTAGTCGGCTACTCTCGAAGGCAAAGAAGAACTACAGTACGACTGAGCGAGAAGCACTGGGGATGGTGTACTCCGTACAAAAATTTAGGCACTACTTGCTAGCAACGCCATTCACCTTCTACGTGGACCATCAAGCTCTGATGTATCTCGTGAACAAGCCTATAATCCAAGGTAGAGTGAGTAGGTGGTTGTTATTACTTCAGGAGTTCACGTTCACTATCAGAGTACAGCCAGGGAAGAGCCACATGATCGCCGACCAATTGTCAAGAATACAGTCAGGTGAACCTGCGGAAGGAGGTGTGAACGAATATTTCCCCGATGCACACTGTTTCAGATTGCGATACTTTCGTCATGGTACGTAAAGATCAGAGAGTACTTGTCCACCTCCTCGTTCCCCAAGGAAATGACACCAGCAGAGAGGAGAAAGCCCGTACTAAAAATCAAAACCTTCCAGCTAATTAATGGCTTGCTATACAAAATGGGGTCTGACCAAATCCTCTGAAGATGTGTTATCGAAGATTAAATACCAGGGGTACTGAAGGAGGCACATGAGGGTTTGGCTGGTGGGCATATGGGACCAGACGCCACGGCGAGAAAAATTCTTCTGGCAGGACTATGGTGGTTGACGATGCACACAGATGCACGGGAGTGGGTGATAGGATGTGACACCTGCCAGAGAGTGGGAAAACCTCTGAAGCGGGACTTTATGCCACTCTATCCATCGCAACCTCAGGAGTTGTTTGAGCGATGGGGATTGGACTTTATCGGACCACTGAAAGTGAGTCACCTACACCGATGCCGATACATCGTGGTGGCGACAGAATATCTCACGAAGTGGGCTGAAGCACGAGCATTGCCAGATAACACCGCTCATAGCACAGCCAGATTCATCTACGAACAGATAGTGACACGGTATAGGATCCCTATCCAAATTACAAGTGATCGAGGAGGACACTTTGTGAATCACGTCATCCGACTAATGACAACGGAGTTTAGGATATTTCACAACCTATCTAGCCCATATTACCCACGAGCCAATGGCCAAGCCAAATCTACGAATAAGGTACTAGTGGCAATTATTCACAAGTCTTGTGGTATAGAGGAAGCCGATTGGGAGGAGAGGTTACCGGCCGTCCTATGGGCATACCGTACGACATACAAAGTAACAACAGGAAACACACCCTTTCAATTGATGTACGGCCAAGAAGCAGTCGTACCCATGGAATACATGGTACCGAGTCTACAGATAGCCATAGAGAACCGATTAGGAGACATGGAGAGTTTGAAGGAGCGATTGTACAAACTCAACAAACTCGACGAGCGGAGAGTGATGGCACAATGGGTCACGGAAAATATGCAACGGAGAAGGAAGCATTGGCACGATAAACACCTCTGACGAATGGACTTTCGGCCAAGACAATTAGTTTTGAAGTATAATGGCCGTAACGAGATCAAACCAGGGAAGTTCAAAGTACGGTGGTTAGGACCGTTCAAGATCAAAGAAATACAGGACAATGGGTCTATAAAACTCGAGAATTTGGATGGATCACCCGTATTGAGTGCAATCAACGGATCTAAGTTGAAGATATATCAGGAGAGAAAGGAGAAGGAACACAATATAGCCATCAATATGCTCGAATACGCCACCAAAGAAGATTGGCCTGTGCAGGGAGAGGCACCGAGAGAACAAGACTGGGGTTTGGGAGGCCCCGGATACGCACCAGAGGGAGAATGGATGGAATCCGACAGGAACCAAATAATGGAAGAGAGATTGGTAGACAAGAAAGTGAAGGGAATTGCAGTACCACGGATAAACAAACATCTAACCAATGCAGTGTTCGGGACACCTGCACTATGGCAACGAATGGGTGGACACTGGAGTTACATTGCACCATACGAAGGCATACGAAAAGGGTATCTGGCAAAAGAAATAGATAAAGAGGCACAAAAGGAGAAGGAAGAACAAGCGGCAAGGGAACCCCAACCTGAAGAAAATGACGAAGAGAGGGAAGATTGGGATGATGACCAATGGGAGGAATACTTCGAAAAGAAGGCTCCTTGCCTCAGAACTGTGATTATGACAGAGGACAAGTTCCTATCACATGTGGACGGGTACACGGAGGAAATACTACAGCTAATGAGAAGAGACAGAAGGAAGGTGCCGAGGGTAAGGAAGATCGCAACAAAAGACGGACTCTAGAAAATAATACCAAATCCAGCCGAACCTCCCACAATAGAAGGAGAAGAAGTTACATGGTACCAACAGTACGGAGGAAGGTACGTCGACGGCTGATATAAAGGTACTAGTCCGGCCCCCTTGCTTGATAAGTGGTTTGATGTTCAATTCATAGGGACTTGTTGTGAAGAAGAATGTTATAAAAAACCCCCGCATACGTGTAAATGGTATTATGCATCCAAATTAAAAGTTAGAGAAAAGGATAGAGAACGAGGAAAGAAGAGAAAAGAAGAAAAAAATGAAGGGAGAAAAGATGATGGAAATTGGAAAATAGCAAAAATAGCAAAAAATAAAATGAAAGAAAGTGAAAAAAGAGGACAAAGTAAACAAGAAGAAAGTGGAAAAAGAGGAAAAATTAAACAAAGTGGAAAAAGAGAATTGTCAAATCAAATTAAAAAGAGTGAAAAAACAAAAACAAAGCTGACCAAGGAGAAAGTAACAAGTTCGGCCAAAATAAAGACCATATGGCAATATAAAACACCCGAAGTCGTACGACAATCACATTGGAGTCTGAAGCAAATTCGAGAGCAAGGGTTTTATAATATATGACTTTCACAAAACGTGCCAATTGAAGACATTCACACCATACAGCAGACAAACCTCAGGGAATATTACACCGTACGGCTGGTGAAGAAGTTGGAATTTTTCAACGTACGGATCTCCCTTCCAACCGCACGCACTAAAGGTGACATCGTACGGACTTCCATCTTAGGCATAAGGCAGATCACAAGAACGAAGGCTTACATCGTACAAGAACGAAGGCTTACGTCATACGACCTGAAGGAGGCTCGAAGACTAGAAACGTATGGCGTGAAGGTACAGCCTGTTGCACCGTACGACAGAAGGGAAGCCGCCAGATTGACATCGTACATTATGCTACTTGCATCGTACGGCCTTATATTCAAATCGTACGATTCTCTATTAGGGACATCGTACGGCATTCTGATCCACTAGCAGTTGTACGGCATTTTTGTACGTAGTTTCTATTCACTAGCCAGGTCGTACGACATTTCTATTCACTGGCAGTCGCCCGACAATTTTGCTCACTAGCAGAAGTTGGCCAGATCGCACGACAGTTCTATTCATTGGTAATCGTACGACATTTTTTCATTGGCAGACGATGACCAGATCGTACGGCATTTCTATTCACTGGCAGTCATCCAGCAGTTTTGCTCATTGGCAGAAGTTGGCCAAATCGTACGGCATTCTTATTCACTTGCAGTCGTACGACATTCTTGTTCATTGGCAGAAGTTGGCCAGGTCGTACGGCACTATTGTTCACTGGCAGAAGTTGGCCAGAAGTTGGCCAGGTCGTACGGCACTGTTGTTCACTGGTAGAAGTTGGCCAGGTCGTACGGTATTCTTATTCATTGGTAGAAATTGGCCAAATCGTACGACATTTTTGTTCATTGGCGGAAGTTGGCTACGGCGTGCAGCCCTGTTTTTCATTGGGAGAGTTCGAGAGGAGTTGGCAGTTACTACAACCGAACAGTTTCAGCAACCGTTTCGAAGCATATAAAGTTGGCCGAGACCACCAAGCAAGCAATACAATGGACAAGGGAAAGAAAATTGCTCAGCCCAAGCCAAAGACAGTCTCGGCAGGAAAGAAAAAGAGAAAGGATGCAGACGTTGAACCGATGTCCTGGGAAAACTTAACTGGGAACGAGTGCAAACAGTGGTGGCGGAGCACAACTGATGACCACCCCTTGAAGATTGCACTACAACATGCTCGAGTGGATAAAGCCATTCTGGTGCCATTTTTTAATTCCCGAGAGTTTGAACCTTGGCTGAGAGACATGGTAGAAAATTATTGCAGGCACACCCACAAGTCGGTGATAGATTACAGAGGTTGTCCGGTTATAGTTTCATTCTGGCCGCAGGACTTTCAACGAGTCTTCGGCGTTTCAGCCACAGGGATCGGAATTAATAAGCCAAAGAAGATGACACAGCAACATAAGGAAGTCCTAATTAAGCAGGTGTGTCGAAGCAATTTAACGCCAGAGGAAAAAAATACTATATGGAACACGAGCAATAGGGGGCTTCGAAAACACTATTTGGCTACAGTCGAATGGAAGTGCGTACTGGACGTGATGAAGTGCCGACTTACAGGTGCCAGCCGAGCGTCCGACATTGCCATATGGATTGTAGATTATATGGTGGGACTCAGCATCGGCCGAATATATAATTGGGCACAATTGCTTACAGAGCGGATGCGAGAGTTTCTGTCCCAGCGACACAAGGCTTTTTACATGACCCAGCATGCTATCGCTCTATTCTTGGATGCTGTACACACACAAGTACTAGAGGATAGATGGGGCCGATTGCAGCCACTCAAACACCTCGACCCAAGATTACCAACAGGATTCTATTGGACGACATTGGAGCTCAAGCAGGTTGGCGAGGGCTCCATGACAGGAAGGAAAAGGAAAAGCCAAGAAGCATCCACAGAGGAAGAAACATCGGCACTAAGTGGGGAGGAAGGAGAACATATCGAGGTGTCTTCCTCAACCTCAGCAGGGAGCTCGTCGGAAGAAGAAGTGTCACTGGCCGTAGGTGGGCGAAACAGAATGGAGGTAGCAGAAGCAGTTTCGTTTCAACCAGCAGGGTTCACATTGCCAACACCGCCAACAGACCACGAAAGCGCACCAACAGTTACCTTCACACTCCCAGCATCCTCCATTGGTGGCAGACGTACATTGAGAGTAGCAGCCGCAGTACCTGGCGCATTGCCAGGGTGGGCACCACTAGGAGATGTGACCACCATATCTTCAAGTTTGGCAGCTTCTGGCAACACAGTACCATCACCAGGGTCGGCAGCCATACAGCCAGGACCGACAGTTGCAGGAGAGACAACGCCAAGGGTAGCAATAGAGGGGCTGCCAGAGATATCACCGACAGTTTCCACCGAGCCGCCACAAATCTCAGGGAATTGGGGAACCATCACTCCCCAGGAGCAAGTCCGCCCCGCTGCACCACAAGCGCCAGGAGTTGCCCAGATTGATGATTGGTTAGGAGCGTACGGCCTGAGAGTAGAGGTGGCGGAGACACCGGAGGAGAACTTGCCAAAAGGGTTGGGGGGTGATGCAAAGGTTGCAAGCTCAACCATTCAGACACAGGGGAGTGACACGGTGATGAACATAACAGAGCAGCCAGTGGTAGAAGAGGTATACCAGCAGCCGCCAGTGGCCACAGAGGAGTTGGTTGTAGTCGGAGAGCCAGTAGAGGAACAAGGAGGGGCAGAGAACCTTCCCCCAGATGAGGAGGAGGCACCTAATGAGGAGGGTGACGAGGATAGTGAGTATGGGGGGTATGTGGTAGAAATATCACAACCGGATCCATCAGATCCCTTGGGGACCGTGCAGAGATATGTGGAGGAGCTCCAGCACATGGGGAGAGTCATGATGCAAGTGGGGCACATTTCGAAGGAACTTAAGATTGGCCGATCTCCATTGGTGGGACAGGAGGTACAACGTCTTAGAGGGTTTGTACAGATGGGATGTGAGGCAAAGTTCACTCGCATTTTTACCAGCCAAGGGTGGCCGACAAACGAAACTACAACCATGCTCAGAAATTGGCAAGGCAACCCACCAAGGATAGCAGGAAGGGATGCGAAAGTTATAGAAAGACTTTATCACATTGAGCTTGCCTTCCGAGATGTCTTCTACAATGTAAAAAAGCAGATACTGTCTACCGAGTTGGCAGTAGTAGGAAAGGTGGAAGCCTATCACATGCTGGCAAAAGTAAAGGAGGAATCGGCCATGACCATAAAGAATTTCCAAACACAGCTAGCAGACCAGACTCAGGCGTTGGATGCACAGGCAAAACAAATAGCCACCTTGGAGGCTAGAGTGAGTAGTATGGAGGAAGGGAACCTCCAGAGGGAGGAGGAGACTCTGAAGCAGGTACAGAGGTGGAGCGAGAAAGTTAAAACATTGGAGGACCAATTGGCAACCACAAGCGTGGAGGCAAATAAAGTCAAGAGTCAACTGATGGAGGCAGCCCACATGGTGAAAGTTGCGAGGGAACAGGAAATTCTTGCAGATCACCAGCTTCGAGTACGCATGGAGGAAGTCAAGAGATTGAAGGACCAGCACTCTTACTCCCACCTCATTAGTTCATCCAGGGACGCACTCACTCCCCCCTTCCTCTCAATAAATTTTTGTATAGCATCATTTCCCATTTTTGTTATCTTGTCGCCTGGAAGGCGACCTATTTTGTGGGGGGGGTTATGTAAGTGGCTAAATATCCTTAGCGTAGTCGGTCGTAGTCTGCCAAGTTAGTATAAATAAAACTATAGTCTTAGTGGGAATAATTGTTGGCATGTACTTTCAAGTAATTAAGTCCCAATTAGTTGTAGGGGGTTGTTATGGAACGTCACGACGGTTGGTTGCTCAACCAACCACCGAACGTTATATGTACTCAGTTTTGTAGTCGGGAGGACATTACTATGGTTGGCATTATTATTATGATTCCATGATTGATAGCAGAGATATACTGGTGATTGTACATGGTGATATTTACTGGATATGAATACAAACATCTTATGGTTCTATCATATTGTATTGTTCTATTCTGTATGTTACATTAGTTCCGTTTACTTCCTATGTAAAGTAGTACATTGATATAAACACTCCGCGAGGTAAACAGCCCTGAGGATCAGCCTATGAAGGTTCCTAATGATGGTGTTCGTCTTCCTCTTGGTTCCCCTGATGGGAGGGCTTCAGAGCATTCTGACTCTGAAGATGAGGAGTCTACAAGTCATGATATAGCACCACCTGATCTTCCTCAAGATTCACATCCAGATGACTTTGTTCCCAAAATCCTAGATGATGTTGTTTCTCCTATTCCAGATGTTGGTACTTCTACTCGTCGACCTAAATGGTGGCTCAAGACTATCGGAGATCTTCATAATGATGAACTCATTGAGGGTAGATCAGCTCGCAGCAAGAGCAAGCAGCCAAACATAGCCAATTTTGCTCTTATGGCCAACCTACACAGCCTCTATGAGCCTCAGACATATTCTGAGGCTAAAGGAATTCCAGAGTGGGAAAAGGCTATGGAGTTCGAATACCAGAGTCTTCTGAAGAATCACACTTGGGTTCTCTCTGATCTTCCTCCTGGGAAGAAACCTATCAGCTGCAAATGGGTTTATAAGGTCAAGTATCATGCCGATGGCACTTTGGATAAATACAAGGCAAGATTAGTTGCTCGGGGATTCACACAGTGGGAGGGCATTGACTATGAGGAGACTTTTGCTCCTACTGCCAAGATGAGCAGTATTCGTCTTCTTCTCGCTATTGCAGCCCAATTCGGATGGACAGTTCATCAGATGGATGTCAAGAGTGCCTTCTCAACGGTGAGTTGCAAGAAGAAGTCTACATGATGCAGCCTCCTAGTTTCAAGGTTGTCGGCAAAGAACATCAGGTATGTAGGCTCATGAAAGCACACTATGGCCTAAAACAGGCTCCTCGTGCATGGTACATCAAGATTGATCAATACTTGGTTGATCATGGTTTTCAACGCAGCCCTTCTAACACTAATTTGTATGTCAACTACTTTGGTGATGATATTCTCTTTCTTGTTGTCTATGTTGATGACTTGATCATTACCGGCAGTTCAACACATTTGATTGCAGCAATCAAACAAGACTTGTGTCAAGCTTTTGACATGACAGATTTGGGGCTTCTCCATTATTGTTTGGGTATTGAAGTTTGGCAAACCGCTGATGGTATCTTTATCGCTCAGTCTAAATACGCTCAGAGTTTGCTTGACAAATTTCGGATGCAGGATTGCAAACCTACCTCCACACCTATGGAGAAGGGGTTGAAGTTATCAGCCAACTCTGATTCACCTCCGATTGATGAAACGACATTCAAGAAACTAGTGGACAGTCTCATCTACCTCACTGCCACTAGACCTGACATCAATTTTGCAGTGAGCTACATTTCTCGCTTCATGACAGCTCCAAAAGCTTATCATTGGCTTGCAGTGAAGCAAGTGCTGAGATATGTTAAAGGCACTTCAAATTATGGCATTCTATATGGCAGATGCAAGGATCCAAAGCTGATTGGTTATACAAATTCAGATTGGGCAGGTTCGGTGGATGACAAAAAATCTACTTTTGGGTATGTATTCAGTTTGGGTACAGGTGTTGTAACATGGACCAACAAGAAGCAACAAGCAGTGGCTCTTTCCTCGACTGAAGCAGAATATCGACAAACAATTAAAGCAGCATGTGAGGCAGTTTGGCTCCGTAGGATGCTTTCTGACATGCACATGTCACAAGTAGGACCTTCTCCCTTGTATACTGACAATCAGGGGGTGCTCAAACTGGCCAAAAATCCAGTCTTCCATGAACGTACCAAGCATGTTGAGCTTCATTGTCACTACATCCGCAAGCTAGTAGAAGACGGATCATTTCAGCTGCAGTATGTTCCAACAGCGGATCAGACTGCAGATATTCTCACCAAGTCTTTGAGCCTAGATAAGTTTGTCAAATTCAAGGGGCAACTTGGTGTTTTTGACAGATTGACCATTAAGGGAGGGTGTTAGAATATTAAATTTTGTGTATTTAATGGTCAATGTATTAGGTTAGATATTTTGGTGTCATTTAATATCAGTAGTTAGGCTCCTTTATGGTTCATTAAATGACTACATAAAGTTGTAGTTTTTATATTGTAATGATCCTTTTTTTTCATCAATGAATGAAATCCTTTTACCATTCACAATATCATCATCTGCATTGAGAACGTTTTCTTTGTTCCACAATAGGTCTTTGCTCTCCTGTATGGTCTTTCAGCTTCAGAGGTTTCCAGAATTGCCTTAAAGTGATATCTACTGTAATATATTTGAAATATAACATTTTTCTTACTGTTGGAATAAAAATTTGCAAGCACAGTCACCAAATGGACTTTGAGATAATAACAAAAACATGAGTATTGAGATCATACCAATCCCTTGCAAAGGAAATATATTAAATACAGAATCCTTTAGGTTCTAGCCCCCATATATGCTCACTGTTCGTTTTTGGTGGTGCAATCTACTTCCAGTAATTGGGTCTGGTGATAAAGGTGTGTCTACTCGATTTTGGAGGTCACGTGTTCAAATCTGGAAGAGAATATGATGTGGCAACAATGAAAGAGAATCAACCAGAACAGATTGGTGCCCTTAAAGATCAAAGTCACAATCCCCAATCTTAATGGTCAATTTGCTACTAATATCTGGATGCAACCAGAGGCCTTCCTCATGAAACTGTTCTCTGTAAATAGTTCAATGCAAAGACAAACCCTCAAGCTGCTATCTAAGCTGGTAAAATAGTCATGGAAGAAATCTTTTTTCTAAATGCAAGAGTAAGCAAATTAAATCATGCAAAGCTCGGCTTTTAAAACCGTTCAAATGTTTTAAAACGGCAATATGGGAAGAAAATTTTACAGAGCAAAAAAGAATTTGAAAGAATATGAGATGGTGTCTTCAGCGCAAATCATAAAATGCCTTCATTCGCACCATACCTGAGCACGTTCAATCTTTATTTGCACCATTCACAGTGCAAAGTATTATTTGAAATCGGAATATCCACAGATGATGGGCATGTATAGTCTTCAAGGTCAGGAAATGATGGAAGACAGTTTTCAATAAGCATACGCCTTCTATACAGTGACAATTAAATATTAAAACCGTGATTTAAGGAAACATTTTTGTATACACAGATACCTTATATCCTATAGCTGCGGCTGTAGGAAACGCCTGTCGGTGTAACTAGCTTATCTATCTTATTAAATAATCTATATAAATAATGCTGAGATATATCATTCTCGGATCGTTTATTACATTATTTAACATAAATTAAATATAAATGAATTTATAAAAAAATATGAACAATAAAAAATAATACAAATAACACAAATATTATGTTATATAAATAATATAATAAAAATACAAATAATGAAAATAATATTATATAAATATAAATCATATAAATAATAAAAAATATAAATATTATATTATATAATAAAACTAAGTTCAATGAATCACTATTTATACTTTGAGTCTTTCTTAACTTAGCTTGGGCTTCTTTGTTTGGAACTTTGAACAGTGGTTTTCAATTTCAAGAATTAATAAATAATCAATTTATTTTATTGTTTTTGGCTGGAGGATTGGCAGACATTGTTTATTTGTTCTTTATGTCTGCCTCTTGGGTTTTAAGACATTGTGTTTTATTGGTATTATCAATTATGTTTCAAAATACTGTTCAGTAAGCTTGGGCAAAAAGCAAGAGAAAGGAGAGCCCATGTTTTCAATGAAAAGAAGAAACTGGATGATTGTTTGTTTCTGCCTTATTTGGAAAGGGTTTCTCACAAGTTGGGAAGAATTCTCATGGGGCATGATATAGGGCCTAGGCTATGTTTGTTTTGCAAAGAACTATTTGGAGTTTCCCTAAATTGGCCAAGGATAAGGTTGAATCAAGGCTTAGGAGTGAGGTTTGCTGCATTGAGTATGAGAACGTGGCATGCTTTTTTTTCATAGGGGAAATTGAAAGTATGATTAAAGCTACAGTGGTTGAAAATGTTGTAGATGTAAGGAGAAACCACACCACCAAGTCAGCATTCTCAGATCGTTCACACATGACAAAGCACTACATATGTTCGGAGAATGCCAAGGTGATCTTTAGAAAGAAATACTGCATTAGGGGTATTGATCGTTGGAGATAACTATTCTCCTTAATGACTTAAATAGGGACGATGGCATAATTCTAAGTGAAAACTTGGGGTCCCTTGATTAATAGGCTCTCCAGTTAGTCTCTTTCTTTGGCTAACTAATTTAATAAGTTAAGACATAAGAATTAGTTAAGGTAGTTAAATATATCTTACCATTACAGAACTGGAGTTATTTGTCTATTTATGTTGAGGCATGTTTCTTCGTGTTTAAAGAGCAACCTATCCAACATTCTCAAATTAATGTATTGTTTCTTATGGGGAAGGAACTCTATATCATTAGGGTTGGGGTTTCCAGTGGCTTATGTCTTGGGTTATCTGTATAAGATGTTTGAATTATATTTCTCCACATCATGTTGTCTCTTCTCACCTGATGGCGGTTTATATGTTTATGTTTGAAATGTTGAGGTGTACTATTTTTTTATGATACAGGTCTGCCCAAAAGCTCCACCATAAAACCATAATTGACAAGTACTTTTAATTTTTGGGAATATTGACATTTTCTGTGGAGGGTTAATGGATCACCATTATGAGGTTTGTTGAGACAAAGTTTCAACAACCAATTTGTTGGTTTCATAGTCTTTAATTAACTTAATGGTTTGAGCTAAAGTCTATGTTGTCTATGGACTATCAACTCGTCTTTATCCATGTGCACCGGTAGGGCAAGTAGTTCTATTATGGGGAGTATCTCACATTGCAAAACGCCCATCACATTATTGTTTTTTAAATTAATGTCCAGGGTCCTCCAAGTTTAAATCATGCATCTTTTGCTGAATGATGAATGATTACGAGCAAATCTTCAATGATAAAATCCTTTAGCTTTGAGCTTCTTTTGTTTAAGCTGCTAAATGTCAGATGTGCCTTGGAGATGGGGAAATGCAGTCAGGAACTCATGGAGGCACCTCCAATGGCCTCATGACATTTCAGAAGATCAAAAAAGCGAACTTTTCCTAAAAATAGTAAAAAACAGAAAAAAGAACAGCACCCTTTGCCTGTACAAACCCAGAACAAAGCATTGACCCTACCCCGGCTAGCACATGTCATGTCCCCTCCACTTATTTGGGATGACATTATTATTTTAATATAATACTAATAATATAATTATATAATAATAATAGTATTGATATTATTATTAATAATAATAATAATATATATAAATTCAAATTTTTGAAATATGCAGGCCAGTTTGGGTCCTTGTGACCTATCTTGGTTTGGTATTTAAACAAGCTACTTTCTATCATTTTGGGCATCTCATTTTCTGGCAATTTTTTGTGGAGCAATTCACATTTTGCACTGCTTGGGATGAAACCCTCAAGTCAGTGGAAACTGGTAGGACAAAAACCCTGCCATCGTTGTGTTTTCTTTTCTGAAGCAAATCCCCTATCAGGGTTTGCAACTGAGCCTATTCTGACCTATCTCTCATATCTTTCCAGGGTGGCCGTATTGTCAAACAAGGGGATCAAGACCTAACAAGGCAGTGCATGTATTTACCTTCCTTAGCAATTGGATCTGGGTTGCTGGGCATGACATTCACTATTTTCTAGAGTTCTATGAGCGGTCTACAAAGGTGCAGACACCAGAATCCCAAGGACAAAGCTGGAATCATTGTGTAGCAGTTCACCATCTACCCTAGAGCCATTTTGTGGTACCAGCTGTCAAATTAAAGGCAGATCTAGGGTGATAAAGTTATATCAATCTATGTCCAGCACTTATGGGTGTCACACAGAAATCCCTAGGTGTTCATTAGCAGACCCAACACAGAATTTTCATTGCAGACCTGTAGCCCTGCATTGGGAGGTTCACAGGGGCAGCCAGTTTGAGGGTTAGTATATTGTAAGCAGCTGGCTAAGCCAGAAATTTGCTGCTGATAAATTTTTGTGAGTTCAAATTGTGCTATGAGCTAATTGCCGGACAGTTTTATTGCTCAATTATTGACCCTTTTCCAGATCTGAAATTTAGCCATTGTGTTCAAAAAAACCAGTGATGTTATTGCATTCAGTGGCTGTATGGTTTTTGCATTTTATTCTGTAACCCTAGATGGATTTGTTGTTATCTAACCTAGAACCCTAGGTTCATTTCAGTGGTATCAGAGCTAGAATCCTGCCAACCTGTGAATCATCAGGGTTGAGATAAGTTTTTCAAATCTTCAATTGTAATATTCATTATTTCAATTGAGTTAAGATATTGTGTTCAGATCCATATATCAGGCAGAAAATCTTGTGGTAGATCTCTAAAATGTTGAAAGGATGTCATCATATTAGTTTTCAAATCTGTATATTCAAGTAGTTTGGCCAGATTTGCAAATTGAAGAGGGGATTATTGGCCGGTTTATTTGATAGATCTGCTATTTTGTAAGCCGCCCAATAGAAAGGTATCAAATCTTTAATATGGTAAAATCAGAGGTAAGTGTTTTCCTAAAATCTACAGTTTAGTTGAAATTTATCTAGCCAAGAGTTTTATAGATTGAAGAGGCAAGTTGATCATGGCATTTCTTAGGAGATATCTTGGCATGGATCTTTACAATAAGGACGGAGAAGAGACTGCAATGTTAATTTGCGAAAAACCTCGGGTTGCAGAAACTTCTGAAAGGTATGAGAAATATATGTATCAGTTGGAAAAGTTGAAGGCAGCTCTTACCTTTCCAAAATATGAAGAACTAATAAGAAAGAGTTCACAAAAGATCTGGCAAAGTGAGAGTGAGAAAGATCCAATCATAATAGATCATGTGATTGCTTCTAATGACATACAACGATCTAATTGAAAAGATTGAAGATATGCAAGAGAAAATATCTTTTCCTCTTTTCACAAAATTGATGGGGGCAACAGAAGAATATTGTGCTCCATTGCAAGAGACCATGCCTCAATCCACTATTCAAGAGAAGAAGGAATAACAATCAAAACACAAGCAAAATATTGATGAAGTTAAGGTGGAGCAAGCTTTGCTAGAAACAAATGTTCCAATCAACAAACTACCCATTGATATGCCAAAAGGTGAGCCATTGCAGCAGGTAATTAGTTTTCAAAATTACCATGTTGAGGAGGATGTCTTAGTTGACTCTAATGCTGAAATTCTAAGTCACAACAATGACTGTGTTGGAGTGACTCTCTCAAAAGCATCTAACTCTAAAGGAGGTAATTACTCTAATTACCCTTATCATTTCAGCTCAAGTTATGAAAATAACAGCAGAGATCTATTTCAGTTTTTCCATCACGAAAAACATCTTTATATGGATAATGTGGAAAGGTACAAAAATTCTTTTGTCCAAAATTGCCTATACAATTTGATATGGGATCCAAGAGATCATTTATCTTTGACGAGGGATATTCAGAAGTTAGATTTTGGTCCCTTATCTCTTACAATGTTGAAAGAGGACTCAACCTATGCTTTCGATGGAAATCCATTAGCTCAGTGCTCTAAATTGACTAATTTTGAAAGTTTGGCAACTAGCTTATCAAATAGAGTTCCAGGATATCGTGAGTATGAAGTAACCAGAACACCATTTTGAATTTTTAGCTAAAGCAAGCAAATCAGATAAAAGGAAATTTAATATTTTTACTCAAACAAAAACATTACATCTTTGTGCAGATACAAGAGAAGATAAACAAGCATGGATGGATGCAATGTGTGCCACAAAGGAGTCACTTCCTAGTAGATGGTCTGATTTAGTTGCCTTGGCAGAGTCTCAAGGAATAGCAATTTCAAGAGAAGTATGGAGAAATAACATATGCCTAATCGAAAGGTTAAGACAGCTACAGGCAGAAAAGAATGGTCAGTTTGAACAAGAGGATAAGTCTTTCCTAGTTGTTGACAAATATTTTAGTGATCTCATTGCAGGAGAGAGCACAGTGGTTGGAACTACAAATGATGGTAAATTATTCACTCAATTGAACACCAGCGAAGACTGTCACAAGCACCTTGATGTGAAATCCATACTGGCTATGGATTTTGAGCATGCTCCTATATATTACAATAAGAGTGAACCGGTCAATGAAGGTACACCATCTGTTCATAAACCACAAGAAGAAAAGTGTGAAGTCAAGAACAAGTTATATCAGGACAATGGAAGACAAGATTTATGTGAGACTGAAACTAATGCTGATATTGAGCGAAGTAACATGGTAGGCACAAAAATGTTTTCAAATGCCATCATTCCAATGTCTATTAATGGGTGTTTCACTTCATTCACAAGACCAGAACTTCTTTTAGTAGAAAATGCATGGGAGTATTATGGATGCTCTTCAAGGTTTGGAAATGACAGTACAAATGACAAAACAGCAAGGTTGGAGGAAAAAATCAACATGTTAAGCAGGGAATGGGTTATTATTAACCAAAAAGACTTGAGGGAAAAGTCAATGCAAGTGTTATATGGCAGAATTTCTCCATGGAACAACAATACATCTGGAACTGTGCATTCTTTGTCTAAGTCACTTTCATATAGTGAAATTGACAGGAGTTATAGTAAATGTGAACAGCTGGTACATAGGAACCCCTACTCTTTTTATTTGAATGGACCACATGACATGATATGGTTTCATACATTGAAGCCTCAAGATGTTTTAGACTTGAAATCAAGGTCTCCTGAAGCAAAGATTTTAGTTGGCAATACTGAAATTGGTAAAGAAACTCAGTCCAACTCCACGTGCATGTGTTACCAACCTGTCATTGCTACTAATCATGTGTCTATGAGCTAAATATCTTGGAAGTCAGACTAGTAACTTTGACTAAACTTCTAGATATTATAAAACAATGTTTTGTGAAGTATGTTGAACATGAAGCTTCAACATGCTCAGCATCCGGGCAGCAGCCTACAAGGATTACTGGATTTCAAATTCAAAATGTTGTTTCCCTGGGTGGAAACATCTGCACTACCAGCCCAATGTTTGAATTAAATCCTCTGTGGGTGGCAGCCAGGGCAGAATTTAATATAGATGGTACCAAAGGAAACATAAGGACTGTTTTTGCTAGGATTGTTTGCAAGAGCAACCCTAAGGTGAAGTGGAGGAATGGAGAAATGTTGTTAGTTTCCTTACCATATACAAGACTGGGTGAATATGTCAGGGAGTTTAAGCAAGCTCACTGCAGAGATGATGATATTGCACTTATAGTCTCAGCCATAGTTGGCAGTCTCACCGAGTTTTTGATGAGTCATGCAAAACTCGCGAGTTTTTTCCCTCTACGAGTTTTTTTGACTTTAACTCACCAAAAACTCACGGCAACTGTGCATTATGACCCCCGCGTGGAAAAAGTGAGTTTCATTATGCAAAAACAGATTTGTTTTGGTTCTTGAAGCAAAAAAACCCTCCCCAACCAAGAAGACGCCATTTGCAATGTTTTGCCATCAAGAAGAGTGGATTTAAACAGATTTTTTTGCAAATTTTGAAGGCAAATTCAAATCACAGGTAGGTTTTTGGTTTTCCTCTTTTTTTTGTTTAATCATTTTCTTTCATTGTTCTTGCAAAATATTGATTCCAAATTGAAAAAAGAAAAACAAGATTCATGTTCATTTTTTCTGATTTTTTGCATTATTTTCACTATTTTTTGAGTTTTTTTTATTTAAATTTTTTTTGTTTGAAACTAATGTTAATTTATTTATTGATTTAATCATTTAAACACATTTGTATCAATTTAAATCAAATTTAGAGAGATTTTTTAATGATTTATCATTTTATGTGTATAATGTAGGTTGTTTTTTTAATTTTTTGTATTAAAAATCTGATATGTTGTACATTTTTTTGTATGTGTAGGTTAAATACACACTAGTATAATGGCTTCTGCTTCAGGTTCAACCTCTAGCTCCGCCCCATTGGTGCCCATTCCATCATGGGTTCCAGGCACTCGTCCTCCAAGAGCTAAAGACTCTACATGGAAGTATGTCGTGAGATGACTGTCACCTGGATTGGTTGTTTGCACTAAATGTAAGAAGGTACATTTTGGAGGCATAAATCGCCTCAAATACCATCTTGCAGGCATTACTCATCATGATGCCAAGCCTTGTCCTAAGGCCATAGAAGAGATAAAAAGAGAGATGAATGCCCTCCTTGCAGCTGCAGAAGAAAAAAAATTGCAAAGGGAGAGGACAAAGGCAGCCATAGCAACAACCATAGCTAGTGGACATGGTCACGAGCAAGTGGAGATAGAGTCTCAATCAAATGAAGAGGTAGATACTGAGATTGTGGGCTCTCTTTGTGGTCCACACATTCATGCCTGTTGCACACCGACCTCTAGACCCCCCACTTCCTCTACTTCAAGTAGAGTGCCACCACCGCCTACATCTTCACGCACACCACATAGTGTTTTTGTGCCAAGAAACACACAAGGAGCACATACATCATTGGAGGCTACAAGGTGGAATAAGGAGGTGCATCAACATGTCGACATGGCATGTGCAGACTTTGGTATTTTAATAACATTCCATTCAATGTGGTGAGTAGTCTTTATTGGCACAATTTGGTTACCGCATTGACAGTTGCAGGAAAAGGCTACAAGCCACCTTCTTGCAAAGACTCGGGTGGGAGGTAAGTCAATTTAAATTTTATTGTTAGAAACCCTAGATCAGACATGCAAACCTAAACACCTTCCACAGAAGAGAAAACATCAAAAAAGCAGAGCTTTGCATGTCAATGTGCAAATTGATAATATTCAGAATTAAGAAATTACAATAAGAGAATTGCTTTATAGAAGCAATGTATGCAATCCTAATGTTGACCTAAAAATAGCTCAATTAAATAAAACTTACTTATTAATTAAATAAACTAATTATTACCTAAGCAAAACCTAAGTAAAGTTATGCAAGTGTAATTAAATATTAATTACACTAACACCCCCCCATAAGTGCAACTTAGGGAGACTAAATAAGCATGCACCTAAAACTAAGATGAATGCAAGAAAGCATGAATGGGTCCCGACAACTAGGCTTGATCAAGTACCCATGTACAAATGCAGTAATGAGATAGAGAAGGAAAACCCAGTGGAACAACCCCCCTACAATGAGATGACTGTTGCAAAGAAGCACTAGAAGAACACTGTGGAGTAACATTGGAATCGCAATCTGGCAAGCAAGGAAAGATACTTCTGTCTACAAGAAACCATATCGGAATCATAATAATGCAACAGCAGATCCAATGCCACGGAACACTCGAAAACACCAAACGGGAACAACCCTAGAATCCATAAAGCAACAGTAGATGATATGATGATGACAGAATCTGGAAGCCGTGAATCTCGATGCCTGAGACTAAAACTTTTCCATGGGAACAAATACCATAAAGACTCAGGAACATTAACCACAAATGTAGTGGCCCTCAAACTGAGATGGATCCGATGTGGATCATTAACCATAGGCTCTCAATCTAAAGTGTGAACCGATATGAATCTGATATGTGTCAAGCTAAAACCAAAATATGGCCAAAAGAAACTAAGAAACCAGATTACAACCCATGCGAGCTGCCATCAAAATACAATGAAGATTATTATGCAAGAAACCCCCCTAATGGAACTTTATATCAGTTCATTTATTACAATACCCAAGATTGCAAAAGGAGAGAATGCCTAAACATGAATAAACAGAAAATAAAAATTGACCTCAGATATGTGTAGAGGACTTAACCAACTTTCCAATGCCGCAAAAATGGTGAAAAAAGGATCACTGAGTCAAAAGATATGCCCTTCGGAGTGAAAAACAAAAGTTCTGAGTTCAAGGACCTGCAACATAAAACTGGAACATAATCAGGAAAAATAACCTGCACCATCAGAACGGTCTCGGAACCAGCTTTCCAACGATATCTTGTTTGCGAAAAACCGACTCCGTACGCAAAAGTTATGCCCGATTTGGTGAAAGTGCTCCAGAATGGCCAATAAGGCCTGCAGGCAGCCCAGGGGGCTAAAAAAAATTCGACCCCTGGTCCTGTGCGCGACCAGGGGCTGGCGGACAGGGGGCTGCGGCGGAGCCCCTGGTCGCCGATATGACCAAGGCGGAGGAGCTTAGAGGGGTCGAGGGCTGGGCGCATGGGGCCTAGTCCCCCATAGGACCGCAACTGGTGCCAAGGGGCTCGCGGGGGCTAAAGGAGGTCGATGACGCAATGGTGGAGGAAGTCGGCGGCGGTGGCGGGCCGGCGATCACTTGGTGGCTGCCCGGCGGCGGGTTTCTTCCAAACTGGGAGCGCCGACGGGTTTCCCAAAAAAATATATATATATATATTTTTTTTTTGAAACCCATGCCTCGTGAAGCGTGCCAAGGAGGTCGTACGGCTTCTCTGGCAAATTCTTTTTGCCTTCCGGATCAACTTCGCCAAAATTGACGAAACGAAGGGCGATCTTAGGGTTTTGGGGCGCTGCGAACGCGATGGCGGTGTCCATTTTGCTCCAAGATGCTCCGAAAAATAGGCTTCTGCCAGAGCTTCCAAAAAATCAGCAAACATGAAACCCTCACAGATCTGGCAAATGATGACGAAAATCTGCAAAGTAAAAGTCAATCCTGACTTTTTCCAACGCTCTAAATCCAATGATGAAGCCCGATTTGATCCAAGACGCCGCATAGATGAACTCAAGACATAAAATCCTCGAGGAACCCCGAACGAACTCTACAATGATTTTCTCCAGAATTTAAGAAGGGGTTGCATGTCAAGGCTCTGATACCATGTTAGAAACCCTAGATCAAACATGCAAACCTAAACACCTTCCACAGAAGAGAAAACATCAAAAAAGCAGAGCTTTGCATGTCAATGTGCAAATTGATAATATTCAGAATTAAGAAATTACAATAAGAGAATTGTTTTATAAAAGCAATGTATGCAACCCTAATGTTGACCTAAAAACAGTTCAACTAAATAAAGCTTACTTATTAATTAAGTAAACTAATTATTACCTAAGCAAAACGTAAGTAAAGTTATGCAAGTGTAATTAAATATTAATTACACTAACATTTATGCTAAATTTATGTTCTTTAATTTAAATTAGTTTATGTTGAATTTAAGCTTTTTTTTGTTTAAAAATTAAAATTGTATACTTATTTTACTTTGTACTTGTAGGTTGCCCACAAATGCTACTGAAAGAGCAGTGCTAGTAGTGGAAAAGCAAAGAATGGAAAAAACATGACTGCACCATTCTTTCCAATGGGTGGACGGATGGGAGAAACTGCACCATCCTTAATTTTTTGGTTTCTTCAAAAGGTGAAGTGGTGTTTTTGAAATCAGCGGATGCCTCCAACAAAATAAAAAATGCAAAAATATTGTGTACATTGTTGAAGGAAGTTGTCATGGAGGTGGGGATAGATAATGTGGTGCAAGTCATCATGGATCATGCAACAACATATGTGGCAGCTGGGAGATTGCTTGAGGATATACATCATTCACTTTTTTGGTCACCATGTGCAGTGCATTGCCTTGACCTTCTTTTGGAGGATATAGGCAAACTTGTTTGGGTGGCACCAATAGTAGATGATGCAAGGAGCATCACAAAATTTATCTACAATCACCCTTGGGTTCTTAGTTTGATGAAAGATCATACGTAAGTGAAGGAGTTGGTGAGATCGTGTGCCACAAGGTTTGCAACAATTTTCCTAACGTTGCAAAGCATTTTGGGTTCTTTGACTGCTTTAAAACAAATGTTTGTGAGTCAAGCATGGCTAGACTCAACTTATGCAAGGAAGCCTGAAGGAGATAGAGTTGCAAAAATAGTCTTCGACAACCTATTTGCACAAAGAGCTTCAAAGATCGTCAAGGTAACTTAAAAACTTCGATTTTAAACTTACGTTGAAAATTCTTTTTTTTTAATTCAAGTCTTTCATTATAAATTTGTAACTTTAATCGATTTGTACTTGTAATGTAGATGTTGGAGCCCTCGGTTAGAGTCCTCCGCTTGGTAGATGGGGATCAAAACCCAATGGGATATATTTATGAGGCCAAGGATAGAGCCAAACAGGCTATCAAAAGTTATTACATGGGGAACAGCCTCAAATTTGATCCCATATGGGAGATTGTTGATAGGAGGTGGAACAATCAACTCCACCAACCCATCCATGCAGCAGGCTACTTCCTCAACCCTAATTTTATTTTCTCAAAAAACTTCTCCAATCCTAATGGAGAGGTTATGGAGGGGCTCACGACATGCATTCAGAGGATGGAGCCCAGGGTTGAGGTGAGAGACCTCATTGTCCAAGAGTTGGATCTCTATAGGGAAGGAAGGGGTAAACTCTTTTCTTCAGAGCTAGTTGTTCGAGGAAGAACCACTCAGCCACCAAGTATAAAATTGGGAGTCTTTAAGTTTATTTCACTAAAATCTTATGATTTGATAAAATGTGTTTTAACTTTTGACTTTGTTTT
Organism: Sequoiadendron giganteum; assembly: GCA_007115665.2. Lineage (NCBI taxonomy): Eukaryota > Viridiplantae > Streptophyta > Pinopsida > Cupressales > Cupressaceae > Sequoiadendron > Sequoiadendron giganteum. The sequence goes on along the minus strand of CM021103.1, from coordinate 535,736,117 downwards.
CTAACTCTTCAAAAAAAAAAAATTACAGAGGTTTGGTGGAAAAAATTGAGGTGGAAATACCCCACATATCCAAAAAATTGCCCTCTACATACCTTGTCAGCCTTGTAGTGCATCCAGTTGTGAGCGGAATTGGAGCTTGTTTGAGGCCATTCACACGAAGAAGAGGAAAAAATTAGCTCAAAACACATCAATGACCTTGTATTTGTGCAATACAACTTTGGTTGCGCACAAAAAGAGTGGAGGACAAATCATTGGATCCTATTGATTTAAATGAGATAGATCCTTACAGTGATTGGACAGGGCAAGATGAGCAGCCTCCATTGTTTACCGCACACGAGATTCTTGATTTCGAGAGGCAGGCAATGGAGGATGTGGGTGCAACAGGAGATGTAGGGTTGGAGGGCATTCATGAGAATGAGGAGGAGTCATTGCCAGAGCCAAATATTTCCAGGATAGTGGTCAAGCCTCAGCCAGAGCCTTCCATGCCATCTGAGGAGCCACTAGCACCACGTACTCGCAAGACTAGAGCATCTACCTCTTCCCTAGCTTTGACTAAGCTAAGGAAGAGGAAGGTGTAAAATGTTGTATTTAGTATTGACTTCTAGTTTTACTATTTTCATTTTCAGCTATATTTTATATTTTGTAATTTGTACAGACTATCAAGCTTTCAGCCATTGGGATTCCGCATGAGAATGAAATTTTGTAATCAACTTGCATTTAAGTCAATCAAATTTAATAGAAAACACTTTTGTACTCATTTATGGACTCATTGGATTCATCTTGTCATTGAATTTTGCAAACAAATGTGTTTCTAATGAAATTTAAGCAATTTTTTAAGTTCCCGAGTTTTTGCCAAGTTTTTTAAAAACTCAAAAATTTTGGGTTTGGTGAGTCAAGTTTTCCAACCATGGTTGCAGCTATGAGGGTTCTCCTTGAGCAGTAAGATCAAATTTGGTCTATTATTGATGTATTCATGGTCTATGGTGGAGTTGCTCTAGCTGCAGCCAGAACTGGGACATCTGAGGCAACCAGCTCAAGTGAAGTAGAGAGCACTGACTTGCAATCATGGAGGCTTCTGCAACTCAAGGTGCAACTAGCTGAAGAGAGAAAGAAGAATTAGGGATATATCAAAGGAAAGATGGATGAAACTACTACTCACACAGGAAAGTGAACAAAATCTTAGAAAAGAGAACATTTTTTTCCTTCATGCCGAAACATGGGCAGAAATGTTGCTTAATCCATTCCAAGATCAACTTGAGAAAGTATTCACTCAAGCATCTAGTGAACATGCAAGGGTTCATCTCTATAGTGCCATGGTAATGGACATGATATTGCCAGCTACTGAACATGCAAAAAGCTTTGGAGACGCACATGCATTTATGCTGCTACCCAGTGATGATTCCTCATTAGGAAAGATAGATTTCTGTGTGAATTTCAATGAAATGTTAGACATTGGTCAGGAGGATGTGTGTAACATTGCTGATCTTGATGAGCTGGTTATAAAGTTCAATGAGAAAGACTCAAAAATATCACACATGCATTATGAGACAAATACTACTGTCAATGATCAGACTCAGTGATCCAAATTTTGATTTGGAGAGGCATTTAACTCCAGATATGGCATTCAAGGTTTTCAAGAGATTCTGCAAGAAGATTGGGAAAGTCCAATTATTGGAGACAAAGCTTGCAGGTGCAGAATTGTATGTTGTTGGACCCAAAACTGTAGTTCATGATTTGCAGATTCTTAACATGAATTCTTCATCACATAGGGGAATTGAATTACAAACCTTGAGGAGTTGTATTTTTTACAAGAAAGAAATTGAGTTTCTTATGGAACAAGTCCCTACTGCTAAGCAAGAAGCTTACAAGCGGCATGAAATTGTCAAGATTCAAAAGGAAAATGAAGTCAACCCACAGTCAAAAACTTGGGCAGATGGACATACAAACTCCCAAGAATGAATTGGGATCCTGACCTTACAAGATTAACATTTAAGGAGAAGTCAGAAAAATTGCTTGAGGACAAGAAACATTTGGGGCAGGACGACTGTCATGTCCCCTCCGCTTATTTGGGGTGACATTATTATTTTAATATAATACTAATAATATAATTATTTAATAATTATAGTATTGATATTATTATTAATAATTATATATATAAATTCAAAAATGTCAGCCAGTTTGGGTGCTTGTGACCTATCTTGGTTTGGTATTTAAACAAGCTACTTTCTTTCATTTTGGGCATCTCATTTTCTGGTGAATTTTTGTGGATCAATTCACATTCTGCACTGCTTGGGATGAAACCCTCAAGTCAGTGGCAACTGGTAGGACGAAAACCCTACCATTGTTGTGTTTTCTTTTATAATGAAAATCCCCTTTCAGGGTTTGCAACTGAGCCTATTCTGAGCTATCTCTCATATCTTTCTAGGGTGGTTGTATTGTCAAACAAGGAGATCAAGACCTAACAAGGCAACGCATGTATTTGCCTTCCTTAGCGACTGGATCTGGGTTGCTGAGCATGACATTCACTATTTTCTAGAGTTCTATGAGCAGTCTACAAAGGTGCAGACACCAGAATCCCAAGGACAAAGCTAGAATCATTGTGTAGCAGTTCGATGAGCTACCCTAGAGCCATTTTGTGGTAGCAACTGTCAAATTAAAGGCAGATCTAGGGTAATAAAGTTATATCAATCTATGTCCAGCAGTAATGGGTGGCACACAGAACACCCTATGTGGTCATTAGCAGACCCAACACAGTATTTTCATTGCAGACCTGTAGCCCTGTATTGGGCTGTTCACAGGGGCAGCCAGTTTGAGGGTTTCATGCCTCAAACCAGCCTACACAGAGTTAGTATATTGTAAGCAGCTGGCCAAGCCAGAAATTTGCTGCCGATAAATTTTTGTAATTTCAAATTGTGCTATGAGCTAATTACCAGACAGTTTTGTTTCTCAATTATTGACTCTTTTCCAGATCTGAAATTTAGTCATTATTGCATTCAGTGGCTGTAAGGTTTTTGCATTTTATTCTGTAACCCTAGATGGATTTGTTGTTATCTAACCTAGAACCCTAGGTTCATTTCAGCAAAAAAAGTCATGAAGGTAGAAACTAGAAACTTATTCTAGATGTTTTGTTTTTCAACTTTTTTGAGGTGTTTTAACTTTTAAGAATGTCTTGTGAAATCCAAATCATATATGTATACATGTTGAAAAATTGCAAACCTCTCCCACTACCTGTATCTCCTGTTTCCCAAAGATTGTGTTTAAGTAGCTCCTTTTAGCTTCAGGCATGCAATGGCATGATGAAGAAAAAACATTCAGGGAGTAAGAAAAGTTGCTGCAGTATTTCATGGTAGAAAAGTTGAGTGTTATGCAAAATTAATTGGTGATGATTTATTAGCAATTTAGAATCAAAAAGGTAACGCAATGGTCTGTGCTTTTTTCCCAGTGTTGGCACTAGTCACTACTACCTGTTTCTTTTTGGATATAATCGGTTGGGTGAGACCCAGGGCAAAAAATAACCCCAATGTGTAATGTCCCCTTTTTCACGAGCATCAGAGTTGGGGGATTAGCCTATTTTCTTGACCCTCGCAGGCTAATAGTTCTTGATAGAGGGTTTCTTGGACGAGCACTTGGTCGTCAGTTTGCGGTATGGGTCTTCGGAGTATGGTGACAGGATGAATTGTTGCGTTTGGCAGGATACTTGTGCTTAAATTTATGATACTCACCTTCTATTTCACCATCCTCGACCTAGGGACCATGTGTCTTTAAAAAGGAAGGAGTCACTTTATATTTTTCAGTTACTATTCATTCATAAAGTGAAAAAAGAAATAACTTAAGTGAATAATGCTCACTTTTATGAATAGTGTTTTTTAATGCAAAAACTTATAAATAGAAGGAGAATTTCGACCCTCTTCATGGATGAATGATTTTAGCTTGAAGAAACTTTGGAGTGAAGCTTGGAGGAAGGAGGCTAGGGTTTCTTGATTTCTTGCAGTGGGTGAGCCTGGTGGGGCTTGGTTCTTCGTTCTGAGCAGCTTGAGGGTGTGAAACACCACCGTAAGATTGTTGATCTATTATTTTTGCTTCTGTTAGAGACCTGTGTTGCTGTTTGCAGGTTATTTCAAGCTAGTTTTGATGGAGTTTTGAGCTGCTATAGTCTCCATTATTGTTTTTATGGGAGCTGTTCGGTTTTGAGACAATTTGGGACTGATTTTTGAAAGCTACAGTCAGCTGCGTTTTTATGAGGGTTTCAATCAGCACAAAAGAAAAAAACGCCTTTTCTAAGAGGCTGCAATCTCACCAAAAAGGGGCGCCCTTGGTAGAGGAAGCTACCCATGTTGGATTTGGTTGGGAGAAGTTCGGATCTCAAGAGTTGTGTTCACTTCTTTGGGCGCGGGTACTGTAGCAAGTCACTATTCACAGTGATGTTTGGTTGTAAGTTAAAGTATGGTTTATGAAATACTTAGTTTCAAATCTGATGAAAACTTTTTGTTGTAAGCATCTTATTTTGTAATGAAGAAATTATATTTGGCCTCTAAATTGAGCAATAAACTCAAGTTGTTTCAGTAGCTTAGATTATTTGAAGCTTTCATTGTATGCATATGCTCTTTAGTACCATTTTAGTGTTATTGGCAAACAAACTCAAGAGCACAAAGAAGGCAAACACAAACTGAAACAAAATCAGATCTACGAAACTCAGTGGAAACAAATCAGCAGAGTATTGGTACACCACACAATGCCTCCATTTTTACCTAGGGAGGAAGAAGCAGTGCATCTTATGTATGCAAAGGGAGTGAAAGCAAGTACAACGGATATACGGCATGCTAAAAAATGGGCATTCAAGCAGGACAGTAATGTTTGTGTCATGATCTCTTCTACATTGTTCAGTTGCAAAGTCTATATGGTACAGAAAAGACAACACGAAGGACTAAACAATTCAAACAAAACAGTATGCCTTTGTGTCATGATCTCTTCTACCTCGTTATGGTACAGAAAAGAGTCAAAAGACTGTGTAAAGGACTAAACAGTCATTTCTTCAGGATAACAAATGAAGTTTCGCTACGACTTCTTTAGCAAGACTAAGATGACTGCATCAAGAAAATATAGATGTAATTGAAATTCGCTTGATCATTTGCTCTACATGTCCACCAATGTAAGATATTGTAGGGCAGTGAAGTACTTTGCATAGGAACCTATTTTTGGTTTGTCTGGTATGTTGCTCATGCATCATATGTTTCAGAAAAATTGAGCTTGTCTTTGTATTGAGAGAGTCTAGCATGTTGCAATAGAGATGCCATATGTAGATAAAAATTGTGTTGCCTTTCCTAATTAACGTAATTCTATGGTGTTAAGTTTTGTTGAATGATGTACTTCCCCCTTTCATCCCCTGATGTGCATCAGTAATAATTCATTAAAATAATGTTGTTGAAGGCATAGTTCGTTGATTTTGGGTGGCATTGTCTCAGCACCCTACTCGATTCAAGACCCTGCAAGGTCAGTGGGCTTACGAGTCTTGTGCCCCTGCTGACCTGCTGCTTGGACCATTGGCTATTAGAGGACGGGGCCGCCATTGTGGTCCCACCAATTGGGCACAATTAATGACATAATTAAAGCCGAGGGTCGATTGAAAACCTCAATCAACTTACCAAAAAATAATAGTTCATTAAAAGAATGCATTTCATAACAAAATTCAAGCATATTGTCGTGGATCGGTTCAAGATGGGCTTAGAATAAGGTTGGTGAGAAAGAGGTTTCCATCCAGGGACACCAGCTAGGTCGGTCTGGGCATGACTCTACGAGATCTCAAGAAGCAATCCAATCTGTGTCTCCACTTTGTTCCCCAAGTGTTTGAAATTTTCAAACTATAAAGTGAATATAGTTTTGTTAGATGCAATTCCAGAAAAACTGCAACTAAAGCTGAAACGATTATTTTAGTGAAATTTCAATTTGGGTATTATGATTTATCATAGTTCCACCGAGTTTCGGGGATGGGAACGGGGGGATGGCAGGGGACAAGTTTCGGGGGCGGGGGGGCTAAGTTTGGGGATGGCGAGGGGACGGTGGGGGGATGGGGGGGGTGGCAAGGGAGCGGTGCACTGAAATACATATAGTACTTGAAAAATTAGTTATAAAAAGATGTATAATTGTAAAAGCCTAAGGAATAGCTGAATAAGTAAATTTTTGAGTTTAACTTTAAACTTTAAAGTTAAACACATTGCAATGATTTCATTGAATTAGTGAACATTGAAACAATGAAAATCAAAATGAAAACATACTTGTAACTTAATAGACATTGTGATTGGAACGAGAAATAGCTGTTTCATATTCATAATTTGAATTTCAAAATTTCATAGTCATCATTCATAATTACAATCAAGTATCAAGTTATCAACACAACAGTGTTCAAACTTCAAACTTCAAAAACAAAATACTAAATACTAAATAGCTAATGGCCTAATGCCTCTAATCATCTAATCATCTCCAACTCCAAGCTCCATGCCAATCTCCTCATCACTGGAACCATCGGACGAGGACCCCAAATGCCCAAGCTCATCTAAACCAATACCAACCAGCCCTGTCTGTGTAGCATCCTCATCTATCTGTGCTGGCTCTTCTGGCTCTACATCCCATCTGGCTGTTGGACTCTCCTTGTATGTAGTTGTGCTGCGATCAATGAGACATAAGTCACTATGGACAGCCACAAGCTTCTCTGCCCTCCTAGAAGTGAGTCTGTTCCTCTTAACAGAGTGGATGAAGTTATAAGTGGACCAGTTCCTCTTAGAAGCAGAAGAACTAGAAACCTGGGACAACAAACGAGTGGCTAGAGTAGTAATCAAAGACCTAGGCCCATGCATAGTCCACCACAACTTGGGGTCCTCCTGTGACATAGTCTCCAAATCTAATTTGGCTGCCTTTGAATATCCCCAAAGAGTAGCAAATTTTGTCCACTCAGTACGAAGCAAGTTGGCCTCTATAGGATCATACATTTTGTCAATGGCCTTCATGAACCCTTCCTTCACCTCAACATCCTCTATAGGTGTCACTCTACCAAGACGTGGCACATACCACTTTGGGTTCAATGCGTAGGCAGCCATGTGTAAGGGAGTGTTGAGTTTCTCCCATCTATGCTGAATGATTGGATAAATATGCTCGGTGTAGAATTGCATTGTGGGGTCTTTTTCTCGCACTTTAGCCTTCATTTGATCAAGCATGGAATCAATGCATTCATATACCTCTCCAAGGGAAGGTGCATTAGAATCCCCAAATCTAATAACTTTGAAAATTGGCTCAATGATGGAGACAATATATTTGACATCAACCCAAAAGACATCATTTTTCACCACCTCCTTAACCCTCAATACCTGTTGTGTCTTTGACTCAAGCCATTTGTTCCATTCTGCTATCATTACCATTAGTTGCAAAGGCTCTTGCAACTCAAGCATCCTCTCCAAGAGAATAAAGTATGATGCATACCGAGTCTCTACAAGCTTCAAGAATTCCTTCTTGGAGAAGGACCTGAAAAGTGCATGTGAATGATGATGGTTGCAGATAAACATCTACACATCTCTAGCATCACTGACAAGAGATTTGATCCAGCTGATTTTACCCATGTCCTTAAGTGCATTATTCATAGCATGCACACAACAAGGAGTCCAGAAAATATGTCTATAGGCTGCCTCAATCAACCTCCCTGGAGCTTTGCACACATGGGCCGCATCTGTCACTACCTGCACCACATTTTGTGGTCCAACCTCCTCTATAGCATCCTTGAGGATCTGAAACTGATAATGGGCATCCTTGCTATGCCCTGAACAATCAATAGCCTTAAGGAAATAAGGGCCCGCTACAAATGTGACGATGATATTGATGAGTGGACGATGCCTAATGTCCGTCCACCCATCCATGACTATGCTGCATCCACTTGTGACCCAAGTTCTCTTCATCTTCTCCATCAAAATATTAATCTTGGAATAATTTTGATCCAAGATTGTTGTCTTCAATTTATTCTCCCCTGGTGGCACATATGATTGTCCTGCCCTTATTATCTTTGACACAGCTTCCTTATAATAAGGAGAGCGAGCCACGTGGAATGGAATGCCATTGGCAAAGAATAATTTGCCAATGGCATCATTTGCCTCATCCTTTGCCTGCACATTGAATAAATCTGCTAAAGGTTGTGAAGATGCCATCTTACGTTCCCCCCTAGGCTCTGCTGCACTTGAACTAAACGGATTTGGTGGCCTATGACTCTGCAAAGTAGAAGTAGACACTGCTGAAATCTGATCACCCAAACTCCTATGTGGCAATGTAGCAGATGCAGGCACTTCATCCCCATTACAACCCCATAATTTTAAAATTTCAGCCCTGTACTACAAGTTACCTGCCACAACTTTGCATATATCTACACCTTTGCCTCGAATAAGAAGAAAGTGTGCATTAGTTCTTGTAATGCTGCCAAACCATGTAAGCTCACACATGTGACACTTCCATAATCTAGTGCCCCCAGTTGTCCCAGGTTTTGCTGCTACCTTGGATGCAAATTGTTTTAAAGGTGTTTTTTGATCAAAGATGCCCTTGGCCCATTCTTGAAGGATTTTTGAAGGGCAGCTATTATCTTTAGTGCCAATGGAACTTGTGGTGGTTTGAGTATTTGAGGCTGAGCCATGTTGTGGAACTTGTGGTTCAACTTCACCCACAACCTCATCACCTATTTGAAAGTCAGGATCATCTGATGAATCATTTTCACTTTGAATTCTTGGTCCATCATCACTTCTGTTGTGTGAACTCATTATGATGATGATGATGCAAAAACAATGTTAAAAATTTAAAAAATAATTAGACCTACGATGTAAAAAAAAAAAATCAGACTTATAAATCGAAACTTAGAAACTTGAAAGTGGAAAGAAATGTGGTCTCATGGATTGCAATATTGCAAGATATCCAAAATGTGGAAGCATAGGCAAGGCATGTGAACTGTTTGACAAAATGCATCAATTGTGCTCTGCAAAATGTGGAAGCAAAGGCAAGGCATGTGAACTGTTTGACATAATGGCATAATGCATGAAAATGTGGAAGCACAGGCAAGGCATGTGAATTGTTTGACTACTCTGCAAAATGTGGAAGCATGACAGAGTGCATGAAAATGTGGAAGCACGGGCAAGTGAACTATTTTGTCAAACAGTTCACTTGCCTATGCTTCCACATTTTCATGCACAGTCAAACAATTCACTTGCCTATGCTTCCACATTTTCATGCACAAAACGCATGAAAATGTGGAAGCACAGGCAAGTGAACTGTTAGTGTTTGATAAAAAAATTTGAAAAAAAAATTTAAAAAAATTACAATGTATGAAAATGTGGAAGCACAGACAAGTGAACTATGCACAGAATGCATGAAAGCACATTTTCATGCATTCTGTGCATAGTTCACTTGCCTGTGCTTCCACATTTTCATGCATTGTAAAAAAAATTTAAATTTTTTTAAATTTTTTTATCAAACAGTTCACTTGCCTGTGCTTCCACATTTTCATGCATTCTAATTGCATGAAAATGTGGAAGCAAGCAAGTGAACTATTTGATAAAAAATTGAATTTAAAAAAAAAGCAAACTGTGGAGGCTTGAAGTGTGAAGTGTATGAGCGCGGTGAACTGTTGACGGGATGCCTCAAAGGGATGTCAGTTCATGGAATCCATGAACTGACATCCCTTTGAGGCATCCCGTCAACAGTTCACTGCAGTCCAACTCCAAGACTCCACTGCCCTAGCTCGTGTGTCGGGCATTGCAAAACAATTTTTTTTATTTTTTTTAAATATTAAAAACGGAAATCCGAAAACCTAAATCAAATACCTGGTCCTGAATCTCCTTCGGTTGAGTTCTTAACTTCTTCGACTTCCTTCTCGGGCTCAGACTCTAGCTCACTCACCCAGACGCAGTCGCAAGGCACACGAAAATGAAAATAGGGGAAAGTTAAAAACTTAAAATATCATTTTAAAGTTTTTAGACTTGACTTTAGAAGTCATAAGATTTTATTTTTTAATAATATAATATATTAATATTATATTTTAATTTTTAATTTTTAATTTTATAATAAGTTAAAACTTATAATATTAAAATTTTAAACTTTAAATTTTATGATTAAATTTTGTTTTTTGAATTTTTTTTTAAAAATCATTATTTTATTAAGGGGGACGTGGGGGACGTGGGAAACTTGGAGACGCGGATAAGACTCCGAGGAGTCTCGGAGACGCGCAGAAGACTCCTTGTGGAGGAAACGTCCAAGGGATGGCGGAGGGACGAGGAGACGGCGAGGGGGACGACGGGGGGACGTTTCCCTGACGTCCCCATGTCTCGGAAACGTCCCCGTCTCCGAGACGGCCGCTTTTTTGAGGGGGACACGTCCCCGTGGAACTATGTGATTTATCTAGGGCAATCACTTTTTAAAATATAACCACTTTTGAATTCCGTTGGAATGGGGCATGCAGGCAAATGAGGTCTCAACAAATGTTTCAATGAACACTGGAGTGCTTCAAATTGTTAACATATTTTCCTAGATAGATGATTTGGATATTCGAACTCTAGCAGTTATTGTGAATTCTCCTATATTTAACTCCAGGTACTGTCATTGAACAGATATATGTTCCATATATTATAATCTGTAATATCGTTCTCTAAGTTGAAAAAATCAATGAAGCGACTTAATTATCTGATGATGCTTTCATTGCTCTTCTTGTAATGATCTTTTACTGGAGCTAAAAGATGCAGCAAATCTCAAGCAACAATCTTAAATGAAATTAATTAACATATATTTCATAACCTGAGACTTGTCTAATTTTTGAATTTTGATTTTTACAACATGGATGTGTGGAGCCTCTGACCCAGACTGCAAGCTTATCTGGATGAGCTTGGCTTATCTTGCAAACAATTATTTAAGATTCTTAAAAGTACGATAAGAGAAAGGGGACAAAATACCTTTCATCAAAAAACTCACAGAAATCATCTAAAATAACAGCTCTTGGAAAATTGCTATGCATGTGAAATGCGGCAAAATATTTCCTTATGCCTTCATCATCTTAAAGCTATACAAACACATAAAAAGTAAATCAATCATTCACCGAAGCCAATGCAGAGAAAATTAACCTAAGAAAGATCAGCTCAGTGTTAAATAGAAAACCCTTACTGTATATGTACCCGTTTAAAGATCTCAGAAGATGGTCAACATCCTGCAAAAAAAACCAAAAAACACGAAGACGGTGATGCCTGTCTCCTCTAAAACACAAGATGGATGAAAAAACAGCTTGATCGCTCGACCTAATTTTTTGCATGTACAGTTAGCTCACCTCCTTTATTCCCGTTCAACTTCAACAGTGAAGATTTCCATTCATGCCGAGATTTACTGTTCACTTTTTATGTACATGCATTGAGCATCTCTTTGTGCCATTGCAGACACCCTTCTCGTCGTGCTAATAATCATGTGGAGCGCGATCTCCCGCCAATATTCTTCTGCCAGTTGACACTAAATTGATGACAGAGAATCCCATCATCGGACATTTAACTTATTCCCGCCTCTTTTCAGAATATTTTTTCTTCTAATGTTTTAAACTTTCAAAGACGGGTGGGTGCTTAAGGACCTGATTAATTGAGTAAATATAAGCAATCGACTACAAATGAGCAGAGACTAGCTTATCTATACCTATATCTTTTTCCAAATGTTTATTAAACTCATTTATATTTAACTATTATTAAGAGAGTAATGAATTATTATATATTAATATTAATAATATAAAGTAATAGTACATATAATAATTATTAGTTTTTGGTCATACTATTGCAATCATTTGATTTCACTTTTTTTGGTTGATTGGTCAATCATATTGTATAATTTAAATATATTTATTTTTATTTCTATAGTTTACATTTAAGAACATATTTTTTATATTTAGAAATTATTATTTATTTCTTTCCTTATTGGTACGAGTAGTATAATTCATTATTTTTTCTAACAATTTCAAAAATTAAGATGACATAGATAGATTTGAGCGAATATTTTCACATTAAATGCAAATTGTGAGAGTTTTGTTGGTGGGCTTATGATGGATACAAAATCACTAATGCATGGTTAACATGTTAAATTTCTTCTCGTTCTTTTCATTTAACGCATTTCTTCTTCCCTAGCTATGGCAATTGGAGTTCATTTTACAGGCATCTCTCTTTTTGTGAAAGCTACAAGTTGTGGGTCTTCTTTCAGAGGCTAAGAACAGGGTAGTGATGATTTCTTCACCAAGGATCTTCTTGCAAAGATAGTCCAAGAAAAAGTGAGGCATTCAGGTTGCTTCGTTCCAATGTAACCATGTATTTTTGTTTATTTTTATCTGGGATTTGTTTTTATTGTCTATTATTGCAAGTCACAGTCTTACATGCTCTTTGTTGAGGCATCTAGTTTAGGATTTATGTTTTTTGTGTGTTTAACAAATCGTGACTTCTTCCTAAGAATCACAGAACGACATGAAAGCTACTAAAAACAAGAAGTAGGGGTTTTAGGTACTGCCAATCTATTATGCATGTTTACACATTCAAATTATGATTTTTTAATTTTAGGGTTTTGAATATGTATATATATCAAAGTCTTTTTACTACAGAAAATTGGGGTTTTCTTATATTATGTTAATCACCTTCAAAAGCTCAATAAATTGGGATTTTTTGAAACATTGATTTTGATCCCAAAAAAACCGTTGAAGTAAAATGCCAATCTGCTCTACATGTTTACAATATTTTGTTTATGAATTTTAAACTAGGATTTGAAAATGTTTATGTATCAATTTCATTTCATATGGGTTTTTCGGTCAAACAATTCACTTGGCTTGTTTGTGCTTCCACATTTTACAATCTTGCCTACCAAAGAAAACAATTAATGCCCTATCTTGTGCATTACTCAATTTACACGCCTAGCTCTAAAGCTCCCATTTCTGCATAGGATCTTGGCCTATTGCGATGAACACAATGGACACAATGTTGGTAGTATGGGCGTTGAAGTGTTTTTGAATAGAGATAGCTGAGAGTTTTGGGGGTTCCCAATACTTTGGGAACCTTCGATTTGTTCTTATTTTTCATTCTTGTAGCGACAAAGTAAAGAAAACGTGAATGTATAAATAGTGTGAGGACTTTTAGTGTCTTTATTATTTCACCATTATCGGTGTTGAGCTTTTATGTCAAATTTCAACCTTTATGTGTTCATATTTTGTTTGGATTCTCTCATCGAACCTCGATCTTAGCCTTGGCCTATGCTCCCTTCACCCTTTTATGCATTGATATAATCTACCAATACATAATATATTATAATATGCAATGTGTCAAAAGCATTGCACACACTTGCCACTCCCAAAATGTTTCACCCCGTTTCATAGTTACAAGTTACTTTTACCATTATGAGAGAAAATGTTGATAAATATAAATTGTGACTTTAGTATGTTTGTTAGGTAGATAAAATATGTGAATATTCAATAAGATGTTATTTATTTCAAAAGAATAAATATGTTTTGAATTAGTGGAATGTTATGTATTGTAATGTGAACATTCTAATGCTTTGTTGATATAAATGTGTTATGATACAAATGGATTTACTATGAATGTCTAACTACCTTGGTGTTGTACTAAGCCAGTTGCAGGGACATATTCAATCCTTCGAAAGAGAGGGGAATTATCACTCAGGAGAAGTGATTAGTCAGGTAGCCCCTAATGAAACCTTACTGAGCTTTCAAACACACACTCACTTCTAAGAATAGTTTAGTCAAGTCATAGTCGCTAGATATTGGTAAGTCATCCTTTAAACATTGTTGTGTTTGCATTAGACAGGATCATGATTTATGTGAGGAGCATTGATGGTTTGTGATAAATGCTTAAGCAATGTCTTTAATACTTTGATTATTTGATCAAGTTATTGTGATTGAATCTTTGAGTCTTTGGGCTTTGTGAATAGTTGTCTTTATGTCAATTCCTATATACCTTAAAAGTATACATGTCGATATGTATATATAACAACTCGTGCATAAGAGCATAACTGTGTTTATGCATATATATATATGAGTAGAAATACTTATTAGCATACTTGAGTGAGGAATCAATTTTATATATATATGTGTGTGTGTGTGTGTGTGTGTGTGTGTATGTATATATATATGTATGTATGTATATATATGTGTGTGTATATGTATATATATATATGTGTGTGTATATGTATATGTATATGTGTATATATATATATGTGTGTGTATATATATATGTGTATATATATATGTGTGTATATATATATGTGTGTATATATATATATGTGTGTGTATATATATGTGTGTGTGTGTGTATATATATATACACTTAAAGTATGTACTTATCGATGGGGATATGGATGTATTTATGTTGATATGAAATGGTAACATGATATGTGTATAAATAAATGTATATGCATATATACAAATACACACATATGTGGATATACACATGTGTGTGACGTGATGGAGTATCCATATGAGCACAATGATATATTTATATAAGTGTATATGGATATATACACACATGTATTGTTTATAAGAATGATAACATGGATATATAAATTTGAATATTGAATAATGTGTTTAATGGATTAATGAGAATATAAATATATATATATATATATATATATTATACATATAATATAACACAAAGTATTCATAGCGCACATGTGAGAAATCAAACCAAAAAGTATAGTAAGCTAATACATAATGATTATATGGATGCTCATTATAATGCAAAATGCATGGCACACATGATTATATGGGAGGGTGAGTTTAAGGTAGCACTTTTGAACTTTGCAAACAAGGCAAAGATATTAATACGCGCAGCCAAGACAAAGTATCACACACAATATATAATTTAGAAATAACACTACATGTAATGGCGCAATGCTAAGTATTAAACCGCATTTATCATTATTGATAATAGGCGATGGAAATACAAAGTTTGAATCTGTTGTGTAAAGTTTATTAACACAATGATAAAGTGATGTGCACTATATTATGTAATGTGTTGAGTCAAACATAAAATAGCATTATAATGTAGGAGGTTGATGCATTAAGAGATGTCAAATTCTTTGGCTTGGACCAAGTCGATTATGTGAAACACATCCAGATAAAGTCTAACCTATTCTTTTGTTTTAACATCAAGCTTGTATAAAGGAAACGTGATGAACAGTTGGTGTCATATTATGAATTTTGTGTTTCTTTTAGAATTATATTTACCTTTTAAGTCAATTCCTAGATTGAAGCATGTGCTTTATGAACCAGTCAAACTGGTGTTGGCAAGCATTGAGTCGATATGTTGTCATGTTTGAGTGACTATTGAGATAGAAATCTACCACCTTTTTAATATTAAGTTGAGTCAATGGTAATAGGATGAGAAGTGTCATATCATAAGCCTTTTTTATAGATTGTAGATGTTGTTTTTTGGGTATAAATAAGAGGCACCCTCACCTCATTTGCATACACTTCTTCTACGCATCATTACGTTGCTTCAATCTGTTGCATTTTTATTAAGCAAATCTTATTTTGATGATAGTTATAGTGAGGAAACTTTAGTGAGAGAAATTGAGAGGGATTTGTTGCTAAGTTGATTTTAAGAGGGGGCCAAGCTTGAAATCTAGTGAGTCAATTGGATTATAGTGATTAACAGGCATGAATTTCTACTCTCTTTATGTTTTAACTATTTTATGAAAGATTGAATGCCTTGATTGATTTGTTTGGAATTTGCATTAGATTGCTTAAATAGAGTAAAGATCTATTTGCTTAAATTGGAAAGGAAAAGAATCGTGAATGTTATGATTTCCTTATGAGTTTTTTACATACTCCATAGTAAGGAGTGATTATTTATCCATAGTATTATATACTAGATTTGATGAAGCATGAATAGCTGAAGGGAGTGATTTAATATTCCTATATACCCTGTATGGGAACTTAGATGATGTTTCTATAAATATTTAGTCTACACTACATGTATAATGTGAAATGTATCAATGTCATGAAGTGGCTTGAAACTGTTAGCTTATAATGCTAGGAGACCTTAGGAATGATAAGGTTTAGCAATACATCAATAGTGATAGTATGAAAGATATGATAGGATGAGATGTCATATTGCCAATCTATACTTGTATGATCACTTGATCATTACTTTAATACTGAACAAAACCCTAGGTTGAGAGTAACCTATTTGGGTCGAGAAGTATATTTGATTAATGAATGAAACCCAAGGTTAAGAATTACCTACTAGGTTGGAATATTTACTTGATCACCTATTGAAACCAACAAGTTGAAAATAACCTACTTGGATGGGTTATGTAGTTGAGTTATGTTTAAAGCACATAGGGTTAGATTAACCTACACAATCAGACTAATTGTTGATTATAGATTATATCCGGGATTATGGTATACCAAGGTTGAGACTCACCTATGTGGTTAATTAGATCACTTGAGTTTATTAAATACTATTTGTTTGGAGCCATAGGTGGGATTACCTATTGGGTTAGAGTTGTTACTTGTTTGGTTGCTTTATACTCTTAATGTGAAGTCATATGGTTGACAAGATTCTACTCTTTGAATAACCCTTTTTACTTAGGAGATTACACTCTCGAATAGAATCATTTATTGATATGATTACTTTTTGATTGAGGTCATTTACTAAAGAGATTATACTCTTGGTGAGAATCACTTATTATCGGTATATATTCCTGATTCAAGCCATTTGATCATGAATATTTATTCTATGATAAGATGAAGCCTATGTAGCTATACTTTAGATTATAAAGTTATTCCTAGAACTAGGTTATCCATTGAAGGGAATAACTTTTTAAGTTGTTTATGCAAAGTTAATGTATAGACTAGAAAAGCTTGTATGTTATACCTAGGGATTAGAATATCCATTGAAGGGGGGGTAACTTATGCTTAAAATTTATTGGTAGAGAATCCATTGTGTTTTGGAAAAAGGGGAATAGGTTATTTATGAGGTTAATGATTACCTATGGATGGAAATCACCTAAGCATAGTATATGAATAGTTATAATCCAAACTGAGTTATAGTAGTGTATGTGAATAGGATGACTGTCACTCGAAGTACTGGGTGAGAATACTTTGGTAAAAGTAGTGTAATTTTCTGCTAATTGTACTATTAGTTCATTGTGTTTCTTTTATGCATGTTAGTTTATGATTGTGGTGCCTACAAGTTCTAGTTATGTAGGACACAACAGTGAGCTCAGATAAGCTATTTGTTATAGGGTTTTACCAACCAATCTCTTTGTTGAAGGGTAGGGCCATCTTACCATATGTGGTAGATGTGTGGGAGACCACATTTGAGTCCGTGGTAGGTGAAAAAGTGCTTGAGTGATGCTTCTCCTCATCAGTTGGCAGTTGGGGTTTGCGGATGCTTGCGCTAGTTTTGGGGACAACTAGAGTGTATGCACCAAGGAATAGAGACATCTAGAGTGTATACAACAATGTGGCAACAACAATACCAATTTTTATATCTATTATCGAATGAAGCTCATAAGATCTATGCATGTATCTTTTACCCATTTATATGGAAGGTTGTAATCATGAATGATAAACTTGAGTTTATTCAATATGAAATCTACATTATGGAAAGATTTGTGAAAATTATAATGAAATGCAATGAAAGTTTGGAACAATGTTTATTTCAAATATGCATGTAATTTACATTATGGAAAAGAAAAATTTATTTATATGTTGTGGCATCATGGATCATTCACTTGAGGTGAAAACCTTGAAATTTTACTAAGTAGAACATCATGGTTGTTACACGTGGTATCAGAGCTACCAGGTTCAGCTCTTGAGCTTATGGGCTCATTACGTATGGTAAACATAAACCTTATTAGAAGTGAAAGGTTGAAAAATTCTTATGCCAAGATGGCAAGAGTAAAAGAACTAAAGAGAAGATAAGATTCTTGGAACTTGTTTGGGACTGGATAAGGGTCATCCCTGGAATAGAAAACTCTAACTCAATATGATATCCCCTTGGATTGTGGAAGATTATGCAATCAGGATATGTAGAAAAGTTATGAGGGATAACCAATATGTACCTTCACCCTACGAAATAGCTAAATGACTCTAAGGGATAGATAAAGTTGAACTAATATCCCTTATTGGTAGCAAACTATTGTTGCAAAGAGTCAAGGACTTTTGGATTTATTAAGAATAGTATAAAACTATGAGTATGCATTATTGGCATAAAATGGAAACTTCAATCGAAGTAGACAACCAATGTTTTGTGAATCTAAAACAACAAAGGAGGTATCCAAGAGATTGGATAACCCTTGACAAACTCTAATTTTGAACAAAGCTAAGATTTTGCAAAAAGAGTTAGTACCCTAGAATAAAGGTAGAGACCAGAATGGTCAGAAAAAGAAACCAAGAAACTTTAGAAGTGCTTATGGTTATGAGAAAAAAAAGTTACCAAGAATTGGGACAAAGTCATTTGGAAAGGCGATTATAAAAAAGAAACCTGAAAAAGTAAATCGGGTTGGTCCAACAAAGGTTCAGTTAGTCCATAGATTGGTAGAAGTGTAAATTGAACTCACCAACTAGTTGATGAAAGTGAACTTGTAAAGTTGCTAATTATTCAATAGATCTCTTTATTGACAATCCAATTGTTGAATTTATGAGATTAGAGATCAATGATGAATCTAACTTTGGGAATAAGTGTATTCAAGGAATACAATAGAGGATAAGAAAGGCAAGAAAAAGGCAATCAAAATCCAACAATGAGGAATGTTAAAAAGCAAATATTTGCTACGAGTTCAACTTTGAGTTGATCGAATATCGTGGAAACCCTAAGTGGGGAAGAAAGAGAGTGGATTGACTCAGATAAAGTACTCCACTCAACGAAGATCATCAATGTCTTTTTGATTTGGAAGAACTTTTGACTTCTTTGCAATTCATGATTTCAATTGAAGTCATATACCCCATGACCATAAGGATAAGGTATTAGAATTATTGGGAGAAAGATAGTGAAAAGGTCAAGGATTATGACCTATGAGGAAGGAATGTTTATCACACAATGCCTTATATATATTTGATTGGAAGATCAATTGTTATTATCATATATGCCTTAGAAAAGGATAAACAAATTACTTGATCATGAAAGGCAAGATCATTGCCTATGGAACATGAAAGGGGAAGATCTAATTACTCATGATTTTGAGTTATTGTGAAACGTTTGTGCTTGGTAATTAGGTGAAAACAAATTTGATATCTTTTAGGAACCAATGTATTTGAATAAAAATTGTTACTTGAATTAGTATAAGATGTGCATCAGGAAAGTTAGATTGTGTTGAAAATCATATTACATCTTTGGAAATGATAAAAGGACAAAATAAATCCAAGGTATGGAAGTCCTAAGATGAAGGAGATTTATCTCTACAAATAATCTAATCATTATACTTAAGAATCAAATGAGGCGTGATTCCATGAAATAGGTTTTTATTTAGTCGAAATAGGCTAATATGAATCGAAAAAGAACCCATGTACCCAAAATTTTGGAGATTAAGGAACAAAATGAGGAAATTGATGTCATAATTAGGACATTGAAATGACAAAATTATTTATCGAATGAGGAACCACTATAATCTGGAAAAAGATGGAGTAAGATGTTGCAAGGTATGTAGCAAGTTATTGTCCAGTATGCCAAGAAATAAAGATAGGATGTTGTCATTGGTAGTAATTGTATACTCTCTTTAGATTCCCGAGGAATTTGTAGACCATTGAAATAGTATAATCTTTCTATGTCAATGGAACTAACATAATGCTATGGTGGACAAACTCACCAAGTCAACCAACGTTGGTTGGAAATTTGATTTGTAGGATTTCAGTTCTGAATAATATAATGTGTAAAGTGATGGGTCTACATATTAGCTCATTTTTTTGTTGTTTTCATACACATTTTGAGACACTTTTAGATACACTTTCCAGACAATGCTCGTATATTATACTATCCTTTCATATTTATTATGTAGACTTGAACCTAAAATATAATGATGGAAATGTGGTTATGATATAATGAATATTGAATGGTTAATAAGTAGATATGCATGAATGTAGATGGAATTATGTGTTTTAATTGTGATAGTTAGTCTTGTGTACATGCCTTGTGAATTAATTTTTTTGCAGCCAATGAGGAACTATAGCACATAGCAGTTGCAGGATGAACCCATAGCAAAAGGAACACTAAAACAACAAAATAGGGGAGTTCCATATTTAGTTAAACATGATGATTGTTGATTAAAGGCACTTGATGAAGGTTGAGCATGTGTTATTATAACCAATTATTAAGCGTTGAAGAAGAGGACTCCTTTACTAATAGGATTTTGATAAATGTTTGTATGTTTACATGCAATTTTGTTTTAACAGAGTTTTAGTCCTATTATGATTCTTCTTTCTTTTTTGTTATAGGTTGAATAATTCAATCTTAACTATACAGTCTAATCTTTAGGAGCGAGAGTTAATAATTTTGATTAAGTCGTTGCTTTGAATAAGATTCCCTCAAGCTTGTATATAGTTTTTGGTTGAATCTGTAGATAAGTTAGTTGGTTTTTCAATTTTATGTTACGAGCTATTTTTAGTTTCAAAACATGATGAATATTCAGAATGATTGAATACAATATGTGGAAAGATCTTGTGTAATATTCATGATATGCAATGAATGGAGTTAATCTTATTAATTGCGTAGAATCTATTAGTTAGATTTGGGTTCAGTTAAAGTGATAAAAACCACTTGAGCAAGCTACTCAAGGTACTGTTCCTCACTTCATTTTCAGTTGTTCATTTATGTTTAATAGTTTTTTTTCATTTATCATTACTTTATGAACTATATGCAAGTTAAACTAGAATCCCATACCTTGCTTATTGTTAATGAATGCTTATGAATATGCATGTAATGGTTAACCAATAGTACTTCAGAGGTTAATTTAGTTGATTCATTAGATTTTATCAATTTTGAGTTGATACAACAATGTTTTATTAGCAACAGTTCAATTACAGTGTAAGTTGTAGGTACTTGTAGCCATTAGTTCTGGTTATCTTTTACTGTTTTGCAATTCTATGAATTTCTAGCAAGTAGAATCACTTGGATAGGATAGTTTAAGTAGTTTTGAGTCTCTAAAGGCATACATAATATTGCACCATCACAAGTTTACAAATCCTGGGTTGACATTTTAATGTAGTATTGCAATGTTGAGTGGACTGTTTAGTCAAATAAACCTCTAAATTGTGTAGGTTCTACCAAGTTTACAATACATTAGTTAAGACTCTACATAAAGCAATTGCTTAGTGTTCCTAAGAAGGTTATATCTAATGAGAACAAGAAAATAATGATAAGGTTGTGTGTAAACCATTATCACATTATGAGAAATTCAATTGAATAAATACTCTATATATTATTTTAAAAGATAGCCAGATAGGTAAAAGTGATAAACCAAATCTTGGAGGATTTGAAAAATACTTTAATTATCGTTGAAATTTGGTCCATTATATGGAAAGAAGGGTTGAATCTCTATTAAGCTAAAATACGTTGTGAAATAGGGCTAATCTTAGACCAAAAAGGTTATCAAAATGGAATAGAAGATCAAGGAAAAACTTTGATTGATACAAAGTTTAAATTAGGAAGCAATATTATGCTCGAGGAAAAAGGTTGAATCATGGGGTTGGGGCCCTAGCTCGGTTGGCTAAATCTTTCCTATTGCAGGAGGTTGGTCAGGAGGTCTAGTCTCCCCCACCCCCGTGGTACCGGAGGGCGTGTCATGCCAGCGCTACTGGTCACATTAAAAATTTTAGTAGGCGCACTGCAGTTTATAGGGGGTCGTGCTACCCGATTCCCGCAATCTAATAAATAAATTTAAAAAAAAGAAGGAAAAAGGTTGAATCAGTGATGGACGGTCTTAGCTTCTAAGTTGTCCAATGATGTAAAAATCAAAGAATAGAATGGACCCATTATGTAGTGTACAATACAATGACATTCCTTATCTATATGGGATTACACTAAGGATAAATTCATTAGCCAATGAGAACGTGTTTTCTAGTCACTGTGATATAGGTGTCATGTGGTATACAGATACTATTGTACTTCAGATGTACATAAGAGGTATTAGGATTTCAATGCATAAGCTCTTTGAGAGAGAAATTATGCGCGAAGCACACAAATTTTTCCCTAAGTGTTAGCAAGAGTCACTTAATGCAAGGTCCAGGAAGAACGAGATTGCAAGGAGTAGGTGTTACGAGGGAAAATTATTTTATAATTCTTAAATGATTTGGAAATGGTAGGTAAAACCTTTATTTGACTTTGTCTATATGTATAAAGTGCTTTAAATCATCGAGGAGGATGAATCACATAGTTATGATAGTTACCAAGTTACTTTTACCATTATGAGAGAAAATTTTGATAAATGTAAATTGTGACTTCAATATGTTTGTTAGGTAAATAAAATATGTGAATATGAAATAAGATGTTATTGATTTCAAAAGAATGAATATGTTTTGAATTATTGGAATGATATGTATCACAATATGAACATTCTAATGCTTTGTTGATACAAATGTGTTATGATGTAAATCGATTTACTATGAACGTCTAACTACCTTTGTACTAAGTTGGTTGCAGGGACAAATTCAATCCTCGAAAAGGGAAGGGAAGTATCACTCACGAGAATTGATTGGTTAGGTAACCCAAACCTTACTAAGCTTTCAAACACACACTCACTTCTAAGAATAGTTGAGTCAAGTCATAGCTATAGGATATTGGTAAGTCATCCTTTAGATATTGTTGTGTTTGCGTTAGATAGGATCATGATTTCTATTAGGAGCATTCATGGTTTGTGATAAATGATTGAGCATTGTATTGAATACTTTGATTATTTGATCAAGTTATCGTGATTGAATCTTTGAGTCTTTTGGCTTTGTAAATAGTTGTCTTTATGTCAATTTGTATGTACATTAAAATTATACACGTAGATATGTATATATATAATGACTTGTGTATGAGAGAATAATTGCATTTATACATATATATGAATAGAAGTACTTATGAGAATACTTGCACCAGGAATTAATTATATATATGTGTATATGTATATACACTTAAAGTATGTACCTGTCGACGAGGATATGGATGTATTTATGTTGATATGAAACAATAACATGATATGTGCATGAATAAATGTATATGCATATATACAAATACACACACATGTGGATATACACACATGTGTGACATGATGGAGTATCCATAGGAGCACAACAGTATATTTATATACTTAAGTGTATATGTGTATATAGATATATACACATGTGTATTATTTATAAGAATGATAATGTGTATATATACATTCAAATATTGAATGATTTGTTTAATAGAGAAATCAAACCAAAAAGTATAGTAAGCTAACACATACTGATTATATGGTTGCTCATTATAATGCAAAATGCATGGTGCACGTATTTATATGGGAGGGTGAGTTTAAAGCCAACACTTATGAACTTTGCAAACAAGGCAAAGATATTAATGCATGCAACCAAGACAAAGTATCATGCACAACATATATAATGTAGAAATAGTGCTACATGTAATGGCGCAACACTAATTATTAAACCACATTTATCATTATTGATAATAGGCGATGGAAATACAAAGTTTGAATCTGTTGTGTAAAGTTTATTAACACTATGATAAAAGTGATGCACACTATATTATGTAACGTGTTGAGTCAAGAATAAAATAGTGTTATAATTTAAGAGGTCGACACATTAAGAGGTGTCAAATGCTTTGACTTGGACCAAGTCTACTATGTGAAATGCATCCAAATAAAGTCTGACTTATTCCTCTGTTTTAATAGCAAGCTTGTAAATAGGAAATGTGATGAATAGTTGGCACCATATTATGAATTTTGTGTTTATTTTAGAGGTCTATTTAGCCTATAAGTTGATTTATATATTGAAGCATGTGCTTTATGAACCAATCAAACTGGTGTTGGCAAGCATTGAGTCAATCTGTTGTCCTATTTGAGTGACTATTGAGATATAAATCCACCACCTTTTTAATATTAAGTTGACTAGATGGTAATAGGTTGAGAAGTGTCATATCATAAGCCTTGTTTGTAGCCTATAAATGCTAGTTTTTGGGTATATATAAGAGGCACCCTCACCTCATTTGCATACACTTCTTCTATGCATCATTATGTTACTCCAATCTATTGCATTTTTGTTAAGAGATTCTTATTTTGCTGAGAGTATAGTGAGGAAACTTTGGTGAGAGAAATTGAGAGGGATTTGTTGCTAAGTTGATTTTAAGAGGGGGCCAAGCTTGAGATCTAGTGAGTCAATTGGATTAAAGTGATTAACAACCATGAGTTTCTACTCTCTTTATGTTTTAACTATTTTATGAAAGATTGAATGCCTTAATTGATTTGATTGGAAATTGCATCAGATTGCTTAAATAGAGTAAAGATCTATTTGCTTAAATTGGAAAGGAAAATAATCATGAATGTTATGATTTCCTTATGAGTGTTTTACATACTTCATAGTAAGGAGTGATTGTTTATCCATAGTATTATATACTAGATTGGATAAAGCATGAATAACTAAAGGGAGTAATTTAATACTCCTGTATACCCTATATGGGAACTCAAATGATGTTTCTATGTATAAATAGTTTACTACATGTATAATGTGGAATGTATCAATTTCATGAAGTGACTCGACACTGTTAGCTTATAATGCTAGGAAACCTTAGGAATGATAAGGTTTAGCAATACATTAACAGTGACAGTATGAAAGATATGATAGGATGAGATATATTGTTAATCTATACTTGTATGATCACTTGATCATTACTTTACTACTGAACGAAACCCTAGGTTGAGAGTAACCTATTTGGGTCGAGAAGTATATTTGATAAATGAATGAAACCCTAGGTTAAGAATTACCTACTAGGTTGGAATATTTACTTGATCACCTATTGAAACCAATTGGTTGAAAATAACCTACTTGGATGGGTTATGTAGTTGAGATTTGTTTAAAGCACATAGGGTTAGATTAACCTACACAATCAAACTTATTTTTTATTCTAGATTTATTCGGGATTAGGGTATACCAAGGTTGAGATTCACTTATGTGGTTAAGTAGATCACTTGAGTTTATGAAATACTATTTGTTTGGAGCCATAGGTGGGATTACCTATTGGGTTAGATTTTTTACCTATTTGGTTACTTTATACTCTTAATGTGAAGTCATATGGTTGACAAGATTCTACTCTTTGAATAACCCTTTTTACTAAGGATATTACACTCTCGAATAGAATCATTTCTTGATATGATTACTTTTTGATTGAGGTCATTTACTAAAGAGATTATACTCTTGGTGAGAATCACTTATTGTTGGGATATATTCTTGATTCGAGTCAGTTAATTATGAATATTTATTCTATGATAAGATGAAGCTTATGTAGTTATACTTTAGATTATAAAGTTATTCCCAGGACTAGGCTATCCATTGAAGGGAATAACTTGTTAAGTTGTTTATGCAAAGTTAATGTGTAGACTAGAAAAGCTTGTATGTTATACGTAGGGATTAAAATATTTATTGAAGGGGTAACTTATTCTTAATCTTTATTGGTAGAGAATATATTATCTTTTGGAAAAAAGCGGAATAGGTTGTTTTTGAGGTTAATGATTACCTATGGATGGAAATCACCTAAGCATAGTATATGAATGGTTATAATCCAAATCGAGCTATGGTAGTGTGTGTGAATAGGATGACTATCACTTGAAGTACTAGGTGAGAATACTTTGGCCAAAGTAGTTTAATTTTCCACTAATTGCACTGTGTTCCTTTTATGCATGCTAGTTCAGGATTGTGGTGTCTATAAGTTCTAGTTATGTAGGACACAACACTAAGCTCGGATAGGCTATTTTTTATGGGGTTTTACCAACCAATCTCTTCATCGAAGGGTAGGGCCATCTTACCATATGTGGTGGATATGTGGGGGACTACATTTGAGTCTATGGTTGATGAAAAAGCGCTTGACTGATGCTTCTCCTCATCAGTTGGTGGTCGGGGTTTGTAGATGCTTGCGCCAATGTTTGGGAAAATTAGAGTGTATGTACTAGGGAATGGAGACATCTAGAGTGTATGCAACAATACAAAAACATCATGAGCATTTTATATATCTATTACCAAATGAATCTCAAAAGAGCTATGTATGTATCTTGTACCCATTTATATGGAAGGTTGTAATCATGAATAATAAACTTGAGTTTATTCAATATGAAATCTATGTTATGGAAAGATTTGTGAAAATTATAATGAAACGTAATGGAAGTTTGAAATAGTGTTTATTTCAAATATGCATGCAATTTACATTATGGAACAAAAAAAAATTATTGCTATGTTGTGACATCATGGATCATTCACTTGAGGTGAAAACCTTGAAATTTTAATAAGTAGAGAACTAGGGTTGTTACACAAAAAATCTATTGTTCCATGCATAGAATATGCCACTGCAAATGTTGATACCTCGTCAAGCTTGCCAAAATAACCTTACCCAGTTCAAAAGTTTCTTTGTATATTCCAACAATACTTTTATTTCAAGGTCATCAGCTTCTCAACTTTTCAATACCAATTATGTGAGCTTAATGTTGATACCTCATCATTAAATGTTTTGTCTAAAGAAAGTGTGACTTTCTTCCCACCATCAATGTACTTTATATGATCAACAAACTATGTGGGAACACAATTATTTTGAAATGGAATGTCTATGGGCGTCCTAGGCGTGACAATCATGACAACAGGAACCACCAAAACTAAGAGTAGGAATGCTTTGAATACCATCTTTGCATGGTCTATTTGACGAACATATCCCTAATAGCCACGATATCATATTAAAATGGTCCAAGAATCAACTATGATCACCCTAATGCATTTTACCACATCTTGACATAAGAATTTGTTACTTTGTAGCCACTAGAATAAGTTGTAAAAAATATTTGAATACAAATAACAACTTTGAATATAAAGGATTGTTCAAAATCACATTTTGATATGCTAAACTGACTTTTGTACCTACAACATTCTACATTACTCAGTGAGAGACTTGAAAATGATTCCTTTATTGATTGCTAACCCAGTCCTATTTGCTCAAAGAATTACACATATATCTCATCATGAAACCTCTGTTAAGCACATTAATACAAGATAACACCATTGTTTTGATGATGAGATTTTATGATATGTGTTCTTTGTAGTATACTTCATTTTTTAATAAAATATTGTTCTTGAATATTTGATAGTTTTCAAAAAACTTATGACTATTTTAGGTAGTCTGGACAATTGAAAGGGATTACATATGTTTCTTTTTGGCCTTCCTTAATTTTTAGAATTAAGAATGCTTCAATTCTTTAAGTTACTCAATTTTTGCAAACAAGGCTTTTGGGAATTCCTAATTTTTTTTGCTTTGAAACTCTTCCGATTGCAACTTTTCTATGCTTATCTTGACTGTATCTACAAATTTGTGACAAATATTTTTAACCCAATGTACACATTGGAACCGATGGTTGAGATGTACATATATGATTTATAATTAGTTTATGCACAAAATATTTTGATTTCATAATCATGTTCATGTGCTTGATACATGGCTAGAAGGAATGATGATTCAAAGTGAGTCTTCAGAGGCCAATCTATAAGCAAGGTAAATAAATATTTTTTATTAATAGAGCCATAAGATAATCATGTTAGTTGTACCAAAATCTTGAACATAGGGAAAAATTTGAATGTCATAAAGTTAACAATGAATCAACAATTGTGCCAATGTTTGATTAGATGCCATTCTCTTTTCCTTGTAGAAATCTTAGGATAGCATATCAAATGCATTTTTATTGAATTTTATAGGATTCTTCTACAATGATCGATGCTTTGAGAGACTAAATCAAGTTATACAATCAGTCTATTCATGAGACGATGATCATTACTCTATGTTTTCCAAACCAATCATTATATGCATCTTATAGAGTTCAAATTGTGACAGCATAAAGTTATAGACAAAAAAATGTCATTTTTCTTTCCATAATATAGGCCTATGATAAATGGCAATTGTAAAGCTACTTTATACCTCTATAAGTATTTGATCATATTTTTTCACTCTTTAGAATAAAATTTTCTTTCAAGCAAGTTTGTTCATCTTTGATTTTAAACATCTTATTTATGTAAATTGCTCACTAGTTGTTCTATCCTTCCTTATTTTAGCATCAAAAACTCAGTATCTGAAGATTTACTTGTGACTAGTTGGGTCGAGGAACATATACGGAACTGTTACAAAATTTGGACAACCCAGTCAACTTATTTTCCTTTGCCTTTGTAGTCTTGGACTATATTTTTAACCACATTTATATTGCACCAAAGCGAGAAATATCCTTAACAGGAGAAAGCCAGACGTCACAACCAACGTGATGGCACAAGCTCACACTGATAATTAGCTACTAGTTTTTAATCTATTTTTTGCTCTAAACCAACATGCTCCACATTCACTGGTAAAAAATTGACGCGATGCGTCACTTGTTATTTAAAGATATATTAGTTATTTATATAATTATTAATAAAGTTATTATTAATATTATTTATAATATTTACTATTATTATATAGTAATATATTATAATAATCTAAATTAATTGAACCCTAATATAATATTTATTAAAAATATATTTATTTATTATATATTATATAATAAATAATAATATATTAATTAATAATTTATATAATTAATACTAATAATATATTATTAATAGTTATATAAATATTATAGTAAAAATTATTATAAAACCACTTCAATTATTTTATCGTTAAACCAAATAATATATAAATAAAACTAACTACTAAAAAACTTATGAAAAGTACTTAATACATGATGCAAATGTCATTATTGTTTCTAAGTAAATTTTGAGCAACACTTGAGAAATCACTTTTTATGACATTTTAAAGCGGATATTTAAAGCTACTCAAGACTATAAACAACCACCAAGGATTGCCAAGTGTACATTTGATGTTGCCAATTTGACACATCTTTTGAAAGCTTGGTTCAACGTGTTCTTGTCGGAGGGTTGTGCAATTAATAACTATGGAGGGTGTTTCATTAAAAACATGTACTCTAAAACGGTAAGCTCCATGAATTTAGAAATAGTTTGTATTTGCAACAACAAAACCTCCTCTATCAAACTGTACGGTAGGATGTGTTATTAATCCAATATTTAATCTTACATTTTTGTGTACACGGATCTGACATGCTATATGTTGTGATTTTAGGAAGCCTATCGGCTTAATCAAATAATGATAATGATAAGTTTCCTATGAAAAACTAGATTATTGCAACAACTATTTTAGGAAAGTAAATTAGAAGGTTAATATTAATATTATTAATATCATGCATACCACAACACAATAATTTACGAGGGAAAAAATTCTTTCGGAAGAAAAACCCCACACTCTAAAAGTCGTCAAATATACTATTCATAAATCATAAAGATTGTAATATACTTGTAGAGCAAGCTTCTCACAGGAGTATCACCAACTAGAGATCTAGAGGTAACACGACCGCTATCAAACTCTCAGAATACATCACAATCCATAGTCATAATACAATGCCCTTATAAAATAGGGTTGCCTTCTAGGGAAATTCAAGCCAACAAAATATCGATCGCCAAATATGAGACTAATGATAAACAATACCTTATGTATCAATAGTAACTTATGTCATTGCAAGGTTGAGACACATTTTCCCAACACAAAATTTATCCAATTCCTTCTAATTTTTAAGTCTTAAAAACCCTAGTCCTCCTTTGCCCTAATCTTACATTAAACGATCAAATTCTAAATCCCTTTGGCATTAAAGTTTGAAGAGAATGATACATATTGCAAACAAATGATCATGCATCTCAAGTATACAATTGCATCTTAAAGTATATACTTCGATATCTCCACTTTGTGACTGTTGAAAAATCACCTACTTTGTGATCCCCACCTTATATTTATGCACTAGAATTTTAATAATCACTCTTGTAGTGGTGTTCTAGGGCCATTTCCCACTATTTCTAAACTTTTATCCAATTATGTACTAGTTTGTATAGGCACCTAAACTTATTTTCACTTACACTTCCCATTATAAAAGTTTTGAGCATAGATTAAAAAGTGAATAAAAATACACCAAAATTTGAGGACCCCAAGATAAAAGTCACATGGAAAATAATATCCAAATATAATCCAATCATTCCAATCTTTTAATTCCTACAAATCCTAATCCTCCTTTGAAGAGAATGATACATCTTACAAACAACTCTCCTTATAAGTTTTATTTTGAAATTCCCTTTGTTGTTTGTGTATTAAGGTGAATTCAACACAAAAACATGAGAAATGCAATCAAACACACATTCATATTAAATATTACCTACACTTTCAATTGAAAAAGAGAAATAAAACAATGAAGAACAAGCAAGAATTGTATTCCTTTCAAGATCTTTGATATTTTAGAAGGGATAACTTTAAGAACTCGCCTGAGAAAAGGTCTAAAAGCCTGACGAATCTTGTATAATTCTTGAAAAAATATTAATTTTATTGGCAATTTTTTTTTTCTTTTTTTAGAGAAAAATATAAATTCAATTAGCGAATCTTTTGTAATCACTAGAAGTTTGTAGAAAATCTTGGAAAATTATAATTTTATTGAAACAAATAAAATATTTTTATTGGTGAATTAAAACCTATTTTCAAACCAATGAAATATTCTCATTGGCGAATTAAATCTATTTTCAAATGAATAATTTTTTTTGTGGTGAATTAAACCTATTTTCAAACCAATAAAATAATTTTTGTTGGCAAAATTAACCCTGTTTTGAAACCAATAAAACATTTACATTGGCAAAATAAACCTATACTCAAACCAATAAAATATTTTTTGTTGGAAAATTAAAGTTGTTTTCAAACCAATAAAATATTTTTGTTGGTGAATTAAACGTTATTCAAACCAATGAAATATTTTTATGGAAAATTAAATTGGTATGCGAATAAAAATCATAGCATGGGTGGAAAAAATATCAAATGCTATACTGGGATGAATTTTCAACACACTCGAATTCCTACATAAAGTCTTTGAAATGAAGACAAGTGTGAACATATTTATAAGTTTTGATTAGAAATGAGCAAACTTTATTATGCATTGTTAGTGGATATTGATAATGATTAAGGTACAACAAGTCATTTAATTCTATATATTTTTAATGCTTTAAAGTACTTTGTTTGAAGCCATACATCAATCCAAACAACATTTGCAATGGCTCTCCCATGTGTTGACGAAGTATGAATGCAACAATTGGCAATTTTGGCTCACCTTTCAATTAAATTTAATTATTCTTTTGATAAAATTAAATATAAAACATGTAAATCGAGGTAAGATAACAAGATGAAGATCCTTGATAAGATTATGCAATATCTTTTGTATTAAATGTTTTAACTATTGACTTGTGCTTCATCATAGTGGGATGCAGAACCAAGGTCCAAATTTTCTATAAATCCAACTACCATTACTGATAAAGTCCATCATAATTTTTATTAAAGGTTTGGTTCAAAAATCATTATGGAATTTGATACACCAATTTGTCTAACTAGTTCTTGACGACAATTAGCCTTCCTAGGAGAAATTACTAGCCAAAGACTTACACAGATTTTCAGGTTACACACCAGATGGAATATAGTCTTTATCAAGATGGTGTTGGCTTTCAAATTTGTAAAAGCTACAAATCTATATTGGGTGAACATTGATATTTGTTTGTGGTTTGTGGCTTCTTTACTAGGCATTGGAGTTCTGCAGGTTGATGTGTCATTCCTGTTGAGTCTGATGGTTTGACATGATTATCTAGGAGGCCTAGGGGATTTTTTGGTTGTTGTGCACATTGGAGTGGGAATCCCTACACCAAGGGATATTTCACGCTTCTTAAATGGAGGAGTCATTGTAACCTAGAATCCTTTTGTGTCAAATTTTCATAATGTCATTTTAGTGGGACAACATCAACTAGTCACTGTGGGATATGTTTTTTTGAGGAATGAAGTTTTGTCATAATTTTGATAAATGTATGTGGAAAAAATTATCATAATTTTAATAAATTTATGTGAATATTACCTTTTACTAGTAGCAGGATTCTATTACTTAGTAACTTTCTTATATACATTTTATAGGCACCTTTATACGAGCTATATTATCAAAGATATGAATGTTGACATGTATATTTATATTATTTCTATTAGTATTAGTTTTATATTATTACATCTTTATTCTATGCTATTTTATTGTAACAATTCAATAATTCTCTCATGTTATTAGAATTAAACCTGTATGTGAATAAAAGTCAGTGTGGGTGGTGAAAATATAAAATGTTATACTTCTATTCCAAGACAAATTTTTCATATGTGCTTAAATTCCTACATAAAGTCTCAAGTGTCAACATATTTATAAGTTATGATTAGAAGTGAGTGAAATTTATTGTGACTTGTTAATGGATATTGGTAATGCTTAAGGTACAAAAAACCATTTAATTCTCTATCTTTTCGATGCTTCAAAGTACTCTACCTAAAGCTAGATGTTAGTATAACTATCATTTGCAATAACTCTCGCATGTGTTACTGCCAAACATTGATGTCTTCGTTCTTTAATTTTTTAGCTATATTTTTTATGATCATCCCTTCTTTTTGCCTGCTTATATATTCCAGTTCATTATGCCTTGCTTATGTTCCAGTTCTTTTTGCTTGCTTCAAATATTTTCTTCTTTTTACCTACTTCTATAATTCTATTCTTTTGGCTTGAAATGGGGTCCCAATTCAAAGTGTTTATCCATTTTCGCCACTAGGAAGTGAGATAATTTACCTTTCTTAGGGAAGAAGCTATATCATGTTTTCTTATATCAACGTGATCAAGTGGAGTTGGTTGTTACAACAGTGGTTGGTAGATTCTGGCTTCATAATAATCCTCTGACTCTCCCATCTGAGGTCACTTCTTTATTTGTTTCAAATCTAATGGATATTATTTGGTGTATAAAATTGTTCAACTTTCTCGCTGGGAGTTATCTCCAATCCTTGAGTATTCTCATTTTCTGGTCTATCTGAAGCTTTGATGAGTTACAATCTTAGGTCTAGTTTATCCACGATGGGACCAGTTGACTATCTTGACAAGGACAAGCTACTGGGTAAAAGCACAAACCTGTGTCACACTTTATAAAGGAATTGGCCAACAACAAAAAAATATTTGAACTTCGACCACATAAAAGTGGTCTTTATGTTTTGAATTTAAAAATGATGTAAACTAATGAAAAGTAGAACTTTTTATGAAGTTTATTCTTGTAATTTTTAAGATTTTTTAAAAATTGTTTTCATTATTTTTTTTACCAATCTAATAACATATTTTGGAATGCTAAAAATTTAAAAAAAAAGTGACTTCATGGGCGTCAAGAAACAAATTGAAAAAAAACTTCATTTCTCCCTAATTTTTTTTTCTCTAAATAGGTAACTTCAATATCTAGTGCATGGAAAAAATCAAATTTCGATGTATATTTTTCTCGTAATAATGTTTTAAAGTCAAACTTGTCAAAATTTGATAGTTTTCATGGGATGTCAACTATTGTCTATTTTTTTAATCATTTTCAAAAAAAAAATTATACCCTTTTGAAGAGGACTCTCTCTTCTAGTGCTCCATATATTTTAAAAAAATTTAATATGTTTTACTATTTTTTTTTAAATTTCTAATCAGCCTCTTTTTTAACTTTAACAACCTACTTACATTATTTTAAAAATAAAATATATTAAAACTAATCAAAATATTTAAAAAATTACATACTTGGATTCACCACTCTGAGCTCTACAAAAGGGCAATTTTTTTAATACATAATTTTGACTGAAGAAATACTTAGTTGAAGCTGAAAGTTATAGAAAATTATGAAAAAGTTGAGTTGGTTGCCAACTAGGATGCCACATAGACAGTTTTGGTAGAAAAGGTTTCTATAGAAACCCCACATATAAAATAAGCGAATTTCAAAGCGATAAAGGGAAAACATTATTTTTTAGGATTTTGTCAAAACCTATTCGACTGAAACCCTGTGTGCCACGTATAGGCCACGTGGTTTTGGTCAAAACCTATTCAGTCGAAACTTTTTTGATCGAATTTTTTTCGCTTAGAACTATTTATTTGGTTGAAAGTGTGACACAACTTTATGTTTTTACCCTACTAAATGGTGACAGTAGTGTCTTAACTCTATATGTGATGGTCAATGGACTTGTTAGCGACAAACCTTTTAATTATAGTAGATCTTTGAATGATTTACGTTTTGTTATCTGTGAATCATTATATTTTGAGTCATCTAATATTTTTAATTCAATTCATTTTCTCATAAATCATGCTAAAGAGGATCCACATGCATGTCCTCTCTTTTTGCCACCTTTTGATCTTGCAAGCTGAAGTGAGAGCTATACAAATTAGTCTTTTGTATCGATGTAATATTTTGTTTAACTGCTTCAATTTCAATATAAAATTTATTGTGTATTAGATTATTAATCATCTGTAACAAAAAAATTTCATGGTGTGGAAGTCATGGTCAATGTTTTTTGTGCATCGTTCTTGTTAGGCCCTAATTGTATATGTATTTGGCTTCTATAAACATGATTATTTTTTAGATTAATATAATACATGCAACCTTGGGTTACTCTTACAAATAAAAATAAATAAATACTCAAAAAATTCAAATTAATATACAAAACTAATTCACCATTCGATGAGTGTTCGATGGGCTTCTTCGATTTGTTCTCGTTTTATAAGTTGTAATAGAAAATTAAAATTAATGTAGACAAATTTTTAATCGTTCGATGAACCCTCAATGGATGGTTGTAGTTGCATTCTAGAATGAAATGTGTGAAGCGCTAGACTTGAGAACTTGAACTTCCAAAATAACCCTAGAGCTATTAGATTTAAAAAGATCAACGTTTGGCCTTTCATTCACATGCGTTATTAAAAACCTAAAAAACCTTACCCTTTTAGCCCCACGATATTATCCTTCATTACCTTTTTTGAGTGCCTTGAGTCATAACCTTATGTCCTCATTGTGTCATGAGATTCCTTGGCCCCGTTTGTTCCCTAGTGTTCACTTAAAAATACTTTTTTGCATGTGTTAAAAAATAAATCACTTAAGTGAACCCATGCTTTATATAGCTCCCCTAGTTAGCAAACCTCTTTCACTAATTTGTAAGGTAAAATTCACTAAAGAAGAGGGAAGTAGTGAAATGGAAAAAAGTATGACACATGTTTTCTTTTTATTGATTTTCACAATTCTACAGGATTATTGTTCATTGAAGAAAATGTGGTTGTAGAACCACAAATTAATGCCTTATGTACTTTCATGATGTTCTTAATTTAGTGTGTCATTGGGAAATATTTAAAAAATAAGAAATATTTTCCTATTCTGATATGAAGCAAGCGAAATGTATTGATTTAATAGCTTTCAATATTGAAAACTACACAATGTATTGTACATGATGTCATGAATCCATTTATCAATCGAAATAAGATTTGTGACAGATTTCATATGCTCACTTAAAAATAATTTTCTACATGTGCCAAAAATAAATTACTTAAGTGAACCCATGCTTTATATAGTTCCCCCTGCTTAGAAAACCTTTTTGCTAATAAGCAAGGTCAAATTTAATAAGGAAGAGGGAAGTTGTGAAAATGACAAAAATTATGACACATGTTTTCTTTTTATTGATTTCTATAATTTTGTGAGATTATTGTTTATTGAAGAAAATGTGGTTACAAAACTGTAGATTAATGCCATATGTACTTTCATGATGTTCTTAATTTAATGTGTCAGTGGGAAATATTTAAAAGATAATAAATAATTTCCTCTTTTGATTCGAAGTGAGTGAGTATTGATTTGATAACTTGATATTGAAAATTGCACGACGTATTGTACATGATGTCATGAATCCATTTATCAATTGAAATAAGATTTAATAGATTTCATATCATTCCAATGCTTACTGCTTGAGGTACTCTCCAATGACAAGTACAATCTACATGTATCCAAACATCGATCAAAATAACATTGTAAGAGGCTCTCACACAAGTAAAGTTTGAACTACTTGGCTAGTGTAAAAGAAACAATTATACTTCACACGACTAACAAGTAAATGTCATAGACCATTAGTAGGCATGGTGAGATCAACTAAAATCATTCTTAAAAGTCCATAAAATGGTTTCTTTTGAGTGCAATGTTCTAAATTATGATTTGTGGTAATCTCACAATACTGAGTCCCACTTTTGGGATGATGAAGTTTTTGGAAGGAAGAGGGAAGATTTAATAGAACACCTTTGCTCGAATAAATTTCTTCAAATGAAGGTCCTTCATTGGAGGCTAACCTTCGAGTGAAGATATTCTTCATTCAAAGATCCTTTTTACATAAAGCCCTTCGAACGAAGGTGCTCAGCCAGATAGTTTTGGTTTCTACTTCAAAATTTCCTCAAAAATCTAGTTTCAAACCTCAGGTCAGACCTTCAAATGTAGTTGTTACCAAAATTTCACTTACAACTCAATTTGATAGAGCTGAAACAGTTGGTTGCATTTAAAAGTGAAGGGTATTCAAGCATTTCTGCTAAGTTAAATCATTGCAAAAATGGATGCTTTCAAATGGAATTCAGTTTTTATTATGCAATATTTTATAACAGAAAGAAATTATATAAATTGTATGATATTGTTGTATTTCATTCATTTTGCAAAGGAAGTGTATGCAAGATTGCATAAATGTTGTTCCATGCATTGAAATAAAAAGAATGCTTAAATGTCCCATACAAGTTGTGGACATGACTGATTTAATACAACATAAAGGAAAGCTATATATCTAAAAAATATGAAATAAAGGAAAACACATGGAAAGAGAATATGTCCATCATTGCCTGTGGTAGAATCTTGTGTTGATCTTCTTTGTCTTCAGCTCCTCCTTGTTCCTGATCTTCAGATATACCTACATCATGATGGAAAATTTTGATTAGAGCTCCAGATATAAACTTTGACCATATGTCCTACCAACTGAAATATAACCTTCATTCAGGATGCATTAAATCAGTTATCAATTGTCACATGTATCAAGAGAGCCTGGAAGTCAAATCATCAAGAAGAGCATTGAGCTTCATTGTTTTGTCTAACTTGTTTTTTCATTGTGCAAGTACATATTCATTTATGATTCATCTCTTTTGGCATCACAACATGTGATGCAAAAAATGGGTTCCCACAAGGGTTGATCCTAACATGTTGCCCTCTTAATCTTGAGAGGGGTATGAGATAAGTAAGAGACATTCAGATTGTTCAAATAAAAGCATTTTCATTTTGAGGAATAATTTACCAAAGTGACTATAAGAATCACAAGCACATTTCCCATTTAGGACTGCCAAATTAAAAGGTGCAATGAGGCAGCCCTCCACTTTGAGGAGGAAATCATAAATGAGCAATTGGTATATGGTGAAGCATCATGATCTACAAAACAAAGTAAAATTGCACCTTTTCTCATTAAGGAGTTTTGTTTGCATACAATTTTTTATGTTGTCATTGTTTAGCTTCATCGAACAGTGTTTCCATCATAATTCTATATCTTTTATTGTTGTTATATATCATTGTTTACTGCTGTCTATATTGTTTGAAGTGCATACCTTGAAGGTATAGTCACCAAGGATCCAAAGATAGTCAAAACTTTCATAGTAATAGAGGGACAACAATGCCATGTTTTAACATGTTTCCTATTGATGACACCATCATCTAAAGTAGTGAGCATCAAATTCAAAGTGTTAAGGTAGTGCATTCTTTTTGAGTTCTAGGTACAACATATATTGCTAACAATCTCAATGTTCAAGGGACAATTTTATTGCTATATCAACTCTTGATAAGGTATAGAGGATGGACACTATGAAATGGAAGGCATATAGAGTCAAAAGAGACATCATACAATAATAAATAGTCACCTACAAAAATAGAGAAATCAATGCCATGTCATTCAGTGACATTATTCTTAATTATGTAGATTTCCAAGTTCAGTCATTTCATGACAAGAAAGAGAAGAATAGCATATCCGCAATGGGACAAGAGATGTAATGGTGAGAGAAACATAACAGAGGTGCATGCTCACTACGTTGTCTATTTAACATTCAACATCATCAAAGAAGTTTGTTAAGCTTTTCCAAAAATATCCAAGAGCCAGAAATAGAGGTTTTATGTCATGTACACTGTGTAAAGGGTCTCAGCCTGACAGAGTATGGACCCCTATTAGAGCAACTATGAAGAACAATGACAATCATGGATATACAAGGCTTTTGGCAAAGCAGTCATATTAAAGATATATAAGACAATGAAACCTCAAAGAATCTGAGCACAAACAATGGCATGTACAGTCATAAACCAAGTATCTCATGAAAGCCCAGAGTGGCTGACAAAACTTTAAGCCAAGAACAAAGTTTTGGTATATGACCAGTAGGCCAATATAAATCAAACAATGGATAAATTTTCCCATAAACCTGCCATAGTAGCAAAAAGTCCCATAGCAGTCACAGTAGGAATGGTTACTGAATGCTACAGAGAAAGAGAAATCACTGCTTAAAGCCCAAGCAAGGGAGGTCATGACCACAAAATAACAAATGAATACTCAAAACAGAAGCATCGAGTCAAACAGAACACACAGATGAATCAAGTGTCTTCTATCATTTTTGTTTGCTATGAGAAGCTAAAGAAAAATGATTTTTTGTCATGGAGAGCCATTTTATTTCACAAAAAGAAAGAAGAAATAGCAGATTTTATGCAGATTAAGGCATACCCGCATGTAGTTCTAGCTGTTTTTGCATAGGAGAGCCTTCAAATTTCCAAAGAAACATCCATTAAAGAAGCAAACCCTACCATGGCAACACCCTCAACAATGAATGCTAAGTAAAAAATGAGTTGTGGAAAATGCTTTGCCCACAAATTGGATTAGGGTTTCTTTTGTTTTCTCAAGGGAAACACCCTAAAATCTTAGCCGATAAGTGATTCTAATCACTTTATTTCATAGAATTTTCACCATATTTAATACTTAGGGCTTTCCATGTGAATTAGAATTCTCCTCATATTGTTGTAATAGACTTATGCAAATACTAGAGCGTAAGCACATATTCAAGGCAATATTTTATAAATTATCTTGATATTTTTTTTACTTCTAGTATTTGTTTAATTTGTTTATCGTTGCTCGATTCATGCAAATTTCTAAGTGAGTTGTAAACTGGAGTTTTGTTTTCATGCATTAAGGAGTGAAGTTGAGCTAAACAGAGAGTGAGGATTGGAGTGATTCATGCACTTGATATTATTGGAGTTTCTTTTTGACTTAAGGTCAAACTGGAGTGGTTTTTGAATCTTCTTTGGTCAAACTAATCATGAGGCAAAGTTTGAAGCTATTTTAGCTCATTTTACATCAGATGCGGGCCCCCTTTTCATGGATTTTCTCTTTTTCTCATGAGAGACATATAAGAAGATGTTTTGAGGTTGTAGTTAACTGCAAGTGCCACCTCTTGGCACTTTGGAGTCATATTTTGTATAAATGGGAAAAACTTATGTTTTTTCTCAGTTCTTGCTTTCTTTCCTTCTCTTACACATTGAGAGAGGCTGAAAGTTTTGTAGCTCAGACTTATTATTCATTTATGATACAGTAGCAAGATACTTTCAGAGTTTTGTAGTGTTTCCTTCCATCTTTCAGGACTATCAAGTTGCCTTCTCAATTTTAGGTGTTTTGTAATATCTTGAATGATTTGATGCAAAGTTATTGTGTTTTGATAAAACCTTTAAGTTTTTGTCTTGTTCTTTCATTACATATACACAAAAGCAGTTAACCATCACAGGTTGTAAATTGTGCATTTGTCTTATTTCGCATTATGAATTGTGAAAACATTATTTTCCTTCAAAGAATCAGATATTGTAGACCTCTTTATGAATTACTTATGTGATTTGATTGCAAAAATTGATTTGTGTAAAAAGGGTTCATTGAGGGATCGAGGTGAGTCATTTTCTGCATATTAGTTCCATTATCAGTGCATCACCTCCTCGATTAAAGCTTTCCATTTCAAGTTAGTTATCCTTCTTACCCTTTCCCATCCAAGCCATTAGTTTCTAGGGGATCAAAATGGGAACCAACCCATAATATGGAGATTCACCTTCATTATGAGCAACCCACAGGCTCAAAGGTGTTTCCATGTTTCATGAGATTGCTGAGCATTTAAACTTAGCATCTAGGTGCAATCTCCATGACAACAATATTTAACTTGTCAAGATAGATCACAGTCCTTGAAATGATCTTTCATAAAGTATAGTTTTGATATGTTTTCATTTTATCATGTATTCAATTTTTAATTTTTACTGAACATATATTTTTCATCGAACATCAAGTTCTTCATTCTACAGAGGTGGAAAAATAGTAAACCATTATAAAAAAATTTCAAAAAATACCTTTGCACTGAGTATTGATGTCCTTGTTTCATAAAAAATTAAATTTTGCTATTACACAAGTTATGTTGGATGCCATACACCTACGTCTAAATATAGGTACAACAACTTCAAAAATTAATTAAAAATATATTGAACAAAAAATTATGAAAAAATATCCAGGCACTAGATATTGATGTTAAAAATCTATATTTTAAAAATTAGAATTTTATCCCTTCTAGAAAATAAGCTATGTTGGACGACAAACGTTACTTTCTAAAAATGTTGTTTACTATTAAAACCTAGTTATTAAGGAGATGTTGAAAGATTCACAATTTATTTCAAAATAAAAATAAAAATATATTTAGGATCTACACATAAATCGTCATAATCACTAGTTTGCATCATCTTCAAATTCTTAACAGTTTAGCTGCTATAGGTCTCAGAAAGTAAAGATTCAGTTAAAAATGTTGATATAAATGTCCATTTTGGCCAAAAAGTGGAACTCATTATTGTGTGATTTGTAGAGTCTAAGCTAATGTATTGTAAACTTGGTAGAACCTACTCAATTTGGAGGTTTAAATGACTGCATAGTCCACTCACATTGCTCAAGACTACATTAAATTATCAACCCAAGGCTTGTAAGCTTGTGATGTTGCAACATTATATATGCCTTCAAAGACTCAAAACTACTTTAAGCTAACTCATTTAAGTTATTCTGCTTATTGGAAACTCACTGAATTACAAAACAGTAAAAGACATAACTAGAACTAGTGGCTATGGGTACCTACAATGTAGACTGTCATTGAATTGTTGTTAATAAATTTGACTGTACCAATTGAAAACAAATATAAACTAATGACTCAATTGAACTATCCTCTAGAGTACTATTGGTTAATGATTACATGCATATTCATAAGCATTCAATAATAATAAGAAAGATATTAAATTCTAATAAAATTGCATATGATTCATGAAATAATGATAAGCCAACAACAACTATTAAACAAAAATAAATTACTAAAAAAATGAAGTGAAGAACAATACCTTGAGGGGCTTGCTCAAGTAACTGATCCCACTTTAACCGAACCCAATTCTAACTAATAGATTTTATGCATTCCATAAGATTAACTCCATTCATTGCAAATTCAAGAAAGATTACACAAGATCTTTTCACAAATTATATTCAATCATTATGAATAATTCATGTCTTGAGAACTAAAAGTAACTAATAACATAAAAATAAAGAAACCAACTAACTACTCAATGGATTCAACCAATAGCTATATACAAGCTGAGGGAATCTTATTCAAAGCAACAACTAATTGAAATCATTAACTCCACTCCCAAATATTTAGAGCATAGAGTTAAGACCAACTTATTTAACTTATAACTAAAAAAGGAAAAGAATCCTCTGTCACAACAAAATTGCATGTAAACACACAAAGAATTGTCAAAATCCCATAAGTGAAGGAGACCTCTTCTTCAGCATTTATTGACTCATTTATTAACTGGTTATAATATGCCATGTTCAACTTTCATTGAGTGTCTTTAATCAATAGTTATCACGTTCAGTCTAATCTGGAGGCCCTCTGCCTCGTTGTCTAGCGTTCCTTTTGCTACGGGTTCATCCCACAATTGTTGTATGTCTCGGTTCCTCTTTAGCTACAAACAAGTTAGTTCCAAAAAATACGTACACAAAGATAACTATCATAATTAAATCATAGTCATTCCATCAACATTCCATACATATCTTCATACAAATCATCCAATACTAATATATTATAATCATAATTCCATCATCATATTTTAGGTTTAAGTCTGCATAATGGATATGAAAGGATAATATAATGTAGGAGTTTTGTCTGAAAAGTTTATCTAAAAGTATCTCAAGATACATGCATAAAACAACAGAAAATAAGCTATTATCTGGACCTATCAGGATTACCCAAGTGCTTTTATTTTGTAAGGTTAATAAGATGATGTTGTGGTATTATTAGAGATACTCCAAATTCTCTTTCCTCAAGTTATGTAGTTACATAGTAAAAGAGAGACCAATTTCTTTCAAGTTCAGAATGGGTGGAATTGGAAAGAAGTTGATCTGGTTCACATGGCCCTTGAGCTAAGTTTTGAACTTGGATGAGGAGCTCTGATGCAGATAAGTGATTTTATAGAGAGTGTGGCCACATAAGTATTTTAATCTTGTTCACATTAAAAGTCATCGATTTTTCATGCTCTATTTTGACAGAGGCCCTCAAAGAGGAACTATGGACTTTAAAATTCATTATGTTCTATCCTAGTGCCTTGGAGTTGCCTGAAGAGGGTGATAGCAGATTTACTATGCCTTATCTTTTGTACAATTCAAGATGGTAACCAAGATATGTACATTTTCTATATTCACAACTCCCATTTTCCTAGCATGGTAGGCAAGCCCTGTGGATTTTCAGAGTCATTCTGTGTTGTCCTAGTGGCTTGGAGCCATCATTTGAAATCCCAAGATCCCAAGCATGGTCAACAAGCCCTGTTGTTTGAGAATATGATTTGCATCCCATAACATCACTACCAGACTACTAGTACCAACTTGGAATCAATTGTGTCTGATGTAAAGTGGTATGTGCCATTTATACAAGAGCTTGCATGCTCTACTCATCTTTAAAAAGCTATGTAACATTGAAATTTAATTGTAATAAAATAAATGGTTGTGTTATTCTTTGTTATTCATTTGCAGTAAATAATTATTTTATGTGTTTAGTGTCTAATCAAATTACAAGTAATTAGAATTAATGTTATTACTTACTAAAATCACAATTAATGATACTATCTCCAAATATCCACAATCTGGTAGTACTTGTAAAATTATTGGTGGTAGTACATTTTCATATTTTTAGGGCTCTCAATCTTTGCTCTAGTCCTAAGCTGCAAAAATTCAAAATGATGTCTCTCTTGCTAGGGTTTGCTAAAATGTTGTTTTATATGTGAATTTGGGTTTTAAAACCCTAATATATGTGAAGTGTTTTATTGAGGAATGGAACACTCACAAAGTTACAGAAGGGTTGACACTTGATTCCTTTTTAGTGGTTTCCTTTTGGCATGATTTCGCGAGTCCACAAATAGTTTTATAAAGTTTAAGTTAATTGTCGTGGAACCGCAAAAAGGGGACAGGTGTTAATGTCATGCTTTTAAAGAGATTCTACAAGTTTGTGGGATGATTCCAGATCTATATAAGACTTGTGGAACTATAGAATAAGGACACGTGGACTCATCTCAATGTCTCTAATGGGTTTTCTATCGAAGGCTAGGATCGTGAGCAATAGAATGATGACACGTGACACAATCTTATGAGACTTTTGTATCATATTGCAGTTTAAAGTTTAAAACAACTTTAAAACACATGTTTATATCATAAGTTACTCGATTGTTCAATGAACGTTTGATGGATGGTTGTAGTTGAATTCTGGAATG
The DNA here is from genome assembly GCA_007115665.2 of Sequoiadendron giganteum. NCBI lineage: Eukaryota > Viridiplantae > Streptophyta > Pinopsida > Cupressales > Cupressaceae > Sequoiadendron > Sequoiadendron giganteum. Next base: position 535,692,076 of record CM021103.1, on the reverse strand, counting down.
AAATGCGCAAAGTGTCAGGCTTGTGAATTCAAATCTTTGGAATCACCCTATAACCATTAGATTTACTAAGATCAACGATTGAGAATTTATTAGAGATGGAACACTTGAATGACATTGCCTCTCACCAAAAGTGATCAATTAATAGAAAGTGAAAAAATGTAGGACAACTATTGAATTTAATTTGAAATGTAAGTACACAATTGTAGTGTACTAATTATGTAGTCTGGAGGTAACATGTTTCATTCACTTTAATATTCAAGCAAAAAACAAGTGAACTTTCTAATACTAAGAGATTTTATTCTTAAGTGAGAGGGTCAACACATAGGGAGATTTCTCATTGTAGTGCACTAGGGAGATGTTGGGCTCCAACACATCCAATCTGTGCTTATTAGTGTCTTTGTATTCATATTTTCATGAATTAAATTTTGGGTAAGTGAAAGACAAAAATCCTACGTTTCATCATTTCTTGAATTTTCAATCTTGGGGTTTAGGGTTGAGAACTTGGGAATTCACACTATACAAGCATGTATACCACCACTACCAGACCAACTATTGGGAAGGACAAAGAAAAATCAAATAGAAAAATAGATTATGGTGGAGTGCTTAAAAACCCAGGTTTCATGGATGAATACCATGATATTTATGATCCTAAAATCTATGGTAGGTTTGCCTCAAAACTTAGATTTTTATGTGAGAATAAGGTTGCAACACAAATGAAAACTACCACTGGTATAATAGTGCTTTATATTATGAGCTTCATTAAAACTGAACCCTACACATTGAAGGTGTATTCTATCAGTTCAAATTTTTGGTAGTGAGCCACAATCTTGTATCTTGGCAGTTAGCCATCTTTTGTATTCAGGAAGTGAGCCTTTTTAAGGAAAGTGAGTCATGGCAGTGAGCCCTATAATATCTTGTATCCAGATCTAATATATTGTGAGTTAACCCTCACTGTGGTTTTTCCCTTTTTGAGTTTTCCACGTAAAAATCCTAGTGTTCATGTGTATGGTTGCTTTGATTTGTTTCTATGCCCTCTCTTGCTGATTCAGTCATAATTGTGATAATGGTTAGATGAATTTTATTAGAATGGTTTTATGGAATACTGATTCACCGCCCCCCCCTCCCCCCCCGCCCTCTCAGTATTCTGGATGTTCAACAATCGGTATCAGAGCTTGGTTCTTCAGAAGGAGCCTAATAGCTTGAGGAAGGTTCCAAAATTTGAGTATAAGAAATTTTTTCCTCCAGAAGTGATCTCTGCTGGATATTCAGAAGAAATGGAAGATCTGAAGGACAAGTTGATGAATTCAAATGAGTATATTAAAAAACTGCAAAGTAAATGTGTTGAAGCATGCAATCTATTGGTTAAGGCAGATGAAATTGTCTCCATCCTACTGCAACAATTGGATGAAAAGAAAAGAACTGAAGATTGTCAGAAAATTGAAATTCAAAGGAAGATGGATGAATGCACAAAGCTTGGGCAAGAAGTAGAAATCTTGAGATATGATCTGGAAAATGAAAGAAGTTTTGAAGACAAATTTAAGGTAAGCTCTGCAATGCTTGATGAGTTGATTACTTCTCAGAGACTGGAAATGGATAAAAGTGGTTTAGGGTTTGAAGAAGGTCAGAGTTCTAAAGCAAAGCAATCTATTGATAAGAAGACTCAGTGCAAAGATGGACGAATCAAGAACCTAAGAAGCAATTCCGGAAGAACTCTCGTCAAACAAACTGTTGCTAAAAGGTATTTATCTTTCAATGGTGTTTGTCATTCCTGCAAGAAATTTGGTCATAAGGCAAAGGAATGCAAAAGTAAAATGAATGATACTTTATCATTCTCTGGAAAATGTTTTAAGTGCAAGAAGGTTGGACATAAAGCTAGTCTGTGTGAGAATAGATTGAATAAAAGAAAGAATGGAAGGAAGAATGTTGTTTGCTATAAGTGCAAGAATCCAGAACAACCTGTTAATAACTGTAGAAGAAGAAAAATAATTATCCGGCGAAGAAGGATGAACAAATCATTGATCTAGAAGAAGCAAAAAAGAGATGAAAAGGATCTGGAGAAAGCAAGGAGAATTTAAGGATTTTTTTAGTTGCATGTGTGAAGAATGAAGTTTTTGCTACGATTGTACATACTACTGTTGATATGGTTAAAAAGGTATGGATTATGACCTATGTGAATTAATTCGAATACATCTTTTGAAGAATTTAAAGGAAATCAAGAAGAGTAAGAAGAATACATTTTGGTATGGAAATTTGGTTGTCTGCTTATTCTTTTACTTTTTGAGAGAATTACCGGTAATAGGAAGAATAAAATGGTCAAATATAAAGCCTATTGCCCATCAAATCAAGAACTTCATGATAAATCTTGGTAATTCGGATGCACGAGAGACTGCTCTTGCTGCATTCTTTGGAACATTTCAGATGAGGATGAGCAGAAGGTAAGGTTTTTAGCAAGTGTTACTGAAAGGTACTCCATACATATCAATTTCCTAGTGTCTACAAATTTTTGTCACATGGAAGCAGTTGAATCAAGGCTGGTATGGATATCTGAGTTAGATTATGAAGTGTTAGAGGCTGAAAATGATTATTATACAAAAATTCTTTTGGAAAGCCCTAAGAAACCCAATGTAGAAGGTACCTCCGATAGTGCAACCAGAACAGGGAAGAAAAGAAAGAGTGTTGTCAAACAAGAAGTTGCATAAGGAAGTGAGTTTGAGAGAGCTCAACATGAGCATGAAAGAATAAACATTCAAGGAGCTTTGAAAGAACTATAGAAGGTTATTCCCGATGCTGATTTTGATTCATCTATTTTTGTTGTGGAGAATATCATAAACATGATTAATTCTTTGAAGGTCTACATCTCCAGACTGGAAGTGCATGTTGGAACTAAGACTGCTGACGAAAATATGGAAGATATCAAAGAAAAATGTGCAAATGCACATAATCGAGTGATGAAGGAATTGGAGAGTGTACAAGTTTGTGAGGAAGAGGCACATGAACTGCTTTCTTTTTGCCTAAATTGGTCTGACAGTACACTGAACATAAGAGATGAGATAAGGAAGAGTGAATCTTGGATGAGCACTCAAGCATATACATACAGATTGGCAGAATATAGAGATAATTAGAGGTGGTCCTACATTCTGCAACTTCAGGACAAATTCTTTTCTCTGTAGGACCAAAGAATAGAAGTTATTAAGAATTTTGTGGCACTCAAAGACATGTTTAAACTTAGGCACATTCGTGTTTCTTGTGCTCTTGACAATATTGGTGAATTATTAGAGATTAATCTTAGTCCCAATATTTTAGCAGATGGTATAGAGTCCTTAACTAAGCTTGAAATATTACACAAGACTCTTGTTAGTGCAAAAGGATCATGGGAAGAAGGAAAAATCTCATGGAAGGTCATCCTAGAGAGTTTCAAAGGTTCTTCAGGTTGATTCAATTTTGTGTTCATATCTTTTTGGTTATATTTTGATGCATATATACATATATAATAGACCCCATCCTTTTCCATTGATGTCAAAGGGGGAGAGATAGAGGTTGGTAGAGGAAAAACATTTTTGAGAAGAACAGTTTTGATAGGGGGAGTATTTAGTTGCCGTATATTGAAAAATGTTTTTGACATGCATGTTGCCATCAATGCCAAAGGGGGAGATTGTTGGAATTATCGAGCCTTGCAATATAAGCACGAAGTGTGGATGGTTTGTGTTGGTTGTTCCTGTGTTGTCATTGATGTCAACATGGTGACAACTGTATAAGAAGTTTACTTGGTTTACCTGAAGTTGTTCTCTATCGGTAATGCTCTTTTGTGATGAACCAGTGTGTTGGTATTTGAGTTTGAAATTCATTGCAAGAACAAATATGACTCTAATCTCTTAGCCATGTTATCATGTCTCATTCAAAAATCTATATCCCAGATCTTGAGAAGTTTTGGGTTGTGAGCAGAAAGTTATCTTTGACAGAGTTCAACTATGTATTTTACTGTTGTTCCTTGCTTGGCATATCAGTGTGGGAGACTCTGCATTTTCTTAAGGAGAACATTTTAATGTTGTGGTTTTAATGGTAGTCTCTATGATGTTAGTATAATGAGAAATTGATGTGATCTCATATTCAGAAGGTGTTTTCTTTGAGGATTGTATGTTGGTTTGGATATTCTATGATGTTAGCCGACTTGGTATAATGCACTATATGGATACAATGTTTAAATCATATATGGTACCAACAAGAGTGTTTTGATTTTTTTTTCATCTAATTAGGCCAACCTAATTGATGAATACGACATACTTGTATATATATAAGATGCTTTGAAGAGAGGAAGATAGAAGTGGGTGTGCGAATTAGGAAGAAAGGTGGAAGAAGATCCGAGCCTAATGCTTTATCAGTTGAGGATCAATGCAGATTTGTTGAGCGACTGTTGTGTGAGGCAGTGCTTTATATTCCAAGCTTCATTAGAACCGAACCCTGCACATTGAAGATGTATTCTACTAGTTCAAACTTTTGGTAGTGAGCCACAATCTTGTATCTTGGCGGTTAGCCATCTTTTGTATTCAGGAAGTGAGCTTTTTTAAGGACAATGAGTCTTGACAGTGAGCCCTATAATATCTTGTATCCAAATATAATATATTGTGAATTAATCCTCACCATGGTTTTCTTTTTTTGGGTTTTCCATGTAAAAATCCTGGTGTTCATGTGTATGGTTGCATTGATTTGTTTCTATGTTCTCTCTTGCTGATTCAGTCAAAATTGTGATAATGGTTAGATGAATTTTATTAGAATGGTTTTATGGAATACTGATTAGCCCCCCTCTTAGTATTCTAGATGTTCAACAAACTGGAATAAAGTATTATTTTTGTGTGCATAATATTTGCAACTACAACATAGCATTATGATTTCCAATAATGCATGGGCAACTTAGAGACAATCTACATTAGATACTACAGTTGAGGTGAGAGATATGGTCCTTGATGACCATTGTTGGGCTGATGTTAATTTTGTCGTGGAATTTATTAAACCCGTATATAAGGTGAACAAATTTATAGATTTAGACAAGCCATGCTTGGGAGAAATTTATGAAGAAATAGATTCCATGTGTGGAAGAGTCAAGAAAGTAACAGATACAAAAGATCTTTCTCTTTATCCTTTGATAGAAAAAAAGTTACATGGAAGATGGAACAAACTTAACACACACTTTCATTGTGCTACCTATGCTTTAAATCCTAAATGACATAATATACAAGTACCCATTAAGAGGGCTCTATATGAGGATAGAGAGGTAATGAAGAGATTGTGGGCTGCAATAAAAAATATTTATGGCCAAGGTGAAGATATCTCAATTATGAGGAGTCAATGGAATAAGTTCTCACATGGGCATGGTGATTTTTCTTTTGTGGAAGCTTTATATGGTATGCAAGTAAAGAAAGACCCTATAGAGTGGTGGTGGAAGCATGGAGGTGAAACCCCTAAATTGCAATCATTTGCAATAAAATTACTCTTACAAGTAGCCAACCCTTCATCTTGTGAGAGAAATTGGAGTACTTATGGTTATATTTATTCACTAAAAAGGAACTGATTAGGGTCAAATAAAGCAGAGAACTTGGTGTACATTCATAGCTCACTTCGTCTTCTCTCTCGTGTAGATCCTAGGTACAAGGAGGGTCATTCAGCAAAATGGGACCAAATTTCACTTGATGGAGAAGTTGCAGTCATGATGGATGAAGTGGTTGAAGCAAATGGCCTTAGTGATTTACCCCTAGTTCTACTACTAGCAGAGGAACCTTGTAAAGAAGCTAAGGCAGCAAAACAACTTCCTACACTAATCTTGAGAGGAGAATAATGCAAAACTTTTACAGATCTTTTCAGTGACAAAAACTAACATAAATAAATATAAATATTGTGCATACCACAACACAGTGATTTACATGGGGAAAACCCTTTCAGGAGAAAAACCCCACTCCAAAAGCCACCCAATATATTATTCATAAATCACAACGATTACTATATACTTGCAGAGCAAACTTCTCATAGGAGTATCACCAACTAAAGATCCAGAGACAACACGACTGCTATCAAACTCTCATAATACATCACAATACACAGTCGTAATACAATGCCCTCATAAAATAGGGTTACCTTCTAGGGAAAGTCAAGCTAACAAAATATCGATTGTCAAATCTAAGACCTAATGATTAATGGTCCAGATTTACAATAATAAAATATAAATAAAATTTTCCTTTCGGGGGCATTGTCCCCAAGCCCCTATTGGGGCGTGCTGCCTTCGAACTCCCAGTCGGGGGGATGGTCCCCCTGGACCCCTCGCGGGGGGGAAAACCCTCCCGTGCCCCTTGTTGTGGACGTATCAAGAGTAATTTATTTATCAACAATACCTTATATAATTGCAAGGTTGAGACACTTTTTCCCAACAAACTTGAGTTTGAGAGTGACGAGTATTTGGAGAGTATCATAGTTGAGGAACTTGATATGGATGATCATGACATATAAGTGTAGATGATAGATTTCTGATTTTTGTTTTTTGTTTGTGTATCAACCTATCAAACTATCAATAATTCTAAATTTCAATATATAATCTAATATTAAATATGTAATGTGAAGTATGAAGTATGAACTCTTTGACTCTTTCACACAATGACATTTGGCATTTGTGTATTTAAACTTTAAAGTTAATTTTTATTGTTAAACTTTACTACTACTCTTGTTTTGAGAGTTCAATGTTACGATATTTTCTATAAATTATTAATTTATTAAATTATATTATAAAGTACCCCCATCTCCTATTTTCAAAAGTAGTCGTACCAATACCGGTACCAATCTCCTATACTAGTACCACTACTAGTCTCCTAGCAACCTTGGTTATAGGTTATGACAATGGTTTGAACAACTTCTAACTATGAAAACATCTATCTTTTTCTTTTAGAATTGAGAAAACTTCATGTTTCCTATGAAATACTAATGTATAAGTATGTAAAAACCTAGGTTGTGCATGAAACAACTTGTTCATTTGATCATATTGTGTGTCCAAACAACAAAATAGGTTTGAAATCTATTTGGTGCATCACCTTCCTAGTTATTTTAAGTATATTTTATGCTTTCTCTCTCTCTTTTCCCAACAACAACAATAGGTAGTTTTAGTTTAGGTGATAAAACCAAGGGAACTAGCCTTCTTTGGAGGTTGTTTTCCATCATAGGTAATCCACAACTTGGAAAATTTCTCATGTTTCACCAGTAGGCTGAGTTTTGCAACTTAGCAAGGGTGCACTTCTAAGTGACAATAGGTTGTTTGTTCATTTCTTTTAAGTTCAAAGTTAATTGTTCCCTAAAAAGGGACTTCATGAATACTTCATTTAAATCTATATGTTGATGGCTATTGTATAGCATGGTCATATCTAGTGTAGAAATTACTTACCATATCTAGTTTCACATGTATTATGCCCCTTGCAATGAAGTATAGCTACATAAAATGCAACATACAAAAGCCCTATTGATATTGGATTCTAGGCATCCAACCTATCACAATTTGAATAAGCTAGGTCCAATAGTTGAAGTGGTAAGCTCATTCTTCAACTTCAAGTGAATGGATATATAGTATATCCAATCATTTTTTGAGGGGAAAATATAGAATCAAGAAGGAAACGATATTAAATGAACTAAACACAACCCAATTGCAAGTGATGAATGGATAATAATAAATTGATCATCCACACATGTCTTACTTGGGCCGCAAAGCTGTGTCAAGTTACTTTTGCATTTGAATCCATGCCAAAATATCAACCTTGGTCTCTGAAGACTTTCCAATTTTTGTCTTGGCATAAAACACATTGCAGAAGAATTTGAGCTCAAAGCATATTAGTTGGATGTCCACAAGTGCTCATGCTTGCAGATGATGACAATATTGCAAGATCCCATTTCAGCATAAACAAATAAATAACTAGAATTCCATGTTGCGAAATGTTAATTTAAGACACAAGAAAGCAGTAGTCACATGTTCTTAGGACAAATGGTCATAGGGCCCTTATAATTGATAACCATGGATGACCATAAAAATAAGTTAGATGCCATTGACACCAGTAGCATGGGTAACCTAGATAGTGATGAAGATCCTTTAAATTGATATATGATACGGAACTCTCAAGTTTTTAGTTTTTCGTTGCATTTTGAAATTGTATGCATTCACCTAGGTTTACTCGGCTATTTAAGATCAATACAAACCAGGTAGCTCCTCCGAGTTATGGACCTGGTTGGTTTCTAGATGTCCATTTGATGTAATTATGGTGTGGATTGTAAAACGTTTTACATAATTCACGTGCCTTTGGCTGGTTTGTGAGTTCCAACATGTAAACTAATACAAAAGATGTCGAGGTAAAATAAGAATTTACAACTAGAAAGGCATGGCAAATAATTGTGTTTTTTAAATCATATATTATAGCTTTACTAGATCATTATTTATATTACTAGAAAGGCATGGCAAATATTTGTTTTTTTAATCCTATATCATAGCTTTATTAGGTCAAATTCTGGCCATTCTTCTATATCATGGTGTGCCCACTCTTCTGTGTTTTAATAACTATCAGTCTATTGCAATACATAACTTTACAAAGAAATATGATATTCAGGAAAAGAATTCCATTTCATGTAAAGAAAACATCTACAGGCAACTAGACTTTAATCCACATTGATTCCATGTATAAAGTTATCATAAATTATAAAAGTGTTCATAGTAGTTATAGTTTATGGGGTAATCTTCTATTGTGGAAAGGCATATTGTTTTTTTCAGATTAATCAGTGAGGAATCTAATTGGGGCGCTCGATCATACATGAGAACATAACAAGACAGTATCATTTGACCATACAGCTACAGAGCATTGAACCTGAGTAATAGACCATACAAGGAATCACTTCAAAAAGAGAAACAGTAAAATAAAAGAGAAAGGAACTTAAAAAGGAGAATCAAGCTTGAGCCTCCACAAGTCTCCTACTGCAACAAGATATTGTGGAAAGGGACATTGTTAATCCAACAGGATGGTAATCTTTTATTTGATTTTCTTCAACAAGGTTCAAAAGCAAAATATCATGTATCCATCTGTGATATATTGTGCATCAGACAAAACAAGGTGTTAGGGATATGTAATTGTTGTAACATGCCATCAAGGTTCAAAGGCAACATGTCATGTATCCAGCTGTGATATATTGTGCATCAGAAAAAATGGATGATAGGAATATGCATATCATTTTATCATGCCATCAAAGATTAATGTTGATATGCTGCATGACATATTTCCTGACCATGCTTTTGATACACATCTCATCTTGCAAAGTACCTAGTTTAATACAGAAACTGGTGAAATGTAAAATGTTACTATTTTTATCAGTTAAACATACATGCTCTTTACTTATGAAGACAAAATACAGTAGTCATAGAAGAGATACAAGTGCCAGAAGCCACAAAATTTTGGTTAATTATCAGCATTATATATATATATATATATATATATATATATATATATATATATATATATATATCCTGTCATATTTCAAAAGCTTTTTATACAATCTAAATATAACAGTCATTTGTTTGTAAGAATAAATACTACCAATGACATTTGTTGGTCAATTTGGAATTGAAGGAAAGATTCTGGAAGAGGGAGGGGCAGTGATCTTAGGATCAGGTATTAACTTTTTGTGATCAGAAGGATCACGCACCCAACGCAGCTCACTCATATTGGGTGTCTCAACAAAGGTCATAGTGAACTCTCCAATCTTTTGTGCCTTCCCTTTCTTTCCAGCTCTTAAAACAAGATTAGCTTTGTGATAGGAGAAAATGCCGTTAGTTAGGTGAATAATATCACTAGGTTGAAAAGCGTCACATTCATTTCCCCAAAGTTGAAAGTGGACAGAAGCAGATTGATCAGCAACCAAAGTCAAACAAGTCCTTTCTCCTCCATCTTTCATTGCTTTCCCTTTCTCCAACATAATAAACTTTGTGTTCACTGTATTTGTAGCTGCTGGTGAAAGATCCTTTAGACAAATCATTTTGGCCTCTTCCATATCTTTTGCAGGTCTGAGAAAATGGGATACTATTTGTTCCTTTTGCTTTCATGGGACAACTATTGCCTGATTAAGACAAACAGAAAAAATCATTTGTAAACATAATAAACTCTTCTTGCTGTTTGGCCAAATATGACATGCCAAAGATTATTAACATATTCTGAATTCATTTTATTCTAAGATAATTTTTCTTGGCTCTAAATTTGCAATTTATAGTTTTACAAGTATTTTAAAAAGTTCACAAATGATTTTGTCTAAGAAACCCTTCTTAGCACCAAGATAGTAATTGACAGTATATACTATGTAAAATACCTTGCAAAATCTGACTCAAATTTTCTGTTTTGCCTCTCAGGAATCTTTGCCAACAATGGCCTTGCAATTTCTGTACTTGCTGATTTGGTGTTTGGTTTGCATAAGATGATTGCATTTACAAAATGACTCTAAAGGAGACATTCAAATGACTAGATTGACATGAACATTTTTGCAATGAACCTATATGACTGAAAATGCAGGGAAATGACACCTTCAGCTTATGGACGTTTTAACAAACACTTTGCATATTAACTTCAGAATTTCCTCTAACATAAACTAATGCAATTACAGTCATTGACAATACCTTGGACACTTTATATGCAGTCCCAATAACCCCCTTATATTTAAAGAGGCAAATCTCGTTACAATACGGATTACAATATTGTCCCAGATGACAGGGCAAGTAATGCCAATGCAAATCTCCTACCAACAGTACACTACTGCAGTTGCAACTTGAGGCAGCGATTCTTTGCTAACTTCATAGACTGAAATGCAAATACAGATTTTAATTTGAAGATGAGAACCTGATTCGTAGTCCCAAGATGAAGAGATATCAGATGACTCCAACTGTGCAGCTCACGTCCTCTTAGAATTTGGCTGAAATAAGACTCAGCTTGCTAGAAAAACACGTCCCAGTCTGATAGGATGGCTGCGCTGGTCACTGTGGATACTTTGCCTTTGTAAATCCACTCTACCGGCATGGAAATGGTTCTACGTCCTCCAAAGCACCTCCAAACTCTCTCCAATAGCCAAACGCCTCCTCTAAAACCCTCATACATTCTCAGCAACCATATTTTGATGGCAATGTGAGTCGCTCCAGCTATAACCAGCCACGTCCTTTTTTTTACCCCAATACTCCTCAATATCCACACGCCACTTCACCTGTGATGAACACGTCCTGTGTAGTTTGTTATAGACTCAGCAATAATGTGAAGAATGTCATGTCTTAACCAGCAAACACGTTTTCTTTGTTCTGCTCCATTTCCTCAATGAAAACGGCTTATATCTGATTTCTCTTATGAATCTCCATGCGCCTAGGGCTCACATTCTGAATGACACATTTCCTTGCACATTATCCTCTTCAAAATCGTTCCAAAGAAGTTGCATAAATAATCTTGTTTCCTCTTACCAACTCTTCGGCTGTGCCAAGCTAGGAGTGATATTTCACACTCGAAACAATGGCGAGGGTTTTCCAAACTGAACCAGGAGGCTGGAGCTTTCCCGTGAAGAAAATGTTCATTTCCAAAGAAGTATCGAATGATTCTCATTTTTTCTATTTTGTATGTTTCCCATTCATAAAATTAATGTGACTCTATAAAGTCATAATTTAAATATTTCCTCTATTCACTTTATAAACAACAAATAAGTGACTTTACAATATTCACTTTATTTAATTAAATTAATCGATTAAAGTCATGCTTAAGAAATATTATTAATTTTTTTGGGACAACTTAATCAATTAAATTAATTAAATCACTTAACCATAAATTTGGAGACATTACATATTAACAATGATATAAAAATACTTGAATATAATTTTCTCTCACTGACAACATCAATATGAAAAGACTTTGCCATTGTTATTATAATCCAAGATTAAAAAAGAAGAGATAAATCATGGGTTTGTTCCCCCTTCAACCCACCGCCTACTTCCTCTCCCCCTTCTCTCTTCTTCCATGTCCTAGTGCCTTGAGAAACAATGGTTTTGTCTAATAAAGTTAATAAAGTTGGTAATCAATTATAAATGGGCATATTTTTCAATAATCTACTTTATTTCCATTAATGAACTTATATAAAAAAAAATCAATGTAAGAGATCTCTCTCAAAACAAAAATATACATCAAGGAGCTATCAATTAAATTTTTCTGGGGCAAAACCCTTGGAAAAGTGGGCACTGGAGGAATATCCAAAAATGGTGCTATTTATACTGCTCAAAGCCTCATGTATATTAGTGCTTGGATACAAATATCCCAACTTCCCAAGTTAAAAAGTTTCAGAAGCTAAATAAAAAATAGCATTCCAGGGTAAGTCAAGATTCCTATGATGGGTCTATTCTAGTATGAATTGAAAAAGAGATTGCGATGGCATATTGGGCTGAGATCAAAATATTTGCATGAATGTAGGTTAAAATCCTGGAAAAAATGATAAGCAAGTTCAAACTACAAGCTAAATTCATCAACAAAGCATCTTAGAAGTAAGATAAATAGAGTTTTCAACTTATCTACAATACATCTCACTTGTCCAATTAATTTTTTGCACCCTTCTGTGCAACAATCATAACCAGAAGAAATTATTCTCAACTGTTTCAATGTTGGTTGTAGATTTTATCCATCTATACCTCAAAGTTAAAGCTATAAACAAGTTTAAGTCAACAATCAATAGAAAAGAACACAATAAAGTCGAGGTATTTTTGGAGGCTAAGAAATGCTCATTAGCAGTGGTCTCGGTATGAGACCAAGTTGTAGAACTTTGCATAGCAATATTAAGTCAGCACAACTTGCAGTGCCATACAGCTAAGATATTTACATCAAATGCCTTCAGTCTATATAAATAATTTTTCAGGCAATTATTTAAGCATTGAAAGTCTACCAAATAGACCTTGTCTAGTTTCTATACCAGAAAATGTAGAGCAAATTTTCAATAAAGGAATAAAAATAAAACTTAATAAAGCCTTGGATGGGGCTTAATGTTTTCTAGTTATAAGATATTTTTCCATTGCTACTATCTTCTTGTTTTGATGAGATTGATTCAAGCATTAAATTTTCCAATGCAAACGTGAGATGTGGAAGACTTGCATCGGTTGAATTGCCAAAATAGAAAACACTGTCTAGAAAATTTTATGGGAGAGTTCTGATTAGAAATTCTTCTATCACTAGCTTCTGTTATTTCATTGATACAACTGCAAATTATAAAATCTAGCTAGACTTAATTGAAAAGGTAGACTGAGTACAAATCAAATAACAAACAATACAGATTGTCAAATAATCTGACAAGAGGAAATAAATTATTTAACAAGAAGAGGAAATAATAGAATCCACACTAGAAAATAATAATTTAATCAGGAATCGTAACAAATTTATTTGCAGAGATGAACATCCATAAAATGCATGTCTTTACCTCAATAGAAGCATTAAAAAATATTTTATATGTATCTGTACACTCCTTCATGTTAGCCGCAAAAATTACAATGCTCCAAAAATATTTAGTACATCAAAAGGTTTTTGTCTACATGAACATTCAAAAACTGCTGATACATTCAGTCTGCAAATTTAAAATTAATAATCTTCTTACCAAATGTTACTTTCTCAAACTCAGTGAGATTTATAATGTTTGTTGAAATCAAAGAAGCATGTAAGGTCTTGATAGCTAGCAAGTACACAAAAGAATTAGCAACTAGAAGCAGACAGCTAATAGAACGTGGTTTGATATATGAATTAATTGCCATTATTATCTTTAAGATGGTACACAGGTAGGAGACAAGAATGTAGCTTACACTACGGATATTTTTTGGGCTTCCATGTAACCTGTTTGAAATGGAAAACTACAAATAAAATAATCTTCTGTGAAATGGGAAGCAGGCTCTTATTTAGGAAAAAAATTGTGCAACTGGCAGCAGTGGGTGGTTGGAACTCTACGTTTCCAGCTTGGGATATTTCAGGAAAGTTGTCTGCCAAATGGCAGATATGTATGTGCAGTTTAATTTTATTTTTTAAATATATGTAGTGGAAAGGCTCAAATTATTATTCGCAATTTGTTTACTGGTTCCATATACGGAAGGATAAAATATAGTGTTCAATTGGGACCATGCTATGTTTAACAGTTGCTAAATTTTCTCGGCATGAGCCACAGCATAAGTTTAGGAGATTGCCCTCTCTATGGGAACCCCAGGTAGTAGTCATTAAGAAATGGAATACCCACAATGGTAAAACGTGCTCCAGGGTCTTTCTAATGGAATGCTGACGTTGAATATGGGCCTATCATACAACCTTGTGAAACCCAAGTGCAAGAAATTACACCAATATAAAATATTATTATAAATGAAGATTAGACCCATTATAACAAATGTTCAAGGAGATTTCAATGAAAAACTAAACTCCATGTACAATATTAATCATGAAGATCTAGTGCATCATTAATAAACAACATTCCTCATGTTGTAACAAATCCTATAATGCAAAGACGGCTAAAAGGGGCCCTCTTGAAGCAACGATATGAATGGTGAAATGTCATATACAGAAACCCAGTCTTGGACCTATTGTGACCTTTTCACACATCGCCCCATTGCAAATGGGGACCCCCTTCTTTTTGCTTTTTGGGGTTTTGCCTTGGCATCGCAACTGCTAATCACCATTTTTCTTTTACAATGAGGAGTTAGAGTTTTGAAAAGTCATCCGAGTCAAGTAGAGAATTCAAGCCCATATTAGTGCCTAGATGTCATCAAAGTGCTCAAAATGCTCGGAAGACGAGGAACGCCATTGCTTTGAGTCAATTCTGACACTTCCTACTTTTTAGGGATTTTGCGTATTTGATTTTTGGCATTTTGGGACCAACCCGGGAAGCAACTTTTTTGCTTTTTGTTTTTTTTCAGTTTTTTTGAAAGTTGACCTAGGATTGGGTCCCTCAGGTCATGGTAACCACGTTCATATCTTCAAAATAAAAAAATTGTGTCTCAAAGTGTAAAAAGCAAGGGAAAATCTCCAGGCAAGGTTTCTTCCAGATGACCAAGTTTGAAGATGGCAAGGTAAGCTCAAAGTCCGCCATGCACATTGACCAACCAAGGAGGAAGTCCGCCCAAGCATGGCTTGTTGAGTCTAAAGTCCGCCCAAGGTAGGAGATTGCAAGACCAGTGCCAAGTCCACCCAAGCATGTCCAAGGAAGAGAGAAAGATGTTCGGCCAAGTGCAAGGTTCGCCAAGGTAGGAGATGGCAAGCCAAGTGCCAAGTCCGCCCAAGGATGAGAAAAATGTCCAAGCCAAGGTGAAGTCCGCCCAACACATGAGAATGTCCAAGCATGCCTAAAGTCTGCCCAAGCTTGAACTACTATGTCAAGGGCACTATGAAGTTCGCCCTAGCTTGGAGAAGGCATGGTCAAGCACATGTGAAAGGAATGGCAAGCTAGAGTTGAAGTCTGCCTAGCCCAAGCAAACAACGTCCAACTAGCTTCAAAGTCTGCCCTCCAAGAAAGAACATGGCAAAGGGTATGTAAACTCCACCCAAGAAAGATGCAAGCTAAGCATGAAGTCCACCCAACACTTAAGAAAATTTGGCATGACAATCACCAACTCCGCCTTAGCAAATGAGCAAAGTGGCACAACTATGAAGTCCGTCAAGAAAAACTTAGAAAATTGGCTAAGTGTTGATACCTTGGAGAGAAAAACTCATAAAATTGGCTAAGTGTTGATACCTTGGGGAGAAAAACTCACAAAATTGGCTAAGTGTTGATACCTTGGGGAGAATAACTCATTAAATTGGCTAAGTGTTGATACCTTGGAGAATAATTTTTCAAAATTTGGTTAAGTGTCAAGGAAATTCCCTAAGCAATGAAGCAACTCCGCCCAACATGGCCAACCAATCATGAAGTTTGCCAAGGCTAAATTGAAGATGTCCAAGACACAACCAAGTCTGCCAAGGAGAAATGAAGGAAGATGTCTTGCCAAGTCCAAAGTTCGCCCAAGAATGGTCTGCTGATCATGAAGTCTACCTAGCTAGCAAGGAAAGTGGCTTGCCAATGATGAAATCCTCCTAGGTCAAAAATAACAGTGCCCAAGATACAATGAATTCCACCATGAAATGGCATGGAAAATGTGAAGTCCGCCATGCTATAAATTCAAAACGTCCAAACAATAATGAGCTCCGCCTTGACACTTGGGAAAATGTCTTAAGATCATTCAAAGTTCGCCCATGATAAAAGCAAATTGTCCAACCAAGAGCCAAGTCCGCCTAAGAAAGGAAGAAAAAAAGGAATTGGCTTGCCAATGAGGAAGTCCGCTCAAGCATAATAGAAAATTGGCATGACATGTGCCAAAGTCCGCCAAGGTTAGAAACAAACATGGTAAAATTTGCCAAGAGGAAACAAAAAAATGGCTATGTGGAATTTTCCTACAACAAAAAAATCAAATTTTGACTAAGTGTTGGAAAGAAAACAAGAAGAATGAAGAGGAAAAGTAAAGAGGAAATGAATAAAATCCTTGTCCAAGGATGGAGTCTGAGGAAAACATTGAAAGATGGATAAGGCTGAGGAAAAGCATCACAAGAAGTTTGTTAACTCAAGTTTCTTTGGACAAAGTATAATGCAACACGAGTTTGAATTTAACATGAAAAGAATGTAGAATAGAGGTCTTGTGATGGACATTATATATCATCATTGATATAATTACTAACTATCCCAGTGCTAAAACTCTCAGGGACTTTTTGGTTTTTTTTGGAGATAAAATAGATAAAACGTTACAACTGCCCAAGCCATGGTTTAAATTGGAAACGAGCTTTGCAAATTCTACTGTCAAAACATGTTTACATTGATATACCCAACAACAGCAAAAGAAAAAAGAGAGTAGCGAATAGACAATAATTGACCTACAACTAATGAGCAAATGGTCATGATAAACTTCACAAGGTACCTTACTACTGATTTCATCTTGAAATTCTTTTAGACTAATTACAACTGCAGAAAGAGCAATGTGTACCACATACAGTTGTAGAAAACGAGTGTACAACCATTAAGTACACAATATGGTGAGAGAAAGAAAGTCGTCACTAGGAACAAAAGTTAAGCATTTGTTCATCCACTGTGCAGGTTCATTCTTCATTCTTCTTTTGATAATTTTCCATAGAGCCGTGGTGGACTTCCAATGAATTGGAAAACCAAGATAATTCATGGATAAATGACCTTCATTGAATTGGAAAATCTAAAGTGCTTCCAAATCATGGGTCATAATGATGTTAGAAAAACCAACTGTGGATTAGCTTAAATTTATTTGCTGTCCCAAGGCCAGTTGACATATCGTATGCTGAGCTTTAGCTGTTGTAATGTCCCTGCTAATATCAACACTAATATTTTGGGACAGATTTAAATGTTTAATAGAAACCTTAGAATCCCTAAATCTCAAGGCAAATGTTTTGGCTATTTCATATTCAGCTAAATTTTTGAAACTAAACCTTATAAACCCTAGATTATATTGACGTTTACACAGCAGCTTTAATAGCTAGTATTATGCTTCAAACTCCCTTATTCAACCCTAAGATGAAAAACCCTAATCTATTCTATTATAATCTAGCAAACAGAAAAAATTTCCTTTATGTTTATACAAATAAAAGAAAACCTTAATATTGTAAATTAACTCACACAAATGAAGGTAAACCACAACATTAAATATATTTACCAGTTTTAACATAACCA
Source organism: Sequoiadendron giganteum (assembly GCA_007115665.2). Classification (NCBI taxonomy): domain Eukaryota; kingdom Viridiplantae; phylum Streptophyta; class Pinopsida; order Cupressales; family Cupressaceae; genus Sequoiadendron; species Sequoiadendron giganteum. The sequence continues at coordinate 535,674,313 of CM021103.1, read as the reverse complement.
AATTTAAATGCCATTTTACATTAACAATAGAATTAAAATTTACAAAGCCATCAATGGCCTAAACTACCATTACATACCGGGTCGAGGAGACAACCTATACGTTGCAACAATAGGACATTACAATAGAAAATGCAAGGATTCACCCTCGACAACAAGTGTCAAGTAACTTGATGTCACTAGTAACTGCCACCATTAAAGCTCGAACATGAACTCTGGGTGAGACCACTTCTTGAACCAAAGGGTTTTCATCCTCTAATGCGAGATCTACAAGGGTTTCATGATTTCATCCCTCGATCACCACAAACCTATGGGTTTTCATCCTCAATTTTGGACCCCTAAACAACAAGTGCTCATTATGATTTATGGTTACAGTTTGTTTGTTGTTTTTTCATGATGATCCTTCAATGCCATCTCTACAACCTTAAGACACATGTAAAGAGCATCGAAAACTACCAACGATCTCCATTTCAAAGCTAGTATGCAAAGTGGGCTTCCCATACTTGTTGAGCATCATTTCCCTTCAAATCGTGCTAGAAATTGTATCCTCATGTGCAAAAATGTGCTTGGGAGGTATGGAGCAGGTTTCCCTTTAATTTGCAACTGTCCTCAACAATCATGGTGAGGGGACCCTTTGGGTTTGAAACCCTAACTACCACATTAATGGTTGTTGAAGGTATCCTTGTGGAGCGCCCTAGTAGAGGTCCATATGGATCCATTCCTATTGGATTAGGTAGAGTCTCTATATCAAGTGGAAACCCTTGGAGAGTTGTGTCATCACTAGGCGCATTAATGGTGCCCCTAGTGTGCAAGGTGGTAATTGGAGATGAATAGTGAAAAGAGGTGGGAGTGTTAGAGTGTGGATGCCAAGGATGCCTCATGGCTCGTTCCTTTAGTTGAGGGTTTGGGTTCAAAAGTGAGGTATGCCGAATAGAAGTCCAACTTCCCAAAAATACCATGTGGAGGATCCAAGTTTGGCAGAGAGGCATGATAGCATGAGAAACCTTGAAGTTTCAATGAGGTAAGGTGTGAGAGCAGAGAATGACCAAGAGGCATGGCAGTATGGGTAAGTTTGATACCCTAACGGAAATAGGGGAGAGGGCATTAATGGAAATAGGGGAGAGGGCATGCCAAAAAAGGGAACTCCACAACTCCGATGACTTGCACAGGCTGAGAGAATTTGACATGCTCCCATACTTAGAAACTTTAGGGGCCTTACGTGGATGCATGGGTGATGGAGATGATGGAGTTAGGAAATGGGTGTCTTGGTCCACCCCATGAACCATCAAAAGAGGGGACATGAAAGATGTTCTATTTCTTTAATCATTAATACCAAGTAAAGGCTTTTGGAGTATATAGATCTCAAGTTAAAATCTCTTCATAGAATAAATTTTCCAGCAAGAGTATTAAATTTTTCATGCTGTTGCTGTCAGAAACAACACTCTCATTCACAGATATAAAAGATATTGTTATGCAGATATGAATAGAACCTTGAATCCTTCAACTGCTATAATAATTCATAATTTGATGATGCCCATGTCCTCTTGGACCTACAAGACCTTGATTTTAATAATGGGTCATGTCTAGCCATAGGTAGATCAGATCAGGTAATATAGTTCCATTCACAAAGATGGAATGTATTGCAAGCTAGACATTAATCGAACCAAATCATCTTTCAACACGTTAAACATAATGCTTTATAATCTGATGATACCCATGCTCTCTCAAAGCCAATACAGTTTGAGTTTAAGAATAAATCACGTCTAGCCATATAAGCTTAGAAAGATGGTGTTGTAGGGAACCTTTTTGAAATGTCAGCCATTGGGTTACCTCCAAGTTGCATAACAACAAAACTAAGACAAGATGGAACTAATTGCATGGACATCCAGCATGATGGATCCAGCATGATGGAATTTTTGTTGAGAATGCTCATCTGCTGACAAGTAAAAGCTTCTGCACTATTTGTTCTCCAGGAACTCAACATTATCCAGGAGTTTTGTGTTTCTTGTGAGACCCAACAACAGCAATTACTTTATAACTTGATCAATGTACATAATTGTTAATCATAAGTTAGTTGGAGGTGAGAGAAATAATTTTGTTGACAATAGCCCTTGAATAGTTTCATCGAGATAGAAAGAGGGCATTCTGAATCTTTTGGAGCTTATCATCATGCATATGAAGCTTGCATCAAACTTGCAGCCTTGAAACAAAACCTGCCACCTAACTGAACAAGAAGACAATATTGAAGTTCATATGGAGAAAGTCACTCATTCAAGGTGCTATAAGATTAAGAATGGGTAATACGGGGATCTGGGGTACTAGCTTTCAGTTGGACTCAAATCCTTCTTTCCTTGTGTATCTTGTCAGCTGAACATCCTTCAAGATTGTGGTATTTGAAAGAGAGAGGAGCGTAATCCAAATTGTATTTTCAAAGACTTTTCAATAAGTGAACAACCAGTTTGGGATGTAGCAAGTGCAATGATTAGTTGATAGGCACGTAGGCCAGAAAATGAGTACTCTGCTCCAAGTTTTCATAAGAAAGCATATATCTCACAGTTGGAATACGAAGACACAAATGGAATTGGTAATTCTACCTTTTTCTATTCATCCATTTTGAAGGGTAGGTTGCAGATGTCATATTGCTTCAGGTCAAGTACACGAGGATTCACAATGATCTGTGAAATGCGGGATGGTAACTGCGACCTGTTATAAGAACCATTAGGCAAAGTATCTTTGAGTCACTGTACGAGCCACTATAAGTTTAGGTCAATTAATATGTAATATTGACCTCAAGCCGTGGTACGTAATATTAATATGGCCTATAAGGAAAGCATGGTATACTTGATAGGCTGATAGGGAGCACACAATTTAAGAATTCCTTAACAATGAAATAGAGTACCTTCCTCGGGTTGGTTAATCCAGATCATCTAGAAGCAGTCAATCCTGTTACTGTGGGAAAAACCCGAACAAGGCAATATTTGTGTCATGAAGATGGAAGCTTTGTTGAACAGGGCATAGCTTACAAAACATTGCATTCAAGTGTTGTTCCTAATTACAAAATTGGAATGACCATTCACAGTAAACAACCAAGTTAAACTTACAACTAATGCCAAACCCGCTTGAACTTGGAACCTACTGGTGCAACTGCTAGTTTACTTAGTGATGTTTCTTTTCTGGATCCAAGATGGTCACTCTTACCACTTGAACCCAAGCTAGGAACCAGTAATCATTCTCCGATAATTTTTACACATTAAAAATCAACAATGTGCACCAAACATTTCCTAGAATTTCTTTCCAATTGAGAAATATTTTGGGGAATTCTTTTACTTCATAATTTACAAAACCGTAAAAACACTTCAAAATGCCCCTTAAACCCATAAACCCTAAAATCGATGGTTGAAATCCTTGAATGAATCACAGGGAAAATTCTTGACATTTATCCATGAGCTTCCGTGGTTTTCCCGTTGTGAGCGCGTAAATTAGATTAAACAAACAATGAAATATCTTGCCTTCAAAATTAAAAATTTACAAAAGAAACGACCATAAGACAACAATTTTAAGAGATGATATGTTATCGTAATTTTTTAGTCAGAATACCAGAGAACGAAATCGCACCCAATCGCTGCAGCTATTGTTTTAGCTTTGCTTAATCATCCTATTTGTCGCATGGCTAGGATATTAACTTCATATCTGACAAAGAGAAATTTTTTAACATTATTTATTTATTTCAAGTTTAAAAAGTATTACCTGTGGTCAGTATCTTCTTTTACAGTATTGTAATAGTAGCCTTTGTTTTGTAATGGATAGACGAGTTATGTCATAAGTCAGTAAGAGTTTTTTTTTTTTTATTAGACTGTAGGAATTGGGTAGCACGACCCCCCTCGTACCACGGGGGTGGGGGAGACTAGACCTCGCGACCAACCTCCTGTAACAAGGAAGATTTAGCCAACCGAGTTAGGGCCCCCACCCCATAGTAAGTGTTTTTTTTTAGTGTATAACATTTTAGAATAAAATTTCAAGTTTAATAAGTATTATCTATGGTCAGTATTTTTTTTACAGTATTGTAATAGTAGTGTTTGTTTTGTAGGATATTCTATGGTGTTATTTTTGAAGAAAATAATTGAATTATATAAATGTTTGTATTTTATTTTTATGTGGTGGATTAGAATAATATGAGTAAACATAGATTTAAATTATAAGTTTTGTATGGTGATTTTACAGGTGATGGTGAAGATCATAATTGTTAGCATTAAATTGGATTCTATGTTTGATTCTTTCTAAACACAACTTTTAGTATTATGGTTGAAGTTGAATTTGTTTTTTAGAATAAATAGTTGATAAAATTGACGAGCAAGTGATTTCTTAGTAGAGTACTTTCTTACATTGATTAGTTGGTTGAGTTTGATAGTCAATAGCAATAACATAGTTGAAGTTGAGTTTGCTTCTTAGAATAAAAAATTGTTAAATATTAGTATCCAAGTTTCATAGATTGGTTGGAAATATAATTGATAGCAAAATTAATTAAAGATAAATGTTGATGCTTGTAATTATTTTCTACGTGATTGAAAGTATAATTGATACAATAATAGTAGTTTAGGTAGTGGTCTCAAACATTTATCTTTACTATTGTCTCACCTTCACTCTTTTAAAAAAGTTATCTTCTTATACCATGGAAAAAATAGCTACAACTCCCACATACAAGAAAATGCATTATAGAGGCCCAAACTTAGTGGCGATTGAAAATGATAATAGAAAAAGAGGAATATTAAGATGAGAAATACCGAAAGATAATGAGTTCATCATTGTTGTGATTGTAAAAACATATGATGTACATTCACAACATTTGATTTGTGTTGCATCACATAGTTGTTGATAATGTATTGTTTTTAACTAATTGTAGTGTCATTTGAAAAAATTATCCAATGATAATTTACACAAGTTTTAAATAATTTGTTTAAGTAAAAGTGGTTATGTTTCAAAGGGAGTAATGACTTGTAATTTAGCAAGACAACAAAAGAATTTACTAATCTTAAATTTTAAAAATATCTTATTAGTATATTTAGTGTTAGATGTTACAACATTTCGTTGAACTTATTAATTACCATTTAACTATATACTAATGGAGTGAAAGAAAACATTCTAATTGAAAACACTTAAATTTTTTAAGAAGAGATACAACAAAAGAAGATTTAATTTTAACCTTTCGATAAGGAATACTAATACTCATATGAATAGTCAATATTTGTATGAATTTTTAAATATATGATAATGAAATATGAATTACATACAATAAATTTTAACATTGATTTTTAAATATTATTTTTTCTATTACATTAATGTATTTTATTTACTATATAGTTGAACACACATCATATTATTATTGTATTTTTTACTATGAAAGCTCATAAAATGTACACTAACATAATATTATTTTGTTTAAAAATACTCATAATAAATTTATTAGATAATTAATATATGTATAGTGTTAAAATTTAAAAATACTTATAATAAATTCATTAGATAATTGATATATGTATATTGTTAAGGCATGAATCTAAGCCTTCATAAAGTCATGCAAATGGTTTGATGTTATTAAATTATCTTTATTCTATCCGAAACTAATTTTTTAATCTAAGATACATACATTACACATATCTATATTTTAAAAGTATAAGTTGAAGACATGGATCTTAAGAATTATCAATGAGAATAACTTTTGAAAAGACTGATAATCGAATGTATAAAAGATAAGGCTTAACTGATATTTTCCCACAAAAGACTATGTTAGTTAAATTTAAATTTAATGTTCAGTTCCGCTTGTAGAGATGAACAAGGTTTCCAAACATGTGGTCTTTGAAAGTAAAAAAAATGTTCAAATTGTAGCTTATAAAATTACCCAGATCACAATTCGACCGTGCCAGGCCAGTTAACATTGAAGTCATACAATTTTTCAATGAGCTGGTTCCAATAGGCCCCCAACATCCATCATGCTATGCTTGTAATAAAACATGTAGGTCAAACATCCTAATTGCTTGTAATAAAACCTTGTTCAGATTTATAAACAATAAAATACATCTCTGCAAAATCATATTCATAAAAACCGACGTCATATTCAACCACCCAATAACATAACCCAAAAAGAACTAATGACTTTAATTATACGATTCCATAATTTCAATCTCTTCTATGAATGAATGAATGAAAGATTTTAATGACGTCCATGAGTCTAAACAATCTATGGGGACAAGACAAACACCCTAATTTGTTTTCATGCTCTTTTCTAGGTCGGATCTCCTGCTGTTAATTTTGACTAGAAGGTTGACCGTCTAGTTGATCTTATCCTCTCAAATAACTGTTGCATATTTTCCACATCCAAACTATTTGCGTACTGATTACAGATATCTTCATAAGTTGTGCATTCCATGACGAAGTGTCATTCCATCTCCACCACCCCTTTATTACAGAATATGCAAGTTCTTTCTTCCCAAGCTTCCTTAGGTAACTTCCATCTGCCAGTCTCACACCTAAGATGATGCGCTCCCGTCCTCAGCTGCGCAACTAACAACCTCGCTTTCCCTTTAATAGCAACCCCTAAATAGGTTTTTTCACCATGATCCTTTGTTGGGTTAAATTCTTTGATTCCGCCCAATCTACTTTGACCACATGGTAGTCCTAAATTTTTGCCTCACATACTTTTTTATTTCACTATTGGTGTTAGGACACTTGTAATTTGATGTCCCATTTGTTGTTTTGCTTCATCCATAATTTCTTTCTACAATCTAGCGTCTCCTCCATAACCAATTTGGGCCACCAGTGGTTATCCATGTTTTCAACCTTCTTTAAATAACTTATCAACCGGGTTATCGCCGATGCTTCCAAGAGAAAAGCCCTTGCTTCAGCTAAAAGAATTTCATATGGAACTGTGGCTTTAACTTTGAGATTGCTTGTTATTAAGTGTTTTTGGATTCTTTCTATTTGTCCCCAATTGCACTTTGACATATTGCTTCCCCACACTTCACACCCATAAAGTACAACCGGTGTGACAAGTAAACCAAATAGAGTTTTCTTGGTTTTCCAATCCCAAAGTTTGACTTTTCTACATCTATTTTGAAGCAGATAAGAGGCTTTCCAACCTCCTTGTATCATTTTCGATCTACAAGTCTCCCAACTGAGCTTATAGTGAAAGTCAATCCCAAGATATTTGTATTATGTCACTATATCAAGCGGACTGCCTTCAAAAAGATAGGTATCTTGTTTATCTTTTCTATTCAATGAGAAAATCATGATTTTGGTCTTGGTGGTGTTCACTTGCATCCCAACTTTTTGACAAAAGTGTTCAAGAGCTTTCAAGTGTTCTCTTAACCCATGCGTTGTTTTTGAAATTAAAATAAGATCGTCAGCATATAAAAGTAATTTCACTACGCAACTTGCCAATTGAATACCATCCCCACCTGCCTTGCTTAACCAGGTTTCCAACTTATCAATGTATAGACCAAAAAACTTGAACAACTCTATACCCATTTGGAATGCCTAATTCTTCCATCCTACTCCAAAGTTTGTCTCTAGGCACCATGTCAAAATCTTTCTTAAAAGTCTCTACAAAACAATAAGCTTCCTTACCCTGGTTGTCCCAAATTTTCTCAATCAAGTGATGTAGTGATCAATGGTAGAATGCTTGGACCTAAAACCCACCTGCCCCTTTGCCCTTTTGCCCTCATTTTCTGCCCAGTTGTTGATCCTCCGTTCAATCATACTCCTAAAGAGCTTGCCAAAGATAAGATTGACCATAATTGTGCGGTAATTAGATGGATTGTTGATATCACCACTTTTAAACAGAGGGATGACCACACTCCACAGGGAAGCCTTCCTGATTGACATTGTTGGAAATTCTTTTTATGTGAGGGGCAAGAGTTTTTTTATGCCTTGTTTAATATTGTCCTTAGTGAAAAGTTTCATTGTTGTGTTAACAACTGGAAGGTAGTCTTTCTCGTGGACCCGCTCATAAAAGAGCCTAACATACTCTAACCATTGGACATCCGTAATATTGTTTTCCAGCTTCTTTTTCTTTTGCTGCAGTTCCCTCCAAAAGCCTTTAAAATTCTGTTTTCCGAGAGAGATTAGCTCCTCCTTTCATTTACATACTCTGTATTTTTGGACTGCACTAATTTTTCATATTTTTTCTTGTGATCTTTGTCTATTCCACTCTCTTTTAGAGATCTCTTGGCTGCCTTACATTCCTCATCATACCACAGATTTGCTGGAAAGGTGTTTGCAATCCCCACCTTGGGGTGAGACCTTTTGCAAGCATTTAAAGCCTTGGGGATTAACAGGTTCATTGAATTGCTGTGAATGTGGACATCTACCCCTTCCGCAGCTTTAGTCACTCCATTATTTGTCAAATCATGGAAATGTTGCTTAAGAACAGCACTAAATATCTCCTTATTTTCTTGATTTATAAGGATTTTACGTCTAGGAAGGGCATTTTTTTGCATGCGCTGAACTTAATAAATATCTAAAAAATGAAACCACAAAAAAAAAGCTCAATAACATCACTTAATAGAAGCAAATCAATGACACGTGGAAATGAATAATAAAGTAAAGATATTTTCCTGCTGCTAACAAGGTCATTTCAGAACAAGGAAAAAAACTCAAAATGTTCTTTTCTAAAAAAAAAAACGTGTTAAACCAATCGCATTATGGATCTCAGAAACAGCGACCATTAAATAGAGATCAACCACGGTGAACAATTATACACCGTCAAAACAAAGAATCCATTTCTATGTACCATCTCATCCTTATGTTACTCCGGAAAAATCATTGTTTGCTACAGTAGGCACAATTTACATGCATAAAACAAACCATAATAACTTTTAAAAGATTAGACATTAAAAATAAAACACATCTACAGATTCCATTCCATTTAAAAGTCTCTTAACCATGTCTTATTATAGAATATATGCTTAAGTTCTTATAATAGTCTTGTGAGCTCGGACAACAGTTCTGATTTCTACAGACTCAAATTGCAAAACATGAGACCATGACATGCAACTCTTTAAATCAAAACAAAAAACACGAAGTGAGTGAGTGAAGTTTATCTAGACAATTGATAGAGTTCGACTCATCCACGACACAACCAGACCAAATCACAATCTAAAATCCACCACGAAGACGAAGAACCAGGTGTAGTGTTGACTCCTGATGAATATTATAATCTGCCAGAGTACGACCGTCTTCAAGTTGTTTTCCTGCAAAGATCAGCCTCTGCTGGTCCGGGGGAATGCCTTCCTTGTCCTGGATTTCTGCCTTCACATTATCAATGGTGTCAGAGCTCTCAACTTCTAGGGTGATGGTCTTTCCAGTAAGGGTTTTGACAAAGATTTGCATACCTCCCCTCAAACGGAGCACAAGATGAAGGGTGGATTCCTTCTGAATGTTATAATCAGCCAATGTTCTACCATCTTCAAGTTGTTTTCCAGCAAAGATGAGCCTCTGCTGGTCTGGGGGAATTCCCTCCTTGTCTTGAATCTTGGCCTTCACATTGTCAATAGTGTCTGAGCTTTCCACTTCAAGAGTAATAGTCTTTCCAGTTAGGGTTTTAACAAATATTTGCATGCCACCCCTAAGACGGAGGACTAAATGGAGTGTGGATTCCTTTTGGATGTTGTAATCCGCTAGAGTACGACCATCTTCAAGTTGTTTTCCTGCAAAGATCAGCCTCTGCTGGTCCGGGGGAATGCCTTCCTTGTCCTCGATTTTTGCCTTCACATTATCAATGGTGTCAGAGCTCTCAACTTCTAGTGTGATAGTCTTCCCAGTAAGCGTTTTGACAAAGATTTGCATACCTCCCCTCAAACGAAGCACAAGATGGAGGGTGGACTCCTTCTGAATGTTATAATCAGCCAAAGTTCTACCATCTTCAAGTTGTTTTCCAGCAAAGATGAGCCTTTGCTGGTCAGGAGGAATACCCTCCTTGTCCTGAATCTTGGTCTTCACATTGTCAATAGTATCTGAGCTCTCCACTTCAAGGGTAATGGTTTTTCCAGTCAGGGTTTTGACAAAGATTTGCATTCCTCCCCTGAGACGGAGGACCAGGTGGAGTGTGGATTCCTTTTGAATGTTGTAATCAGCAAGGGTCCGTCCATCCTCAAGCTGCTTTCCCGCAAAGATAAGCCTCTGCTGGTCTGGTGGGATGCCTTCCTTATCCTGGATCTTGGCCTTCACATTATCAATGGTGTCGGAGCTCTCAACTTCTAAAGTGATAGTCTTCCCAGTGAGGGTTTTGACAAAGATCTGCATACCTCCCCTCAACCGTAGCACAAGATGCAGTGTAGATTCCTTCTGAATGTTATAATCAGCTAATGTTCTACCATCTTCAAGCTGTTTCCCAGCAAAAATGAGCCTCTGCTGGTCAGGGGGAATTCCTTCCTTGTCCTGAATCTTGGTCTTCACATTATCAATGGTGTCAGAGCTCTCAACTTCTAAAGTAATAGTCTTCCCAGTAAGGGATCTTGCCCTTCACATTATCAATGGTGTCGGAGCGCTCAACTTCTAAAGTGATAGTCTTCCCAGTGAGGGTTTTGACAAAGATCTGCATACCTCCCCTCAACCGTAGCACAAGATGCAGTGTAGATTCCTTCTGAATGTTATAATCAGCTAATGTTCTACCATCTTCAAGCTGTTTCCCAGCAAAAATGAGCCTCTGCTGGTCAGGGGGAATTCCTTCCTTGTCCTGAATCTTGGTCTTCACATTATCAATGGTGTCAGAGCTCTCAACTTCTAAAGTAATAGTCTTCCCAGTAAGGGTTTTGACAAATATCTGCATACCTCCCCTCAGCCGTAGCACAAGATGGTGTAGATTCCTTCTGAATGTTATAATCAGCTAATGTTCTACCATCTTCAAGCTGTTTTCCAGCAAAAATGAGCCTCTGCTGGTCAGGGGGAATTCCCTCCTTGTCCTGAATCTTTGCCTTCACATTTTCAATTGTGTCTGAACTTTCCACTTCAAAGGTAATGAATGGTCTTTCCGGTCAGGGGTTTAACAAAGATTTGCATTCCTCCCCTAAGACGGAGAACCAGGTGGAGAGTGGATTCCTTTTGGATGTTGTAATCTGCAAGGGTCCGTCCATCCTCAAGCTGCTTTCCAGCAAAAATAAGCCTCTGCTGGTCTGGGGGAATGCCTTCTTTGTCTTGGATCTTGGTTTTAACATTGTCAATGGTGTCTGAGCTCTCAACTTCCAGAGTAATGGTTTTGCCAGTAAGGGTTTTCACAAAGATCTGCATTTTCAACTATATAAACAAACCTCAGAAATAACCTGCAACATATCAAGAATCCATGTTAACAGTACGGTATAGACACCGAGACAGAACTTTTAAATCTATGTTAACTTAAGTAAAGAACCACGTATTAATGGTGGAAAAAAAACAAATTGACAAAGTCCAAAGGCATATCTTTCAACACCACAAGGGCAAAAGGAGAGATTTAGAAAGTCTTAGAAAGGAAAGGCCATTTAAAAAGCCATTTACCAAACAATGTCATTACGAACATTCTAATATCAGCTCGGGAGCTGATGTTTCCAAAACACTACTAGTTGAAGATTGCTACCTGGTAGCTACAACATCATCTGTCAAGAAGAAACAAAGGTGTCCAAGCTAGAAAAGAACACTACACTAGAAGGTATTCAAGAGATGATAACTGAAACAGAGATCACGATTGGAGATTGAGATGGACCTGGAGACCCTTAAAATCAAAACTAAGGCATGCCATAACAATATAAAGATGTAAATTAGCTTTAAACACACAATAAAAAAGTTTCAAAAGAGAGCCAAAAATCACACTACCATAGTTACATCCCTTCATAGGTTTTCAGAGACTCAAAACGCTCGCTCTTTAGCGGGAGCTAATGAGGCTCTAAATGCTGGAAGAGAAATGGGAATTAAAGCATATCAAGGAGAATAAAAAATTCAAATTTAAAAATAACAGAAAAATAAAATTGCTAAAATCTATTAAACATATAATTGCCTAAAAAAATAAGAACAAAAATTAAGTTCCTAATTTTTTTTTTGTTAGATTCAAATACATACAGACAAACACAACAAAATCCTTCCTTGCATTAGGGGAGAGGACCCGGTAGTTGTGCACCCTAACTTCGTGCTTCTCAAAATCTTACATGGAAATTTCAAATCACTCCCAATTTTTTACAGCAGCTTACTTGACAAGTCCCCTGCTTATAACTAAGGTTTCAGGGCCACATCATCAAATATGATGCCACATCAGCATGCTTTTTGTCAAGGTGTCCAAAAAGGCCCAAAAAAAAAGTGAGACCAATACTTGTGAATTCACAGCATGTTTTATTGAACGCTGATGTGGAATCACATGATTGGTTGCTTTTTAAATCAAAGGAATACATTTTGTTTAACTATGGGTAGTTATCATCAACACTAACAACTTTAAAGTCACAACTATTAGTCCAATATTGATAAAAATATTGACCATTATATTAACAACTACTATCACAATTATTGAAACATGCTCAGTACTGGATCCTCTCCCCTAACCGTTAATTTATTTTATGTGATCTTTTTGAATCAACGGAGCTCCCCACAAGCGTATAACGATGTTTGATAAGAAAAGAACAAACCCTAAGCCCGTTTTCAGTATTACAAAAAAAAGAACAAACCCTGAGCCCGTCTTTGCCATTTAAAGCAAAAGCACAAAACCCCCATATATCAAGAACATAAAACATTTTTTAAGAGAAAGCTACCTGTAATGAAAAGTCCTCTCCAAACCGCTTACGAACAAGGTAGAGAATAAACGAGTATTAAAATTACATTTGTGAAAGAGGACTGATATTTATAGGCGGTCGAAGAGACACGAGCCGACAAACTCTAGAGATTCCCAATCCCCCTCTTCTGATTACTTCATTTGTTAATTTTTTGGTTTTTCGTTTTTTTAAGTTCAATAATTTTTTAATTTTTTAATTTTTTTTTTTAAAACAGAATATATTTTATTTTTATAAAAACAGACAATTTATATAGATGCAAGCATTTTTATCTTTATATAGCGGATTTCAGCAAATATGTGACGTGTAGGGGAATGTCAACATGCCTCTCAAGGTTTTAATTTTAGTGGATGATTTTTTTTAATCACATACCAACATTGTCACCAATTGAGTGACAACCCTTTGGCATGCAATATTTAAAACTAGTATATAAGAACGACACTTCACAATGCTAAAATTGTTGGGGTCACTGTCCCATAGACCTTCTTTTGGTCTCGTGGACGTTAAAAATCTTCTATTCTATTCTATTTTATTCTATATCTTAAATACGTATATCTAAAAAATGACTCGTGAGATACCAATTTGGAGCTATTTTATTGATTAGAAGTTATTTTATTTTACTTTAAAAATATTTTAATTATTACATACATGTAGACATTATTTTATGTGCTACTTATTTTGAAAATATTAGATTTATTATTAATTATTATTATTTTAACATGTAAATAATATCAAAATAAAAACAAAAAGTAAGAGTTTTTGTTAATACACTCATGCCATTACACTCCACCTCTTTCTATGATTGTGGAATGCCTCTTGGTATTAATAATACACCAAATGTAATTGTGGTGTTTGCAAAATCTCTTATAGAATTATGTTAAGTGACATTTTCATTATGGTTTGAGCCTTGCATTGCATTGGGTATATCTAAGTTTGAAATTAGCAATGGGTAAGGAGAGAATTATAATTTGAAATAATTTTGGTTGAGGTTATATTTTCAAACTTTTTTTTATTAAATTATGGTAGGTAAGGAGATGACTATCATCGAAACAATCTTGGTTAAAGATGTGTTTTTGCACTTTTCTTTATTAATTGAACATTCAATGTGTTTGTGAGGTTATAGCTTTCAAGAATGAATGGTTTATTCTTTGTTTTCTTCATTGTCGCTCCATTCAATTCACTTCAATATAAAAAGGCGCCATCCAAAATCAAGACTACTTTTATAAACAAACCCTAAGTGGGTAGATTGTCAAAGCTCTCTATGGCTACACAAAGCATTCAATACTTACATCTATATTACCCATTGTCTTCTCCATTATTTTTTCTTGCTTAAGACTCAAGCACAACCACTAATATGACTCACATAATACTTTTGAAATTTGAGATTTTAGTCATGTCTATATTGTATGCCTCACTAGCAGTGTCATTGATTTCAAAAGGAATGTCCATGGTGTTATGCTAAAAAACTCCACCCAGAGGTTGTCAACTCAAAAAATGACTCGCTTAAATTTTTAAGATTGATCCAAATCAAGTCACGAAAATATGAAAAAGTTGAACTTATCTAGCTGGGTTGTTGTGGGTGAAGAAGAAGATATGGCAATTGTTGTCTTTGCCTTTGTTCAATAAGATTTTTAGGGAATTATTGAATTTTTGCTATCAAAACTTGCTTGTTAAAAGCATTGAGTTGATTGATGATGAGTGGTGGAATGGAAATGGAGGCAAGTACCAATCCTTACAATTTATGTCCATATTTTCTAGACTTATGGTACATCAAGTTGTCCCAAAGCAAGGAAAGCATATGTGTTTTGCATAGGAGTATGTGTGCACATAAAGTGTGTGCTTTATTTATTTTGAACTAAATATGTAAGTTGATTACTAAATCAAATCAATAAAGCAAGAACTAAAATAACATATTACTTGCAATAGCAAAAATAAAGTCATATTTATTTATCTTTTTGTGTTTTATTTAAAATGGTAGCTCAACGATGAATGCAATCACTAATTTTATTTTTTCAAAGGCAATACATAAATCTAAATTATCAATGTAAAGAATAATTAAATTTTCTCTGTCTTCTTTCGTGTAAGAATGCAATTTTTTGTGTAATGTCCCCTTTTCAGTAGCCACCTTGAAGAGTGTTTAACTTTTATTTATTTTCGAAAGCTAAAAAGAGAAATAAATATTAAATTAATTATTTTTATAAAATTATTTCATTAAATTAAAATCATAAGATAACTTTATATTTAATTAATTTAATAAAGGGACTTAAAATAAAATAATAAATTATAAAAGTCACTTTGAGAATAAAATAATAATATTTCTAGAAGCTTCTTGAAATTTATTGAGAAATATTTATAAGGAGTTGTTGGCCTAGCATTTGAGCATGCTTATGTCTTGGATTATTTTGTTCATAGTAGTTTGGTAGAAGCTTGAATGTTTTGTTTGTCTGAGGGTTTGAAGACTCTAAGATACTAGGTTTGTTTGTGAAAGATCAACCCTAGCTAGAAATTATGGAGGAATCCATCCAGATGCTTCATTGGAGAATTTAAGATGGTGCAATAGCTAATATATTATTACACTTCTGTTGAGAAGTTGATTAAATGCAATAACTGATTTATGATTGCATTTTTTGAGGGGTTTGCATAATTGCAACAACTGAGGTATTGTTGCAATTATCATTGTCTACTAGTTTGATTATTCCATTTGCAACAACTGATGTATTGTTGCATTTGAGAAAGGAATTTTGTTGGTTCGATCATCCACAAATTTAATGATCTTTGATCAAATTTGTGAAAAAGAAAAAAATCAATTTTGAAAAGAAATATCTATATTTTGGAAAATTGATTTCAGTTGGATAATTTGTATTTCTCTAAAAATAATTTTGACGCAACATCTTGAATATTTGTGGCAATTGTTTCATATCACTAAGTTTGATTTATTTGTGAGAGAAATCATGGCATAGAGAATTGTGGCAGAATTGGAATAATTGGGAGAGATCGAACTTTGTCGCCATATAAGACAAGTTTGAATAAAGACAAATCGATTTACAGAGTTTGTGGAAATCGTATTAAAATTGACGCAAGGGAGATAAAGGCAAGCTAAAGGGAAAAAGACAAGCATCACTCGGCCACGGTAATTGGAAGTCGCTAAATACAAACAAGAGAAGTTGTGATTTAAGTGCTAGAGGTCAATGATGTGGGGAAGAAAACCGTCTTTTTTAAGTCGTGGAATTGCAAGAAGGGAGTCGCTTTATGACAAGGTAGAGTGAACAAAAAGAAATTGGGAGCTTCTTAGGGGGGATCAAAGGAATCCTTGGAAGGACTCAAAGCAAGTCAAGGAGATTCAAAGCAGAATAATTATTTATACAACACTCTCATTTTGTATCTTACATTAGCAATATAATCACTACATATGTATTTGCACTCTCATATTCTCAATGTCATTGTATTGCTTCCACATGTTGGCATGATCATTAATATGTACTTGAGTTGATTAGAATTGATGTGTCAAAGATTTGTAATCAGTTTCATCTCCAATCATTATTTGAGTTAGGTTGCATGTTAAGTGTTTGATTAAATGTCCATTGGCTATAGATGCACATCAGTCATCATATTATCTTACAAATAAAAAAATATCGACATTTACATCTATCTCATTCATCTTAGTCACTAGTATATTTCAAACAAAGTCTTTATGCATATGACATCATTATATAAACTCAAAACACAAAAGAAGAACTCGTTTATGAGATTACAAGACAACCGTTTGACAAAATTCCCAAGCAGCAAAACTGAAAATTAAGGCCAGATTTTCCAAGGGTCTTTACATTTTGACACAAAAATATATTTATTATTATTTCTTCTACTCTCTTTGATTCCTAAGAGAAATACAATAATAAAAAAACATTTATTCAAACACAACCTTCAAATTAGATCATTAACAACACTACTTGCTCTACATCCCTTGTGCAACCATTTACACAACAACATAACACCCAAATGCCTTACACACAGATGCATAAACAATAATATTGCTTCATGCATAACTACATAAGAATTAGCCTTAGTAGTTTTGTTCACAACAATGCAAACATTAAGAGTTCCTTGTGTGCAAGTTTTTGCAATTCCATAAAGAACTTTTAGCATCACGCTACATAGATGCTTTATATTCCTTTGCATTATGCACTAAAACACATACTATACACATGCTCTACACCTATATAACAACATATTGAACCATATGCACGTGACTCATGGAGCATTGGCATTCATATATTATTCTTTCATGTGTGTATGACACTTGTTATGCCCCATACCACAATAAATGGTATCGTAAAACCCAATTGTTAATTTAATATTGTAGCTATTGTAGCTCGGACAGTTGTTTCTCCAATTCCAAGAATTAGCATTTAATTCTTGAGACTTCTAGATAGAAGTTAGTTAGGTCTAGATATTTAATTATTTAATTAAATAATTGATTCCTCTAGAGACTTCTAGAAACCAGTTAGTTAGGGTTTGTTAGAGTCTAATTAATCTTAGCCATTGATTGAGATTAAATCTTGGCCATTGGTTTTCCAATGAGAATAGTTTAAAAGGGGGTCATTGGACATTTGGAGAACACACACTGATAGACACAAGTTGGAGAAATATTTGCAGTGATAGCAAATAGTCTTGCAGTGATAGCAAGGGCGCAGTGATAGCGTTGGAGGCAGCAGCAATGGAATTTCAGCAGGAGAAATTGAGAGAAGAATTTTCGGTGAAGAATATTGCCGGAGCTTTGTCAGTGAGAGGCAAGCAGTTTCTTTTGTATCTCTTGATTTGCTGAAGATTAATATAATTCCTCATCTGCAGTACTGGTTTTCCCTCCGGGGTTTTTCCAGGGACAATTTGTCCAAAAATATTGTGTTTATTAGTTTGCATGTTTTCTTCTTTATTCCTGTGAGTTTTATTTGTGAAGTTGCAGTTGTATTATTTTTCAGTATTTGTTGTGAATTAATTTTCGGCAGTCAAATAATCTTTATAGATAGGAGATTTATAATCAGTAACTGCAATAGATTTTTCACATGGTATCAGAGCAGATCTAAGGGGCAGAAAGAGCTCAGTACAGGCATAGGAAGAAAAGAAAAATAGAGGGTTTATAAAACCCAGTTCTACCTCTTCAGTATTATTATTTTTGTTATTACTATTTTTTGTTTGAGATGGCCTCAACAGGTTTAAGAGATCAGGACAGATTGGATGGAGCCTCGAATTTTGGTGTCTAGAAAGCCAGAATTTCTTTATTGCTGGAAGAGAATGGTATCAAACAATATGTTACTAGTGTTGTAGCTGTACCTACAGATCCAGCATAGCTCTTAGCATATAAAAAGGAAGATGCCAAGGCAAGGAGATTGATTCTTGATGGTGTTAAGGATCATATTGTTCCACATATCGTAGAGTTGGATACAACGAAGATGATGTGGGACGCCATTTTGAATCTGTACCAGAATGCTACCGCTAACAAGAAGCTGATTCTCAAAGAAAAGTTGAGGAACACCAGGATGAACAAGGGAGAAGACGTTACAAGTTACCTCACCAGACTTAGACTTGTCAAAGATGAGTTGACAGCTGTTGGAGATAAACTAGATAATGACGAGCTAGTACGGATAGCCCTAAATGGGTTTACTAAGCAGTGGGATGTCTTTGTTCAAGTTATTAATGGACGAGACACCTTACCGAGTTGGGATCGACTATGGAGTGACTTCACTCAGGAGGAGCTTAGACTAAGCCTTGTCAATGGTGCCAGTTGTAAGAGTCAGAAAAGTGAGGCAGAACAGGAAAACGTTGCCCTAGCAGGAAAAGGTAAAGCAAAGAAGGGGTCTAGCAAAGGATCAAATCCTAAAGGCGAGAAGAAGAAGGACTTATCTAAAGTCAAGTGCTACGGTTGTCACGAGTTTGGCCACTATGTCAGCAATTGCCCACAAAAGAAGAAAGGCAAGAAGCAGACGACAGCTTCAGCAAGTGCAGATGAGCTCTCTAGTAGAATGGAAGATGAGTTTGCACTCATAGCTTGTATGGTTAGCTCAACCTCACAGGGTGTTTGGTATATAGACAGCGGGGCATCATTTCATATGATAGGAGTTAGAGAATACTTCTCCAGTTATAAGGAGGAGGACATTAGAATCCAGATTTCTATGGGGAACATGTCCAAACTAAATCCAGTTGGAAAAGGGACTGTTCTATTTCAGAGGGAGAATGGCAAGCCGATTCCCATTCATGATGTGTTGCATGTGCCAGGTTTGGGTATGAATCTTATTTCTGTATCTGTCCTTCAGGATAAAGGCTACAATGTACTCTTTAGAGGGGCAAATGTGTTAATCAAGCACGAGGATTGGAAATCACCCATAGCTATTGGAGTTAGGAGCGACCGACTTTACAGGTTGTAGTTTGATACTCATAAGGCACTGATGAGTAGCAAAAATTTTAGAGATCAAAGAGAGCTATGGCATAGGAGGATGAGCCATATACATCATGGAGCACTCAAATTGCTTCGTGAGATAGTGATGTAAGTGTTCCAGAGGTGAGCACAGAGCATGATGATGTATGTAAGGGATGTGTGTTGGGGAAGTTTGTGAAAGCAACTTTTCCAAGGAGTGACACCAGATCCAAGGGTGTTCTTGATCTAGTACATTCAGATATATGTGGACCAATGTCGACAAAGTCTCTCAGAGGATACGAGTACTTTGTTACTTTTATTGATAATTTCTCTAGGAAGACCTAGATATACTTCTTGAAGACCAAGGATGAGGTTTTCAGTCATTTCCAAGAGTTCAAAACTCTTGTGGAGAATTCGACAGGCAGGAAGATAAAGGTTTTTCGATCAGACAATGGAGGTGAGTACAAAGGGAAAGAGTTCCAGGAGTTCTGTACCAGGGAAGGAATCAAGAGAGAGTGGACTGTTCCCTACAACCCACAACAGAATGGGGTTGCTGAAAGGAAGAATCGGTCTATATCAGAGGCGGCAAGGGCTATGTTGTATGACCAGGATATACCACATTACTTATGGGCAGAGGCATGTAGTACAGCAGTATACATACAAAACAGGGTTCCACATAAGGTATTGGGCAAAATGACACCAAAGGAGGCATTCTCAGGGAAGAAGCCAGATGTCAGCCACTTCAAGATATTTGAGAGTTTGGCATATTGTCACATTCTAGGTGCTACACGTTCCAAGTTAGATCAGACTGCAGAGAGAGGGTACTTTGTGGGGTACAGCGAGACCTCAAAGGCATATCGGATATTTATTCTAGGGGCCAGGAGGATTATATTCAGGCGTGATGTCAAGTTCATGGAGGACAAGGCATTTAGAAGGTCCAAAGATTTTCCAGCAGATGATCAGAGTGAGCAGCCAACAGAAGCTCCAAGGATTGAGCAATCAGATCAGGGACAGCGAATCTCGAGTACAGTGACTAGTACAAGCACAGGCTCAGGTAGTGAGAGTTCGCAGAGTATGGAGCAACAGATGCATCAGATCCAAGAGATGCATCAGGAACACATGGGGGTTGATATTTCATCCTCTACAGTTGGTAGCAGTAACCAACAGGATACTCAGGAGTTTGTGGGAGCTCCTAGGACGAGTAATAGGCAGCGGAGACAACTAGCCAGGTATAATGACTATATGGCTTTAGTTAGTCAGTTGGTAGATAGCGAGCCTTCCAGTTATCAGGAGGCTACACAACAGCAAGTGTGGCAAGATGCAATGGTTGAGGAATATACCTCAATAGTGTAGAACGATGTGTGGGAGGTTGTGCCTAGACCGACAGATAGGGCAGTGGTTGGATCTTGCTGGATCTATAAGATCAAGCACGGTGCAGATGGTAGTATCGAGAAATACAAGGCAAAGTTTGTGGCCAAGGGTTTCTCTCAAAAGGAGGGAATAGACTATGAGGAGACATTCGCTCCAGTGGCTAGGTATACTTCTATACGAGCTGTGATCTCTCTTGCAGCACATATGGGATGGAAGATCCATCAAATGGATGTCAAGACAATGTTTCTTAATGGTGAATTGAAAGAGGAAGAATACATAGAACAACCAGAGGGCTTTGTAGCACACAACAGTGAAACCCACGTGTGCAGATTGAAGAGAGCTTTGTACAGACTCAAGCAAGCTCCCAGGGCATGGTATGAGTGCATTGATGAATACTTGTAGGGATTGGGCTTTGTGAAGAGTGAAGCGGATGCTAATCTCTACTACTTGGTAGTTGGGGGTGAGATTCTCATTCTTGTTCTATATGTGGACGACTTGTTTTTAACAAGTTCACTGGGGCTCATAAAGGAGTGCAAGAGGGACCTTGCAGCAGAGTTCGAGATGAAGGATTTGGGGCTTATGCACTACTTTCTAGGCATGGAGGTATGGCAGACAGATGGTGTGATTTTCCTTGGACAAGGGAAATACTGCATTGAAATCTTGAGGAGGTTTGAGATGGAGGATTGCAGAGCCATGTCTACTCCTATGATCACGAATTGGAAGAAGGTAGACTCATCCAGGGAGAAGGATGTAGACCCCACCTTATACAGACAGTTGATTAGGTCTCTCATGTATTTGGTCAACACCAGACCAGATATATCCTTTGCAGTAAATTCTCTTAGTCAGTTCATGGTTGAGCCGAAGAGAATGCATTGGATAGCGACAAAGCATGTGTTGCGGTATTTGCGTGGTACAATCGAGTATGGGATCAAATATACTCGAGGTGATGGTATCAAGTTGATAGGCTATACTGACGCAGATTGGGCAGGCAGTACAATGGATAGGAAAAACACTTCAGGGTGTTGCTTTAGCTTGGGATCAGGAGTTGTCTCTTGGTATAGCAGGAAGCAGAAGTCCGTGGCCCTGAGTTCTGTAGAGGCAGAATACATAGCAGCTAGCATGGTGACATGTGAGGCGATATGGCTTCAAAAGTTGCTGGTAGCATTGTCAGGTCAGAGGGTTGAGACTACAGTGATACACTGTAACAATCAGAGTTGCATCAAGTTGTCTGAGAATCTGGTGTTTCATGATAGGTCTAAGCATATAGACATCAGGTATCATTTCATCAGGGATTGTGTACAACGGGGGATTATTCAGCTACAGTATATACCTACAGATCAGCAGGTAGTAGATATTATGACAAAGGCATTGGGGAAGGCGAAATTCATCTTCTTCAGAGATATGTTGGGTGTTATGCAGAACACCTTCCTCGCTAAGAGGGAGTGTTAATTTAATATTGTAGCTCGGATAGTTGTTTCTTCAATTCCAAGAATTAGCATTTAATTCTTGAGACTTCTAGATAGAAGTTAGTTAGGTTTATATATTTAATTATTTAATTAAATAATTGATTCCTCTAGAGACTTCTAGAAACTAGTTAGTTAGGGTTTGTTAGAGTCTAATTAATCTTAGCCATTGATTGAGATTAAATCTTGGCCATTGGTTTTCCAATGAGAATAGTTTAAAAGGGGGTCATTGGACATTTGGAGAACACACATTGATAGACACAAGTTGTAGAAATATTTGCAGTGATAGCAAGGGCGCAATGATAGCGTTGGAGGCAGTAGCAGGAGAAATTGAGAGAAGAATTTCCGGTGAAGAATATTGCCGGAGCTTTGTCAGTGAGAGGCAAGAAGGGTCTTTTTGTATCTCTTGATTTGCTGAAGATTAATATAATTCCTCATCTGCAGTACTGGTTTTCCCTCCGGGGTTTTTCCAAGGACAATTTGTCCAAAAATATTGTGTTTATTAGTTTGCATGTTTTCTTTTCTATTCCTGTGAGTTTTATTTGTGAAGTTGCAGTTGTATTATTTTTCAGTATTTATTGTGAATTAATTTTCGGTAGTCAAATAATCTTTATAGATAGGAGATTTATAATCAGTAACTGCAATAGATTTTTCACACCAACACATGGCAATTCCATCTATCACATGTAATCCACACCATACAGTTAGATAATTGGTGGTTTCCTATCCATATATGCTACAACCATGTGTACTATACACATGTCAACATAGGCATGGCTATCAACTACTAGTACCACCTATAAATACTAACACTATACACCTTGTATAGGGGAACCATGATAGGGGCATGTAACTTGGCAATTCAACACTTGAATCTAGCACTCTTATCTAGTGAGTCTAACACTTTAGCTACACATCCACCTATCTACATGTTATAGGAATCTGATATCACCTTCCAAATAATTTAGGAAACTTAAAAGATATGTCTCATCCTTTTTTTGACCGTGGGGATTATCATCATCTACCTTCTCTATATAATAAATATCTTATGTATTTATCCCTATACATATTAATTTCTAAGTTCCATTGTGTATTCTATAACTCGTAATATCATTTAGGAGATTATCATTACTCAAACAGGCTATGAATTGTCCTCTAATTATCTTATAGGCTTGAATCAAATTATTTTCTAGGATTCCTTATGAAATGCAAAGTAATTTATTCTTTCCTTGAATAATGATGTAAGCAAGCGAGTTTAAATGTGCTATGAAAAATATAGAGATTGCTAAACATTTTTGTGTTATGATAGTTAAACCTACATGTTTGTTTCTTCACTAAGATGTAATTCCTATATGTTTATCTTAACAATATTTATTTCTCAAATATAAGTTTGGGCTAGAACAACAAGTGAAAAGGGGTTTCAACAATGTTTTTAGATTATTTTTTGTGAGGTTAAAAATTGCATACCCTATAATTTCGACACTACAAATTTTCCTTGTTTTAGCATCCAACCTCATATCATGTCTTTAAGGCTCATTAGGCCTAACATTTCACTTTATCCCATCCTCAAATACTAATGTGGTTTAATGTTCATATGTTTTCAAGACTTTCTTTATTTGTAGATGCTTCATGTGGGTTTTTGGTATCATTTTTTATTTTGTAAATTTTTTGGCCCCATTATACTTGGACACCAATGTGAGAACACTAACATCCTATCATAATACAATTATACATCAACCATTTATTTCCAAATATGTCTCCTTTTAACTCATATACTTGCATGCATGTGTGATCCATTGGGTGAATCTCAATTATCATTTTCTCCATTTGCATGCTTTTTTATCTTCCTCCTAGCAAATTTTTCCCTCTTACACTTTTACATGTGAATTCATAACTATCAACAACATCCTTCCAACCTTCTTGAGAAAAAATACTACAATTTGTGTTGTGAACTTAGATATTGGGATCCTTGCACATAATCTCTTTTCAACTTGGATTTTGAGCTTATACATTGAAAAATCATTGTTCACAACCATTTCAACTCTTGTTCTCATTGGTCTAGGTGATTTTGTTATAGTATATATATTTTCACATTTTATTTAATCATTTATCATGCCTTCATTTCATAAAAGATTTGAATATTATCTTTATGTTACTACGAGATCTATTATGTCTGTTGTCTAGTCTTGCACTTTGTTCGCACTTTAAGGGACTCCATTTCCTTTTTCTCTTCCTATACAAGCTAGGGTGCTTGATTCCTTATAGACATATGGCTTAAACACATATAGTTTTATCTCATTTTATTTTTCTGAAGTTCTAAACACACATAGGCTTAAGAGCACTCATAATTTAATCTTCCTCATTCCATTAACAACCCATGAAATTAACTAGGGGCTTGTTCATTCATGACATGCTCCTAAGTAATCACAATATTCACTTCTATTTAAAAACATGTGTTTTGTTTCTTTATAATCACACAAAGGTTTACATCTCTTTGTGCTTCCTTCATAACTTCATTATTTCGTTTGACTTAGATAATGCTAGATTATTTGGTGTTGTTGTGTATTTACTTGAGCATTTATAGTGTTTTATGTTTGCCATTTTCATCTTCTTTTTAATAGGTAAGATTCAGTTTATACTAATATCAAAAAAAGGATTTATAGTTTCGAGCCCCTAGCTATGGGTAGTAGACCGCCATTACAAACTTCCACAAAATTTCAAAAGGACTGCACAGGGTCGAAACCAACCAGCCAACCACTAGTGCATTATAACCTATAACTATGGACTGTGACAAAAAAGAAATAGCTACATACTTGACTTAGACATAAACCCTTCCATACATTTATCACCGGGATAATCAACCATAGGAGAGACTAAACCCACATAATTACTAGATATTTTGCTGAGCAAACACATAGAACTCATACTTCTAGGACGAATTGGAAACCATAGTCAAACATAACTTCTTCTTTAGGAATTCAGCTCCTGCAACAAGCAAACAACAATGCTCCACCAATTCTAGGCCATTTATTTCCAAAAGAAAAGGATAAAACTTTACGAGGGCATTTAGGTCCTCCAAGAGCACAAGGTCGCGTGGATGAGGGATGTCAATGCCAATCGAAGTTGTAGCTAGAGTTGTTTCTAGACCCACTAAAAAATCCTTATTGAAAAGATGCTTCATTATCACCCTTGCCTCGGCCTTAGAAACCCCCACATCTAGTAAACCAGCCTAAACTCGAGAAGAGATGTTGGAGTCCAACCAATATCCCTCAACATCTACCATGAAACCCTTTCCAGTTAAACATTTTATTGCTGCAAATGTGAGGTAGTCCAAGTGATGAATGATTTGACTGAGTCGAAGAGAGGTCACCAGACCTAGGAAAGCCATTTTCCTTTTTAAGCTCTATAGTTGGACATGCATGTCCATGTGGCTAGTGTCAAGTTCCTTCACCGAGACCTACAAAATAAATCTTCCCATGCCCAAACTGAAAGGAATGCCAAAACTTGACATGCCCTTGTGGTGGGAGGAACGAAAGAGTATTAGAGTGCTAACGAAGAAATGCCTTGAAAGCTTGGCCACACCACCTTTAATGAGTTACCCGAACGTCGTGCGCAACAAAAAACATCTGTAGTAATCCGAAGGAAAAGCGTTGTTTGACAAGACAAATCAAGAGTCGTACGCAGAATGATGAGAAAACCACCTTGAAGAAGGATCTAGAATGCATTTGCCACCTTAAACACCCATGTTGAGTCCCACATCACCTAGAGCCTCGCCAAAGAGCCAAACAAAATCCACCTCAACACTCGTAGTTGTGGCCACTCCACACAATCCTTTGTTGAGTGGTACCCACCCATCCACCCACAACAATTTGTGTCAAGTAGTGCCTTCACAGTTATTAATCTCCTTCAGAAAGATCCCATAAGATCCAAGATTCAAAAGGAGATTCGCATCTAGATTACCCTCTCAAAAAATATGGTTGAGCTCATAATTTTTAAATTTTTTGAGCGAAGACAACGTAACTTCAAGAAGAGCCTCCAATTTCCAGTTTTTTAGGTGCCCCATGCACAATGCATTGATGATTATCAAAGAATCACCCTCAATCACCACGTTCCTCAAATTTAATTCCACACACAATTGTATGCCAAGAAATGTTGCCTATAGTTTTTCCACATTGTTTGTGCCCCAGTTGAGAGGTTGAGCAAGCTTACCCACAACATCCCCCAACCAATTCCTAATAATACAACCAACACTAGATTGGCCTGGGTTGCCTCTCGACGCTCCGTCAAAGTTTAGTTTATACCACCAATGATCTAGGGGTTGTGATTTGACATTCTTTCATTCCTTGTTTACAATAGGCCCCCTAGAGCCAAAGCAAGGGGGAACCTTCAAAATCATTCCAGGCCTGCATCATCTTTGCATCCCAATAGGAGAAGGAAGTTGTTGTTTGAAGGAAGTTGTTGTTTGACCCAACCTTGTAGCTCTTGAATTAACTAGCTCCACTACACAAGCTTGAACCTTATTAAGAAAGGATAGTAAAGCCAGTGCCTCATCCTGGAAGATCTGTTGGTTTCTTTCTTTCCACACCTCCCAAAGAAGTAAAGAGGGGCAAGACCACCATAGGCCAACAAAAATAGAATTGCTACCAAGTTTTAGCTAACTGTTGAACCAACTCAAAATATTACCTGGCGAGGTAGTACTCAGATTTAGCTTGGCGCATAACCAATTCCAACACTTGACTGTGAAGGGACAATTGAGAAAGAGATTCAATCACTCGTCTCCTTCACGGATTTACAAAGCACACACCTAGACAGGCCATTAAAGCCAAACTTCTTAAGTCTATTTGCAGTCAAGACTCTACCTTGAATCGTAGCCTAAGAGAAGATGCCAGCTTTGGGGAGGCAATTGCTATTCCAACACAAATCACTAGGAAAAGTTGACACTAGACCCAACTACTTTTCTAGAATGTTGTAACCATCCCATGCACTGTAGACGCCCGAGGTTGCACCACACCATCTCAAAACATCTTGGCCATCCCTAATACAAAGAGCCTGCTTCTCGAGGACTTATTTGAAGGCTAAAAATTCATTGTTGTTGAGGCCCAACTACCTGGGATTCTTCCAACACTAGACTAAAAGACCATCCACTCTTTCAATGTCCAAATAATCCCTCACGTGGCTGCCCCACACAAGCTTTGTCACCTCCCCAACATTTCTCAAAGCATCACAATCATCCAACTTACTAAAGCCGCCCCAGGAGTCCTCCCAAAAAAGAGCCAAGCTTCTGTCCATGATATCCCATGAAAGGAAATTCAAGATCAAATCACTGTAGTTACAAATGAAGTTCCAGATGCGCAAGCCCTTTGGGAGAGATAGAGTTGTGAAAAAACTTGTTGCCCTTACCTACAAATATTTTGCCTTTAGAATTTTGACCCATTTGAGATCCTGTCGAGCATACATTTTCCAGGCTAATTTAGCTCCTAGAGCCTTATTTTGTAGCGCTAGATTCTTTAGTCCAGCCCCAACTTCCTCCTAAGATCTGCAATTTTTCTCCCACTTTATTAAAGGTAAATTATTCTGATCCAAACTACCCTACCAAAAAAACCTCTTCATCTTCTAATTGATCTTGTTGCTCGCTCCCCTCGATAGGGGAAGGCAACAAAGCATATAAATTGGAAGGGCCACCACTATAGACTTGATTAAAGGGTGAGCCTTCTAGCCCAAGAAAGCCACCACCCTTTCCATGAAGAGAGCTTGTTCTCGAATTTTGTGACCAGAGGATCCCAAGGATTCCCAAGCAACACTTTGGACACCAACGACAGGCCAAATTATTTACATGGTAGCTTGCCCTTTCTAAAATTTAAAACTTACAAGATTTTTTTTTCCAAGGTGGAGTTAGTAAAGAATAAAAAGGCTTCATATTTATCCAATCTTACCTCTTACCCAGAGGCCCGAGAGTAATCTTAAAGGATCCTTTTGAAGACCCTCGCCTCTACCAACCCCGCATAGCCAAAAAGCATGTTGTCGTCGGCAAATTATTGGTGTGTCATAGAAGGCAACCCACTAGTGACTTGTATTCCATTTAACTCCCCTAGACCCACTTCCTAGGAAAACGACCTACCAAGAGCTTCCACCATAATGATGAACAAGAATGGGGAGAGGGAATCACCCTGCTTGAGGCCACGAGAAGCTCCAAAGAAACCTTGAGGGGAACCATTTACCAGGACCGAGTATATTGGGCAAGAAATCCAACTAAAGATCCAATCTAGCCATAGGGGATGAAAACCAAAGGCATCCATGATCTTGAAAAGAAAATGCTAATTCACCTTTTCATAAGCTTTTTTTATATCCAATTTCAGAAGCATGGATTGCCTTCTAGTGCAGGAGATTGAGGGAATGGATTCTTGAGCGATAATCAATCCATCATAAATTAATTTTCCAGGTACAAAGCCTGTATGTTCTTCATATATTATATTGGGGAGAATAACCTTAATCTGATTGGCCATCACTTTTGCCAAGATTTTATAGACTGTATTATAGAGAGAAATAAGATGAAATCCCTCCAACCTATCCTGTTTATCCTTTTTTGGGATTAGAGCAATGAAAGTGTTGTTGAACTCCTTAAGAACTCGCCCTGAACCTCTAGAATCCTCTAAAGAAACAACAACATCTGAACCAACTATGTCCCAACAATGTTGAAAGAAAGAGGTAGGGAACCCGTCGAGACAAGGGGACTTGTCTGGATGAAATTGAAAGAGAGCAATCCCAATCTCTTCCTTTGAGAATATCTTATTCAAAATCATTTTTTGTTCATTTGTGACCAACTTTGGGATACTCCTCAAGAATTTTTTTTGTGGCCCAACCTAGAGCCATCCCAATTATTTAGAAGGTTTTGGAAAAAAGCAACAATCGCCTCAACAATATCGTTTGGTTTATCCAATGTTCTCCATCCGCCAATTTGATACAACAAATTTTGTTAGCTTCGTGTCTAGCCTTAGTGGAGTTATGGAAGAATTTGGTATTTTTATCTCCTTCATCTAGCTAGAGCTCCTATGACTTCTGGCACCAGTAAGTTTCTTCTTTTGATAAAAACTCGCTAAGATTTTTCAACAAATCCTCTTGCAAATATTTTGCATTTTCCATTCCCAACCGAATGACTTCTTTGTTCAACAACCTCAACTCCTCTTCAATTCTTTGCTTCTCCTCAAATATGTTCTTGAAACACAACTAGTTTCACTCCTTTAGCTTGAGTTTCACTTGTTTCAATTTTGTAGCCAGAGTGAACATTTTAGAACCCACCACTGAGTGATAAGAGGCATGAAGTTCAGATCCTTCATCCACATTCGTTCAAATTTGAAGGGGAATCTTCTCGAGCAACACTCACCCGTAACCTACCAAGAAATGATCTGATCCCGAGCTTAAGAGAATTCTACTTTCCAAAGTGAAAGGGAAGGCACCCATATTACCTCTAAAAAAGAATCTATCCAACTTCTCAGCAATGGAACAAAACCCAAGCTTCCTATTGGTCCATGTGTACAAGCCATTTCCATAGGAATCTCAAATAATTGATTCATCTCCATGAATGCTTCAAAGTCAATTTGTAATTGAAGCCGCCTAGTCACCCCACCATACTTGTCAATCGCATGCAAAATGGAA
Source organism: Sequoiadendron giganteum (assembly GCA_007115665.2). Lineage (NCBI taxonomy): Eukaryota > Viridiplantae > Streptophyta > Pinopsida > Cupressales > Cupressaceae > Sequoiadendron > Sequoiadendron giganteum. The sequence goes on along the minus strand of CM021103.1, from coordinate 535,644,641 downwards.
TTGAAATCACCCCCAATTATGCAAAAGTCAAAGTCCACCTCAAAGCACAGGTTCTCAATTTCAATCCAGGTCCTTCATTTCTTTATGCATGTGTGGGAACCATACACATTGACCACTAGGAAACACATATTCAAAGAAAAGCTCTTGAATTTGCAAACCAACCATCTACTACCGAACACTACCTTTTCCAAAGAAACCTTATTGGGATGCCAAATTGTCAACAACCCACCAGCCACACCAACCGAATTAATGGCCAAAATCTTCCAAGATCCCATCCTCTTACCAAAAGACTCAACCTCCCCTTGATCCAACTTTGTTTCCTGTAGCATACAAACCTCTACCTGTGAAACATCAATGTGATGTTTCACCAGGCACCTTCTGTTTGGGGCATTGAGGCCCCTAACATTTCGGGTTAGGAGTTGCATTTATCTTAAGGAACGGGGTCTCCCTTCCCTACTTTAATCATCTCCATGATCTTCTTTTGACCATTTTCCTCTCCATCAATCTTCAATTTCTTTGCATTAGGTATTCTCCCCCACCTTTTATTTTCATCGTAATTTGGAGAGGACTTTGCCACTTCTTTCTGGAGAATCCCCAACTTCCTACCTCGACTGGGCTAGAAAGACCTTCACTTCTTCAAGAAATTGCTCGACCTCATCCTCACCAACCATAGCAAGCCAATCTACATCTAGGTTTGGATCGTTGTTGAAAGGATCTATAGCCGCTTCTTTTCCTTCTTGAGCCAATTCAACTAGCTCCTTGCTGACTTCAATCAAGGAGTTGAGATTCTCCATTCTTATTTAGTTGTCTATCAGATCCATCACATCACTCATTTTATTGTTTAAAGCCTTGTTCAGATCCCGAGGATCCAAAGTCTACACCACTTCAACAGAGTCAGCCCTGCCAACCTCAGGGTGAAGCTCATCACCGAAGACATCCATTGGTCCCATATTCCCCACCAATCTAGCATCACTAGGCACTTTAAGATTGGGAGCCCAGTTAACCTTAGTGTCATAATCACAAGAAGAATCCCATGCTTGCCAACCCAAGGTTCCAATCCAATGCCCACCCATCATAGGCTCGAACACTAAAGATTGTTTCAAAGTGCCCCAGTTTGTATAGATCTCCACCTCCTTCCACCTAGGGCTACTAGGTGGGTTCTCCACACATAGTCACACATGGCATCCTATCCCATCTTCATCTGACCATTCTTTCACACAAATGAACTTGCCAAGATTATTGTCGATCTCCTCCAAAATATGAGCCTACTAGAATTCCAATGGAAGGTGCGAAAGTTTATACCACTCATGAATATACTCCAACTGATGTCGAGAAGGATCAAACACAAATTCCCACTTACAAATGTAAAAGCCATGCCCATCCATCAGTCAAATCCCATCTAAGATTTTAGATTGGATGGAAGGCGAGGGGCAAACAACCACAAAAAACCTATTTTCCAAGAGTTTGAAACTCATATCTAGACCCCAATGACCTTGCCACCATCTGATCAAGGAATCCTAGTTAAAGTTCAAGCCAAAACACTTCATGATTAGCCCTAATTTTTCTAGGCACTCAATCGAAGGGCCCAAAAACTTAGTGCTAAAAACCATGGTCCACTGAAAAGCTTGCTCTAGTCTTGCACCTTGCAATCTAGAGGAAGTGTTGAATCTAGGGCTACCTCTGCCTCCTCTATCTGAGGCCCTAAGTACACCAAATTGGGAGATTGCATCGCTCCTTTGACCCCCTGATGGGTCGTGCCTGTCGTGCCAGTTGCGGTGACGATTGAAACCTTGCCTTTGCCACCCAAACCAAAAATTTCCACTACGATCATTGGGGTTATTCTATCGAGGTTGCTTGCCCCAAGCCTCTAACCATGCTCGCTCATGATTTTTTTTAGGAGGGACCTCGCGGATCACCTCAGCTTCCCATGATAGATTTTTAACGCCCTTTTTGTCACCATCCTTGCCCGAGCCATGAAGAAAATCTCCTCCCTGAACTAGAGCCACCACCTTCTCCAGGGCTTCACCTGTTTTCATGATTTCACACCTCTCGCTCTACTTCTCCATTTAATCTTCTATATAACCTGTTCCCTATTTTCATCTTTTGTTGTACAAGATGTATGAATTCCATGTAGAAATTTTCATTTTCTACCTTTTTTGATGACATTGTAGAAGTTAGATGACAACACAATGATGAGACAACAATATGAGCACACTACTATCCATACCTAAGAGCTTTTGAATTTACTTTATATGTTCCCTATCATATCTTATTTATTATTTTGTAATTATTTTTGAGATTCTATTTTTGTAGCTCTATATTTTACATTTTCTCAATGAATATTGTGTTTAATGAACAAACATAGTTTAATTATGTACAAGTAGCTTAAATTTTATATTAATTTTTTAAAGGACCTAATTAGAAGCTTGATAAACTTTATGACTATTATTTGTACAAGGGGTTTATGGGGCTTTAAATGGTAGTTAAATGCATAAAAAATAGTTTTTTAAGGGAAAATCACTATTTGACAATGGGCAATAATCTAAGTACAATTTTTTTCATCATTTTGATAATAGATGAGCACAAACTTGGCATATTTTAGTGGATTTTATAGGACTATGGTTGAAAAAGATTCAAAAAGTGTTTGTGACAATGAAAATAATAGGATGATTCTAGGTTTTTAACTGCTAACAACCAATGATCGATTAAAATGATTTTTGAATAAGGGTTTGTACAGTCTAAAGATAGTAAAATGGTTTCTTATAGTTAGAAACAATCTATGATAATGGTTGCTACAAGGATGTTCATGTAATGAATGAAAGAAACACATTAAAGAAATGATAATCCAATCTAAAATTAATTATTTTAAAACCTATATCAATATAAAACTATTTCATTGACCATGGATCATGGTCATTCTTATTTGATTGTTTATAATGTTGACATGGTTTGATGAAAAGCAATAATTTCTTTTGTTTTTAAAATTAAATGAATACCTACTTCTTTTGTGTGTGTATAAGGTGATAATGAATGATAGAGCTCTCCTCCCAGGAGCATGAGGTTGCAAATTATAGTTTTGAATGTTTTATTTTACCATTTCTAAATTCTTTGATCATTTAACCACTGAATTACATGAAGGTTGATCTTTCTTATATAAGCTCATTGTGGCCTCAAATTCAATTTTACCATTAAACACACTAGATATTTCATCTTATAAGTGACACTTTTAAAATGCTCAAATTTCATTAAAATCATTCTTAAAAAAGTATCTCCTTTCTTACTATAGTTATTAAGTTCTAAGATGAGAAAGGAAACATCCATGGGTGTGATCTAATAAAAGAGATCATAATTGTAATGAAAAAAATTACATACCTTACACTTTTCCCCTTTGTTTTGGACTCACTTTGATAAGCTTGTCCTTTATGTAATGTCTAGTGTACAAGTGGCATATTTTAGTGTGAAATTTGGAAAATAACCTAAGCCTTGTTTGATTTTATTTATACATGCTACCATAAACCAATTATAATTATTTGATACCCATTCATTCTCCCATGTCATTTTTGCAATCATAGAGTTTACCTAGATTACATATATGATGTGGAAATTACCCTTGGAAACCTTTAAAATTTAAATTAAAAACCAAGACCTTATTGATTCATTCCTCCCAACCATTATGAGCTAAGTAAAGTGTGAAAAATATGTTAAATTATATGTTAGGGTATTGTATGCAAAGACTAACCTAGGAATAAAATATCATATTTGTCGATTTTATCTCTAAGGAGAGAGGAAGGTGGGGGCTCTAGTCGCACGTGTGGAAGATATGGTTTTGCATTGGTGGGAGTTTCTCAGGCTATCATGGAGGAGGATTGGCTCTACTCCATGCTCACTTATCATTCTTTGGCGGTACGACCCTCACTACCCTTTGCTTTCCTTTATTCTCACTTGCTTTCATTTGTCGTGGGTGTGATTAGTTTTACTTTTGGTTTGTTCTGCATTTGTTACCACATGTGTGGTAGTCTAGGTGCGGTGGTTTAATTATGGAGGGGGATACAAACCCCTCATATGATTTATTAAATGGGCATGAAAAGTCCAACACAAGCAATGTTAAATCCAAATCATTCAAGGACATTGTCGTGGGTGAAATAAACTGCTTGCCACAAGGTGCTAAATTTGTGGTTGAAGGTATTAAAGATGTTGAGCCTGCAAGAAGGGAGGAACAAGGTAAGCACACCTTGAATCCCCCCCAAAAAATGGCCTTGATTCCAAATGAGGTGCTTGATGATGCAATTTCAATTGAAGATAATAGGCTTTCAAAATCTACAATTTTCTTCGTTGTCATTGATACTACTAGGGTTCTGAAAAGGAAATACATGGATGAGTTGTTTCACAATGTGTGGGAGAAAAAAATAGGGTTTCAATTTTATTATTTTAGGATGATGCAAAAAGGGTTGTTTGTATCTTTCTTTAATAATCCTAAATCTAAAGAATAAATAGTTAGAAAACAATTTTGGCATGTTAGGAAAGTAATTTTCTGAGCCCTGGTTGAATCCCTAAAGGAAGGAATATTAGCATTATCTAGCCTGAGATGGTTGGTAATTAAGCATGTTCATCCCAGGTTATGGAAATTTGTGTCACTCCTACTGGAGCCTTATGGAAATAATTTAAACTTGGATGATTCCAAAGCATCGCTTCCACATTCAAATGCTTTGGTCACACTGTATCCAAGAGTTGATCTCCCTAAATAAGTTGGAAATAAATCGAAAAATGAAAGTTTTATCTGGGAAATTGAAACCCTGTGAGGTCTCAATGCTTGCTATTTATGTCAGAGAGAAGGAAACATTAGAAGGAATTTCCCTCTAATCAGAAGGAAAAATAAAAATAGCTCTGCCCTTGGCGGAGGAGATAAGAATTTTGTCTTGTCCCCAACGAGTTCAATGGAGGTAGAAGTAATGGAAAATAATATGGAGGAAACTGTTGATTGCAGTCTCAATCTGGAAGAAGTAGAAAATATTTATCCCTGAGCCCTAATTCTATTGATAGGGAAAAATGCAATCCCCATGTGCAAATAGGGGCGGAGATAAAATTGCAAGATAATGTGAATAGTAGTTCAGATCGAATTTCCAATCATTTGGAAACCCTAATGCAAGAAATAAATAACTCCCTCCCTAGTGAAGTCCTGGAGGTGGAGGGACTATGCCAAGGAAATAATAATATCCTATTGGGGAATGCTTGTTCTCCCCACTCTAATGGTGAAAAGGAAACCAAAAACAATGCCAAAATGAATGCTCAACAATTAGCTTTGCTAAAAATTAAACAAATTACCAGACCAAAAGAGGATAAAGAGAAACTAGTAAAATAAATTTATACATTTAACTCAAAAAAATTTAAGGAGGGAAGTAATCTTAACTAAATTTTTTCTAAACAAGCTGCAAGTGAAACTGAGACAAACAAATTGGATACATCTTCGCATGTTAAAATAATGATAAATGAATTTGAAGGGCATAAATCTTGTCCAGTCTTTTGAGAGGGAGTTGAATGGGGAACTACCCATTATAAATGGTAAGGTATCACTAGCACCTGATGCTCCTACCACTATATACTTGATGAAGGACAATGAAAGAGTGGGTGAAATTGAGGTTCCCCAACAAGAGGTAGCTTCTCTTAGCATTTTTGATGGAGTGACAACCTCTGATGGCTTCACCTCACAATCTAGTATGGAATCTATAGATGATGTAGGAGGCTTCTCTACTAAGGATACCATTGAAGGGGAGGAGGTTCCCATAGAAGTAATAATGAAACAAACTAGGAAATATAGAAAGAAGAAGGTCTTGAAGAACACCAAACCCAATGTGATCAAATACCTCAACCATCTGGCAAAAGAAAAGAGGAAAAAGAATAGTGGGATAATTCTAGTGCCCACTGCTAGGAGAATTGAGACAAAAAGTAGACTTCCTAAATGTTTTGATAACTTCAAAATTTATAAGGACCCCCCCCAAAGACCAGTATTAATGAATATAAACTGCATATATTGGAATGTGAGGGGATTAGAATCCCCAGATAGGAATCATGTTGTAAGAAGATTCCTAGCCCAAAGGAGGGAAAAAGATGTAGTTCTCTACTAAGAAATTAAAGCCATAGGATTTATTTTGGAAGCGAACCTGATGGTTATCTGGAAAGAGGCCTCTCAGTTTTCCACCAAACATGAAAGAGGTAAGGGTGGCGCTTCTATTCTTTTGGCCTAGTAGTGGACACAATTTGTGACATATTCTTGTGCATCTCCTTGTAATCGAGCAGTTTGGGTCATCATTAAAAAAAAGGATGCTTGTTTTGGTATATGTTTTGTTTATGATCCTAATGATTATAAGGTTTGGATTCAGTTATGGAATTGGTTGTACAATGTGCAAGACATCTCATTGATTGACTTAAAATTTTTGGAAAGAGGGAAAGACAAATAGGGGGGATTTGGCATGGACTGGAAAGGTAATGGAAGGTTCTATTAACAAAGAATGAAAGCCAAATTGAAAATTGAGGATCCCATAGAGGGGAAAAAAGGAGATTGTGCTAATATTTGGTACACACGGTGTAATGAATAGAAGGGGGGAAGGAGGATCTACTATAGACTAGATAGGTTCTACATGAGCAAGTTCTTCTTCTTGGTGATATCGATGAAGGGAGGGTGCAAGGTAGAGGTAACTCCTTATTCCCTCTCTGATCATCACCCCATAAGGGTGAAGTTTTTCCTTAAAGGAGGGCTAACTAAAGTGATTGGTAAAGGAGAGGGATTTATCCTCAACACCAATTTTCTAAAGGAAAAGGACTATAAAAATGCAATAGAGTCACTAAGACTAATCAACAAGTGGATGCACCAAAGATTGTATCCTATTGATAGATGGGAAATGAATGCAAAAGGATGGAAAACTTTGTTCCAAGCTATTGGTAAGAAGAGAGCCATGGATAGAAAAAGGAAGGAGGCTCTTCAACAAGATGAGCTACTCCAAGATGAAATCAAGCTACAGGAAATCCCCACAAATGAAAATCTAACTAATTCTCCAATCTTGGAAAAGAATAACCTAAGGAAACTTCAATCCATCAAGGTATTGAACTGGTTGGAGAATGGCGACAAGGGGATTGAATTTTTCTTTAGATACATCAAGGAAAAGTAGGCAAGAGAGAAAATTGACCAGATATGGGCTAAAGGCACATCTCTATCAAACCAAGAGGATATAACGAAGCAATTTTTTTCAGTTTTACAATAATATTTTCACCTCATAAGAGGGTAGTGAGGCCAATTGTAAGGCCAAGGAATATATAAGTAGATCATTCCTAAAAGAATCAAAGAGGATGTGGCAGTAGATCTTGGAAAAGAGATCACTAAGGATGAAATAAGGAAATCCATTATTTCACTGAAAGATGATAAATCACTAGGAGTAGATGGCCAATTGACTGAATTCTATAAGACTTTCATAGAGTGGATATGGGATGAATTATAATCAGTCTATAATGAGGCCCTTGATAGAGGTACCCTAGGAAAAAGTATTAAAAAAGGAGTAATTAATTTAATCCCAAAGGAGGGTGATTGAACCTTAGTAAAAAATTGGAGGCCTATCACCCTCCTTAATGTTTCTTCAAAGATCTTGGAAAAATTGTTAGTAGGAAGGTTGGCAGATGTCTTGCCCTCCTTCATAAATACTATTCAAACTAGTTTTATTAAGGGGAGATACATCTTGGAAAATATCATCACCAGTTGGGAAGCTATGGAATGGGCAAAGCAAACAAACCAAGAGGTTGCAATGCTTCTCCTAGATTTTGAGAAGACAAATAATAGAGTTGAATGGTCCTTTGTTAAGCTGGTCTTGGAGGCTTTTGGGTTCCCTAACTCCTTTTTCCACATGGTTAAAACTCTCTTCCAGGATGTTGCACAAGTTGATGTAAATGGAATTATCATTGAAGATTTCTCTCTGGAGAGGTCAATAAGGAAAGGGTTCCCCCTTGCCCTGACACTCTTTGTTATTTCTTCTGATACGTTGCACTATGTATTAAGGGATTGATCCTCCTCTCCAATGATTAAGGGCATCACCTTTCCTAATAGTAAGGAGCTCATCAAATTCCAGTTTGTTGATGACACGTCAATTCTGTTGAAGTTGGAGGAAGGGAACATGGTCAACCTCATGGGAAAGCTAGATATCTTTTTCCAAGCTTTGGGGGCAAAAATAGCTCCTGCTAAATCTTGCTTACTGGGATGGAAAGATGTCCCACCTAAATGGCTGAGGAATTTCGACCTCTAATGGGGGGCCTCAGAAGTTGGTAAGGTATTTAGGCATTCCCTTTGCCATCGAACCCAACCTAAAATAAATTTGGCTTTGGATAAGAGATAATATTGAAAGGAAAATTAATAAGTGGAACATGAAATACCTCTCCTTGGCTAGTAGACTACAAATTTGTAATTTTTTTTATCTTATTACAACATATACTTTGCCTTTGTTTTGGTTTTTAGCTCCTATCGGATGAATGACACCCAAAAAAGGATAAGGAATCTTTTATGGTCAAATGCGAAAGGTAATAGGAAAAGACACTCGGTAAGATGGGAGTGGTGCACCATTGCTAAGAATAGAGAGGGATTGGGTCTGAAGGACCTGAGACTAAAAGGAATTGCATTGGCATCAAAATGGATGATTGGTTCCCTAGATGGGGGAAGCCTTGGAAGGTACTCATTCAGAAAAAAATTTTAAATGCAGTTCCCAAACAAGCTAAATCATGGAAACTCCTGCCATTCAGTGATATCCTTAGTAGTGATCGGCCTATAGCACCTGTTGTTTCTATAGTTTTTAAAACTATATGGAAGGTATGGGAGGTGGTCAAAAAGAACTTAGCCAATTGTCACTTCACCAAGAATGGTAATAGGACCATCTTGGAAAATAGGTCTATCTGGTGGAACCTAAAGCATAAGGATAAACCCCTTGCCTTAATTCAAGGTTGCTCAGTGAAGAGTTGGGATAAAAAAGGAATCAAATATTTTAATGAGATCCTAAAAGATGGAAAGCTGAAATGAATTGAGTTTTAAATTCAACCTCCCTCAAAGAGATTGGAGGACATATACCGTCCTAAGAGAATCTTGCAATCACATCCAATTTCTTGTGGAGGTCAAATCTGACAACTTGCAATTTAAGGAATTTCAATGGCAAGATGGTAGCACATTAATGAAGAGAAATGGTAAAACAATATACTCCATGCTAATAAAAGAAATAGAAATAGCTGAACATGCTAATAAAGTATGGGGAATGAGCCTAAATAGGAACCAATGGCAAAAAAATTCAGAAAAACTAATGTAAAGAAGTAGAGGCAAATAAATCCTGCTTTAGATGGATTTTGTTACTATAGAAACTACCTATTAAAATTAAGCATAATGATATTGACATTTGTAGCCTGTGCAGGGTACCTGAAATAATTAAGCACAATTTCTTTGAATGTATTTTTGCTAAGGAAATTTGGAACCTTTTTAAAATAAGAATATATGGGGAAATAATGGTGAACCTATGCCTGATAAAATCTTGTTTGATCTTGATAATAAAATGAAAAAGGACATTGAAATTATATAGGCCATCTGGAAAGCATAGAATAAAGAAAAATTCAAGGGTCACATGAGGTTGCTTACTAAGTCTTATAAGATACTCACTTTATATAATGTTGCCATGCAAGTGTACATTATAGTGGAGCTATCAAAGGAGAATTTTTGGAGGTTTTTGGAGAATAGAGCAATAAACATTGAAATCCAAGAGGCAAGATATGGCCACACTTGGCAAGAAGGCCACCTAGGAGTGGACACATTCTTAAGAGAACTACAAGCATTCCAGAATGATCTAAAGTGGGGCCTAAAAAACAAAATAGTAGGGGTACATAATAGTAGGTCCTTGGTTGAGTGGCACACTGAAGTTGAGCATGAAGTGGACGAGACTCTGGATAACCTAAAGTATGTAGAAAAGGATAAAGGATTCAAGGGTGGCAATAGGGATGGGTGATACATGCAGATGGTATACAACATATCTTTTTTAATAAAGCCAATTTTTTATATCTGATATATACTCTAGTCCGGATTGTTTATTGTGTAATCTAGTCTACCTAGTGTATAATAGTCATGAGTACATGATGTAATTTTTGTATAGTTGATGTGATTTTGTATATCTTTGTAATCTAATATAGCAAGGAAAGGATGTAAACAGGGGATGATAATGCCCATATACAATGTTTTTAGACATACAGTAACACACTAGATATGCAATTTTTGCATGCTACTTCTACTATATATATAAAAAAGGATAGCTACCCTTTGCTCTCATAGAAGAAAACTGATTAAATACTACTTTTACCACTAAATGGGGCATAATTTCCTACAAATGAATTCCTTTTGGTTTGATTAATGCTAGAGAAACCTTCTAAAGAGCATTGGACATTTCATTTAAAGGACTAGTGAGTAAGATCATTATTATTTACATGGATGATTTAATTGTATTTTTTTAAAATAGTGGAGATCACATTTTTTATCCAAGGAAAGTCGTGCAAAGGTGTAGAGAGTCTAGAATTTCATTGAATCCTAAGAAATACATCTTTGGAGTGTCTAAGAGTAAATTACTAGGTCATGTTATTTCTTAGAGGGACCCAAATAGAATTGAAGCCATTATGAAACTATCCTTACCTAGTATAAAAAGATATTATTTTTTTTTTGTAACATCAACTTTATCCTAAATTTTATCAATGGATTTGTTGAGATTGTTCACCCATTAAATGATATGTTGAAAAAAATACTAAGGTTGAATAGTCAATTGAGGAAAAGCACACCTTTGCACAAATCAAAGAAGAAAATGTCAATGCTCCTATTTCAATTAGCGCTGATTATGCTAAGTCATTTTATATATATATTTTTTTCTGAACACTCCTACATTGTAATTTTGACACAAAAGAGGGAGATCAGAGATGAAAGTCCCATTGCTTTCATAAATGTGTCCTTTAAAAATATAAAAGTGATATATCCTAGCTTAGAGAAATAAGTATTTTCCTTGGTAAGATCTATGAAGAAGTTTAAACATTACATTTCAAGAAGAAATAATTTTTTTATAGTTCCTAACTAGGTGGTGGAATCAATGCTAGTGAAAAGTTAGCTAAGGGAAAGAATATGCAAGTGGATGTAGATCTTATAGGAGTTTAATTTTCAAGTACAACCAATGAATCTTAATAGAGGTCAAGGCCTTTCAAAATATTTAGTAGAGGTAGATGAATAGTTGGTTTGACAACAATATATGGTAGATTTCATTACAAATGATGATTGGTATAAAGATGTCAACTACTACCTACTCCAAGATAGGCATTCTGAAGTTTTGAATGTAGCTGATTAGAGAGAACTCAAAATATAGAGCAGAAACTATACGGGTTATTGGTATCTACAAGAGGAACTATGGGGGTGTGTACTTGATATTCTTGAATAAATAAGAAGTGAATTAGGTCCTTATAGATTTCACAATAAGTTTAGAACTAGGCATTGCTTTGGTCACACAACAACCCATCAAATACTTTAGGCAAGGTATTATTGGCCATATTTATTTAAATATGTGCACTAGGATGTGAAAATATGTCATTACTACTAGACTTCTACACATAAAGAGTGAATTCCTACCATGCCCTTGAAAATCATTCATGAGGTGCATTTTTTTCCCAATGGGGCCTCAATTTCATTGATATTATTAACCTAAGATCTTCTTATAGAAAAATGATTTATTTTGATAGCTACAAACTACTATACAAGGTGGATGGAATTCATTTCTTATAAGAACTACACCATCGAGCTAGGTATACATTTTTTCTAAGAATATATCATGACCAAGTATGGAATTCCTATTGCTTTGGTGTTATAATAATCATGCATTTTCTTCAACTAAATTATTACAATGGAATTTTGAACATAGGGTAGTTTGAAAATTTTCTTCCAATTATTATCCATAAGGAAATGGTGTTGTAGAATCTATAAATAAAAAATTGATCGATATTATTAAAAAAATATTAGAGAAAATCCTAGAGATTGTCACACCTAGCTAAAATATGCCTGATGGGTTGATAGGACTATGATCAAGGCTTCTTGAGGGACATCCCCTAATTAATTGGTTTATGGGATGGATCATGTATTTCATATGAATCTAAAAACTTCAACCTTACAATTTGTGAAGTTTTACTTAGAAATAGATAACAAAGTTGAAGTTAGATTGATGAATTTATTGAACCTAGAAGGAAAATGGGAATGTTGCCCTAAAACACATAGAAAAACATCAAGCAATGGTGAAAATATGGTTTAATAAAAGAACCAAGGTAAAATCCTTTAGGATATTTTATTTGGTCCTTTTATGGAATAAATCAAGAGAGAAGAAAGGTGGTCATTCTAAATTTGAAAAATTATGGTCAAGTCCTTTTTTTTTTTTGCTTGATAACATGCAGCGGAGCTGCAAAGAGAGTTATATTACTTAAATCAATAAAATTGACATGAGGTAATCAAGGATTCCAAGCTTCACTCAAAATACCATAGCCATCTCAAAACCTTCTTGGAGACCCGAACCTCCATTGCCTCAGTGGCCAATTTAGCCACTCAGAATATGATCGAAGATTGCCCATCTTATAAGCACCTCGATGGCCAAGCCTGCGCCAAAGTTTGTGTTTACCTACAACTACTTGAAGCTTTAACCATTAAGCAAGCCTCTTCATTAGCTGACTTGTAGACAAGTGAAGGCACAACACAACGAAAAACAAAAGTAGTGAGCCCCAAGTTCAAAATCAGGGGTGATAGTGCATCTGCACAGGAACCATACGCACCAACCATTGGGACTATAGGGAGGAAAAAAGGTAGTAGATATAGCCCATCTACAAAATATTTAGCATTCGGTACCCCATCTATGTAGGGGAAGCGTTCCAAGTACTCCAATTGAGCTTGCACTCCCACTGTCTAGGCCATTGAGCCATATATCCAGATAGAGTGTGACTTCATCTGAGGAGTGAAAAGTCACCCAAATGTCCAAAGACTCCTCTAGATGCTACCCTAGTCTAATGGAACCAAAAAAATTTCCATCCACAACCCAATTTTCCAGTTCATCTGCTTCATTATTGGCCTCCCTGAAGATGTGGTTAATTGTAAGAGCCTCAAAGCTTTTTAGCAGTTCCAGCGCCCTCTCCAACATTGCCTTCAATTTCCAATTAGGAATTGTTCCTATTCTTATTGCATTGACTGCTAATGTAGATTCACCCTCGACATCCACTTTATCTAACTCAAGATCCTTGCATAGTAAATTCCATGGATTAGAGAATTGAATTCTGCAACGTTGTTAGTGACTTCATCTAGGGGAATGTCCAGTCTGCCAACGAAGTCACTGTTCCACATCCTGATAGCACATCCGACACCAGAGGGCGCAGGATTTCCCCTTGAGGTGCCATCAAAGTTCAACTTGAACCAACCATTGGAGGGAAGTTGCCATTTTTCCTCCCTACGTTCATTGCAAGAAGCTTTTTCACCTTTCCCAATGTGAGGAGGGATTCGGATCCCATGCCATCTAAATCTCATTTGCCCATCCCATTCTGTGAATTTGTTTGTTTGGGTTGAGCATGTGTTAATTCTATTGTTTACCACCTCCACGATTGTTGCTTCCACCTTGTTTATAAAGGAATCAATTACTATTTCCTTGTCATCAAAGATCCACCTATTCTGTTTCTTCCATATCTCCCAAATAAGAAGGGAGGGACAAATAGCCCAAATGCTACTTATGAGGCCAATCGAAGGTCTAATTGGCCATCCCTTGAAAAGGCTCATGATGTCATTTGGGAGTGCCGTTATCCACCCCAATTTTGCGTAGAACCACCTCCAAAACTGTTGGGAGAAGGGACATCCAAGTAGCAGGTGATCAACACACTCTTCGTCCATTTTACATAGCACACACCAAGAAGGTCCCTCAAAGCCCAATTTTCTAAAACTTTTTGCAGTCAAGATTTTCTTCTGAGTGGTGGCCCAAGCAAAGACCCCAACTTTGGGCACATAGTTCTTGTTCCAGAATAAGTGAATGGGATTGTCAGACCTTGCCGCAAGATCCAGTCCAGCAACAGTTCTATCCCCGTCCTTGGCGTTATAGAGGCCATTCTTCAACCCCGCCCATATCAATTTATCTTCACCGCTTCTGAATAATAGCTTTCTTTGTTTGATCACCTCGGTTAGCAAGGCAACATCTTCCCTTAGAAGTGGTAGTTCTAACATATCTTTCCATTTCCAGCCAAGGGATGGATTATTCTAGAAGAATACCACATAATCCCTGACACTGTTGCCCCAATGTTGTTTAAGGTATGTTTTGGTTTGCTCTATTTTTATTTTATTGTCTAAGCTCGAGTGTCCTCCCTAGGAGTCCTCCCAGAACAATGTTGTTTCCCCACCGTATATGTCCCAAGACACATGGTCAACAATAACCGATCTGCAACTCAACATAAATTTCCACACCAAGACCCCTTAGGAGGATTAACAATCTTGACACTCTCAGCTGGATCATTGGAGTTAAGATATTTTGTTTGTAGTATTCTAGCCCACTTTAGTTTTGGTTCATTGAGAATTTTCCGAATCAATTTCGCAACAAGTGCTTTATTTTGCCAACTTTGATTCTTGAGTCCGACCCCACCATATTCTTTGGGTTTGCATATCTTCTCCCAAGATATGAGAGCCACTCTATCCTTTTCAACCAAGCCTTGCCAAAAGAATCTTCTCATCTTATGAATGATTTTTGTGTTTGCTCCATATGTAAGGGAAAGGTATGACAAAAGGTAGATGGGCAAAGAAGAAACCATTGTTTTAAACATCACTAATCTCCCAGCCCAAGAGAGCCAATGTCCTTTCCAAGAGTTCATTATTTTTTCCAATCTATTATTCAGGGGGTCCCATAATTTGGAGTTTCTCAACCCTTTATCAATAGGTAGACCAAAATAAGATCATGGAAAATTTCCTTTTTTGAATTTCAAGGTGTTTAGTATTTCCATTTCTTCCCTTAGGATAGTCAAAAAGAAGAATACCTCAGATTTATCGTGATTGATTTCTTGACCCGAGGCCTTGGCATATAGTGAGAGAAATTTTAGAAATTGTTGGGATTCTTTCCTCTTGGCTACTCCAAAGAGCATGGTGTCATCTGCAAACTGTTGGTGAGTGACACAAATGTTTCTTTCAACTGTTATACCAACTAGGTGCCTAGCAGATTGCAGATGACACTAGAAAGGGGAGATTGGATCTGCCATTAGTATGTACAAGAAAGGGGAGATTGGATCTCCCTACCTCAATCTTGTTGAGGCCTCAAAAAATCCTTCTGGTGACCCATTAACCAGAATAGAGTACCTGGGGCCCGAAATGCACTCAAAAATCTAATTAACCCATTGTTTATTGAATCCAAAAGCTTCCAAAACCTTACACAAGAAACACCAATCTAGCTTGTCATAGGCTTTCTGGATATCCATTTTAGTCATCATCCCAGCCTCACGAGTATGCTGCAAGGTATGTATCACTTCTTGGGCTATGATGACTCCGTCAAGGATTGATCTCCCAGAAACGAATCTAGTTTGTTCTTCTGAGATGATGCTGTGTAGCAATGTTTTAAGCCTATTTTCCAATACCTTAGGCAAGATCTTGTAGAGGGTGTTGCATAGGGAAAATGGCCTAAAGTCCTCCAACTTCGTAGCCTTCTCCTTTTTGGGGATGAGGACGATGAAGGTGTTGTTCACTTCTCCAAGCTTCTGGTTGCTTCAAGGGCTTCTGTTAATTCTGTTCCAAAGATAGTCCAACACTTTTGAAAAAACTAACAGGAAATCCGTCTGGACTTGGAGCCTTATCTGGGTGAAGTTGCTTGAGTGTTGTTTCTACTTCTGCTTGGGTGATTCTAGAGTTGAGAGCCTTATTCTGCTCACCGTTGATAATGTGGGGAATATGCTACAAAAGGATTTTTTGGGACGAAAGGTTTGGGCCCTCCCAATTGTTTAATAGAACCTGGTAAAAATTTACTATCTCGTCCCTGATTTCCTTGGGATTCTCAATTAGAAGGCCATTAGCTTTCTCCAATCTTGAGATTCTGTTTATGACTCTTCCCTGTTTTGTGATACTATGGAAATATTTCATGTTCCTATCCCCCGCGTCAATCCAATTTTCTCTGGATTTTTTCTTCCAGAATATTTCTTCTTTCGTTAACACATCTTCGTAATTCACCATCAAGTCTTTTTATTTAAGAAAGAATTCTTGTGTCATACCACTTTTAATGAATTCCTCATTGAGTGCACTTAGTTCTTCTTCAATTCTGGT
Source organism: Sequoiadendron giganteum (assembly GCA_007115665.2). Classification (NCBI taxonomy): domain Eukaryota; kingdom Viridiplantae; phylum Streptophyta; class Pinopsida; order Cupressales; family Cupressaceae; genus Sequoiadendron; species Sequoiadendron giganteum. The sequence continues at coordinate 535,628,296 of CM021103.1, read as the reverse complement.
TTTAGTTTGGAAGATGTTCTTAAAGTGGTCCTTATTCCATCCCAACAGTCTACACTTTACATGTTTTAGCTTTGAGACAAAACAAAAAAACTTCAACCCTTCAAACTGCTCTTCGTCCCACCAAGTTTGTATCAGCCTCAAAAGGTTCTCATCCTTGGTCCACATCTTCTCAAATTTAAAAGGAGGCCTTGCTGGTTTCTCATCCCCATTGATGGCTAATCTGATGGGATAATGATCTGACCCAGAGCAAGGAAGGATGATGCCATCCATAGAATAAGGAAAGGTTGTTATGTCCCCCCCAAAGAAATATATGTCTAAATTTTTAGCTATGTTGCTGAAGCCAAGTCCTCTATTGTTCCAGGTGAAAGCCTTGCCTCCAAGTTCAATCTCGAGCAAATTGTTTCTTTTGACCCAATCATTGAAGTCCTTTTGTGACTGCCCCAATCTGAGTAAACCCTTTCTCTTATCCTGGCTACAAAGGATAACATTAAAATCACCTCCTATAATTTTGTGAGGGAACGTATTTGCTGCCATGAAAGTGTCCAGTTCAGCCCAAAGTACTCTTTTGTTGAGACAAGAATTTGGTCGATATACATTAATCAAATGAAATTGCATGTTGGAGACCAGGCTCTTAATAATACCTCCAATCTAGTGACTTCCTGCCCCCAACACCTCAAAATTCACTAGAGCCGAGTTCCAAGAAATTGCCAACCCTCTAGAGGCACCAACCGATTGGACTACCTCCACCTCTCCTCTGCCCAGTTTGGTTTCTTGAATTAAAACTATTTCAGCCTTGGTCAAGCCAACCCTCTTCTTGACCAAGTGTCTTTTGTTAGGGGTGTTAAGGCCCCTAAAATTCCATGATAGGAGCATCATGTCTCCTTGGGAAGGGGGCTTCCCTTCCCTGCTTTCAGTAGAGATGTTATCTTAAGCTGTCCTTCAGCTTCACCATCCTCAATCCTTAGCTCATTTAGTGATTTCCTTCTGACTTTCTTGCTTGAGCTCTTCCCAAAATCAGGTTTTGTTTTGGTTGAGGGGATTTGTTGGATGCCTAGCTTGTCTTGCTCCTCCAGAGCATATTCCCTGTGAATAGGAGCTCATTTTCCTGGTTCTCTATCTTACCCTCTTCCAAAATTTCTTGGAGGAGAGCTTGTCTTTTTCCTTCCTTTTTTGTGGTTGAAGTTTCCCCAACTTTGAAGCTCCTTACATCTCCCCATGAGATCCCAAGGAGATCACAGATTATGTCTACCTTTGAGAGCTCCTCAACTTCTACGTTCATGTCATTAGAGCCCACCCTTACCCCTGCTAGTTGTTTTCCTGCTTTTTCTTTCCTTTGTGCTTTTTCTGAGACTTCATTATCATTCTTCTTTGCCTCCTTTAATCCTACAAATTTATCTCACAGTGTAGCATTATTTTCCAAATTCACACCTGGGCTAGGGTTTAGATTAGGACCTTCACTTTCAATTTGGCCTTTTAACGCCCTTCTAGGCACACTAGTGTAGTTTATAGCCAAAAACACGTCTGCACTCTTACTTGTCTTATTTTCTACCACCGTTGCTTGGTATCCCATATCATTGAGATCAATCGGATTCTTGGCCACTTGCTCCAAGATCTCCCCATCCTCAAGACTTAAACTAATTGAGTTCTGCCCTAGTCTTAGGGCCACAATTTCCAAGTCAGCCTTTTCTTGCCCCTCGGTTGCTGGAGAGTCATCTCCAAATGTTATTTCCTTCAGCTACAATTTGATGTCTCTTTGCAGGTTTGTTTCTTCTTTCAACAAATTAATAAGCCCTCCTCCTTTTTGTTCTATTTTCTCTAGGTTATCTTTTGGTAGCAGATTTGTTGTCCAGGCATCTTGCTTGTCTTGGAGTTCTTTGACACCCAGTTTCCTCTTTTTAGGGCATTCCTCTAAAGTCGCAGAAACCTGTGGTGTTGTTTCCACCCACTTCCCTTTCAACTTTGAGTTATCCAATGGTTTGGTTTTTCCAATACCCTATTTTGGGCCTTGTTTAGGGTTTTTAAGATTGCTCGAGTCCTCATCCCCTAAGCTTGAACAAGACATCTGGTAACCTGGCCCCAACACACACTTGCTCGCTGGTTGAACTTTGGAGATTTCCCCTTTCTGAATCCATCTTCCTTTCTCCATTATGATTTCCAGATTTTCAAGGATTTTTGTATCCTTATCAAGGGAGACACATATCTTCGCCTCCACCCCTATCCTACTAGATAGGAAATCTTCGTCTACCCCAATGAATGTGCCCCATTCCTCCCCAATATTGCTTAGGGAATCCATGTTCCAGTATTCAGATGGGAAGTTCCTTAATCTGATCCATCTGGTTACTATTCTGATGCTATGTTTACTCAGATCGAAGTTTGCTTCCCAGTCCGTGAAGTAAAACGTATTTCCTTCAAAAATAATGGTTTTCCATACAAAATCTCTCTTTTCACGAATTCATCTATGCATTCAATAATAAAGAAACCATGTTCAAGAGCTCTAATGTTAACCCTACCTCTGAACATGCCTATCCACCATTCTACAATCCTTCCCATTGGGTTTTCATCTCCACACCATTTGGCAAAAAAGGCGCATCTTTGCAAGTGTTCCCAAGTCGATGCCATTATCTTAGTTTTTAAGACAATAGATTTACAAGTTTCTGCTTTCTTGGGCCCTGATTTCGGTCTTTCAATCTGGAGCTGAAACCGATCTTTCCCTGGCCTCCCATTCCTTTGATTTGTTCTGGGATTGTTTTGACCCAGAGACCTCTTGCGTCCACTCCCGCCATTTGCTCTAGTTTGCTTTTGACCATCCATATGGCTTCTGCTAGGGTTTTGTTTCTTGGTGAACCAAACTTCTGTAGTGACATTTGTTCGATCCTACCCTACTCCAATGGAGGAGCCTCCAAGTGCGATTCTATTTGCCTTCGTGGCAAACACAGGGATAACTGAAAAGGACTGGTGATGAATTTTGCAGTATCACCTTCCACGTGCCTTCTCGTTCATTTTGATGCGAAGTAGCGATATGGTCAAGTCCTTATTAAAGATCAAATTTTTTATGAGAAAACACATTTAGAATTAGTGCTTTGACAAGAGAACTTGTCTCATTACTAGTTAATGGGAAATATATAAAATACTACTTTGGATCCTAATAGTCTTAAAGACCTCCCATGTATATACTTAGCTTAGGTTTTCTTTGTGTTTGTGTTTTTTGGTTTTATTTCTTACCTTTTTTGTTTTCTTTGTTGTTTCCTTTTGGTATGTTGTTTGATCTTCTAGTTTTTCTTGTTGTTGTTATTTTGGTATGTTGTCCTTTTTCTAGTTTCTTGTTCTTTATTTTTTTCTTGAGGTTGGCTCCTAGGTGGGGGATGAATCTTAGACGTAACTAGTTAAGGACTTGCTATTGGTATTTTTTGATTATAGATTAGTCATGACATATGAATTCTTTGACTTTGTTTTATTTATTTCAAGCTTAGGAGAGATGATCTATCTATAATTAGATAATATTGGGGTTAAATGATGGAATGATTAAGATCTTGCACTTTATACACACTTTAAATATTCATAATTTAGTTAGGGTTAAATGTCGTGGGTTCATTTTAGGTGAAAATCTTAAAGTTACATTCTTCAAGTGATGGCCACTATGACTCCTAAACCAAAAATAGGCTTCATCACCTACGGATTGAAATAGCTAAAAAAGAAGAGAAATACAAATAAAAGAAAAAATAGTAGAATATAGATATCACAAGAACATAATCATTTGGGTGATTCAAGTAATCTCTTTGAGGCTATAGAATTTTGACTGGAAATATAATTATTCTTTAAATGGAGTCATAGGTAGCTTTGTTAGGACTATAGACACTTGGTTGGTAGAAAACCAATACCCACATTATCACTAATCATGTCTTCTTAATTACATGATGTAATCTAACCAACCCATGACTAGTTGAAGATATAAATATATGTATGCAACCTACATGGATTCTACTTCATTATGATATGAGCCTCACTCTTGGAGGAATGAATCAATTACACACACCATATGATCTCACTATTATCTAATAGGTTTCTTGTAATGGTTTCTTCCATGGTGGGTTTGATTTCCTCTTCTTCTTTTTTGGTGAAGCAAGCCTTGGGATGCTTAGTTTTGAAGGATCCATTGTCATAAAATGCTTGAGAGTATTTTTTCTCTATTTGGTTGCCTTTGTTCTATCTTAGAAACACACACCTTATTTTTCTCCAACAAAATAGGGACCCCCCTCTTTTGCTTATATTTCTTTGTTTGTTAGTTTTATTTTCTACCCTTTGTGCTTGATTTTATTTTCTTTTTATTTCCTTTGATTTTATTTTGGGTATTTTTCTTTTGTTGGACTTTCAAAGTTGTCATCTTGGTATGACTATAAAGGAAACTCTATAACCCTAGCCCACTTTTATGGATCAATCTTGTCAAACTTGATATGTCACCTTGTCAAAATTTCAAAGTTGGTCATCCTAGCATGACCATAGAGGAATCTCCAAAACTCCAATGCCTAAGATGTGACATCACCTTAGCTACCCTTTAGCTCTACATTAATGGTAATTTTTCTCATGTATGCTTCCCCCGTTTATTTCTCATGGTGTTTTCTTTTGTCTTTTCTTTTCTACTTTATCTCACTCTCTCATGCTTTGTTGATAAATGGCTCTCTATTTATTGACTTATTGATTAGATTGAAGCTCACCATTTCTAGAGACTGTGTGTTTATTGTTGTTTTTGTTTGTGTGTTGTTGTGCATGGTTGGTAACAATTGTTTTTTGCATCACCATTCATTCTCACCATTATCTATCAGGTAGGGTTTTCAATATTTGGTACAATCATAGTGGTTTATGTTTTTCTGTGCTGAATTTGTTTTTCTTTTACCCATATTTAGGATTTATTTTTTCCTTTCTACAATGAAGACCTTCTATTTTATCATTTGATGTAAATTTATCCTTTCTTCCTTTATCGCTTTTTATAGTTTTATTTATTCTATGGTTCCTCAAGTTCCCTAATCATACTTTCATTTTTTCCGTTCAATAGATCTATTTGTTAGAGTTAGAGATTTTTTTCCTGATGACATCACATGAATGCCATCCTTTTTTTAGAGTTGGTTGTCTTAGTATGACAATACTTGTTTCTCTTAAACCCCAATGTTGAAGTTGTTATTTTATTAGAGTTCACTCTTAGTGTGTTTTTGTTGACATCACAAGCTTTCCATAGTTTTATATAGTCATATTTTTTCGAATCTCATGCTGACATTATCTTTGTGTGAAGCTTGTATAATCTACCAAACTTAGAAAAAAAAATCAAATTTGGACTCTGGGCTTCTCCTATTTTGGAGCTTTGTTAGTTTTTTCCCTAAATTTTGACCTTGACAACTTTAATTGTTCTATCTTGTTAGGATCATGATTTTGGTGCTTGGTTAGTTGTTTCCCTAAATTTCAATCTTGATAACTTTCATTGTTCTTTCTTTTCAGAGTTACTATTTTAGGTTTCTCTTATTGGGGTAAATGATTTGTGGAAATTTCAAAGTCTAATCTCAACATATTTATAATTCTTCACTTTTCAATTTGTGGTGTACCTATTTGAAGGCGCCTCTAATTCATGCACCCCAACACTTCTTAAATGCTTATTTTCTTGGGTTCTAGGATTTGGTTTTTTGATGGAATGTTGATATTTTGAGCATGTATACTCATTGTATTATAATCTTAGCTTCTTTTTTGGATGTTATAATATAGTATTAATCCTTTAATGAACTATAAATGAATTGATCAAGATCACTAACTTGGGTTAATGGAAACATGATTTTTTGAATGCACTAATGGTTTCATGTGTGCTTTGCAATATACATGCGAGGAGAAAAATAACCCTAGACAAAAATGAAGTATGAATACAAGGTTTATCAAATTTATTTGAAGATGTTCTCCCACTAGGCTAACATTATAGATATCAACCTTTGACATGTAAATATGCAATAATTTTTGTAAAGTGTAAATGCTAAAGGAGATGTTAGTTTTTCCAACTCATTTCTTGATAATTCTCTAAAATTATCCTATATTTTATGATTAATAATTTCAAATAGTTTTGATTAGATCAAGTGGGAATGACTCGAACCCATTAGAAATTAGCCATAGAGGCAAAAGAGAGGAGTCTCACAAGGAGTGAGACATCAAAAAAACAAAAACAAAAACACGCACTTAGCAAAAAAGAACAAAAACCAATCAAAACATAGAGGGGACTATCCCAAGACTAGCCAACCAAAAAGACCAATTACTGGTCACCTAGGAGGTGAAGACGTTTGATGGCTTGACACTCATTGGTTAATAACTCCAACTTGTCCTCAAGGGAGAATTGTTGGGACTAATTTTAACAATATTCTCTAGGGTGGTAGATTGGGAATTCTCTTTATTCTTTCTTTTCTTGTTGGATCTTGAAGGGAAAGTGACATAATATTCTTCCCTTTCATGCCTAGCTATGTTGTTCTTTAACTCTTGTTGAAAAACTTGAATAGTCACAAATGTGTTCTTGAAAGTATCCTTGCTATAAATAATGATCTCCTACATATTTATCAAAAAAAATTCCTGGTTATCTTGAAGGTTGGATTCCATATTTTCCAAATTCTTACAATCCCTAGTTGACCCGATCACTTCCTTGATGTTATCGAAATATTTCTCCAACTCAACCCAATTGTCAAAGGTTGCAACTATTCCTTTCTCTAGCTCAATCCAATCAGCCAACAAACAAGGAAATCAATTCCCTCCACACTTTAAGTTATATAAATCCTAGGTGGGTTTCCCTTGTGATATAATTTGAGAATATATACCATTACAAAGATGATATCAAACAATATTAAAATATGGTGCAGTAAATTCTAATGGATACTAAATAAGTAGATAAATTTCTTATAGATTATGATTACAGGTTTAAAAAGTACAACAAAACATTATCCTTCAAGAATTTAAGCTTATGCATGAGAAAACTTACAATGAATGTAAATAACTCATGAATAGATTTCACATTTGAAAATTTGTATGGTGTTCCGGGAGATGAAAAGAAAAACAAACTTGACCAGTGCCTTTCTAGGGTTACAGATTCCTAAAATCACATAAACATCTCTTCACAACAATTCAAGATATCTTGATAGTCAATAAAATATTGTTAACTTATAATAAATCAAAAAGCTAAGGGCTTACAACATGATCCTACTTAATAATCCATTCATAAACACAATATATTTTACATTTCAGTTAAAGCAATTATTTTGTTACTTGAACAAATGCGATAAAGAAATACATAGTAGAAGAATTTGTATTAATGAATCCAATAATACTTGATTATTTTTTTTATAAATAATATTGTCTTACAAAGTTGGAGATGATAACATATTATAAGAATTTATTCATATGTGCTTCAATAAAAGATGCATTACTATTATAAAGAAAATGTTTATTGAACTTGACACTTATAAACCCTAATCACACCTTACAAGCTAAAAGACTTTACAAAATGTACAATTCCCAGACCCTTCAACAAGATACATGCTCCTCTTTTATATAAAAGGATAAGCACACGAGCTTCAAGAGCACAAGAGACACTTTTCTAAATATTACATGTGACATTTAAAATTCTATTGCAACAAGTTAATTACAACAACCTGGTAACAAAAGAGATTCCTTTTTCATGCCTCAGAGAATAAAAAAAATATCTTGAAACCATTGAAGGAACAAAAATGCCTTAAACAACTGATGAAGAAAAAATTAGAATCTTTGCACCTCTAAAACTACTTTAACTTCAAAGAATTTTGATGAAGATAAAATGATGACCCTACTAAGCTAGCAATCTGAATTATTCTTGATACTTCTCTACCCATGAAGCATAAGTCTCTTTTGATGGCAAATTAAACTCAAGAACCTTAGCAATTTTATTAATATGGGAAATATATCTTGCTTTCGAAACTAATTTGGCCTCATTATTAAAATTGTCCAAGTTAATTCTAATTACATTAAATCATCCACGTTTCTATTTAATAAAAATGGACCTGTCTCACCACTAACACAAATGAAGGAACAAAATGATGAAAAAATTGTGCTAAATTCCACTTTCTATTGATCAAAAGGCTTGATAATTCCATTCATATCCAAAATTTTTGGCATTAGCATATCATCTAATGCCTCAAAGGATTTCAACTTACCTTTCAATTGCAATTCCAATTTTGATTAATAAATGAAATATTTCCAAGTACTTCCAACACATCACATGTACTTGCTATCTCTTTAGGAGCATTGGAATCAAACCTTGTCAACTTGTGCATATATACATATTTTTGTAATGAAATAACTTGCACAATAGAGGAAGATGGTATGAAATATGATACAAATACTTGATAATAATTGAGAATAAAAAGCTACTTTGAGGGGGAAAACCTCGAAATATCTCTAATGAGAACACAATTCACAATATGATGATGAAATAAGACTCACAACCTCCTATATATACCTATTTATGCTTGGGATATCACCTAGAATGACTTAGACAACCCTATATAAGCCCTAGACTAACCTAACTAGCTGAATAATAATATAATAATGATAACATGACTTAATTAGGAGTTAAGATAGCCATAAGTTTACTATTCATAACCTGACGTAAACTAATTTTAAGGGCGTAACATGCCCCCACTCTTCAGAGAAGCATTGTCCTTAACACGAATCAAGTGTGGATTCTTCTTAATGAACTCCTCATCTTCCCACGTGGTATCTTCAATCAGAAAATTCTTCCATTAGATGAGATACTCAGTGAGTGTTCTAGTCCTTAGCTTCTTTGTGCATGTTTGATGAATGCACTTTGGTTCCAAGATGATTCTTCCCTCTTCATCGAGCTCTGGTAATAATGTTTGAGTAGGGATATTATGCCCAATCACCTTTTTCAAGAAACAAACATGAAAAACTAGATGTATCTTTGATTTAGGTGGCAACTCCAACTTGTAGGCACACTACCTATCTTTTACATGATTTGGTATGGGCCATAATATTTTGGAGACAATTTACTATTGTTTTTCTTTTGCTTCAGTGAGATTTTATTATAAGGTTACAATCTCAAGAAGACCCAATCCTCGACTTCAAAACCTCTTTCACTGTGGTGTTGGTCTACCTATTGTTTCATTCGGTTTTGTGCCATGGATAAATTCTCCTTGAGTCCTGAGAGTACTTGCTATTGATGAAGCAAGTTCTCCTCCACTACTTGAACTCTTGGTGACACCTTCAATGATGATGTGATGGAAGAAGGTTGATATCTTTATAGTGCCATAAATGGAGACATTTTTTATGAGCTATGAAAGGAAGTGTTATACCACCATTTTGCTAGTGGTAGCTAATCTACCCATTGAGACTGTTTATATGAAGTGAAACAACGTAGTTATCCTTCCAAACACTTATTAACAACCTTAGTTTTCTCATCATATTGAGGATGGTATGAAGATTTGTGAGCCAATCGATTACCCAAGCATGAGAATAAATCTTTCTAAAAGTGACTAGTGAACATAGGATCATGGTCATTGACAATAACTTTAGGTGTACCATGTAGATTTTGTATGTTCTCCAAAAAAGATTTTGTCACTATACTTGTTGTAAAAGGATGTGATAATGTAATGAAATGCGTATATTTAGTGAGGTGATCTACTACTATCATGACAAAATTATGACCCTTATATTTTGGAAGCCCTATGATGAAGTCCATGGATACCTCTTCCTAATTTTGGCTAGGAATAACTAAAGGTTGCAAGAGACCTATTGTCTTAATTGTCTCCCCTTTATTTCTTTGACAAACCAAACATTCAACCAAAAAATTTTGAACATCACCTTTCAGCCATTCCCCAAAAAATCTTGCTTGACTCTTCAAAAATACTTAAGGACCCTCAACTAGAAATTGATGAATTTCTATGAGAATCCTATGTTTAAGAGTGGAATCCTAACAAAGATACAATCACTCTTTATACCATAGAGCATCTCCCTTCCAATAAACTTATCCAAACTAATAGGATCATTCTTTAACTGTTGAATGAGATTACATGTAGCAACATCATTATGCCACTCTATTTTGGCTTCAACTACCCAATCTACTTGTAGTATTGAAATGGCACACAATAAGGCTTAATCTTTCTCATCCTTCCTAGAAAGTGCATCTACCACAACATTTTCCTTTCCTTTCCTATATACAATCTGAAATTCATACACCAACATCTTAGTGACCCATTTTTATTGCTCTTTAGAAGATAATCTTTGTTCCAAAAAATATTTTAGGCTATCATGATCTTAACCTTGAAGTTTCTACCCATTAGATAAGGCCTCGATTGTTTTACTACATGAAGAATAGCTAGCATTTCCTTCTCATAAATAGGTTTGAGTTGATTCTTACCCTTTAATTGATGATTCTCAAAAGAAATTGGCCAATCCTCTTGCATGAGAATTTCTCCTATCCCAATTTCTAAAGCATCATATTCCATAATGAATTCCTTGGTGAAGTTAGGAGAGTCAAGCACTGGATTTGTAAACATAGCCTCCTTCAATCTCTCAAATTCTGCATTAGCAGACTCATTCCAATGAAAATAATCCTTCTTCAATAGAGCAGTGAGGGGTGCTGCTATATGACCATAATTCTTCAGAAATATTTTGTAGTATCCTATCAATCCCAAGAAACCCCTTAATTTCATAATGGTTTTGGGAATAGGCTATTCCATGATAGCCTTAACTTTTTTAGGATCCATCTTTACCCCTTCATGTTAAACTATGTAACCCAAGTACTCCACCTCCTTGAGACCAAAATCACAATTGGATGGCTTAGCATAGAGTTGATGAGCTTCAAGAACTTGTAATGCTTGATCTACATGTTGAAAGTGGTCTTTCCATGTCTTGCTATAAATCAATATATCACCAAAGAACACTAATACAAACTTCCTCAAGAATTTCTTAAATTAAAATTCATCAAACTTTGAAATGTAGATGGTGCATTTGTAAGACCAAATGGCATCACCAAAAACTCATAATGACCCCCATGAGTCCTAAATGTTGTATTACAAATATATTATTCCTCAATTTGAATTTGATGATAACCAGATCTAAGATCTAACTTTGTAAAATACATAGCTCCATTTAATTCATCTAGCAAATCATCAATGAATGGAATAATAAACTTATCTTTGATGTTGTACAAGTTGAGAAATCTATAGTCTGGGCACATGTGCCAAGTTTCATCCTTCTTATTCACCATCACCATGGGTGAGGAGTAAGCACTTTAGCTATGCCTGATAATTCATGCCTCTAACATCTCTTCAACAATATTTTCTATCTCTTTTTTGTATATGTGGGTACTTGTAAGGTCTGATGTTGGGTGGTTGGATCCATAGAACTAGTTGTATGGCATGATCATGATCCCTTTGAGGAGGAATTACCTTAGGAATATATCCTACAACCACTGAGTGATGATCAATTATTGCTTTTAAATCTGGATGGGTGGGCGCCTTAGATTGAGAGACTTCTAATGAACATAATTGGTCCACAAATCCATCAACTCATTTATTAATAAAATTTTGCATTTTTTGAGAGCTTACCATTTATGGGGACCTTACCTTCAATCCTCTTAGCTCTACTATCTTTCCCTCTGATTGAAATCTCAGAATAATTCTTGGAAGTTCATCTCAATTATTCCCAAAATAGTAAGCCATTGTACTCCCAAAACAATATCTGTTGCACCCATGGATATCACATACATTGGACTATCAAGGTGGTAATCTCCCATGGATAATTTAATGATATGAATTTTTTTGGAACAACTAACAGTACCACCATCTACAATCAAATCCTGGAACTCTGGAGTTGGATATATAAAACAATTTAGACGAGTAGCCAACTTTTTGTTGATGAAATTATGAGTACTACCTATTGGGAAAATATGTTTGAACCTTACAATTATATAAGTTATTGTTGATAGATAAGGTACCCAAAGGTCATGGATTTTGGGTACCTAAAGGTTCTCTTTCTTCTAAATAAAATTTACCTATAGAGAAAACTATTTTATGGCACCAAAAAATTGGACAAATTGGAGAAAAGGGTCTAAAGACCTTGAAAAATAAAGAACTTGTTGAAGGTTTATCTGATTGTAATATTGAATTTGATTTCTATGAGCATTGCATTTATGGAAAACAAAACCATGTTCAATTTTACTTGATTTCTCACAAATCTTGTGGTGTATTAGATCTTATTCATTCTGATGTGTTTGGTCTTGTAGATGTTCCTTTAATTGGTAAATACATATATTATGTTTTATTTATTGATGATTATAGTAGAAGGACATGGGTATACTTTCTCAAGAGTAAATATGAAGTTTTCAGTCAATTTAAAGAAATTAAAGAAATGGTTGAGTTGTAGACTGGAAAGAAAATAAAAATGTTTGAGGATTGATAATGGCAGTGAATATTTCCCTAATGATTTTGATAGATTCTATAAATATTGTGGTATTCATAGACAAAAGACAACTCTATATTATTTGTAGTAGAATGGAGTTGCATAAAGAATGAAAAGGACATTGATGGAGAAGGCTAGGAGCATGTTGAGTGGTGTTGGTCTAGAACAAAGGTTTTGGGCTGAAGTTGTTGCCACTTCTTGTTACTTGATTAATAGGTCTCCTAAAATAGCTCTTGTTGATAAGACACCTATAGAGGCATGGTTAGGCCACAAGAATTTATTAAGACATCTTATAGTTTTTGGTTGCGAGGAATATGCACATGTGCCAAAGGAGAAGTGAACAAAGTTAGAAAACAAGGTTGCGAAATGTATCTTCATCAGATATAGTTATCATGTGAAAGGATACAAGCTTTAGGATCCTGTTGCATAGAAGGTAATACATAGTAGAAGTGTTATAAATTTAGAGAAACTAAGCCTTCTTCTGTTACATTGCAGCCATGACAAAGTAAACATGAAGATGTGATTTAATTTCCTTCTACACTTGAGAAAGTTGAATCGAGGACCATGGATAGACAAGAAGTTGAGGAGACCTCATATTCTAGTCGATCTGAATCTTCAGAAGAGGAGGAAGAACCTCCAACTCAACTTGTTTGTAGGTCTACAAGGCATAGATAATCACCTGAAAGGTATTCATTTGATGATCGAAGATGTATTTTTGCTTTGAACACTAACATGGATGAACCCAGATCAATAGAAGAGGCATTAGGTATGAATGATGTAGAATCCTGGAAGATTGCTATGGATGAAGAAATGGAAGCTTTGAAAAATAATGATACATGAGATCTTGTACCATTGCCTGAAGGATGAAAACCAACTGGTTGCAAATGGTTGTCTAAGAAAAATATTGATTTAGATGGAGGTATTTAGAAGTATAAATCAATGTTGGTTGCAAAAGGCTACTCTCAAGTTGAGGGTGTTGATTATTGTGAGATATTTTCTCATTGCAAATATGCCATCCATTAGAATTTTGATTTATGTTGCTATTGCTTATGATTTAGAGGTTGAGAAAATGGATGTGAAAAATTCTTTCCTTCATGGTGACTTGGAGGAGGATATTTATATGACACGACCAGAGTGCTACGTGGTGAAAGGTAAAATTAAATTGGTTTGCAAATTGAAGAAATCTTTGTATGGCTTAAAACAAAGTCCTAAGATGCAGTACAAGAAATTTTATACATATGTGTTGAGTTTGGGATTTGAGTATTCTAAATCAGATCATTGTGTTTATTATAAAATTGGTGGTGATTGTTTTCTTTTTATTACATTATATGTTGATGACATGTTATTTATTGATAGAGGGAAAGACATGATTTCAGAACTAAAATCTCAACTTGTTGCTAAATTTGAAATGAAAGACCTTGGTGCAACTAGACGTATTCTTGAGATGGAAATTAAAAGAGATAGAGTGAATAGAAAGATATGGCTTGGCCAAATTAAGTATGCCAATTCAATTTTACAAAGGTTTTATATGTAGGATTGTTCTTGCTTCAGTTGGAACAAAGTTATGTATTTCAGATTGTCCAACATCTCTATCAGAGATGGAAGACATGAGTAGAGTGCCTTACTAGAGTGTAGTTGGAATCTTGATGTATGTTATGGTTTGTACAAGACCAGACATTGCCTAAGTAGTGGGAGTTCTTTTCAGATATATGTCTAATCTTGGTAGAGTTCATTGGGATGCAATTAAAAGAGTCTTCAAATATTTGCACACTACCTCAGATTATTCCTTATGTTATCATAGTAATATGACTAAAGATGATATTTCCCTTGATATTCATGGTTATGTGAATTTAGACTAGGTAGGTGACGTTGATAGCAGATGTTCCACCAATGCTTATGTGTTCACTTTTTTTGGTGGTGCAATTAGTTGGATGAGTAAGTGAAAGGTTGTGGTTGCTTTGTCCACTACCAAAGCTGAGAATATGGTAGCTACTCATGCTTGTAAAGAAGCCATTTGGATTAAGAGAATATGTTCAAATATTGGAATAAAACAAGGCGCAGTCACAATTTATTGCGACAGTCAGAGTGTGATATGTCTAGCCAAGAATCTGACATTTCATGCCAAGACCAGGCACATTGATGTACAATATCATTTTGTTAGAGATATGGTCGAATATGACAAGATGAAGCTGGTTAAGGTAGAGAATTTGATGAATGTTGTTGATTCTTTTAACTAAGCATGTGATCATAGAGAAGTTCAGATGGTGTTCAAACTCAATGGGCCTTTCGGCTCCCAATAATCAAGAGATGATGTTTATACACCCTCCTATTGTATTTGCAAGGTGTTAGACAAGTGGGAGATTTGTTGGGCAATGTGTCTCAACCTTGCAATTACATAATTTACTGTTGATACATAAGGTGTTGTTCATATGAAAACAATGAGGGGGTGTGGGTGGATCCCCCCCATGAGGGGTTCAGGGGCAACATGCCCCTAAAAGAAAAAAAAATACTTTATTATTTTAAATCTGGATCATTTATCATTAGGTTTTAGATCTGACGGTCGATATTTTATTATCTTGACATTCCCTAAAAGGCAACCCTATTTTATGAGGGAATTTTATTATGGTTGTATATTGTGATGTATTCTGAGATTCTGATAGCGGCCATGTTGCCTCTAGATCTCTGGTTGGTAATATTCCTGTGAGAAGCTTGCTCTACAAGTATATTTTAATCTTTGTGATTTTTGAATAATATATTGAGTGGCTTTTGGAGTGTGGGTTTTTTCTCCCAAAAGGGTTTTCCCCATGTAAATAATTGTCTTGTGGTATGCATGATATTTGTGTTTATTTCTGTATAAGTTTTTGTAACTGTTAAAGCTCTGTAAAAATTTTGCACTATCTCCCTCTCAAGATTAGCGTAGGAAGCTTTTCAACTACCTTAGCTTCCTTACAAGTGGTATTGGAGTTTGATCACCTTTGGTTTCAGTTGTGGGTTGTTGAGATTTTTGAACTAATCTAGATTTGACTTGGAGCTTGTGCAAAAGACACTTTGTGATCTTGTTGCAAGAATTTTCAGATGGAAAGTTCATCAGGGAGAATAGACATGGATAAATTTTCTGGAAATAATTTTGAAATAGGGAAGCTGAAGATGGAGGATTTTTTGATATATCAAGATCTATGGGATGTTGTTGATGAGAATGTTTCAAGGCTTTAGATCCTACTCAAGTTTCTCAATATGATGTTATGGACCGTAAAGCCACGGGTCTAATCAAATTATTTTTGACAAAATCTGTTTTAATCAATGTCTATGAAGAGACCTTTGCATAGAAATTATGGAAGAAGCTTGGTGAGATTTATCAAGCCAAATATTTAGTGAACAAGATTTTCTTGAGGAAGAAATTATATTTATTGAGAATGGAAGAGGGTGGATGAATTATAAACTACTTGGAAGCTTTCAATATGTTGGTGGCTTAGTTGGCATCAGATAGTGTTAAAATGAATGATGAAGAGAAATGTCAGATCCTACTTTGTTCTTTGCTTGATTCATGGGATTCTCTTGTTATGGCTATTGGGAGTACTTCTCTTATATTAAATACTGAAGATGTGGTGGGTTCTTTTATTTTTAAAGAGATGAGGAGGAAGGTATCCATTAGTACCAAGGAGGCCTTGAATGTTTTTGGAAGACCTAAGGAGAAAGGAAAGAAGAATGAGATGTGTGACAAATCCAAGTCCAAGGGGAGATCTAAGTCTCCTAGAACGTCCAAAGTTATTTACTAGAATTGCGATAAGCCTAGATTTGTTTGTATAGACTGCAAAGAAGAAAAGAAGAAGAAATTTGATAATGATTATGAGTTCGAGAAGGACGATGGTGATGCATACATTTTAGCTTTGGAAACTCATGCAACTAATGGTGCATGGTTAATTGAATCAGGTGCATCTTTCCATATGACCTTTAATAGATATTGGTTTTATAAATATGAATAATTTGATGGAGGTAAGGTGTACTTGGGCGATGATTTTCATTTAAATTTTTTTGGTCATGGTAAAGTTAAAATCAAGTTTCCTAATGGTAGAATAAAAAGGATTAATGGTGTGTTGCATATCCTTGGTTTAGCATAAAATTTATTATCCGTGAATAAACTAATAGATGCAAGTGTGCATGTAGTATTTTATGATGCAAGATGCAAGATGGTTAGAAAAACTATGGTGATTGTTAGAGGTTTCAAATATGGCACTGTGTATAAGCTTGATGCAAGCACTATTGAGTGCAATAGTACTTTTGTGAAAAGAAAGTCTTTGGAAGAAGTGAGGGTTTCACCTTCAGCGGATGGTCATGGATTTTGGGTACCCAAGGGTGTTCTTTCTTCTGAATCAAAGTTACCTATATAGAAAACTATGTCATGGCACCAAAGACTTGACCACATTGGAGAAAAGGGTCTAAAGAACTTGAAAAATAAAAACCTTGTTGAAGGGTTATCTGATTGCGATCTTGAATTTGATTTTTGTGAGCATTGCATTTATGGAAAACAAAACCATGTTCAATTTTACTCAAGTTCTCATAAATATTGTGGTGTATTGGATCTTATTCATTTTGATGTGTTTCGTCCTCTAGATGTTCCTTTAATTGGTAAATCCACATATTATGTTCCATTATTGATGATTATTGTAGGACATGGGTATACTTTTTAAAGAGTAAATATGAAGTTTTTAGTCGATTTAAAGAAAATAAAATGTTTAAGGACTGATAATGGCGGTGAATTTTTCTCTAATGATTTTGACACATTCTATAAAGATTGTGGTATTCATAGACAAAAGACAACTATATATTATCCATAGTAGAATGGATTTGTAGAAAGAATGAACAAGACATTGATGGAGAAGGCTAGAAGTATACTGAGTGGTGCTGGTCTAGAACAAAGGTTTTGTGTTGAAGTTGTTGCCACTACTTGTTACCTGATTAACATGTCACCTACATCAGTTCATGTTGATAAGAAACCTATAGAGGCATGGTTGGGCCACAAGACTTCATTAAGACATCATAAATTTTTTGGTTGCGAGGCATACACACATGTGCCAAAGGAGAAGCAAACAAAGTTGGAAAACAAGGTTGTGAAATGTATCTTCATTTTATACAATTATCATGTGAAAGGATACAAGCTTTGGGATCCTATTGCACAAAAGGTAATACATAGTAGAAGTGTTATTTTTAGAGAAACTAAGCCTTCTTTTGTTATATTGCAGCCAAAACAAAGTAAACAAGAAGGTGTGATTCAATTTCCTTCTACACCTGAGAAAGTTGAATTGAGGCCCATGAATAGACAAGAAGTTGAGGAGAGCTCATCTAGCTTTGAATCTTCAAAAGAGGAGGAAGAACCTCCAACTCATCTTGTTCATAGGTCTACAAGGCATAGAAAACCACCTGAAAGGTATTCACCTAATGATTGGAGATTTATTTTTTATTTGAATACTAACATGGATGAACCCAAATTGGTAGAAGAGGTATTAGGTATGAATGATGCAAAATCGTGAAAGATTGCTATGGATGAAGAAATGGTAGCTTTAAAAAAGAATGAACATGGGATCTTGTACCATTGCATGAAGGATGAAAAACTGTTGGTTGCAAATGAGTGTTCAAGAAAAAGATTAGTTCAAATTGAGGTATTGAAAAGTACAAAGCAAGGTTGGTTGCAAAAGGCTACTCTCAAGTTGAGGGTGTTGATTATGGTGAGATATTTTCTCCTATTGCAAAAATGACATCCATTATATTTTTGGTTTCTATTGTTGTTGCTTATGATTTAGATGTTGAGAAAATGGATGTGAAAACCGCTTTCCTTCATGGTGACTTGGAGGAGGATATTTATATGACATAGCCGGAGCACTACATGGTCAAAGGTAAAAGTAAATTGGTTTACAAATTGAAGAAATATTTGTATGGTTTAAAATAGAGTCATAGGATGTGGTACTAGAAATTTGATACATATGTGTTGAGTTTGGGATTTGAGGATTCTAAATCAGATTGTTGTGTTTATTATAAAACTGATGGTGACCGTTTCTTGTTTATTACATTATATGTTGATGATATGTTATTTACTGGTAGAGGGAAAGGTATGATTTCAGAACTGAAATCTCAACCTATTGCTAAATTTGAAATGAAAGAACTTGGTGCAAGTAGAAACATTCTTGGGATGGAAATTAAAAGAGATAGAGTAAACAAAAAACTATGGCTTATCCAAAGTAAGTATGTCAATTCAATTTTACAAAGGTTTTATATGATGGATTGTAGACCATTATGTCTTCCTGTTTCAACTAGAAAAAGTTATCTATTTCAGATTTTCCAACATCTCCATCATAGATGGAAGACATGATTAGAGTGCCTTACAAGAGTCTAGTTGGAATCTCGATGTATGCTATGGTTTGTACAAGACCATGCATTTCCCAAGCAGCGGGAGTTCTTTCTAGATATATCTCTAATCCTAGTAGAGTTCATTGGGATGCACTTGAAAGAGTGTTTAGATATTCGTGTGGTACTAACTTTAGATTATTCCTTCTCTTATCATAGTAATATTGTTAGAATTGCCTATGGCTGCCAAGATCTTGAGACCAAATGGAAAGCACAAAAAAGAGAGAATAGAATGTGACAAGAATAAAATGTATTCTTATCAATATGATTCAATGATATGATTGTGTTGTTATTACAATGAGAGACCCCTTGGTTATACAACCAAGGTGAGATGCAAGATGTCATAGGATTATGAAAAGTGTTTTAATCATATGACATGAGACAACTAATCACACTTACCTAGGTTCACATGTAGTAGTTGTCAAAATATAAGATAACAAATAATGACAACTAACACCTTCTAGAAATATTCCTTCCTAGGACCTAAGTAAACTTAACATTTGTAAATAAGTCTCCGAGTAATAAATTAATTAGGTACAAGACTTTATTTACACCAACACCCCCCCTTAAGTGCAACTTAGGGAGTAGCAGATTATTATGCAAATTACACAAAGATGCAAGAATGGGTCCTAGCTACTAGGCCATATTAGGTACCCATGTACATATGCAAAGAAATCTCTCACAAACGAAGAAAAGGAGAAAACCTAGTGGGAAAAAACTCCTCCCCAAAAGAGAGATAAAAGATACAAAAAATAAATGATCTCAATGATGCATGAGAAGGCAAAAACCCCATGTGGGGAAAAAGACCCCCCATAAGAGAGAAGTAAAAGAGAGACAAGGCATCCCCTCTCAATGTTGAGTCTCCTACAATGATGGTAGAAGCTCGACATTGAATGCTAAAGATGATCCAATCTCGTCGAACAACGTTCGTTCCCTTACAAAGAAACAAAACCATGGATGTATGCAAGATGTCAAGAATATGGATGATATGTGATGATGTATCTAAAGCATGCTCAAGTGTCTCCATGTCAATGTTGAAAGCTGACACACTCCAAATAGGAATTCTAGGCCACACTATTGAAGAGGACAATCCAGAATCTAGTAGAGATGAATGCAATCCAAAGACAATGATATCCCCTCTAAAGACAAAGAAGCATCCTCCAAATTCTGTCCAAAAGTATCCACACTCATGCCAAACTGTGAAGAATGATCATGTAGAGAATGAATAAGATGTTTGAAGTGTTCCCTCACAACAACTGAAGAAGGATCATCTTCATCAAATAGAAGATGAATGTCATCAATGATGTCCTCCAAATCTGCAAGATGAGACTCCACAAACAAGTATGAAATACCTATCAAGAAGTCATCCAAAGTAGCCATATCTAGAAGACTATGTATGTCCTGTTGCACTAAATCACAAGGAATCCAAATTGTGGAATCACAAGCATCATCAAATGCAATAGTAGATGGAGGAGATATAATGCATGACTCAAGAACTAGATATGATGTGAGAACTCCCAAGTTCAAGAAGCTAAATGTCTCCTCTAAATCATGATTCATACTAGAAGTGTGATCAATAGCTGAAGGAACAATGTCACCATTAGAAGAAAAATCTACAAAGATATACAACCGAGATGAATGATCAACCACCCCAGTAGAAATGATCTCTCTACTCTCTAAGTCTCAAATGATTATTGAATCAGGTGTGAACTCCATAGTTCTCCCATCTCCACCATGTATAATTTGATATATGGAGAGAATATTGTTTGTAAAATGAGGAACACACAAAACATCTTGACAAGTGTTGTCCCTAAAACTAATAGATCCCTTCCCAATTACACTCATGTATATATTGTTTCCCATCAAGATAGCAGACATAGTACAAGGCTGAAATGAAGAGAATATAGAATGTGAAGATGCCATATGATGAGAAGCTCCTAAATCTAGAAGCCATCTCCCTAATCCTAGACCTAAAAAAGCATAAAGAGCTTGTCCTTTATATCCTGATGTAGATGCTTGACCTTTGTCCTTTTTAGACTGTTTTGAAGTAGGAGAAGAAGATGATTTAGACATTCTAGAAGGCAAATCAATGTGATTCCTTTTGAGAATATTTTTCAACTTGTCAATATCCTTCTTATAACAATAATGTTCTTCATGTCCATCCTTCTTGTAATATGCACATAAAGGCCTCTCCTTCTTAGATGATTCTCCTTTTGAACATTCTAATTCTTTATGTGGCTTGTTCTTTTTCTTCTTTTGCTTCTTATCAAGATTCCCTGATTCATTTTGTACCTTTGACTCACTAGACACCAATGCATGTGACTTGGAAGACTTGATTAGGCCCATGTTCATTAACTTAGCTTCCTCTTGGATTAGGAGATTTACAAAGTCACCAAACTTAGGATCAACATATGATGCTCCCATAGAAAGTCAATGGGTATGAAAGCCATAAACAAACACTGAATACTCAACACCAAGCTTGGATAACACATTCAAAATCAATTGTAAATCCTCTTTTTCAATAGTGCATTCTTTCAACTGTGTTCTAAGTTGCTTGATTTTGGAGATGTAGTCTTGGATGTGGTCAAAACTTTTAGGATCAAGATTCATCAAATCATTATCAATATGATATCCCCTAATATTATCTGTTTTACCATACCTCTTTAGGTGTTTTGCATGATTCAATATGAAATTGTAAATCAAATGAACTAATGAACATATGCATCCAAGTATTTTCTCATGATTAAGCTCCCATTTTTCCAATTATTTAGCATCAGTAGGTTGTTGAATGGTGTTCTTTAGATGACCTATTAGACCTTTCATCATGAGATAGTTTCATACTGATTTTCTCCATGTAGCATAATTATGTGGAGTTAGGAGTTCAATTTGAGATTTCCCCATAAACAAACATTGAATACTCAACACCAAGCTTGGATAACACATTCAAAATCAATTGTAAATCCTCTTTTTCAATAGTGCATTCTTTCAACTGTGTTCTAAGTTGCTTGATTTTGGAGATGTAGTCTTGGATGTGGTCAAAAATTTTAGGATCAAGATTCATCAAATCATTATCAATCTGATATCCCCTAATATTATCTGTTTTACCATACCTCTTTAGGTGTTTTGCATGATTCAATATGAAATTGTAAATCAAATGAACTAATGAACATATGCATCCAAGTATTTTCTCATGATTAAGCTCCCATTTTTCCAATTATTTAGCATCAGTAGGTTGTTGAATGGTGTTCTTTAGATGACCTATCAGACCTTTCATCATGAGATAGTTCCATATTGATTTTCTCCATGTAGCATAATTATGTGGAGTTAGGAGTTCAATTTGAGATTTCCCCATAAACAAACATTGAATACTCGACACCAAGCTTGGATAACACATTCAAAATCAATTGTAAATCCTCTTTTTCAATAGTGCATTCTTTCAACTGTGTTCTAAGTTGCTTGATTTTGGAGATGTAGTCTTGGATGTGGTCAAAACTTTTAGGACCAAGATTCATCAAATCATTATCAATCTGATATCCCCTAATATTATATGTTTTACCATACCTCTTTAGGTGTCTTGCATGATTCAATATGAAATTGTAAATCAAATGAACTAATGAACATATGCATCCAAGTATTTTCTCATGATTAAGCTCCCATTTTTCCAATTATTTAGCATCAGTAAGTTGTTAATGGTGTTCTTTAGATGACCTATTAGACCTTTCATCATGAGATAGTTCCATACTGATTTTCTCCATGTAGCATAATTATGTGGAGTTAGGAGTTCAATTTGAGATTTCCCAATAAACAAACACTGAATACTCAACACCAAGCTTGGATAACACATTCAAAATCAATTGTAAATCCTCTTTTTCAATAGTGCATTCTTTCAACTGTGTTCTAAGTTGCTTGATTTTGGAGATGTAGTCTTGGATGTGGTCAAAACTTTTAGGATCAAGATTCATCAAATCATTATCAATCTGATATCCCCTAATATTATATGTTTTACCATACCTCTTTAGGTGTTTTGCATGATTCAATATGAAATTGTAAATCAAATGAACTAATGAACATATGCATCCAAGTATTTTCTCATGATTAAGCTCCCATTTTTCCAATTATTTAGCATCAGTAGGTTGTTGAATGGTGTTCTTTAGATGACCTATTAGACCTTTTTTATCATGAGATAGTTCCATACTGATTTTTTCCATGTAGCATAATTATGTGGAGTTAGGAGTTCAATTTGAGATTTCCTCATTGAAAGAACATAAACCAAGCAAAATAATGCAACCAATCACAACAAGATTACCCCCCAAATCACTCAATCATGAAACCCCCCAAGAAATATCTGATTTGACACTTTATATTTAGTGCATTTACAATTGCCACTTGCCAAAACAACAAATTGGTCTTGATCTTAATACATGCAAATGCCAAAATTGGCCACAAAATCAAGTACATTTTTTGGTACAAAACAAGATCAAATTTTTCATACCACTAAAAATTAAATGAAAAATTATGCACTTTAAAAAAAACAACAACAAAAAATGTTACCGTAGGAGCAAGATATGAGCTCCCGAAGTTCCAAAAATGAGGACGAAACAATAAAACCTGTGAGAATCTGCAATTTATAGAAACACCAGACACCAAAACCAAAACATGATTGTACCACTGTGTAGAGCACAAAATTCTAGCCCAAATAAAAAAAATTGCTCGCAAAAAGGAGGTCGTATGAGAAAGTTAAGAGTGTTTGAAAATCAACTCCCAAACTGAAAATGCAAATGGTGAGGGGTAGGAAAAATTAATAAAGACTCTACTGATGTCATGATTGCTTCACTGCTAAATTTGGAAAAATTGTTGCCAACTTTGAAGATGCTGTCAAATTTGGGCCTTTGCCAACTTAATTAGAACATTGCCAGATTTAACACTTAAACTAAATTGAACAGAACTCTACTAACTTAGCAATTCTTCCAAATTTGACCAAACTACCAAATTTCCTACCAAATGTGGTAGACTGCAACAAGTTAGGAATTTTTATTTATTTTGTTTTCAGATTTTTGATTTTTGAAAAAAAAAATTAAAAAATAATAATAAAAAAGTTGAAGTTTAAAAAAAAAATTAATAAAAATTAAAGTTTAAAAAAAAAAATTTATTAAATTAAAGTTTTAAAAAAAGTTTAATAAAAATTAAAGTTTTTAAAAAAAAGTTTAATAAAAAATTAAAGTTTTTTTTTTTTTTAAAGTTTAATAAAATTAAAGTTTTTTTTAAAAAAAAAATAATAATAAAAAATTAAAGTTTAAAAGAAAAAAACTTTAAGAAAGTAGGGGGCCATGTGGGCCACAACCCATAGTAAATATAAAGTACTCACAATCTTAAAAAGTACGCATACACTATAAAAGGCTGCAAAATTTATATAAGGGCTTGCACTCTTGTATGGGCCTTGACAGGGCCTGCGTAGGGTACCTATCAGGGGACCTTACATTTTTTGATTTTTTTTATAAAAAAATTCAAATGAATTTTATTTGAAACTTAAAAAAAAAAATTGTGAAAATATTTACAAAATATTTGAATTTTTTTCCACAAAAATAATAAAATACTTAAAAAAAAAAAAATTGTACCCGACTGTATTTATGACGACTTGGGGGTCATACGACTCTTGATGAGGTAAAAATAAACTCATCATGATAACATAATAAAACCCTTCCTCATATATGCAAAATAATTATTCTCTACCAATTAATTAAACTTTAGGCATAATAATTACTTATCTTTTGAGAAAAAATAGTATAAACTTTATTTCTTGTGATTTATTGAAGTATCTTGCCAATGCAGATTTAATAGGTAGTTTTAAGTGTTTTGTAGGATAATGATTGGTCATTAATACAACAGTCAAAGGTGTTCAACCAACATGAGCTCCAGAACATGTTAAAGACATGCACTGGGAACATGCTCCTGAACTTGAGGATGATGGATCGAAATCATAGTTTCTTCTAAGTTGATTTTTTGTTATGCTTTAAAGTTTAAAAGACTTCGTGGCTCAATTTGAGCCTTGTTAATATTTATGTAATGGGAATTTAAAGACATAAAGTTAGTTTAAAATTTGTTATAGACTTTTTCAATGGTAATCTAAAACCATTTGAAATATAGGATTTAGTTAGAGGTTTTTTGTAAATATATGTAATCTCCAGAAGTAAAAGAGACACAAAATAGTACTGTTATGTTGTCAACATGTTTTTTGAGTATATATGAATAAAGAAATTATTGCATATCAATCTCTGAGTTGTTGAAATTATGGATGAAGATTATCATTAATGGGGAAGCTTTTGATTACATTGTGCATGTGACCTGAGAAAGTAGGAACCCGCGAGTTGGCCACTCAAAGGGGTGATAGATTAAATAGATGAGTACTTCCCTTTAAAGAATTCCATCATTTTTATTGCATAGATAATAATTAAGTTTGTCCTCATAAGAGTCTGAAGCTCTGAAGCACCTATTGTTTTTTGATTCCGTAGTTAATTTATGTTAATGATTAAAAATGTTATTGATATTACTTAGATGTTTCATAGATTATTTACGAGTTTTACTACTGTAATTTACATGCTTCTTAGTTTAGTTATTTCTATGTTTTCTAGTTTAGTTATCATTTTTTCTAGATTAATTGTTTTATGCTTCCTAGTTTAAATAATTTCCAGCTTTTTAAATAAATTACTTTCTAGTTAACTAGTTAAATGGCCTTAGGTTAAAATTAAGTTCAGTTGCTCTAAAAAAAATACAAAAAATCTAAAAGAGATAGTCAAGCCACCTTCTATTGTAAATAGCCTTGGACACTGCCTGATCGATATATTGAAGTTTATCTTCTAAAGTAATGGCACCTAACGATAACCTATCACTTTTTGGCGCCGTTGTCGGGGACCTGCTTTCTTGAGTGTTAATAGGAGATACCTTGAATACCCCTTTTAGGCCCAAAAGATCCCTTTGGCTTCCTTTTCTGCATGGTCAGGAAAAGAGGTTCTCACAAAAGATTTATACCAAAGACCACCCCAAAATACGTTCCAATCATACATAGGGAGGACCAAGGATCAAAAGACCACTCTATTGAAGAATTACTTGAGCCTAATCCACCAGAGACTTTCCACTATTTTCCTGAAGATCATCCAGAAGAACAAATTGTCATCAATAAAATTATCCAGGAGGAACACATTCCTCTGGACATCATGGGTGATCATAGGGCTGAAGCTAACCAGAATAATGCTAACCGTAACAAGAATGTTCATTTGACACCATGAACGTTCACTTATCCTATTACTTTGGATGCAGATGATGATACTAAGATGAAGAAAATCTCTCCATCTTTCCTGCCAACCTTCTGAGGTTTGTCCTCAGAAGACCCAAACTAGTTTCTTTTCGAATTTAAGGTCCTCTATCAAACTTATGACTATAAAAATGATAACCAAAAACTAAAGCTATTTCCTTCTACTTTGAAGGATATGGCCATGGGTTGGTTTATGTGATTAGCTGCTGGGTCTATTACGTCTTGGGATGACATGGAGAATGCTTTCCTGCAAAAATACCAGAGCTATTTCAGGGTGAGTGATTGTAAGGAGGAGTTGTTTAAACTTAGGCAAAACAAGGATGAAAGTCTAGAGGATTACCTAGATAGGTTTATTTTCTTGTCTAAATAATGTGGAGAAGAGACTATTAGTGTTGAGATTCTCAAGACTATATTTCTTAAGGGACTCGATGAGGATGCAAGAAGAAGCCTTGATCTAATGGGAAAAGGAGACATGTCTCAGTTGGGCCTTGATGGCATATGCAAATTGTGTCAAAATTTCTCATGTACCCACAAAGGAATCAACAAAACTACTATTTTTAAAGGGTCCAACGAAATAGGAAAGCTTTGAGAAGAAATAGTGAACCTTAAAACAAGCATATTGGTTCAACTGAACACTACACTGGATGGTATACAAGCTAAGACCTGTAATCTCAAGACTTTGTCCATCTACTTTCCTCAATGTCGAAATAAACATCTTCTGAGAGAATGTCTGCTAGACAAGGCTCTCGTTTGTCAAATTTGTGAGTAAAATCATCCTACAAACCAATGTGAGCTTCTTATAGACCTCAAGAATTCCAAGAAAAGGACCACACAAGTTTAAGAAGAAATTAATATGGTAAATCAACGCCAAGGAGGAAATTTTTCTTATGGACAAAATTCTAATCCTGCTTGGAGACCCCAAAACAATTGGCCTAATAATCAATGGACTCCATCTTGGCCTCAAGCACCATCTCAACAACCTAACTGGGGAGCTCCCTATTGAGGACCCCCTGAATGGGCAAAGCAATCATGGGGAACTTAGCAATGGCCAAACCAAACTCAACAATAGTGGTATCCACAAAATACTGCTCCTTAATGGAACCAAGGACCAAATCAATTCTATACTGGCCCTTGGAGAAATCAACAACAGAATTTGCTACCGCCACCCTAGAATCCTCCACAGAGTGAATAGATAAATCAACCTCAGCTTCCAGCGCAACCACTTTCCAATCCTAATAACAAGCAGCAAAATACTCTGGTATACTCCACTAAACAAGATAATATTACCAGACTGAATTCCATACATTATGGAAATGTTCAATTGCACTGTGGTAGAACAATTCAACTGTCAACCATTGAAGAAATTGTGGATAAACCTACTCCCAAAACTCCTGAAAAGCACACTCAACCTCTAGACCTCATCCAAATTGTTACTACAAACACCACTCTACCACCATTATCAACGGGATATTTCAACTTACCTCAGGAGGAGGGAGGTCAGTCTCAACTAATCTTAGGAAGGATATCACTCCAAAAGATTAAACTCAAGCACCATTTCTGGAACATCTAAAATTGACCATTCTGAAAGATACTTTGGAAGTGCCTTTGACTTTTGAAACTGTGTTAATACATGAAATTAAACAACTGCAAATAGAGGCTTCCTTGCTGCAAGCAATAAAAGAGATTCTGGAATTGGACCAGCTGATCAAGCACCTATGCTTTAAAAATTTGGGGAGGAAACCAAAGAGAATAAATACTGCACGATGGCTATTTAGCTAACTTTTTGTTTGGAAAGACCATTGCTCCAAAATATGATGACCCTAATAGTCCACTAATAACTGTCACGATTAGTGAGGTAGAAATACCTAATGCACTAGTGGATTTAGGAGCATCCATTAACGTAATGATTGTGGACGTGATGGAAAAATTAGGACTCACTAATTTATGTCCCATAACTATAGTCTTGTAGATGGAAAACCAGTCCATAGCCATTCCTAAGGGTGTTATTGAAAACATTATTGTCAAAATTGATGGATGGGAATATCCAATAGACTTCTAGGTATTTCAATCGCTTACACCCAAAGAGAGCTATCCAATAATTCTCGAAAGAGCATGGTTGGCTATTGTCTTAGCTAAAATCGACTGTAGAGAGGGAGTAATACCATTTCACATGGTCTGAATGGTAAATGTTTATTCTTGTACCCTCCTGCTAAACCCACCGAATGTAACAAAGTTTGGGTTGATGAACCAGAAGAGTCTAATGGTCAAGATAGTTTGGCCTCGTTAGCCATGGTAGTAATTAAACAACATGGAGAAGAATTAGAGGATGAGTTAGTAAATGATATAACACACCTTGCTATAAGCCCAGGTAATGAGTAAATGGTGGATGCACCATAAATTTTGGGACAACCAATTGATGTACATGGGATTGAACAAGAATATACTACTATGGGAATGCCTTGTCCTTTGGCCAATATGATTCCTAGAACTAACCCATTTTTTGAGGACACTGCTAGATTTCACCGAATTATACATCATAGCTTTCCTCTCAATACCTTGTTATGACCAATACATATGGTCACTTTCGTCCACCCGAGAACAAAAATGATTATGTTACTGCTAGGAAAAACCCTAAACATCAATAGTTTGCTGATTGAATCAAAAGAGGATAGGTTATTTAATGTTTTGGTAAAAAGGTCTAAATATTTTTCTTGGGACTATACAAACATGAGGGGAATTCACCCAAGTGTTTGTACGCATCACATTTATACTGATCCTAATATAAGTCCAATACGTTAGCCACATAGGAGACTCAATCCTGCATTAAAAGATATTGTCAAAATTGAAATTGATAAATTCCTTCAAGCGGGATTTATTTATCCCATTTCTAATAGTAAGTGGGTTTCACCTATGGTTGTAGTGCCAAAGAAAAATGGGAAGTGGAGAATTTGCATAGATTACAAAGAACTTAACAAAGCCACTCATCGAGATTATTTTCCCCTACCATTTCTTGACCAGGTTCTGGACAATTTGGTTGGGAGGAAATATTTCTCCTTTTTAGACAGATTTAGTGGTTACAACCAGATTCAGGTAGCACCTGAAGATTAGGATAAGACGATGTTTACTTTTCCATGGGGAACATTTTCATATCGTGTTCTTCCCTTTGGACTTTGTAACGCTCTTGCAACTTTCCAAAGAGCCACACATATTTGTTGTGTTTGTTAATGATTGCATTGAAGTCTACATGGATGAATTCATTGTCTATGGGTCAACCTATGATGAAGCCCTTCAAAACTTGGATAGGATTTTAGAGACATGTGAGGATCATCGACTATCCCTTAGCCATGAAAAGTGTTTGATAATGGTGGAACAAGGAATAGTCTTAGGTCATCATATCTCTTCTGAAGGAATTAAGGTTGATCCCAAGAAAATTGAATTTATTCAACAACTGAATACTCCTCAGATGTAAATGAATGTTAGAAGTTTTCTTGGGCATGTTGGATACTATCAAAGGTTTATCAAAAGCTCCAGTAAGATAGCAGCCCCTATGTATTCCCTTCTCCAAAAATATGTGGAGTTTAACTGGACACCTGAGTGTCAACTATCATTTGAAACAATAAAGGAGAAAATTATCTCTGCTCCCGTACTACGTGGGCCAAATTGGAATCTCCCATTCCACATATATGCCAATGCTTTAGATGACACAATTGGTGTAGTATTGGGGCAAGAAGATGAGAATGGGGGTAAATACGCCATATATTTCATTAGCAAAAACTTGACATCTGCTGAGAGAAACTACACAACAACAACAACAAAAAGAATTCTTGGTTGTGGTACATACCATTAAAAAGTTCCGCCATTATATTACAGGGTATAAAGTCACTGTTTATACAAACCATTCGGCTATTAAGTATCTGATGAATAAACCTGTAGTAAATGGACGAATAATTAGGTGGTTACTAATCCTTTAGGAGTTCAATATAACAATAGTTGACAAGCCAGGGAAATTTAACATAGTAGCAAATTTTTTGTCTCAAATTAAACAAGAAGATGGGGATTGTGCACCTATACAAGATGAGTTTCCAGATGAAAATATGTTTTCTATTTCTACTAAGACCCCTTGGTTCGTTGACATTGCCAACTATTTAGCTACTTTAGAAGTATCGCCAGGTTTTATGTCAAAACAAAGGAAGTGACTTGTTAGAGAAAGTGCCCCATTTAAATGGATTAATGGGATACTATTTCAGTGTGGTCCTGACATGGTCTTGAGATGATGTGTCAGAGCAGATGAAACTACAATATCCTTAGAGCCCGTCACGATGATCCTTCTGGGGATCATTATTCTGCAAAGAGAACTTCTCATAAAATCTTGGGTGCAGGGTATTATTGTCCTTCAATGCATAAAGATGTCAAAAAGTATGTTCATCATTGTGATGAATGTCAAAGAATTGGAAGACCAACAACTTCTACTGAAATGCCTTTGCAGCCACAGGTAGTCCTTGAACCATTCAAGAAATGAGGATTGGATTTTATTGATCCCATAGATCCTTCCTCTCAAGGGAAAGAATACATACTAGTTTGCATCAATTATTTGACTAAATTGACATAAGTTCAGACCCTATGGGTTGCTAGAGAGGAACAAGTCGCTGAATTCCTCTATAATGAGATTTTTCTTAGGTTTGGAGCTCCCAAAAACATTGTTACAGAACAAGGACCCCAATTCATGTCCAAAGTTCTCTTGGAATTCAAAAATAGTTTTTAGGTGAGTCATAAGAAGTCGTCTCCTTATCACCCTCAAGCAAACTGTCAAGTAGAGGTGACTAATAGGGAGCGAGAGAACATATTGACAAAACTAGTCTCTTCAGGGAGAAAATATTGGGCTAGGAAATTGCCTGAAGATGTTTGGGCATACAATACAACATGGAAATCCATAACTGGGTTTAGCCCCTATGAGCTTGCTTTTGGGAAGAAACCTCTCTTGCCCATTGAGTTTGAACTCCAAACTCTAAGAACATCTATGGAGTTGGGCCTAGATCTGAAGCAAGGTCAAATAGAGTGAGTTTTATAGCTAAGCAAACTGGATGAGCTTCGTTTGGATGTCGTCCATCAAACTGAGTTGGTTCAATAACAATGGAAGGTGTGGCATGAAAAGCACATTAAAGAAAGATATTTCCATAATGGTGATTGGGCCTTGCTATTCGATTCGAGATATAAAGATCACCAAGGAAAACTCAGAACTCATTGGCTGGGTCCATATGAAATTTTTGAAGTGTTTTCGAATGACACAATTCAATTGAAACCTATTGATAGTGATACACAAACTCTCTTGGTAAATGGTCATCACCTATGTATCTAACAAAATTTGTATAAATGCAGGGCGAGATCTAATGCATCGACTCTGCCCTGGTAAAGTCAATATAAACTTGCATATTGCATATAAAAAAAGAAGCATAAATATATGAAAAAATGTAATAAAAAAGCATGTATACAAATTTGTTTCAAATAATTCTTCATGAATTCATATTTTCATTGGAATTGGCTAATTTTTTTTCATTTTGCAAGACTTTATTATAAATCAGAAACAACTTTCGAAGCACCTTGCTACAATACTTCAGAACTTGTTAGTTCAGGTGCCTCATCACTCTAGAACTTACCTTCAGTTGCAGCGGTGCTCCTGGAATTATGAGCTTGATTGCGGTGGTGCTCTAAAACTTGTGAGTTTTGATATCCAAATGCTCCAGAACTTGCATTTCAACTCATCGCATCATGCGTTTTGTTCCTATAGAATGGTGATTGGTCGAAAAATGCTCCAGAAGTTCAAGTTCATTTATACATTCATTTTCTTCTTTTCGGTTGCATCTTTTGATGATGCTCCAGAACCTTGTCTTCAATTGCTGCTCCGACTGCATCTTTTGACAATGCTCTGAAACCTTATCTTCGGTTATTGCACCGGATGCATCTTTTGATAATGCTCCAGAACTTGTTAAGTTTAGATGTTTCTATGCTTTGGGACTTATCCACCTTGTTCATTTTGAGCGTGTGCTCATAAGCATGCTCCAGAACTTACTCATTTTGAGTGCGTGCTCATAAGCGTGCTCTGGAACTTACTCACTCGTTTCGAGAACACTCTCATAAGCGTGCTCCAGAACTTACCCATTTCCTTTCCGCCACCTCTTACCATAAAATTTAAATTTCTTTCTGATGCTTTAATTTTTCAAACCTGTGTACACATGCCTCTTTTCTTTTTAAATCATCACTTCGATACCCACACTTAGTATAGTTATCCCAAATTGCCATCATTTTTCCATCATAAATAAAAACCATTATGACAACCTGTCCTCAATTATGACTTCGTCATTCACAAGCTGCCTCACTCATATCATAATAAATATGCCATCACCTCAACCAATACCATTCCGTCCTCTTGTTAAATCAGCAAAGCTACGTAATCTTCAGGCGATCACAAAATGTAAGTAAGTACAAGATTTCACTTAAATAAGGACTTTTTTTTAATAAGGTGTAATTAATTGGCACGAGTTTCTCCCCTCTTAATTTAGTAACTTGAGCCACTAAGTGATTGACTGGTAGTATGACACTCTTTTCACACTCCTCCATGCAAATTATCATCATTGCATAATAAGGTTTCAAACAAAGATCAATAAATAATCGTTCCTCGATTATATCTTCAAAATAATTGTGCACAAGCTTCTTGCATTGTACTATTGTCAACAAAATTGGAAGAGCGGAGACCAAAAATGTGAGGTGCAAAGAAGAAATTAGAGCTAGCCTCAACAAATAAATTACTGGGATTATGCCATATTTCCAATTTGTTTCAGGAAGTGGGATGGTTGGATTTTATCAAAAAATTTGAAGGATATAATGAGTAGTTGGTGAATGCATTTGCAAAAAAATATTCCAATGGCGAGGTGATACTACATGGGAAGCGTTTTAAGGTGAGTCCAAAAATCATTTCTTGCCTCTTTGGTTTAGATAATTTTGGTATTAAGTTATCTGAAACTTCCCAAATTACATATCAAAAGTTATCAGAATTATTTCTTAGAGAGGGAGACCCTCAGCCCATGATAGTTATTAGTACTAGAGGACATAACAAAGGGTTTCAAAGAATTTCCATATTAGAACCCTAGGGAACAGGTGTTGCATGGATCATAAAATATTTTACTTGTGAGGGAAAACTTACTATTGTGGTAGGACTTGCATTCCACATGCTTATACACTTGGGTCATGGAAAAGAAGACCCTGCTCTTAGGGTCAATTTTCCTAACTTTTTGAGTGAATATTTCATTTCCTCCATAGAAAGATATAAATTTGGTTCAAGTCCGTTGAAACACCATGGGTTCATTCAATTAATTTGTAAATATAATTTTAGAAAGAAACCTGAAAGTAAGTGGGAAAATTTTCTTTGGAAATTTGAAAAATCTGTGCCCAAAAGAAAATTAGGAGAAGGGGAACCCTCCAAACAATTTGCTTCAACTTCTAGGGGAACTTCTCCTGAGAACTCAAAAGCTCCTAAAGCTCAAATGCCCACAACCCCCAGTGAGGAAGCGTCAGAACCTCTGGCCAATGAATTGAAAACCCCAGACCAGTCAAGAGATGTTGAAATTATTCATGTAGATGTAGAAAGAGTTTCCTCTAGGAAAAGGAAGACAAGATCAACTGTTACTTTTCAGAGTATTCCTCCCTTAAGAAGAAGCAATCGATTGTCCTTTGAGTCTACAAAAACCCCAATTCAAGACATAGGGAGTACTTCAAAGGAAAAGAAGCCAAGAAAATAGGAAAAGTCAATAGAAATTGAGGGCCCTACTGATAATATATAAATAATGGGAACATGGCAGCAAGATTGTCAATCTTCAGGGATAGAAGGAGAAGAAATACCTTCCCACATAGGACAAGAGGAAAAGGCCCCTAATGAATAAATACCTTCTCACATAGGACAAGAGGAAAAGGCCCCTGATGAAGAAATACAAAAAGAAGAGAGGGAGCAATCTCCACCTTTTATGGAGGTTGAGGATAATGTTTTAGAAAATTTATCTCTCATTGTAAATAAGGTTATTGAAACAACTAAAAATGACAGTGTTAATATAAAGCTAGAAAAATTGAAATTGGAAATTGATGAGTTAAGAAATCAATTGTAGAAAAATGAAGAACATGTTGTACAACAACATGAGGAAATAGCAGTACACATTTCTATAATAGGAAAAACAGATCAAGAGATTCAAAATTTGACACTACAGATAGAAGAGAAGAATACATCTATTAATGATTTGCAGAAACAAATTTAGAGATTGAATCAATAGAATAATACATATAATGATAATCTGTCTGATAAGGACAAACAAATTGAAAGTTTGAAAAACAATTTCATACAATTTTTTCAAGCTTTTGAAGAGGAAAATAACAGACAAAATGAAGGATTAAATGTTTCTCTTAGTAAGATTGTGGAACTCAAACAGGATTTGCAAGAAAGCATCAATAAACCAATAATGGAATCAAAGGGAACTCAAACTGAACCAGCTGTAACTGAATGGTTTCATGTAACGCCTCGCCATGCAACCCTAAAGGATGTTACAAACAACTACTTAAACAGACTAATTTTTTAATTTTTTTTTAAGTACAATAAACATGCAAATTCACTTCCCATTGCAAACATCCCCTAAGGTTACAAGACTAAGATTACTTAATAACCCACAACAACATAAATGAATCCATAACATTTATCAACTCAAGATAATAAGGACGCATACATTCCATACAAGATAAATTACATCCACCGTAACAGTTACAATATGATCATAAATAACAATAATTTAATAACGAGATTACATCACTCATTCCTCGAATGAGGCAAGTCCAATAACATAATTATAATTACAAATTTCCACCTCGATAACAAATGAGGGGTAAAATAGTACAAGATCAACTAAAAAGAAATGAAGCAGAGACTGAAACTGAATCCAATGAGCTCTCCAACTGGAAGTCTCGTCCACATGAACATGAAGAAAGAACCCAACGGATTTAGGTGCATGCCACCCAACCAAGTGGAACCCAAAGGCCCACCCCCCATGCTAGGAGATAGTAACAAGGAATCCTAACCAAGTCCATCTACCACTAGACACAGACTAACACAAAACTAAACCAAACTGAAACCAGTAATCACATGTACAACACAAGTACAACTCATATACCACGCACGTACAACATGAGTACAACTCTACATGGTCACATTGCTTCCAGAAATATAGCAGAACAAGTATGTTAAGAGAACCATACACATAATAATCGAATACCAACTATGGTCAAATCAGGTATGTCAAGGAAACCATACCCACAAGATCGAATACCAACTATGGTCACATCAGGTATGTCAAGGAAACCATACCCACAAGATCAAATACCAACTATGGTCACATCAAGTATGTTAAGGAAACCATACCCACAAGATCAAGAACCAACTGTGGTCATATCAGGTATGTTAAGGAAACCATACCCACAAGATCGAATACCAACTATGGTCACATCAGGTATGTTAAGGAAACCATACCCACAATAAACAAGAACCAATTGTTGTCCTAGACAGAGTGTCATCACATAGCTCATCATGGGTTATCCTCTGGGATTCTTCCTAGGCTCCGGTCCCCACTATGGGTTATCCTAGTGGCCTCTACCGAATTCCTGACCCCCACTATGGGTTATCTTGGTGGCCTCTACCGAATTCCCGGCCCCCATACTCACTCATGCAGAATCAAATACCTTTCGTACAGACAAGATAGATGACCTTGCCATTCTAGGCCTTCCCACTCATCCCAAGTCTAAATGAACCCTTGTGTCTATGAGTGAGGCATAATTATCTTGATTAGTGAGAAGTACCACCTAATCTTCTAAATTTTGTTTTAGTTATCACTTGATTAAACCACTTTCGTAAGTTACCCAGTTTACCTCTTCTGGGCTCTGGCCCCTACGGAAGCCACTCTTCTACTTGATAACACACAAACCATCCAAACACCAAGGGTACCAAAGTGCAACAAACAAGATAACATGTCCACTCCTTTCTCAGGAGGTGACATAAGATAAATCCATCTCCAAACATTGGAGGTAACAACAACAAAACCACTCCTGTCAAGGAGGTACAAATCCCATAATCCACTCCTTTCTCAGGAGGTACAAAACATCCCCGTTCATAGAAACCGGGTAAAATATTGACCTAACTTTGTGCACTACCCAAGGGAATTAACAAACAGTCAACATCACATGATGACAACCCCCAATCTCTAAGGTCCTTTGGAAGACTTACAGATTAAAGACACTTAACCCATTTCCCCACAAATTAACACACATGAAATAATCACATAGAGCAATTGCAAGGAAATAAACTAATTTGGATATATTAAATCCATTTTCCTTAATAGAATTCAATAATTCGGTACATTAACAAAACCGATCTAATAATGTCTCTTCTAGACAAAAGATAAAATTTAAACAAATATCTAATCCCTCATTGCATGAAAATAATAATAAGGTAAAACAGATACTTCATTAATTCATAATAAATCGTCTAAAATAATTATTTCTTTTTGCAAAACTATATCATTGTAATAATTCGTTAATTTCTCAATAAAGACACAAAACCCTTCAACTCTAAAATTTGTTTTTTCCAAAATAAATAAATTAATTTTAACTATTGCACTTGATCTAAAATTTCATCATTACATTTAAAATATGAAATTATTTTACTCATCCACTTTAAATCTATATATATTTACATATATCCTATTTATCAAACTCATCTTCTCAACTTTACAATTATGCAACACAAATTATAATAAATTAAATTAATATTATAATATTACATACTTATAATATAAAACATTAAGTATATATATACATATTAAATATATATATATATATATATATATATATATATATATATTTAATATTATTATAACATTATAAATACATAAAATATAATAATAAAATAAATTATCATTTATCCCCCCTTTTTTTTTTGTTAGAAAAGAAGCCATACGCCTTGGGCCGCATGGACCTCAGGCCGCGTGCTAGGGTTGGGCGGTGTTTTGGGGGGGCCACGGTTTCTACACTGGCGGCGGTGTTAACCAGCCGCCTCTCGGTGGCGCGTTTTATTTGACAGGGCAGCGAAGATTTTTGGTGGGGCGATGGCTACCAACCGACCCCCTTAAGGGTGGCGGC
This sequence comes from Sequoiadendron giganteum, assembly GCA_007115665.2. Taxonomy (NCBI): domain Eukaryota; kingdom Viridiplantae; phylum Streptophyta; class Pinopsida; order Cupressales; family Cupressaceae; genus Sequoiadendron; species Sequoiadendron giganteum. The sequence goes on along the minus strand of CM021103.1, from coordinate 535,590,897 downwards.
TGTGCTGAGCACAACCACAAGGGGAGGTGTGGGGGTCGCGCTGGGCACGGCTCCCCCCCACGCGCCTCCCATGGGGGTGTGGTGGGGGTGAGCCCCCAGCGCCCCACAACTTCATTTATTTATTTTTTTAAACCATTCCTCGAACCTGTAGATTTCTTTGGAATCCGTGCTTCACACTGGGGTTTTATTTTTATTTTTTTTTAACAACATGATATTGCACAAAAAAACTTTATAATTATTTGGATATACAATATATATATATATTCTTCAATACATATATATTTATATTTCCATACTAAAATTGCAATTAAAATTGAAGAAAACCAAGTTGAAACAACCAGCTACAACCAAGAACACCATTTTATTTTCTTGAATTTTCCAACATGATAATCATCAACAAAACATATACAATTTAAAAATCTCAAAACAACCAATTTCTAAGACATGAACCTGATTCCCTGAGTTTGTGAGGAGATCCAGACGGTGCTCAGCTTCCAACTTCAGCTCCACCAAATTTCACAACTCCAAGCTAAAACCCACAAAACTGAAAAATCCTTCCTCTTTCCAATTCAATCCTTTCCAAAAATTTTATCCCCCAAAATTGTGAAGAGAAAATCAATAATAGTCAAAATTCCAAAAAATATCCATACAACAACCCTCATAAATTTAAAAAAACAGAAATAGAAATATCTTCTAATTTTCAATTTTTGGATTTAAAAATTTCTAAAATAACATTTCAACCCTTTTTCCTTTTATTTTCAATTTCCAACATAATTCCATAATTTCACAATAAAATACTTATCTAATTTAAACATAATCAATTTAATTAATTAATTAATTAATCTAATCCACGATTAAATTATTAATTAATTAAATTAAATTAATTAATTAAATAAATTACGTTATTAACATAATGCCAAATCAATTTCAATTTCACAAGTTAAATGCATACAACCATATAATTACCCTTTTTAACTTGCAATTAAATAATCGAAGAGAGAGAGAACAATATAAAACAATTAACCCGACTAAGACTCGACGACACAGTATGATTAGGGTGACGACTTGGCATGGAAAACCTAGCTACTATCTCCCAATCAAATATCGTTGGGCATTGGACACGCTCGAACCTGTGAAACTAGGTGGAGTCGATGTCCTGTACCTATCAACCTGCGAACACAGAGTATCTCCACATGCATATATATGTTAAAATTAAAACACACCGTGAAGGGGAAATCTCAGGATCGCAGGGCGCTCGCAAACGAGTGATGCAACCTCGTCCCCTTCACCAATACAGTATTACTAACTGACGAATCTAACATCATTAATATTATCCAAACATAAAACATCATTAATTCAAATGTTCACAATGCTAATCAAAAGCATGTCACAATGATAACATCATAATTAACTACCAGCACATCAAAATATCACATTCACATCGCTTAATAGATAGCGATCAAATAACAATTGATTTCTTAGTCAAAGTACAAACAAAAAATAAGGCATAACCAACAAAACACTGTTCAGTCAAAAGAGCAAAACAAACGGGTCTTACATTTCAAGTTTGAATTCCCCCATTATTAATGAAGTGGATGAACCGGTGCTATTTCTTGAAGAATGCTAAGATTGAGAGTATCAGGTTGAAAAAGGAGTTGGTACTCTTGAAAGAGTCATTTGATAGGGTCTATAGGGAAAAACAAGATGCATGCCAAATAGGAGAATTTATACTAGCATGTAGGAGACCATCAAGGCTATATTCTATGTTTTTAAATGAACAATTGTTAAGATGGAAATTGCTAAGAATTTATCATGACCAACCACATGATCCTGATGATCGTGAAATTGTTAAAGTATTTTTAGAGTCAACTCTTGAGCAAAAGGATATGTTATGTGAATTCTTTGTTCATAATTTATTGATGGAAACAAATACTGATTTCTTTATTAACCTTTTTGTTGGAGAAGTGCAATTGAGATCTTTGTTATCTACCATGCGTAATCAAGTTCATTGGTAAGAACGCACTAGAGAATACTCTCAAGCAGAGAAGAATGTGGGTCTTCAGATGATATCCCCCAATAGGAAACCAATAGCTTTCAAAGCACACTTTTTGGCTGTTAAAACAAAAGCAACTATGAATAAGAAATATAATGATAACCTTTGACTTTGTTACAATCATTTCATAGAACAAGGGAAAAAACTAATTAGTAAGGTTTGGCATGCCTGTGAAGAGAGATACACTCCACTACCAGTATACTTAAAGAAAAGAGAAGTGATCTCCCCTCTTAACATCAAATGGTCCTTCAAAAGAGAAGATACCTTGGTCAAAATATTGAAAGACCTCAGACCATATTGGATAGGGATGAGTTACAAACCTCACATGTTGCTCTTTCCACCACTTGCTTTTCATATTAATACAGATCAGGATAATGGAGTCTTCAACATTTGGAAAGAGAGGTTACTTATCATCAAGGCTTCCTACACAAACTTGAAAAGTTTGATAAGGCAGCAGATGATCTGTATGATATCAGTGCTAAATATGAAGAATTGAACAAAGAAGAAGGGTAGGGGTCACAACAGAGGGTGGGGTGACCTGCCAGAAATTAGGAAGGGGAAAGTGATGAGGTAAAAATAACCTCATCATGATAACATAATAAAACCCTTCCTCATATATGCAAAATACTTATTCTTTGCCAATTAATTAAAATTTAGGCATAATAATTACTTATCTTTTGAGAAAAAATAGTATAAAGTTTATTTCTTGTGATTTATTGAAGTATCTTGCCAATACATATTTAACAGGTAGTTTTAAGTGTTTTGTAGGATAATAATCGGTCATTAATATATTATTCAAAGGCGTTCAACCAACACAATCTCCAGAACAGGTTAAAGACATGCGTTGGGAACATGCTCTTGAACTTGAGGATGGTGGACCGAAATCATAGTTTCTTCTAAGTTGAATTTTTGTTATGCTTTAAAGTTTAAAAGACTTCATGGCTCAACTCGAGCCTCGTTAATATTTATGTAATGGGCATTTAAAGACATAAAGTTGGTTTAAAATCTGTTACAAACTTTTTCAATGGTAATCTAAAACCATCTGAAATATAGGATTTAGTTAGACGTTTTTTATAAATATATGTAATCTCCACAAGTAAAAGAGACACATAATAGTACTGTTATGCTGTCAACATGATTTTTGAGTATATATGAATACATAAATTATTTCATATCAATCTCTAAGTTGTTAAAATTATGGATGAAGATTATCATTAATGGGGAAGCTTTCAATTACATTGTGCATGTGACTTGAGAATGTAGGAACCCGCGAGCTAGCCACTCAAAGGGGTGATAGATTAAATAGATGAGTACTTCCCTTTAAATAATTATGTTTTTTTTATTGCATGGATAATAATTAAGTTTGTCCTCATAAGAGTCTGAAGCTCCAGAGCACCTATTGTCTTTTGATTATGTAGTTAATTTATGTTAATGATTAAAACTGTTACTGATATTACTTAGATGTTTCATAGATTATTTACGAGTTTTACTACTTCTGTAATTTACATGCTTCTTAGTTTAGTTATTTCCATGTTTTCTAGTTTAGTTATCATGTTTTGTAGATTAATTGTTTTATGCTTCCTAGTTTAAATACTTTCTAGCTTTTTAGAGAAATTACTTTCTGGTTAACTAGTTAAATGGCCTTAGGTTAAAATTAAGTTCAGTTGCTCTAAAAAAAATATAGAAAATGTAAAAGAGATAGTCGAGCCACCTTCTATTGCAAATAGCCTTGGACATTGTCTGGTCGATATATTGAAGTTTATCTTCTAAAGTAATTGGACCTAACGACAGCGTGTCAGCTCTTTGGGCAATTTTTTTTTTGCCTTATCGGACAACTGCTCTGATTTGGACGATTTGATAGTCGATCTTAGGTTTTTTGGCCCTTCTGGATACGATGGAAGGGTTGGATTTGACCCAAAATGTTCCAAAAATGTAGCCACCTTCTAGATCTGGCAACCACTCTTCAGCTTCAAACTCTCATAGATTTGGCCTCATATGTCCGATTTGGATGAAACAAAAGGAAAAATCGACTATCTCGAACACTCCAAACACAATCGTGAGCTTAGATTTGCACCAGAAAGCTCTGATATGAACCTTATCTCTTTAGAAAAGACTATCCAATGGCATCCAACTTTCTCTGATACCATGTTAGAATTGGCTATGGCTACCAAGATCTTGAGACCAAATGGAAAGCATAAAAAAGAGAGAATAGAATATGACAAGAATAAATTGTATTCTTATCAATATGATCAATGATATGATTGCGTTTTTATTACAATGAGAGACCCCTTGGTTATATAGCCAAGGTGATATGCAAGATGTCATATGATTATGACAAGTGTCTTAATCATATGACATGAGACAACTAATCACACTTACCTAGGTTCACATGTAGTAGTTGTCAAAAGATAAGATAACAACTAATGACAAGTAACACCTTCTAGAAAGATTCCTTCCTAGGACCCAAATAAATTTAACATGTGTAAATAAGCCCCCTAGTAATGAATTAACTAGGTACAAGACTTTATTTACACCAACAAATATGACTAAAGATGAGATTTCCCTTGATATTCATCGTTATGTGGATTTAGACTGTGTAGGTGATGTTGATAGCAGACATTCAACCAGTGCTTATGTGTTCATTTTATTTGGTGGTACAATTAGTTGGATGAGTAAATGATAGGTTGTGGTTGCTTTATCCACTACTTAAGTTGAGTATATGGCAGCTACTCATGCTTGTGAAGAAGCCATTTGGCTTTTAAAAGACTGTGTATTTATTAGAATAAAACAAGGTGTAGGGATAATTTATTGTGATAATCAGAGTGTGATATGTCTGGCCAAGAACCCAAAATTTCATGCCAGGACCAAGCACATTGATGTACAATATCATTTTTTTAGATATATGGTTGAAGATGACAGGGTGAAGTTGGTTAAGGTAGAAACTTTGATGAATTTTGTTGATTCGTTAACTAAGCCTTTGAGCATAGAGAAGTTCAGATGGTGTTCAAACTCAATGGGCCTTTCAACCCCTAGTAATTAAGAGATGATGTTTATACACTCTCCCATTGTATTTGTAAGGTGTTCAAAAAGTGGGAGATTTGTTTGGAAAATGTGTCTCAACCTTGCAATTATATAATTTAATGTTGATACATAAGGTACTATTCATATGACGAAAACAAGGGAGTGCGGGTGGGTCCCCCCCATGAAGGGTCAGGGGGGATCATCCCCCTGACTAGGGGTTCGAGGGCTTTGGGACAACGTCCTTGAAAGGAAAATTTTATTTTATTATTGTAAATCTAGACCGTTTATCATTAAGTCTTAGATTTGATGGTTGATATTTTATTAGATTGACTTTCCCTAGAAGGAAAACCTATTTTATGAGGTCATTTTATTATAACTATGTATTGTGATGTATTATGAGAGTCTAATAGTGGTTGTGTTGCCTTTGGATCTCTGGTTGGTGATACTCTTGTGAGAAGCTTGCTCTCCAAGTATATTGTAATCTTTGTGATTTTTTGAATAATATATTGGGTGGCTTTTGGAGTGTAGGGTTTTTCTCACGAAAGGTTTTTCCCACATAAATCATTGTGTTGTGGTATGCATGATATTTATGTTTGTTTATGTTTAAGTTTCTGTAATTGTTCAAGATTTGTAATTTTTTTGAATTATCCTCCTCTCAAGATTAGTGTAAGAATTTGTTCCACTAACTAATTAGCTTCCTTACAAGTAGTATCAAAGCTTGATCACGTTTGCTTTCAATTGTGGGTTATTGGGGTTTTTGAACTAATCCAGATTTGAGTGGGAGCTTGTGGAGAAGACACTTTGTGATCTTGTTGCAAGAATTTTCAGATGACAAGTTCATCATGGAGAATAGAGGTGGATAAATTTTCTAGAATTAATTTTGAAATGTGGAAGTTGAAGATGGAGGATCTGTTGATAGATTAAGATTTATGAGATATTTTTTATGAGAATGTTTAAATGCTTGTAGATCCTACTCAATCTTCTGAATATGATGCTATGAATCATAAATCCAAGGGTCTAATCAAATTCTTCCTAGCAAACTCCATTTTAATCAATGTCCATGAAGAGACCTCTACATAGAAACCATGAAAAAAATCTTGGTGAGATGCATTAAGCCAAATCTTTAGTGGACAAGATTTTCTTGAGGAAGAAATTGTATTCCTTGAGAATGGAAGAGGTTGGATGAATTACAAGCCACATGGAAGCATTCAATAAACTAGTGGCTCAATTGGCATCAGTTGGTGTCAAAATCGATAAGGAAGAGAAATGTTAGATCCTACTTTGTTCTTTACTTGATTTGTGGGATTCTCTTGTTATGGCTACTGGGAGTACTTTTGTTATATTGGAGATTGAAGATTTTGTGGGTTATTTTCTTTCTGAAAAGATGAGGAGGAAGGTATCCATCAGCTCCAAGGAGGCCCTACATGTTCATCAAAGACCTAAGGAAAAAGGAAAGAAGAATGAGAAGCGTGAAAAATTCAATTCCAAGGGGAGATCTAAGTCTCCTGGAAAGTCCAAAATTATTTTCTAGAATGCACTAAGAATGGACATGTTTGTAAGGACTACAAAGAAGAAAAGTAGAAAAATAATAAATTTGATTTTGATTCTTAGTCCGAGAAATGGTGATGCATTCATTGTAGCTTTTGAAACTTGTTTAGGTAATGATGCATGGATAGTTGACTCAGGTACATCTTTCCATATGACCTTTAATAGAGTTTGGTTTTCTGAATATGAATAATTTTATGGAAGTAAGGTATACTTGGATAATGATTCTCAATTAAACATTGTTGGTCGTGAATAATTTTTAATCAGTTTTCCTGATGGTAGAATAAAAAGGATTAATGGTGTGTTGCATATCTCTAGTTTAGCATGAAATTTATAATCTGTGAGAAACTAATAGATGTAAGTGTGCATGTAGTATTTACTGATGCAGGATGCTAGTTGGTTAGAGGTGTTATGGTGATTTCTAGAGGTGTTAGATATGACACACTGTATAAGCTTGATGAATGCACTGTTGAGTGCAATAGTACTTCTATGAAAATCATGTATGTGAAAGAAGTGAGGGTTTCACCTTTAGCAGATCTGGTTATGTATTTTGGGTACCCAAGGGTGCTCTTTCTTCTGAATCAAAGTTACCAGTAGAGAAACTATGTTATGGCACCAAAAAATTGGCCACATTGGAGAAAAGGGTCTAAAGACCTTGAAAATAAAAACTTTGTTGAAGGGTTATATGATTGTAATCTTGAATTTGATTTCTATGAGCATTGCATTCATGGAAAACAAAACAGTGTTAAGTTTTACTCAAGATCTCATTAATCTTGTGGTGTATTGGATCTTATTCATTTTGATGTATTTGGTCTTGTAGACATTCCTTCAATTGGTAAATCCATATAATATGTTTCATTTGTTGATGATTACAATAGAAGGATATGGGTATACTTTCTAAAGAGTAAATTTGAAGTTTTCAATCGATTTGAAGAATTTAAAGTAATGGTTGAGTTGTAGACTAGAAAGAAAATAAAATCTTTGAGGATTGATAATGGCGATGAGTTTTCCTCTAATGATTTTGAAAAAATCTACAAATATTGTGGTATCCATAGAAAAAAGATAACTCTATATTCTCCATAGCAGAATGGAGTTGCAAAAGGAATGAACTGGACATTGATGGAGAAGGCTAAGAGTATGTTGAGTGGTGTTGGTCTAGAATTTTTTTTTGGGTTGAAGCTATTGTCACTACTTGTTACTTGATCAAATCGTCTCCTTCATCAACTCTTGTTGATAAGACACCTATAGTGGGATGGTCGGGCCACAAGCCATCACTAAGACATCTTAGAGTTTTTGGTTGAGGCATATGCACATGTGCCAAAGGAGAAGTAAACAAAGTTGGAAAACAAGATTGTGAAATGTATCTTCATTAGATACAGTTATCATGTGAAAGGATACAAGCTTTGGGATCCTATTGCACAAAAGGTAATACATAGTTTAAGTGTTATTTTTAGAGAAACTAAGCCTTCTTTTGTTACATTGCAGCCAAAACAAATTAAACAAGAAGATGTGATTCAATTTCCTTCTACACCTAAGAAAGTTGAATTGAGGTCCATGGATAGACAAGAAGTTGAGGAGAGCTCATCTAGCTCTAAATCTTCAAAAGAGGAGGAAGAACCTCCAACTCAGCTTGTTCGTAGGTCTACAAGGCATAAACAACCACTTGAAAGGTATTCACCTAATGATTGGAGATGTATTTTTTCTTTAAATACTAACATGGATAAACCTAGATCAATAGAAAAAGGCATCAGTTATGAATGATGCAAAATCATGGAAGATTGTTTTGGATGAAGAAATGATAGCTTTGAAAAAGAACAATACATGGGATCTTATATCATTTCATGAAGGACAAAAACCCGTTGGTTTCAAATGGGTGTTTAAGAAAAATATTGGTTCAGATGGAGGTATTGAGAAGAAAAAAGCAAGGTTGGTTGCAAAAGGATACTCTCAAGTTGAGGGTGTTAATTATGGTGAGATATTTTCTCTTGTTACAAAAATGGTATTGATTAGATATTTTCTTTCTATTGCTACTTCTTATTATTTAGAGGTTGAGAAAATGGATGTGAAAATTGCTTTCCTTCATGGCGACTTGGAGGAGGATATTTATATGACACCTCCAGAGCACTGTGTGATGAAACGTTAAATTAGTTTTGGAGGAGGATATTTATATGACACCTCCAGAGCACTGTGTGATGAAAAGTTAAATTAGTTTATAAATTGAAGAAATATTTGTATGGTTTAAAACAATCCTAGGATATGGTACCAAAAATTTGATACATATATGTTAAGTTTGGGATTTGAGAATTCTAAATTAGATCATTGTGTTTAATATTAAACTGATGGTGATCGTTTCCTATTTATTGTATTATATGTTGATGATATGCTATTTATTGGTAGAGGGGAAGGAATGATTTCAAAATTGAAATCTCAACTTGCTATTAAATTTGAAATGAAATACCTTGGTGCAGCTAGACACATTCTTGGGATGAAAATTAAAAGAGATAGAGTGAACAAAAAGATATGGCATGGCCAAAGTAAGTGTGTCAATTCAATTTTACACAAGTTGGATATGCAGGATAGTAGACCATTATGTGTTCCTGTTTCAGCTAGAACAAAGTTATTTATTTCAAAAACTATCTAACATCTCCATCAGAGATGGAAGACATGAGAAAAGTGTATTATCAGAGTGCAGTTGGAAGCTTTATGTATGCTATGGTTTGTACAAGACCAGACATTGTCCATGTAGTGGGAGTTCTTTCTAGATATATGTCTAATCCTGGTAGAGTTTATTGGGATGCAATTAAAAGAGTCTTCATATATTTGTGCGGTATCTTAGATTATTCCTTGTGTTATCATAGGAAGATGACTAAAGATGATATTTCCCTTGATATTCATCATTATGTGCATTCAGACTGGACAAGTGATGTTGATATAGACATTCCACCAATGCTTATGTGCTCACTTTATTTGGTGGTGCAATTAGTTTGATGAGTAAGTGAAAAGTTGTGGTTGCTTTCTCTATTATTGAAGTTGAGTATATGGCAACTACTCATGCTCATAATGAAGTCATTTGGCTTAAGAGATTATGTTTAGATATTGCAATAAAATAAGGTGCAGTGAAAAATTATTGTGATAGTCAAAGTGCAATATGTCTAGCCAAGAACCCACCATTTCATGCCAGGACAATGCACATTGATGTACAATATCATTTTTTTAGAGATATGGTTGAATATGGAAGGGTGAAGCTAGTTAAGGTAGAGACTTTGATCAATGTTGTTGATTCTTTAACTAAGCCTATGAGCACAGAGAAGTTTAGATGGTGTTCAAACTCAATGGGCCTTTCGACCCCCAGTAATTAAGAGATGATGTGTATACACCCTCTCGTTGTATTTGCAAGGTGTTTGACAAGTGGGAGATTTGTTGGGAAAATTTGTCTCAACCTTGCAATGACATAAGTTACTATTAATACATAAGGTACTATTCATACGACGATGATGAGGGGGTGCGGGTGGGTCTTGCCCCCCACCTTTGTGAGGGTTCTGGGGGGATCATCCCTTGGTTGGGGTCCGGAGGTAGCGCACCGTGGCAGGGGTTATGGGCAGCACCCTCGAAAGGAAAATTTTGTTTTATTATTGTAAATATGGCCCATTTATCATTAGTTGTTAGATTTGATGGTCGATATTTTATTATCTTGACTTGCCCTAGAAGGAAACCCTATTTTATGAGGGAATTGCATTACAACTGTGTATTGTGATGTTTTCTAAGAGTCTGATAGCAGTCATGTTACCTTTGGATATTTGGTTGGTGATACTCCTATGAGAAGCTTGCTTTGCAAGTATATTATAATCTTTGTGATTTTTCAATAATATATTGGACAAATTTTGGAGTGTGGGGTTTTTATCCCAAAATGGTTTTCCCCACGTAAGTCATTGTGTTGTGGTATGCATGATATTTATGTTTATTTGTGCTTAAGTTCCTACAAATTTTGAAGATCTGTAAAAAAAATTCATTATCTTGCTCTCAAGATTAGTGTAGGAAGTTGTTCCACTACCATAGCTTCCTTACAACTGGTATCAGAGCCTAATCACCTTTGGTTTCAGTTGTGGGTTGTTGGTTTTTTTGAACTAATCCAAATTTGAGTAGGAGCTTATGGAGAAGACACTTTGTGATCTTGTTGTAGGAATTTTTAGATGGCAAGTTCATCGAGGATAATAGAGGTGGATAAATTTTCTGGAAATAATTTTGAAATGTGGAAGCTGAAGATGGGGGATCTGTTGATAAATTGAGATCTATGGGATGCTATTGATGAGAATTTTTCAAGGCTTGTAGATCCTACTAAAGTCGCCCAATATGATGTTATGGATTGTAAATCCAAGGGTCTAATCAAATTGTGCTTGGTGGACTCTTTTTTAATCAATGTCCATGAAGAGACCTCTGTACAAAAACTATGGAAGAAGCTTGGCGAGATGTATCAATCCAAATATTTAGTGAGCAATATTTTCTTGAGGAAGAAATTTTATTACTTGAGAATGGAAGAGGGTGGATGAATTAGAGACCGCCTAGAAGAATTCAATATGTTGGTGGCTCAATTGGCATCAATTGGTGTCAAAATGGATGAGGAAGAGAAATTTCATATCCTACTTTGTACTTTGTCTGATTCATGGGATTCTCTTGCTATGGCTATTGGGAGTACTTCTGTTATATTGAAGACTGAACATGTAGCGAGTTCTTTTCTTTCTAAAGAGATGAGGAGGAAGGTATCCATCAATGCCAAGGAGGCCCTGATTTTTTGTGGAAGACCTAAGGAAAAAGGAAAGAAGAATGAGAAGTGTGATAAATCTAAGTCCAAGGGGAGACCTAATTTTCACTTTATCAAGAAACCAGAGGTGTGAGATATGGAACATTGTCTAAGATTGATGCATGCACTGTTGAGTGTAATAGTACTTCTATGAAAATCAAGTTTGTGGAAGAAGTGAGGGTTTCACCTTCAGCAAATGGTCATGGATTTTGGGTATCAAAGAGTTCTCTTTCTTTTGAATCAAATTTACTTGCATAGAAAAATATTTTATGACATTAGAGACTTGGCCACATTGGAGAAAAGGGTCTAAAGACCTTGAAAAATAAAAATCTTGTTGAAGGGTTATCTGATTGTAATCTTGAATTTAATTTCTGTGAGCATTTCATTTATGGAAAAAAATATCGTTCAGTTTTACTTGAGTTCTCATAAATCTTGTGGTGTATTGGATCTTCTCCATTATGATGTGTTTGATCTTGTAGATGTTCCTTCAATTGTTAAATCCACATATTATATTTCATTTATTGATGATTATAGTAGAAGGACATGGGTATACTTTCTAAAGAGTAAATTTGAAGTTTTCAGTTGATTTAAAGAATTTAAAGCAATGGTTGAGTTGTAGACTCGAAAGAAAATAAAATGTTTGAGGACTGATAATGGCAGTGATTTTTTCTCTAATTATTTTGACACATTCTATAAAGATTGTGGTATTCATAGACAAAAGACAACTTTGTATTCTCCACAATATAATGGATTTGCAGAAAGAATGAATAAGACACTGATGGAGAAGGCTAGGAGTATGTTGAGTGGTGCTATTCTAGAACAAAGGTTTTGGGTTGAAGTTGTTGCCACTACTTGTTACCTGATTAATAGGTCTCCTACATTAGCTCTATTTGATAAGACACCTATAGAGGCATGGTCAGGCCACAAGTCTTCATTAAGACATCTTAGAGTTTTTGGTTGTGAGGCATATGCACATGTGCCAAAGGAGAAGCGAACAATGTTGGAAAATAAGGTTGAAAGCATACAAGCTTTGGGATCCTATTGCATAGAAGGTAATACATAGTAGAAGCACCATTTTTAGAGAAACTAAGCCTTCTTTTATTACATTGCACCTAGAATTAAGTAAACAGGAAGATGTGATTCAACTTCCTTCTACAACTAAGAGAGTTGAATCAAGGCCTATGGACAGACAAGAAATTGAGAAGAGCTCATCTAGCTCTAAATCTTTAGAAGAGGAGGATGAACCTCCAACTTAGTTTGTTCGTAGATCTACAAGGCATAAACAACCACTTGAAAGGTATTCACTTGATGATTAGAGATGTATTTTTTCTTTGAATACTAACATGGATGAACCCATATTGGTAGAAGAGGCATTAGGTATGAAGGAAAATCTTGGAAGATTGCTATGGATGAAGAAATGGCAGCTTTGAAAAAGAATGATATATGGGATCTTGTACCATTTCTTGATGGACGAAAACCTATTGGTTGCAAAAGGGTGTTTAAGAAAAAAGATTAGTTCAGATGGAGGTATTGAGAAGTACAAAGAAAGGGTTGTTGCAAAAGGTTACTCTCATGTTGAGGGTGTTGATTATTGTGAGATATTTTCTCTTGTTGTAAAAATGACATCCATTAGATTTTTGATTTCTATTACTATTGCTTATGATTTAGAGGTGGAGAAAATGGATGTGAAAATAATTTCCTTCATGGTGACTTGGAGGAGGATATTTATATGACACAACTAGAGCACTACGTATTGAAAGGTAAAAGTAAATTGGTTTGCAAATTGAAGAAATATTTTTATGGTTCAAAACAAAGTCCTAGGATGTGGTACCAGATATTCGATACATATGTGTTGAGTGTGGGATTTGAGCATTCTAAATCAAATCATTTTGTTTATTATAAAACTAATGGTGATTGCTTCCTGCTTATTGCATTATATGTTGATGATATATTATTTATTGGTAGAGGGCAAGATATGATTTCAAAACTGAAATCTGAACTTGTTGCTAAATTTGAAATGAAAGAACTTGGTGCAACTAGACACATTATCGGGATGGAAATTAAAAGATATGGAATGAACAGAAAGCTATGGATTGGCCAAAGTAAGTATGTCAATTCAATTTTACAAAGTTTTGATGTGTAGGATTATAGACCATTATGTCTTCCTGTTTCAGTTGGAACAAAGATATCTATTTCAGATTGTCCAACATCTCCATCAGAGATGGAATACATAAGTAGAATTCCTTACTAGAGTGAAATTGGAAGCTTGATGTATGTTATCATTTGTACAAGACTAAACATTTCCCAAGCAGTGGGAGTCTTTCGAGATATATGTCTAATCCTGGTAGAGTTCATTGGGATGTAGTTAAAATAATTTTCAGATATTTGCACAGTACCTCAGATTATTCCTTGTTTTATGATAATAATATGACTAAAGATGTGATTTCCCTTGATATTCATGGTTATGTGGATTCATATTAGGCAGGTGATGTTTATAGAATACGTTCAACTAGTGCTTATGTGTTCACTTTATTTAGTGGTGGAATTAGTTGGATGAATAAAAAATAATATGTGGTTGCTTTGTCCACTACCGAAGTTGAGTATATGGTAGCTACTCATGCTTGTAAAGAAGTCATTTGGATAAAGAGACTATATTTAGATATTGGAATAAAACAAGGTGCAGTGACAATTTATTGCAATAGTTGGAGTGTGATATGTCTAGCCATGAACCTGACATATCACGCCAGGACCAAGCACATTGATGTACAATATCATTTTGTTAGAGATATGGTCAAAGATGGTAGGGTGAAGTTGGTTAAGGTAGTGACTTTGATGAATGTTGTTGATTCTTTAACTAAGCTTGTGGGCACATAGAGGTTCAAATGGTGTTCAAACTCAATAGTCCTTTCAAACAATACTAATTAATATATGATGTTTATACACCCTCTCGTTGTATTTGCAAGGTGTTCAACAACTGGGAGATTTGTTGGGGAAATGTGTCTCAACCTTGAAATTATATAAGTTATTGTTGATACATAAGGTATTGTTCATATGATGACGACGAGGGGTGTGGGTGGGTCCCCCTACGAGAGGTCTAGGGGGATTATCCCTCCGGTTGGGGATCTGAGGGTAGCACACCTCGACGGGGGTTCGGGGGAAGAATCCCCGAAAGGAAAATTTTATTTTATTATTGTAAATTTGAACCGTTTATCATTAGGTCTTAGATTTTACGATCGATATTTTATTAGATTGACTTTCCCTAGAAGGCAACCCTATTTTATGAGGGCATTGTATTACAACTATATATTGTGATGTATTCTGAGAGCCTGATAGTGGTCATGTTGTCTCTGGATCTCTAGTTGGTGATACTCCTAGGAGAAGTTTTCTCTGCAAGTATATTGTAATCTTTGTGATTTTCGAATAATATATTGAGTGGATTTTGGAGTGTGGGGTTTTTTCCTAAAAGGGTTTTCCCCATGTAAATGATTGTGTTGTGGTATGTATGATATTTATGTTTAGGTTTTTGTAATTGTTAATGATCTATAAAATTTTGCATTATACTACTTTCAATATTAGTGTAGGAACTTGTTCTGCTACTTTAGCTTCCTTACACTACCTGAGTTGATCAACACTATTACTTTCTATTTCTTTAAGAAACCCACTACCTTGAGAGTTTATGAAGCACTAAAACTTGAGAGTGCATGACAATTGATGATTGGTTGGGAATCATTTGATTCCTCATTTGACTCCCTTTCATCCTCTAATATTGCTTACTCCTCTTCTTCCTCACTTGGAACTTCAATGGTATAATTTATTTTCACTACGTTTATGTCCTTGATTGTATTTGCTATCACAATTGAAACATAACCCTTTTTCTCTTTTCTCCTCAATTTTTTGTGGAGTGTCCTAGTAGGTTGAGTATTAGAAGGTGTTGAATAACCTTTCTCTCTTGTCACATTAACCCCTTGCTTCTTAGGAATCAAATACTTCTCCTCTACCTTGTGTGCTAAGCTAAAAGACTCATTTATAGAGATAGGACTAAACATGCGTACCTCATGTTGAATGTGATCCTTAAGACCACCCACGAATAAATCATTCAAGTTATCCTCTATAATTTTATCCACTCTTAAGGATAGATTTTGGATTCGTTGAATATAATCCTTAACTGATCCTATTTTTTAAAGTTAGCTAGTTGGTTGAAGAAGTTGTCTATCACACTATTTTCTATGTTGTGCTTAGATTTCCTCCCTAAAAATTGACCCTGAGACATAGAGACCCTTTTTCCTTCGATGAGTACAAATACAATGATACCAAATGAATTGATCGGGTTCTAGATATAGGTACGCCATTGTGACCTTTTGTCCATTTGGTTTATCCATGTTAGGGAATCCTTGCCATCGAACTTGCACATATCGACCTTTGGAATCAAACTCCTAGATCCCATAGGAGTATTAACAATTAGGTCAAGATTAGTTGACCTAGAAGTTTCACCTCGGTTGCTTGAGACCTCCCTTCTTGGTTCATTCATGTAGGCGCTTAACATGCTTCATATGTTTGATATATCTCCTCTTAGGCCACACATCTCCATCTTCACAAAGGAAATTTCTTCCTTGACCTTACTTATTTCATCATTACGATTAATATCCTTTATTGTTACCTCATCCTTATCAGGGGTTTTCCTCGGTGTGATAACATTCTTTTTGCCCCTTGTTGCAGGACTCGTCATGATGAAAACCAATAATTTTTAAATAAATCACACAAATGAAACTTAAATTCTTTGAAACTTTCATTATAACTTAGTAGGGCCAAGATACCACTTACCCAGAAAAAACTCCAAGAATTAGTAGATTTGCAGCCTTGAGAGTGAATTTGTTGGAAACAATAATATTTCAATAACTTGCTTATTTATGCTTCAATTTCTCCAAATTTTGGACTGTAGGATCCTCTATTATTTCTTTAAAAACCTGATAAAAATCAAGCTCCAATTTGGAAGGGTGTGAGAGATATACAACTTCCAAATAAATTGTGCAAAAACCCTAATTCTACTATAATTCACTCAATTTTACTCCAGCTCCTCTTAGATATTGACTTTAGCTTCTTTAATATGGTCTTCAAAAACCCTTTCAGAATCAGATTTTTTTTCCAAAATCTAAAATATATGCGCCTTCCAAAATGACCTCCAATATTAAGAAGACACCTTGCCTAAACAGTGCCAAGATCATGCTCTGATACCACTTGTAATGAAATAACTTGCACAATAGAAGAAGATTATATGAAATATGCTACAAATACTTGATAATAACTGAGAATAACAAGCCACTTCAAGGGAGAAATCCTCCAAATATCTCTAATGAGAACACAATTCACAATATGATGATGAAATAACACTCACAACCCCCTATATATAATTATTTATGACCAAGATATCACCTAGGCCAACTTAGACAACCCTATATAAGCCATAGGCTGACCTAACTAGCTAAATAATATTATATAATAATAAAATGACTTAATGAGGAGTTAAGATAGCTACAAGCCAACTTTTTTGTAACCCGATGTACACTAATATTAAGGTCGTAGCATGTTCTTGGAATTCATGCACTCAAAATTTCCTTCAGACTAGCCTCTTGATTCATATAGTTTGTGTATGCATTCCCTAGATTATTTTTCCTTGCTAAGGAATCATCTAATCTATGCAATATACAAGAAATTATATGCTCTAGAAAGCCATCCACCACACTAATTATCTTCTTCCTTCCCCTTTCCTCAGCTATTTTTTTGCTTCTTTACTTCAAGTTAGTTGTTCTTCCAACTATTGTATCCTTGAAGATAATGTCTCCTTTCCTTGGCTTGGTGTATCACCTGATCCTGATTAAGGTGTGGTGGGGAGTGCAATTGCACTTTGTTGAAGAGGTACTTGTGACAACAATTTGTTGTATTCCTACAAAATATTAATGTGATCCTTCTCCAATTTATTGTATCTAGTTTGGAACCTCACTAAACATAGTAACCACTAAGGATGTTACTTGTGGGGTACTGGTATCAACGTCTTCTAAAAATAAGGCTATTGGTCAGCTCACTGACATTGCTAACAACTTGAGGCTTTTGATTTTCTAGAGCTAATGCTCATATTGCCAGAGTATCATGCTTAGTGTTGAATTTTGGACCAAAATATAGATCATTTTTTTGCTCTTCTGATGTTTTGATTAATAGGGAAAAGCGGGTTTTGAAGGAACCCGAAACCCTTTACATCAAAATGTTGTTGGAACTATAAAATAGAAAGATAAAACAATAACCAAATAACAGATAAAACAAAAAAATGTTGTTGGACCATCTGATGTTAACACATCTTGATCTGTTTATTTCCTTCTTATTTTGTCTAGATAAATAGCAAAGGCAATATCCTAGTTTGGTAGAAACAAGCACCCACTATCCTAAACTATTTTTCTTTTCCCCTTAAGAGTTATTTTGTTGATGTAAGGATAAACATTTGCAATATATTTTTTGGTCATCTCTTCTTTATCCTTGGGTGAAATTGTTACTTCATCATTACTAATCTCCCTAAATAATTTCTCAATTTGATTCTTCATTAAGAAGTCCTTAAATTATTTAGACTTGAAAAAATGGTCATCAAACATAATTTTTGTGAATGCTAGGGTTCTAATATCATTTACTACATATCCCCTAGTTTTGAGATTAATCACTTTTCTACTTTGTGGAGCCTCTTCAATGTGAACCCTAGGTGGGGAAGGAAAAACTTGATTCAACTCCTTAGTGTTTGGTGCATTCTCCCCCACTTCTTTTGTTTTTTGCATAGTCAATTGAGTAATCAACCAAGGGTTGAAAACCACTTGGTTTCTTTGGAGGAATATTTGGAGAAGCCATTGGAGGAGCCACCTCTTGAGCATTTGATATTTCAATCAATTGCATTTTCTACATTGTGGAGCCTCTTCAATGTGAACCCTAGGTGGGGAAGGCAAAACTTGATTCACTTCCTTAGTGTCTGGTGCATTCTCCCCCACTTCTTTTGTTTTTGCATAGTCAATTGAGTAATCAACCAAGGGTTGAAAACCACTTGGTTTTTTTGGAGGAATATTTGGAGAAGCCACCTCTTGAGCATTTGATATTTCAATCAATTCCATTTGAGGCATTAGTTGCTCCACTTCTTCTTGTGCAATTTCCTCTTTAATCTATTTCTTGATAGGAATAGGGCCTTTAGGAGCTAAAGTGGCAACATTCCTTAGCATAGTTTGTATCCTAAGAATAGGATCTTTCATCTCCTTGAATTTCCCTTGGTAGTTGGGGTTGAATTGCTTTCTTTATTCTCCCCCTTTTACAATTTCACACCAATTACTCTTTCTCATCTTCAACTTATAATCTATGTTGTGATTTCTATATCATATCTTCCACTCTGTCAAATTTGTTGGGAAATTGTGTCTCAGCCTTGCAATTATATAAAGTTTATTGTTGATACATATATATCCTAATTACACCGATATGTGTAATATACAATGGGGAGCACGTGGTGGAGGGGAGGAGTGGGATGCGTGTAAACATTTTTTTGTTAAATTATTTTAGAAAAATCCTAAATGGATGCCTACATTAAATAAATGATATATTGTAAATCTAGACCATTAATTATTAGGTTTTAGATCTAATGGTGAATATTTTGTTGGCCTATCTTTCCCTATAAGGTAACCCTATGTTATGAGGGAGTTGTACTACATTTGTAGACAATGATGTATTTTGAGAGTTGAATAGTGGTCGCGTTGTCTCTGGATCTTTGGTGGTGATACTCCTATGAGAATCTTGCTCTGCAAGTATATTGTAATCCTTGTTATTTTTGAATAATGTATTGGGCAGATTTTGGAGTGTGGGGCTTTTCTCCCGAAAGGGTTTTACCCACGTAAATTACTGTGTTATGGTATGCATGATATTTATGTTTAAGTATTTGTAGTTGTTAAAGATCTATAAATTTTTGCATTATTCTCCTCTCAAGATTAATGGAGGAAGTTGTTATGCTACCTTAGCTTCCTTACAAGTGGTATTAGAGCCCGATCACCTTTGGTTTCAGTTGTGGGTTGTTGGGTTTTTTGAACTAATCCATATTTGAGTGGGAGCTTATGCAGAAGATACTTTGTGATCTTGTTGCAGGAATTTTTAGATGACAAGTTCATCAAGGAGAATAAAGGCGAGTAAACTTTCTAGAAATAATTTTGAGATGTGGAAGCTAAAGATGGAGGATTTGTTGATAGATTCAGATCTATGGGATGATGTTGATGAGAATGTTTCAAGGCCTACAAATGCTACTTCGGAAGATAAATATGATGTTATGGACTATAAAGCCAAGGGTCTAATCAAATTGTGCTTGGCAGATTGTTTTAATTAATTTCCATGAAGAGACCTCTACATAGAAATTATGGAAAAAACTTGGTAAGATGTATAAAGCCAAATCTTTAGTGAACAATATTTTCTTGAAGAAGAAATTGTATTCCTTGAGAATGGAAGATGGTGGAAAAATAACAAACCACATAGAAGCATTCAATATGTTGGTGGATTAATTGGCATGAGTTGGTGTCAAAATGGATGAGAAGGAGAAATGTCAGATCTTGTTTTCTTCTTTGCTCGATTCATGGGATTATCTTGTTATGTCTATTGGGAGTACTTTTGTTATATTGAAGACTGAAGATGTGGTGGGTTCTTTTCTTTTTAAGAGATGAGGAGGAAGGTATCCATCATTTCCAAGGAGGCCCTAAATGTTCATGGAAGACCTAAGGAAAAATGCAAGAAGAATGAGAAGCATGACAAATCCAAGTCCAAGGGGAGATCTAGATCTCTTAGAAAGTCCAAAGTTAGTTGTTGGAACTACGGTAAGCCTAGACATGTTCATAAGGAATGCAAAGAAAAGAAAAAGAAGAGATTTGATTCTAATTTTGAGTCTGAGAAGGAAGATGGTGATGCATTCATTGCAGCTTTGGAAAAGCATGCAGGTAATGATGCATGGTTAATTGACTTAGGCACATCTTTCCATATGACCTTTAATAGAGACTGGTTTTTTGAATATGAAGAATTTGATGGAGGTAAGGTGTAGTTGGGTGATGATTCTTATTTAAATATTTTTGGCCATGGTAAAGTTAAAATCAGGTTACCTAATGGTATAGTAAAAATGATTAATGGTGTGTTTCATATCCCTAGATTAGCACCAAATCTATTATTTGTGAAAAAACTAATAGATGTAGGTGTGCAGGTAGTATTTTCCTATGTAGGATGTAAGATGGTTAGAGATGCTATGGTGATTGCTAGAGGTGTCAAATATGACACATAATATAAGCTTGATGCATGCACTATTGAGTGCAATAGTACTTCTATGAAAAGCAAGTTTGTGGAAGAGATGAGGGTTTCGCCTTCAGCAGATGGTCAAAGCTTCTAGGTACCCAAGGGTTCTCTTTCTTCTGAGTCAAATTTACCTACAGAGAAAACTATGTTATGGAACCAAAGACTTGGCCACATTGGAGAAACGGGTCTAAGGACCTTGAAAAAAAAAACTTTTGTTGAAGGTTTGTCTGATTGTATTATTAAATTCAATTTATGTGAGCATTGCATTTTTGGAAAACAAAATTGCATTCAATTTTACTCGACTTCTCATAAATCTTGTGGTGTATTGGATCTTATTCATTCTGATGTGTTTGGTCCTGTAGATGTTCCTTCGATTGGTAAATCCTCATATTATGTTTCATTTATTGATGATTATAGTAGAACATGGGTATATTTTATAAAGACTAAATATGAAGTTTTCAGTTGATTTAAATAATTTAAAGTAATGGTTCATTTACAAACTAGAAAGAAGATAAAATATTTGAGGACTTATAATGGTGGTGAATTTTCTCTAACGATTTTGATAGATTCTGTAAAAATTATGGTATTCATAGACAAAAGAAAACTCTATATTCTCCACAACAAAATGGAGTTACAACAAGAATGAACAAGACACTAATAGAGAAGGCTAGGATTATGTTGAGTGGTGTTTCCCTAGAAAAAAATTTTGGGCTAAAGTTGTTGTCACTACTTGTTACTTGATTAACAGGTCTCCTACATCAACTCTTGTTGATAAGATGCATATAGACACATGGTCAGGTTGCAAGCCTTCATTAAGACATTTTAGAGTTTTTGGTTGTGGGGTATATGCACATGTGCAAAAGGAGAAGTGAACAAAGTTGGAGAACAAGGCTTTGAAATGTATTTTCATCGAATACATTTATGGTGTGAAAAGATACAAGCTTTAGGATCATGTTGCACAAAAGTTAATATATAGTAGAAGTGTTATTTTTAGAGAAACTAAGCCTTCTTCTATTATAGTGTAGCTAAAACCAAGTAAATAGGAAGATATGATTCAGTTTACTTCTACACTTGAGAAATTTGAATCAAGGCCCATGGATAGACAAGAATTTGAGCAGATCTCATCTAGCTTTGAATCTTCAGAAGAGGAGGAAGAGCCTCCAACTTAGCTTGTTCGTAGTTCTACAAGGCATAAACAACCACTTGAAAGGTATTCACCTGATGATTGGAGATGTATTTTTCCTTTGAATGCTAACCTGGATGAACCTAGATCTATATAAGTGGCATTAGGTATGAATTATGCAAAATCCTGGAAGATTGATATGGATGAAGAAATAACATGTTTGAAAAAGAATGATATATGGGATCTTGTACCATTTCCTAAAGGACGAAAACATTGGTTGCAAATTGGTGTTCAAGAAAAAGATTTGTTCAGATGGAAGTATTGAGAAGTACAAAGCAATGTTGGTTGCAAAGGGTTACTCTCAAGTTGAGGATGTTGATTATGGTGAGATATTTTCTCCTATTACAAAAATGACATCCATTAGATTTTTTCTTTCTACTGTTGTTGCTTATGATTTAGAGGTTGAGAAAATGGATGTTAAAATTGCTTTCCTTCATGGTGACTTGGAGGGAGGAAGATATTTATATGACAAACGAGAGCACTACATGGTGAAAGGCAAAAGTAAATTGGTTTGTAAATTGAGAAAATTTGTGTATGGCTTAAAACAAAGTCCTAGGATGTGGTACTTGAAATTTGATACATATGTGTTGATTTTGGGATTTGAGTGTTCTAAATCAGATCATTGTGTTTATTATAAAATTTATGGTGATCATTTCCTATTTATTACATTATATGTTGATGACATTATTTATTGACAAAGGGAAAGGTGTGATTTCAGAATTGAAATCTCAACTTGCTACTAAATTTGAAATGAAATACCTTGATACATCTAGACACATTATTGGGATGAAAATTAAAAGAGATAGAGTAAACAGAAAGCTATGGCTTGGCCAAAGTAAGTGTGTCAATTAAATTTTACAGAGATTTGACATGCAGGATTATAGACCATTGTGTGTTCCCTGTTCTATTGGATCCAATTTATCTATTTCATATTTTTTAACATCTCGACTAGAGATGGAAGACATGAGAAAAGTGCCTTACCATAGTGCAATTGGAAGTTTGATGTATTTTATGGTTTGTACTATACTAGACATTTCCCAAGCAGTGGGAGTTCTTTATAGATATATGTCTAATCCTGGTATAGTTCATTGGGATGTTGTTAAAAGAGTCTTTAGATATTTGTGTTGTACCTCAAATTATTCCTTGTGTTATCATAGTAATATGATTAAATATGAGATTTACCTTGGTATTCATGGTTATGTGGATTCATATTGGGCAGGTGATATTGATAGAAGATGATCCACTAGTGCTTATGTGTTTATTTTATTTGGTGGTGCAATTAGTTGGATGAGTAAGAGACAAGTTGTGGTTGTTTTGTCCACTACTGAAGCTGACTATATGGCAGCTAATCATGCTTGTAAAGAAGCCATTTGGCTTAAGATATTATTTTAAGATATTGGAATAAAAAAAGGTGTAGTGACAATTTATTGTGACAGTCAGAGTGCAATATATCTAGCCAAGAACCTGACATTCCATGCCAAGATAAAGCACATTGATGTACAATATCATTTTTTTCGAGACATTTTCAAAGGTGGTAGGGTGAAACTGGTTAAGGTATAGACTTTGATGAACGTTTTTTATTCTTTAACTAAGCCTATGAGAACAAAGAATTTTAGATGGTGCTTAGAGACTATGGGATTTTCGACCCCTAGCAATTAAGAGACAATGTTTACTCCCTCCTGTTGCTCTTGCAAGGTGTTCGAAAAGGGAGATTTTTTGGGAAATTGTGTCTCAACCTTACAATTATCTAAAGGTTATTGTTGATAGGATATATATATATTTCCTAGTTACATCGATAGGTGTAATATAAAATGGGAGCATAGGGTGGAGGGAAGGAGTGGGATGTGTGTAAACAATTTTTTGTTAACTTTTTTAGAAAACTCCTAAATGGATGACATGTATTAAATAAATGATATATTATAAATCTAGACCATTGGTTATTAGGCTTTAGATCTAATGGTGGATATTTTTTTGGCCTATCTTGACCTCGAAGGTAACCCTATTTTATGAGGGCATTGTACTATGTTTGTAGATGGTGATGTATTCTGAGAGTTTGATAGCAATCATGTTGTCTCTAGATCTTTGGTGGTAATACTCTTGTGAGAAGCTTTCTCTACAAGTATATTGTAATCTTTATGATTTTTGAATAATATATTGAGCGGCTTTTAGAGTGTGGATTTTTTCTCTCGAAAGGGTTTTCCCCACGTAAATCACTATGTTGTGGTATGCATGGTATTTATTTTTATTTTTGTTTAAGTTTTTGTAACTGTTAAAGATCTTTAAAGTTTTTCATTATTCTCCTATCAAGATTAGTGTAGGAAGTTGCTCCGCTACCTTAGCTTCCTTATAAAATTTATGGTAGAAAATTGACCTCTTGGTTCTAAGCCTTACCTGGTCAATGAAATGTTCAAGATCACAATCCCTATGAACTCTACTTTCATTCTATATGCCTGCAATAAAGGATATAGCAATTTCAATCCTTATTTTGGTGTAATCTAAAAACTAGAGAATATAAGGGAAGATAGAAAGGAACATTTCTTTTGTTCCATCAAATGACACTTATCAGACTCATTTAGTTGCCACATAATCTCAAGGTCCTCTTCGAAATAATTTTGGGAAATACATGTGGTTGTACTAGGGCACCATAAACTATGATAGTAGTAGTTGCATGGAAAAACAAATCACCCCAGTTGTGATCAATTCCCTCTTTTGGATCCAAGTCTATGGTTCTTAAAAAATTCCTTACCTACTTTGATAATCTTTCAATCTGGAAACTTAAGTCCCTCATGACCACTTGAACAAAACACTCCTCAAACACCACATAATTTGTAGTTTGGCAATGCATATCCCATATGTGGGTCCACCCTTAGACTAGCAATGCTACTCCAGCATCATATAATTTTAACTACATTGCTTGATTCTAAATTCTCTATCCATTGTATAATAAGATATGGCATAGTAGAGAATACTACTTGGAGTAAATTATTTTTTCATCTTTCTTTATGGCCACCAAATCCTTGTGAATGCCATTTGAAATATATGAAGCAAAATCAAAGCTCTTATTTAAGTCTAAGTGTTGCATATTTGTTGCCATCATCATTGAATGTACTGGTGTTTGTGCTTTGAAATTTACTCCTCATACTTGAGAGAGAGCATAGTATTCCTTGATGAAATAGTCCTCAAACAAATCCACATCAAAAGGCTCTACCTCATCCCTAGTCAATTTGATTGGAATTTTGTTTGGTCCCTTAACTCTATGATGTGGGAGCCAAAAAAATTGTAGCTATGCTTGTCCCTCCCATACTGTCTGCCTAATGAGTTGAAATCAATGGGGATATTGGCAACTATATTACAATCAAACACTTCACAAATATAGAGTCTATCCAAGCTCATCATTACATTACTTCTACCACTCAAAAATGTCCTTGAATTCTCATTATACCTCTTGGCCACAACTTTGAATAAATCCACATTGATAAAAAAATTATTTGGAACTACTAGCATCCCCAAATCTAAGGCCCATTTGTTGGACATAAATCAAACAATGTTGCTTCTCCTATAACAATATTCAAATAATTCCCAACCTTATATGGGAAGTGTTACATCCCTTAAACCACCAACCCTACCAATTAACCTATATGATAATATACTAGAGCCCTATCCATGCTTCACCTTCTTCGATGAGCTTGGGAATTGAGCTAGAATGTCGTAGTCTAGGCCTCACTTCATTTTCGTAGGTTGGGAAGAGGATTGACTCAATTTAGGGTTTTCCAAATTTGAAGATATTTTAGGATTTCCAATTGAACAAATATTCAAGAAAATGATTCTTCCACCCTAAAATTTATTCCTCTACAATCTGAAAATAATTTTCAATTATCCACTACTAGTTGTTCAAAACCCTCATTTGTTGTTGCAAACCCTCAAATTGCCTTGAATTCCCAAATTTTCTTTGTGTAATGCTCAATTGGACATTTGAAACAATGAATTGAATTTACTCTAGTCAAAATCCTTTATAGTCTTGTTGGAAATATCATTCATTGCAATAATGGTGAATTCATCACAGTAATGGTGGATACAAGCGAACAAAGTGTTCACAACTACCTATTTACTCAATTTTGAATTTGGAATGTGGATTTGATTTGGCACAAACGATCAATGGCCATCACATTTCTCTTGCCTATTGAAAAAAAAAATTAAATTCCCTTTAGTGAAGTTGTGATAATAGTGAGCGACCTCATTCTTACAAGGCTTGAAGACTTAGAAACTACAATGAACTAAAAAAACATGACATAATGAAAAACTTGACATGTGGATAACAACTAAGACTATAGTAGGGGCCACTCTAGTAGGTACATAAAAGTTACTTAAGTGATTTAATAATGCACGCGAATAAAAAATCCAAGAGGATCACTAGGACTAAGGGGCCAACTAATGAATGTGTGTGAAGGCCTTGAAGACATGAAAAATATAAAACAAGCCAAAAAGGTCACTAATCAAATAAAAATAATGTAATATTACCCATGAGAAAGCGAATTTCTAGGGTTTAGGGTTTAAGCCCTAGAAGGCTAGGTTTAGCAGAATTTCATAAATAAACTCTAGAATTTTTACTAGTGCCAACATATGCAAAATTTATGATATTATTCTTAGCAAAGTCAGGTTTGGTGCATGTTGTTGCTTTTCTTGTTTACCTCTAATCCCTAGAGTTGGTATTGGCTTGTGCTAAAGCATATGATCAAAAGAAAAGAAAGGTGTTTGGATCTACAAGTCAAACTATATTGGATATCAATTCAAAGTTTATTGAGAGAGTATTTAGGTTCCCACTTATGCCCAATATGATAAGATAAGAATGAAGGAGGTGATGAGGTACTATCTGATCCATACTACATAGGCAATTAACTTTTTAAATGATAACTTATTATTGCATATGAAGAAATATGTAGTCAAAATGACCAAGTAATTCATAAGTGTGAATTCCAAGAAGATCCCAAAGATACCATCACTCTTCCTAGAATTTTTTAATTTTCCTAATGCTAGGGAATTATATCCTTTGATGTCCTCTTCATTTTTAAATTTTTGGTGAGAAAAGGATAGAGTGGATAACTCTTATCAGTGATGCACTACATGAGAAACTTTTAGAAGTATAGGAATCCAGTAAATTCCATATGACTTCCTATTTTGTATATTTATTAGCATTCTAAGTCAACTTTCTTGGATTGAATAAAGTGGGTGCATTATAGTCGAGAGAAACCAAAGTATATGAACATTATCCCTAGCTAGAATTGAAGGAAAGATGGACGCACTATAATAGGGAAAATGATGCACACACCTTTGCAATAGTAAGATGCTTAGAAAATGATTATGAAAAGAGGTTGTCTTATGAGGAAATTGAGGTTATGGCTGGCCTAATAAATTGATTCATCCAATTCTTGAAATTTTCTCATGTCAAAGTGGTTTTCATTCATAAAGTACCTTACAAACTCCTCAATTATTTGAGTGAGCACTATTTTATTGGAGATCAAAAGAAAAGTAGTGGAGATACAAAGATTTGTTTTTTGTAAACATAAGGTTGGGATCATTTTCCCCATTAAGGTGGGTGATAATTCATGCTCCAATATTCAAAACACCAAATTTTTTGAGCTTGAAATGACTCATTTAAAAATGCACTCATATGAAGCAAGGGATATATTTGATCCTATTGGAAGAATTTGACCCCTAATTGGATCATTTTTTGTGCATGTGCCTGCTATTGAGGACTTACGAGAAAATTTTCTAGATGAGCACAAGGTAAGAATAACAAACTATTGTTGGATGTCCCTCTCTTTGGTTAAGGGATGCAATTTAAATAAAGTCTCAAAGACCATGAATGAGGATATTAAGGTTTTAGAACCTTCTCTTACAACACGAAGAAGATTTACAGCTAGTGAATGAGCAAAGTGGTTTAGTCTATAATAGAGGATGCCTCCATTAAGACTAGAAAAAAGGCTATGATTAAACACTAAGAACCTATAAAGTGAACTTGTTTAAATGGAATTATATTAGAACCAACTCCAATTTATGAAATATTTATATTGTGGTAATTTTGTATATATGATGGTGACACAAACACACATAGTGTTTATATACACATACATACATACATATGTGAAAAGTGCATACACTTGCACATATCCATCTTATTTTATGCCATTCCTCATGGAGGTCCTAAGTATGTATCCCTAGCAGATGATTTTTTTCAATTTGGTATAATCATTGACCCAACACTCAATTATACACTCAAAATATATAATATATTTTCTCATCACTCTTAGTTCTCCTATTAGTAATTTATTTTCCTAAATCAAGACCATCTAGGTTGCCTTAACCCTCTCACAAATTTAAATTTATCATAGCCCTAAGTTCACTAAACTAAAAATTATCATCGGTCATTGGCATGCAAGGAAAAAAAATAAAATCGTGCACCTAGGACTTGTATAAAAGGACATCCCTATTATTTATTTCATTATAAAGTACCCATCAATCATAATCACTATCATGGAATGAAATACATAAAATCATGTAATTCCTCCATGATGTAGCTCTATATTTACAGAAGTCGCAATAGTTACATCACTTATTATATCAACAATATTAAAAACTAGCTTTGTACATGTAGTCTACTACTTAGGCATTCATCGCACTTCAATATCAAGCATTCATTAAAAAATTGTGCACCATTGTCTACTAATTACATATATATTGTTTGGTGTGTCTTCTCACTCATCACAAAATTGTTGATTCAATCAATAAGGCTTGACTACAATCAAGAGTCTTAGGGATTTCACATTTCCATAACAAGTTTCAATAGTGCTTCTCTACACCTCCAAGTCTTTGAGTTACAAGTACAAACATAGGTGAAGCCCTTTCTATAGGTTTAAAGATTTAGAGGCGAGAGCAACATAGAAATGTCAAGGCCAACCTTAGGAGGATCAAGGCCATCTACAAGACTTGAATTTGTAACACTATGTAGTTTTTAATTTCATAGAGTGCATTCATCATAACCTTCTATATCCAAATTTAGTCTTTGATTCCAAGTACCTAGCTTTTTTCATAATCAAATTAGTCTCCCTCTCTTCAACTTCAAAGTTTTTGGCTAGTAGATTGGGCACCTTGAGAAATAATGAGTTATTTAGCTCGAGAGGTGCAATTGTTACCAACAACTCTCGAAAGTTCACAATTTCATTTGTGAATTTCCTCTTAATTTTGGAGGTACAACTCCCTCATATGATATGCAATGAATTTATATAGCCTAACTAAAAATATGTATGCTTTTTACCTGAAAGCAAGAAAGGAAAACTTAATACAAGTAAAATTCCTAATACTAGGTGCAGAGGATAATACTAAATAATTTCGCTCAAAGACCAGTGAACATTTAACAAGTGATGAAAATACTGGCACAAAGACCAGTGAAAATAAAACATATTATAAAACTACTGGCACAAAGACTAGATGCATAGGATGAAATAACAAACATAAAAACCCAATATTACTTGTAAATTGAAATCAAATACAAAGATTGATGCATATACCAACACACAAGAAAGCATAAACATCAAGATACACCTTAAACACACAAATTTAATAATACCAACTATCTTTGTAAACTAAATGTGCACAGACAAATAGAGATTTCAATTCACAGTGAAATTGTATTCGATATAACATAATATCAAGTCTTTTTGCAATGTCCAAAGAGAAAACAGTTAAAGATAAATACATATATAAAGCGAGTGAGTAACTGCTTCTTGCCCATAACTAAGTTTAATTTAAATTCTTTTCAAGAAATAGAACAACTGAAAGTTAGGATGGTGGCCCTTCACTTCCAATTTTTGTGGATGTGGAAAGTCGTTTCCATAAGGCTTGGAAAGCCTTGATGACGTGGGGAAGTTCAATATGGTGTGGAATGGTTATATTCCCCATTCGTAGCTTTCATGCCAGTTGGTTGTCTTGAACAAATTCAATCCTATGGTCGTAAGACTTCATGAGCCTTGTGGCATGAGATAGGATGAGATCTAGTTCACCAAATTTTCTCAAATGCTTTGCATCGAAAGACTACGAGTTGAAAATTCCATCAACTAGCTTCTAAAAATTACACTCCAAAGCTTCAACATTATCATCACTCCCATCTTCTTCTCTATCAGGTTGCAATTTGAGAGCAACAATATTCTTATGAATCTCATGTACAATTGCATTGCATTCAGTTTAGACTACTTGAAGCTTTTGTAAGCCTTGTTTTATGACCTGTAGTTTCAATTCGACACTTTTATTCTAAATTAGGCAATGACCATTAGCAACATTGGGTATGATTTGTTCAACAACTAAATTTTCCATCCCAAAGACTATCATGGCTTTGATTTCATTTACATACCGATTCCATGTCCTTTCTTCCTTTTTGACAGTAGTAATTTCCTCTTGGATTTCCATTCTTGAAGCATTTTCCCTTTGTAGGCACTTAAGAGATTCAGAGATAATTTGATTGCCTCTTTTGATTAATTTGTTGCTCCATTCTTCAACAACCCTACCAAATTTCTTGTAGCTTCTCATTTTATTTACTGCCTCCTTTCCTATTAAAGCCAAGGGTTCAAAGGATGACTTAGCTTGAGATATCGATTGAGGTAGCATATCAAAAACTAATTTCAGGCATTCAGTCAAGACTTGAATTTTCCTTTTCAATTCATCTTTACTTTCTTTGTCTTTCTTGGACCTCTTCACCATTCTCACTATAGACACCTAACAGATTTATACATATCCATCTCTTGTAGGAGATCCCAGATCAATCATGTCAATATCAAAGTCACTGGTTGTTCCTTGAGTGAATTATTTTTGCGTAGTAGGACATGCTACTTCCAGGCATAGACTTCTTGACCCAACATCATTAATTAATCGAGTGGTAGTTTTCAACTCTTTTAGCTTTGGATTCCTTTGGTGAAATTGCCCTACCATATCTTTCTTCGAGAGATCTAGTTGTACAACTTTCCTCTTTTTGGACGGAGTGTCTTCTAGCCAAATAAGAGTACTGGGAACTTTGGTTGCTTTGGAACTGGAGGATCCAAAAAGTATCCTATTAGTGGGGGAGTATCTATCTAAATATCCTATGATGGGCATGGAGAAGGTCTCCATTTTAAAGGTTCACCAACCTCCTTATCGGGCAATGACTGAGGTGATGGGGAGGTAGAACTAATATCAATATTTCTTAAGTCAACCCCTTCTCCTTCATCCCCTTTATCCTAGTCCAGATTGGGAAAATTAGGGAGGTATTCTTTGCAAGTTGGCTGAAGCATATCCCTATTAGGGGGTTCTTCATCTCCATCACCCTGAGCCCCAAACTGTACTGGCTGTGGAGCAACCCTAGAGGTTCCAATAATTATAGAATGTTGACCAATGCCTCTTGCTAGTTGAGTGTTATGTGATCTGGTATTAGGATGAGGTTACTTTGTCTTCTTCTTAGTGACCCACTCTTGAGTCCTTTCCAAGAAATCAATGGTCCTAGCCTCAATGGTTTATTTCTCTTTACTGCTCCAGTCCATAGTGGGAATAGGTCAACTGGCTATTAGATTTGTGAAAATTGGGTCTACTAAATCTAACCCATCATCCTCAATTCCCTGCACATCAAAACTTAAATTATAAGTGATAATATTTCTCAAGGACACTCTCATCTAACTTCTCCTTCTCACTTCAAAATCATCAAAACAATTTGCCCAAATAGTCTTCTAAAGTAGGAAAATGAAGGAAACCAGGACCTAACTTCAAATTATCTTTGGCATAATCCTTAATATCAAAATAAAATCATTCATCATAGATCTGCAAATTGTACCTAGTAATTTCCTTTTCTATATTGAGGGCGTCTAACATGGACTCACATGTATAAGGGTTGAAACCAACTAGAAATTGCATGGTCACCCTTCTCTTCTCTTAGCGCCTCTTGTTGACATCAACCAATTATCTATTAACTTCAACCATCACAAAATTTTCCTCCAGGTGACTTGGAAGCTTAATGGGAAATCCAGTGAAACTTCCCACCCTAATGTAAGAGAATCTCTAAAACTGAATGAAATGACTACCATAATAGTTAACAAATTGCATAGCCTCTGGTGAAATCTGCATTTCATTCTTCCCCTACAGTTCTTTGGTTTCTCTCATAGTGAAGTTGTTTGATATTCTCTTGTGATGAGAGAAACTCTTATTTAAGTGCAATTTATCAAGGTACTAAAAAATAGGCACCTGATCACGAGGGAGATTGCTTGATCTCAAGCTCATCCAAGGCCTTGTACTTGCAATAGCATAAATCAAATAAGAGGACATGAAAAATGCTCTATCAGCAGGAAAGAAAACCAATTGGTTGTGTAACTTGTCACTGGTAAGGGTCGCCCAGTCTAAGAACTGGGTTCCTTCCAGTATAATATGTATAAGAATACATTCCAATGTTGAAAAACAAAAGGCATCTTCATTTCCTCGTACTTTGTGCAGTAACATAATCACTTTGAATATCTCCTTTGCAAAATGATTCCTATGTAAACTTCGAGGTAACTATGATTTTCCTCCCCTAAGTCTTGCCAACCAATTCATGCCATTACATTTCAATAATAAACTTTCTTAAGGGAAAAATGGACCTGAGCACTGGTAAAATCCATGGGCGAATAGGGTTCCTTTTCAGAAATTTTTTAGGCACAACATAAAGGTGTCCCTTTAAATTTGAACCACCGAGCGGTTTTCCTCAATTCTTATCTCTCAAGTTTGAGCATTATAATTCATGATACATTTGCAGAATAACTCGAGGCATTGGACGACTACGGGAAAGGTGGTTGCCTCTACCAATCCTCTCTCAATTACTCTATGTGTGATAGGTGGTGGATTGGAAGCACTGAATTTATCTTTAAGCTCACTCATATTTACTGATCCTAGCTTAGTATCTCATATCTCGGGCATGTCACATGTTAAGCTTGTGACGTACTCATACCCTTGACACTTAATTCTAGCCATTTTTGGACTACTAGGGTTTGAACAAACTTTCACCAGATAATTTAGAATGCAGGGAAAAATAAGCCTAATAATTGTATGCTCATAAGAAAAAGGCAAGGAAAAAAATACCTTAGAATAACTCTGGACTCTAAGGGTGCGAGTCTGCATTGGTGTGATCCTTTCTTTACGTCTCTCAGAGTGAATGTCGTGGTTGAAGAATGTTTTTTCTCAGCATGAATTTACCTTTAAATTCCCGTGAGAAATGAACAAGTAGATAAACTTTAAATGAAATTCTCCATCATGTTGGTACATGTTAGCTTTCACATGACTACTCAACATAATTACTTTTCAAAAAATTGAAAAGGAAAGGCTATGCAGGCGGGGAAGTGGGTAGTTTGCAAAACTTCATAAATCACTACCTAGGTTCGTACTTAACTGTGAACTACCTCTCACTTCATAAAAGTTGATTGTTTTCACTTTGGGTGGAAAAAGGAGAGTTTGATGAACTCAGTAACACATCACTCGTGTTTTTTAAGCTTGAGAAAATAGACCAAGGAGGGAATTTCAGAAGTTCACATAACTAGGTAAAACACCGTTGATGCTTCAAAACAAGCATGGGACGCTACAAGGTGGGCTCACGGGGAGTTAGAGTAACTTAATAAATCAACACTTGAGTTATACCAGACACTCAAAACACCGCCACTAATGACTTTTCCAAAGTTTCAAAAGATAAGCATGATTTTTGGAGGGGGGGCCCAAAAATTAGGTAAGAAATGGCTTTGACTAGGGATGAAGACTAACAAGGATGAAGCAAGGAACCTAGAAACAAGCTTACATGATTAGCGTCTTATCCAATGGGCAATAGAGTCGAGTAATTATCAAAAATGGGACTCCCAAACACAAAGAAAGCACAACCAAAACTAAAAGCAAAAAAACCCTAGACTAACTATTTACAAAGGGGAGAGCCCCAAAGGGGACTTAGATCTAGTAGAGGTTGAGATCCTGCCCATTGTAAGGGATGGAGAGGGGAGTATCTTGGGGATAATCCAACTAGAAGGTATTAGGTCCACACTCTTGTGTGATTTTGAATATACCAGTCCAAAGAGCATCAAATTTCCTATGGGTACCCTTAGGTTCCCTGCGTTTATTCCATAATACACCAGGTCTCCAATCATGAACTTCCTTGGTCTAGCTCTTTTATCAAAAATATTTTTAACCTTAGCCTAGTCCATGGTTATTTTGTCTATCATCTCATCGCATTGCTCTTCAATCTTTTCCAAATATAAAATTCTATTTTCCAAAGCGTCATGAAACTCTTGGTCTTCAATCACGGTCTACAGTTTACAAGCAGATAGCTCCAATGGAAGAGGAAACACACTTCATACTCCATAAAAAAACTCAAAAGGGGACATCCCGATTACCTTCTTAGGGGTGGTCTTGTCTTCCCATAAAGCTTCATAGAGATTCTTATGCCAATCCTTTTGATTCTCATTCACCAGCTTCTTTATGATGCTTACTAGGCTTTTATTACTAGATTCACCTTGGTTGTTCCCTTGAGGATAGTAATCGATCGAATGTGATAAGGAGATCCCATAGTCCTAGAAAAATAGTGATATCTCATTAGAATAAAAACTTGTGTTATTAGTCACCAGTTTGTAAGGGACTCTGAATCTGACTAAAATATTTTATTTGATGAAGTCGCTCACCACTTTCGAAGTAGTTCTCTTCACAGGAATCACCTCCACCCACTTGGTAAAGTAGTCTATTGTCATAATGATGTGAGTATTACCTCTGCTTGATTGGGGACTAATGGGTCCTATGAAATCTAGGCCCCATTATTAAAAGGGGCCATCAATTACAATAGGCCTAAGCGGAAGCGCTGCCAAATGGGGTCTGCTTGCAAACAGTTTGCATTTTTAACATCTCACCACCTAGTAATAAGCATCTTTGAACATTCTTGGCTAATGGTAACCATGCCTCAAGATTTTAAAATCAATAATGGTTGAGGAAAAATTCCCCCCACACGCTTCATTATGAAAAGTTCTCAGTAGTCTTTCTTACTGACCTTTATCCACACATTTCAAAAATGTGCCATCTAATCCCCTCTTATATAGAGTGTCTTCCCAAATGACATATATGGCTACTTTTAACTTCAGATTCATCTTCTCTTTTTTTGAAAGGTGCCTTGGGCACTCTCTGTAGGTGAGGAAATAGGCAATGTCTAAGAACCACTCATCCTAGAGATTAACAATTAGAACTACAGGAAGATCATCCCCATCCTTTTTCTCATCATGATCCTTTGCCATGAATTTGCAAAGGCCTCTTCCTCTGACTAGCTTTGTAGGCTTAAGATCCAAATCATATTGTTGTACTTTAGCAATCCAACTACCCATTCTATTGCAACTGAAATCATGTTGAGTAGGATTGCTTTTAACAGCAAGTTTTGGCACATATACAACTGAATGTGAATGCAATATATAAAAATGAAATTGCTTAACTCCTTTTACCATTGCATTGGCATGCTTTTCTATCTGAGTAGTTGAGTTCATGCTTTTTAAATGGAACACTCATGAAGGATATGGGAACTTGTAAATTCTTCTTGTTGGCTTGAAGTGGGATAGCAGATATAGTATGTTCTAAGAAATAACAATAAATAACAAAATCCTTTTTAAAATCAAGGCGCACCAGAATAAGGGTCTGGCCAATGGCTTCTTTAATATTATTAAAGATATTTTTTCCAGCTTCATTCCACTTAAAAATCCGTTGTTCCTTCATCATTTCTACTATATGTTTGGTTATCTCATAAAAGTATGGAACAAATTTTCTCAAAAAATTAACTTTCCCAAAGAAAGACTTCACATCAGTTTTGCTAGAAGGAAGACTCAACTAGAAGATACCTTTAACTCGTTCAGGATCTATTCTAATTCCTTTTTTGGATACAATATGGACTAAAATATTAACTTCAGTTACCCTGAAGATTGACTTCTCAGGATTGAGGGAGATGGCATGCTCTTTACATCTCTACAACACTTGCTCCAAGTACCTCAAGTGATTCGCTCTCTTCTTGGAGAGCACCGTTAGGTCATCTAGATAAATAACTATAATCGTATTTCGGAGATCTCTGAGAGACAGGTCCATGGCTCTTTGGAAAGTCACTCCAAAATTAATAATTCTAAAGGCATCTTGTTGTAAGCAAAATTTCCCCAGGGTGTAGTGAATTTCATCTTATGTTGATCTTCTCTTGCTGCACTAATCTAATTGTAGCCAGAGAAACCATCTAGCATGGATATCATCTCTGAGCCAGAATTTTTTTGTAGGATATGATCCATGTTTAGAAGTAAATAATTATCCTTCAGGGATGCTTGGTTGAGATTTCTAAAGTCCACGCAAATCCTTGTTTCACTATTCTTTTTGTGGACCAAAACAATGTTGGCTACCCAATTTGAATGGTGAATTGGGTAGATTATTCTATCTTTCAACATCTTGTCAGTTTCCTTGAAAATTACATCGATTACTTTAGGGTTGTAATTCCTTTGTTTTTGTCTAAAGCAGATATTCCACCCACTAGTGGGATGTGATGTTGAAACTTCTCGTCCATGAAATTTTTAAGATCATCATCTCACCAAGCGAAAACCTCCTTGTAATTGGTGAGTAGGGATATCAATTTCTCCCTTTCTTCTAGAGAACAATATTTTCCAATATAAACCATCTTAGGAAAGTCAGGGCTCTTGATGTTCTCCACTTCAAAATCTGTAAAACTATTGATGGATTCATTCATTTTTCATTTAATGGATCGATCATGTCGATCAAACAGGTCTTCCAAAGAAACTAATCCCTTAGGAATTATATTTCCTTTCAACTGTATGACCCCGTCTTTCAGCTCATTGGTGTCATTGGGGCAGAAATATTTACATTCACCGGAGCTTCCCTCGAAGAAATTTTGTCCCGCGTGAATATTTCAAAATTATCCAAGAAGGCATGAATCTGCTTATCATTCTCAAAGACCTGCCAATGATTAACATTATCGGGAACATTGGGCCAATAGATTAACTCAATCCTATAAGATTTGTTTTTAAAATCCAAATGAGGCAATAAAAGGGAAGCAAAAACAACTAGAGAATTAGCTCTAGAATTCCCTTCCCTAGGAATGACCTCTATTGAGAATGCCTCAAAACATACAATGGCATCCCACACCTGGTTCTTGTAATGTCTTAACCTTTCATTTTTAATAGTGAAAATCTTTCATACCTATTTAACGATCAATTTTGCATCTCCTGGGACTCTAAGTATTTTGATTCCCAAACTCATTGCTTCAGCTAATCCCAATAAGAGGGCCTCGTATTCGACATTATTGCTAGTTTTTGCAAACTCCAATTTATAGGAGAAAGGAATTTTCTCACTAGAAGGGGAAATGAGAACCACACCATCTCCTAATCCAAAATTTGAGTAGCTTCCATCAAACTCCATCGTCCAAAGTTCTGAATTTGAACCTGAGTCAACCACATTGATTTCTTTATCTTCATATGAAAATAATATATAATTTATAAATTCAGCTTCTTCTAACAAAATTTAGGCCTTGGGATCTGATTTCAATATTGTTATCTTAGCTTTTTACTCAGGCTCCAAGCGTACTTTCTTGTTACCAATAGGTATAGTAGCATAAGACCAATCCAACTAAATCTCTTTGTCTAAGTCTTTACAAAAACTTCTGCTTAATAACATGTCATAGATAGCTGGTATATTGGCTACCACAATGGTGAGCTTAAGTCATTTATTCGGGTGCTTTGCAAGCACAACTTGTGCATCTTTGATCCATCCAATTAGAGGAATTTTTTTGGACTCCGTAGAATAGCATTTCCTAAATGTCTTGGTCAAGTTCAATCCTAGAGCTCTGGTAGTTTACGCAAGTATAACGTTATCAGAGGTGCTAGAATCAATAATATAATTATTCAACTTGGACCCCTTTATAAATAATGACACATAGAAAGGGTTGGGCTTATCATCAAAATCAAATGATGAAGACACCTTACTATTGGATGCCACATTACTTGTTAAGTCTTGTGAGCTAATCATATGTTCATCTAAGTCAACATGAGACTTATATTTTCTTGGTCTAACAAATTCAATTAATCTATCCAGCTATTTAGGATTCATAAGCAAATATTCTGCTTATGAAATTTGCACTTTAGAAGTCTTGCAAAATTCCACAATACCGAAAAATCTAGGAGGTTTTTCAGTAGAAAACACATCAGAAGATTTGGAAGAATCTTCTATGGTCATGTGTGATACATTTTATCCCTTCGAAGTGGCACTTGCTCTAGTAAGTAAGACTTTAGGGGAATTCTGAGTACCTTTTTTATTGTTGTTTTGTTGTCCTTGTGTGACAATGGCATAGGTAGGCTCGTCAAGAGTGATATAGACATCTTTGCCTCTATCATATTCAGATTCAAACTCAAGGTACCCATTTGTGGAGTCGCAATACTAATTGGAAGGGTTCCCTTCTTCAGTAACATCTTTAATGACCTCCTTCATAGCGGCCATTTGCATAAATCTGTTCATTTCAAGACATTTTGCTCCATCATGATCAAAGGTAAGGTGAAAGGCACACATATTCTTCTTGTTATCTCCTAGAGGAGCTTCTATTGCTAGCCTCTATTAGGTTGGAGGCATGGGAAGGTTCTTATTACTTGGCTGATAATTCACCTTTCTTGAAAATTCTTGGTAAGGTTGATTATTTTTAGGTAATTGTCTTTTGAGAGCAATAATATTGTTCACCAGTCTCTGTATCATAGGATCTGATGAGGTAGTCGATTGTGACTTATTGGTATGCATCTCTCTTTTCCACTTCCCACTATGATAAAATCATCCTCTAATTTGATAGTGAGCATTTGTGTGGCCTCCAAGGTATTCACCGATTGTCTTTTTAGAAGAAAACCAATATCTGGGTGTTGGGCATTGATAAAGAAACATTTTTGTATCTCCTCAAATGGTCTCTTAGCAACATTGATATGAGATACTAGCCTATTAAAATTTGCAACGAACTCCCTCATAGTTTCACTTACCTCTTTCTTCATCTGTGTCACCTGCGTTATCGATGAAAGATCATCATCTACACTTTTGAATCTGGCTTCAAACTTACTTATCATGGTTGCCTAGTTGTTGATCGAACCATGCGGTAGTTGATAGAACTATTGTGTTGTAGAATCCAACAAATATTCCATGAAAAATCCTAACTGCAACATCTTCTTCTTGTACTCCAAGTACACCACAAGTGGCAAAGAATGCATCAATATGCTCCTTAAGTGATTTTTTTCCATCACCCTTGAACTTGGGTAGATTTTGTGAGAGCCTTTAGGTAAATCATGCAAATTGTTTCCCAAACTCAAAGGACCTATATCAACCCCCCATGGGACAAGCGAGGGATTAGCCATAGCATGAGGGAAGTTTACATCTACTAGAAGGACACTTTTGTGTAACACTAGGGCTCAAGAAGTTGAATAGTCTTGACATGACCTAGTTGGAGAAGCAGATCTACTTCTAGCCACGACCCTTCTTCGAGAGGGAATAATATAAGAAAAATTACTTCTTTGCAAGGACTCAAAACTAGGTTTGAGATACCCCTACTTCTTTCTCCCCTAGGAAATCTTCTGGAATCCAGGGTGAGCTTAAGATATTCAATATGAAAAACTCGGATAAGGCAACTCAAATCTTGTTAGATTCATTTCCAACAAAGTCACCAAAAATATGTTGGCTAACAGATTGGGCACCTTGAGAAATAATGAGTTATTTAGCTCGAGAGGTGAGATTGTTACCAACAGCTTTAGAAAGTTCACAATTTTATTTGTAAATTTCCTCTTAATTTTGGAGGTACAGTTCCCTTGTATGATATGTAATATGCTTTTTACCTAAAATCAAGAAATGCAAACTTAATACAAGGAAAATTCCTAATACTAAGTGTAGAGGAAAATACTAAAGAAACTGGCTCAAAGACCAGTAAGTATTTAACTAGTGATAAAAATACTGGCACAAAGACCAGTTGCATAGGATGAAATAATAGAAATATAGACCCAATATTACTTGTAAACTGAAACCAAATACAAAGATTAATGCATATACCAACGCATAGGAAATCATAAACATCAAGATACACCTTAAACATAGATATTTAAGAATATTGGCTATCTTTGTAAACTAAAGGCATGCATAAAAATAGAGATTTCACTTCACAACAAAATTGTATTCAATTTAACATAATATCAAGTCTTTTTGCAATGTCTAGAGAGAAAACAATTAAACATAAATGCATATATAAAGCGAGTGAGTAACCGCTTCTTGCCCATAACTAATTTAATTAGTCTTTTCAAGAAATAGAACAACTGATAGCTAGGAAGATGGTACTTCACTTCTGGATTATGGGGACATGGCAAATTGTTTTCGTGAGGCTTGGAAAGCCTTGATGACGTGTGGAAGTTCTCTATGGTGTGGAATGGTTATATTCCCCATTCTTAGCTTCCATACTAGTTGGTTGTCTTTAATGGCTTCAATCCTCTGGTCATAATATTTCATGAGCCCTATGGCTTGAGATAGGATAAGATCTAGTTCGCTGAATTTTCTCAAATGCTCTGCATCGAAAGACTATGAGTTGAAAATTCCATCAACTAGATTCTGAAAATTACTTTCCAGAGGTTCGACATTCTCATCACTCCCATCTCCTTCTATTTCAAGTTGCAATCCGAGAGCAACAAGATTCTTATGAATCTCATCTAGGATTGCATTGCATTCAGTTCAGACTTCTTGAAGCTTTTGTAAGCCCTATTTTATGACCTATAGTTTCTATTCCACACTTTTATTCACAATTAGGCAACAACCATTAGCAGTGTTGGGTATGATTTTTTCAGTAGCTAACTTTTCCATCCCAAATCCTATCATGGCTTTGATTTCATTTACATATTGATTCCATGTCCTTTCTTCCTTTTTGATAGCAGTAATTTCCTACTGGATTTACATCCTTGAAGCATTTTCTCTTTATAGGAACTTAAGAGATTTGGGGATAATCTAATTACCTCTTCTGATTAATCCGCTGCTCCATTCTTCAACAACCCTACCAAATTTCGTGTAGCTCCTCATTTTATTTACTCTCTCCTTTCCTATTAAATCCAAGGGATCATAGGATGACTCAACTTGAGATATCAGTTGAGGTGGCATATCAAAAATTGATTTCAAGTATTCAATCAAGACTTAAATTTTCCTTTTCAATTCATCTTTACTTTCTTTGTCTTTCTTGGACCTCTCCACCATTCTCGCTACAAACACCTGGAAGATTTGTACATCTCCATCTCTTGTAGGAGGTACCAGATCGATCCTGTCAATATCGAAGTCACTGGTTGTTGCTTGAGTGACTTCTTTTTGTGTAGTAGGATGTGCTACTTCCAGGCATAGACTTCTTGACCTGACATCATCAATTAATCAAGTGTTGGTTTTCAATTTTTTTGGCTTTAGAGTCCTTCAGAGCAATTTCCCTACCATATCATGCTTTGAGAGATCCAATTGTACAACTTTCCTCTTTCTAGAAAAAGTGTCTTCTAGCCAAATAAGAGTACTAGGGAAGTTGGTTGCTTTGGAACTAGAGGAGCCAACAAGCATCCTATTGGTGGAGGAGTATCTATCTAAACATCCTATGATGGGCATGGAGAAGGTCTTCATTTTAATTGTTCACCGACCTCCCTGTCGGGTGATGATTGAGGTGATGGGTAGGTAGAACTAATATCAAAAATTATTAAGTCAACCCCTTCTCCTTCATCCCCTTTATCTCAGTCTAGATTGGGAAAATTAGGGAGGTCTTCTCCACAAGTTGGTTGAAGCATATCCTTGTCAGGGGATTCTTCATCTCCATCACCCTGAGCCCCAGATTGTACTAGTTGTGGAGCAACCCCAAAGGTTCCAATAGTTATAGAATTTTCACCAACGCTTCCTATCGGTTGATTGTTTTGTGATATGTTATTAGGATGAGATTGTTGTGTCTTCTTCTTACTGACCCACTCTTGATTCCTTTCCAAGACATCAATGGTCCTAGCCTCACTGGTTTCTTTCTCTTTACTACTCCAGTCCATAGCAGGAATAGGTCGACTAGCTATTAGATCTGTGAAAATTGGGTCTACTAAATATGAACCATCATCCTCAATTCCTTACACATCAAAAACTCAAATTATAGGTGATAATATGTCTCAAGGTCAGTCTCATCTAACTTCTTCTTACTTCAAATTCATCAAAACAACCTTCCCAATAGTCTTCTAGAGTAGGAAAATGAAGGAAACCAGGACCTAACTTCAATTTTTCTTTGAAATAATCCTTAAGATCAAAAGGAAATCATTCATCATAGGTCTACAAATTGTACCTAGTAATTTCCCTTTCTATATTAAGGTCGTCTGACATGGACTCACATGTATAAGGGTCGAAACCAACTAGAAATTGCACTGTCACCCTTCTTCGCTCCTAGCATCTCTTGTTGACATCAGCTAGCTGTCTATAGGCTTCAATCATCACAAAAATTTTCTTTGGGTGCCTTGGAAGTTTAATGGGAAAACCAATGAAACCGCCCACCCTAATGTAAGAGAATATTTGAAACTGAATGAAATGGATTCCATAATAGTTAACAAATTACATCGCCTCTGGTGAAAAATGCATTTCATTCTCCCCCTATAATTCTCTGGTCACTCTCATAGTGAAGGTGTTTGATATTGTTATGTGATGAGAGAAACTCTTATTTAACTGCAATTTATCAAGGTACTCAAAAATAGACACTTGATCATGAGGGAGATTGTTTGGTCTCAAGCTCAGCCAAGGCCTTGTACTTGCAATAGCGTAAATCAAATAAGAGGACATGAAAAATACCCTATCAGCGAGAAATAAAACCAGTTGGTTGTGTAACTTGTCATTGATAAGGGTCGCCCAATCTAGGAATTGGGTTCCTTCCAGTATAATCTACACAAGTGAATACATCCATTCTTGAAAACCAAATGAGTCTTCATTTCCCCATACTCTATGCAGTAACATAATCACACCGGATATCTCCTCTGCAAAATGATTTATGTGTAAAATTTGAGGTAACTGTGATTTTCCTCCCCTAGGTCTTGCCAACCAATTTCTTGCCATTATATTTCGATAATAACCTTTCTTAAGGGAAAACTCAACTTGAACACTGGTGAAATCCATGGGCGAATAAGGCTCCTTTTTAGGAATTTTTCAGGCATGATGCAAAGGTGTCCCTTAGAATTTTTACCACCAAGCGGTTGTCCTCAATTCTTATCTATCAAGTCTAAGCATTATAATGCCTGATACATTCAAGGATTAACTTAGGACATTGGACAACTACAAGAAAGGTGGTTGCCTCTACCAATCTGCTCTAAATTACTCTATGTGTGATAGGTGGTGGATTTGGAGCACTGAATTTTTCTTTAAGCTCACTCATATTTACCAACCCTAGCTTAGTATCTCCTATCTCGGGCATGTCACATGTTAACCTTGCGACATACTCATACCCTTCACACTTAATTCTGGCCATTTCTAGACTACTAGGGTTTGAACGAACTTTCACCAGATAATTTAGAATGCAGGGAAAAAAAGCCTGATAATTGTATGCTCATAACGAAAAGGCAAGGACAAAAAATACCTCAGAACAACTCTCGACTCCGAGGGTGGGAGTCTACATTGTTGTGCTCCTTTCTTCACGTCTCTCAAAATGAATGTCGCGACTAAAGAGTGTCTATTTTTTACATGAATTTACCTTTTAATTCCCACAAGAAATATGCAAGTAGATAAACATTAAATGCAATTCTCCATCATGTTGGCACGTGTCAACTTTCACATCACTACTCAACATAACCGCTTTTCAAAAATTTGAAAAGGAACGACTATGTGGGCTAGGAAGTGGGTAGTTCACATAACTTCATAAATCATTTCCCAGGTTTGTACTTAACTACAAACTACTACTCACTCCATAAAGTTGATTGTTTTTTCTTTGGGCGGAAAAAGGAGAGTTCGACGAACTCAGTAACACACCACCTATGTTGTTTAAGCTCGAGAAAATAGACCAAGGCAGGAATTTCAGAAGTTTACATAACTAGACAAAACATTGTTGAAGCTTCAAAACAAGCATGGGATGCTACACGACAGGCTCACAAGGAGTTAGAGTAACTTATCAAATCACCGCTCGAGTTATACCAAACACTCAAAACACTGCCAGTACATGACAGCCAAAGTTTTGAAAGATAAGCATGATTTTTGGAGGAGGGCCCAAAAATTAGGTAACAAAGGTATGCAATTATTTTTTGTATTTATCTTGTTTAAATTTCATATTCATTAATTTTAGGCATGTATCTAGACTCAAATTTTATTTATCTAGGTTTTAATTTAAAAAATGCCCTAGAAAATTTGAAGGGTGTGTTTTTCTAACCTTTAATACTATTGCATCCCAATGCATATTAACGTCAAATAATTTAAAATAACCTCTCCAGTCGTAAATACATAAGGTTGTATTAATCTTAATTTTCCTTATTAAAAATATCGAATATGGATAAAAATGGTATAGTATTACCCACCTAATGAATTTCCCATTACTACAATTAAAGATGGTATTTATGAA
Source organism: Sequoiadendron giganteum (assembly GCA_007115665.2). NCBI lineage: Eukaryota > Viridiplantae > Streptophyta > Pinopsida > Cupressales > Cupressaceae > Sequoiadendron > Sequoiadendron giganteum. Next base: position 535,546,325 of record CM021103.1, on the reverse strand, counting down.
TTGAGTGTTGTATCTACATTTTCCTCATCCTACAACCAAGAAAACATCCTTAATCTTGCAATCTAATATATCAAACATGATAAATACAACTCCCCTTGTATTGTTTACTTCGTGTAATTTATTATAAATTCAATTTCTTATCTCTAAACACAATTCAAAATGGTGTTTCCACTTACAACTAAGGCTAGTGATACAAGACATTATGACTTGGAAGTAAGTGATTTAAGCTACTCAATTTTCAAACTTAATAGAGGGATCATATCACTAAGCTCATTGTAGAGATCACAATTTCAACCACTTTGACCACCTCAAAGTATAAATTATTCCAAAAACACTCCATCCCACATGAATGTGACACATTGCATAAAAAAAACACTTGTGGCATCCTTATTATGCACCTTTCCATCACCTAGGACAACATCATGCCACATTGTCATCCTTTTGGTGGGCTCACATGTGATCATGCCACATGAATTCAAATTTTTCTTTTCCTACCCAAACACTTGCCTTTTTGTAGACCCTAGGCCCTAATTTATCCCTAACGGTCAAATTGGGCCCATGAATGTTTATTTAAATAATTTTGGCCTAAAATGGAAGTTGTCAAGCACTCATCTCACTCCACCTAGAACTTCTAGTATACACTATTTTTAGTCACCTATGTCTACACACACTACTTAACTCCATAGCTATAGTCACCTAGACTTGTACTGCTACCCACTTCAAATCATATTCATAGTACTTTTGTTGAATCAAGGCTAGGGATTTGACTAAGGTAGACCCCTAAATGTGCCATAAGCACCAATTTTTCCCATTTTAGGCACTATCATGCATAGGGATTTAATTACCAAGTATAAAGGATGCAATTGTGTGTAGAGGATGCCAACGTGTAGTACTAGAAAACACATTTATAGGATGCTAATGTATGGAAATGACATAGACATTGTTGGGTGAAAATTATGTAATCAACTTTTCAACAGATTACACAACCTAGACTTCAACCACAGCTATGTGAGATAGAATCTCTCCTCTCAGAAAGGGGAGGCGCCCTTCATACTGCTAACAGAAGGTACGGTAAAACTAATAAAGTATTTACACAATGTACACTACACTTACGAAATGGGGGGGGGGTGTTACATTCATGCTTCTCTCTTTTTTTAGAGAAGATGTTTTGCAATGCTTCACGATTTGGAAGTTCTAGATCTAATAACTGAAACGTAACAAAAAGCAATAATGCCAATATCTCTATCTTGTCAAAGCAACGCGTAGAGATACCAGATGTGATTTATAATAAACAAAATAAAGGAAAAGGGAAAGCTCACGAAGGCACAAAGTTGTTTCGTATCTTTTTCAATGTTGGATTTGCAAAAGACGTATCGTTTATCGCATTGGAAGCACAAAGTCTTCTTAGATGCATTAATTCCTCGAACAACATGAATGATTACAAGCACAAAGTCTTGAAGATCTTTCAACCAAAGTATCTACACATAAAAGTAAATCCAAACAATAGATGCAACACAAATTTTACATAAATTACTTGAAAGCCTTCAAATACCATTCGCTAATCACCACCAATCTTACTCAAATCAAAAGAGAATTGATTCCAACACAAAGTCTAGCATGCAACTTCCTTTATTGATTAGATTCAGTTTCACAAAATTGAACACAAAGTTCCAATGTTTGTTTCAAAAGGGTAGCACTTCGTTGCAAAATACTAAAAGGTAAATATTACAATAGGAGTCTCTCTTATTTATAGAAAAGAGAGGAGATAATCTAGGAAATTAGTGAAGTAAAATTAGGGAAATTAAATGAGAAAAAATAGGAAACCCTAACTTTGAATAAGTCGAAGTGTAATTTATCTCCGTGGAATTACATGTCATATTTTCGATGTAATTACACTTTACAAAAAGACATTTAAGATGTTGAAAACTATTTACAAAATGCATATGGGAATGCATTAAAATATTCAACACTGGGAGATTTGGAATCTTCATGGTTCCTTGCTTGGGTGCATAAGTCTTCATATCTCTTCTTGGTCTCCTGCATGAATTTGTCATATGGACCAACGGTGTAATCCACTATGGTGTGAATCCTTGTGACTGATCTCTTGGCGGATGAAAGAACCTTTTTGCACTTGTCAAGATGCGTCTTAAGGTTGTCAAGGGTGAGCCTTATATCACAAAGATCATTTATAGAGACATTTGAAAAGTCTGCACTCTCTACTTGACTCATGACAGATTCTTTGAAGGTCTAGGATAGTTCTGCGGCCGGAAGGAAGATACGGTTTTCTTCGAGAAGCTTGCCTGGCAACTCCTTAACTCTTTTTTCATGAATAATCCGATGTTCTTCCACATCTTCCTAAACTTGGTGGAGATATTTTGTAAGAGATTTGATCGTTTGAATACGATGCTTCAATGATTCCCTTACCTCAACATATTTTTCCTTGTCGGGGATAACCCCGGCTTCCACCAGTTTTTTGAGCTTGACTTGTTTCATTTATGACCAAAACAATAGGAATTTTTCCATTTCTTTGAGCTCCTGGGAAAGGACAACTTCTTCTTTATCCAACTCTAATTTGAGTTGAGCTATCTAAGTAGCCTTCTCATCTGTGGCAATCATAATTTGAGAACCATGCTCTACAACTTTGTTGATGAAGTCACACAACGCTTTACCTTTGGATACAAATCTCCCAGCCTTCTTGATAGTTGGGTCCTCGGGGCTTACCATTGCCAGCAGTTGTGCATTATTGGGAGATCTTGCAATCTTTCTAACAATAGTGGCATAATGCTCTGCCCTTTGTTTGTATAAGTCACGAGCTTGCTCCATTTTGTCCAATCTCCCTACCAATATATTCAAAGTCACTTGCACATCTGCCTTGCCGCTTTCATTAGTAACCTTGCCAAGTTGGACTCTTGTTACTGTATAGTCCTCCATATTAACATCTCCTTCCTCTTGAGGTGGAATGGCAATCTCTGCATACTTTTGACCTGTTTTTTCAACCTGAAGTCGTGAATATAATTTTGCCTTTTTCTTACCCTTGGCTTTTGGAGGGGCTATCTCTTCAAGATCGAGCTCTTCTAGAGAAATCATTGTTTTTTTCACTTCGATACTTGGGATACTAACCACGGGGGAAGAGAGGAGGTAAAATCTTCCTGGTTGACTGTCAACTCTTTTGTTACCGCCACTTCTGAAGGAATGATGGGTATGGAAACAATTGGCAAATTATTTTTCATTACGGTTCCAGAAACTTTCACATTGACTTGATTCTGCAGAGAGTCACTCATAAATCTGTTAAACTCAGCTTCTGAATTGAGATCATATGATGGGGATGACAAGCTGGGAATAGATGACGAAGAACCTGATAAAACATCAACTGTTTGGATACTTGTTATTGAAGGAGTATCTAGCGTGGTTGATGCTACAGGGAGTGGTGATGTGTCTACTGCAGGTATAGAAAATGTAGGAATAGGCAACGTGGAAAGAGGTGGAAGAGGAGTGTTTGGAATAGGGAATGTACAAGGAACACTTGAAATTACAGGTGATGATGATTGGGGAAAATCTTCAACTACATGCTCAAGTGGAGACATAGCTTGTTCTTCATCATGCCTAAGTTCCTGTTGATCACTCTCTTGATCCTCTTTCTCTTTCTCACCTTCTTTGTCACTGTCAGACTCATTTTCATCTTCAAAATATTCTTCCTCATCGAAGTCTGTTTCTTTTGAATCTTCATCTTTAGCAGATTGATCACTTATACTTTCTTCTTCATTAGAATCTATCTCTTCATAAATAGATTCCTTTCCTTTTGAGCGGGATGGTTCAAATTATGTAGTTTCTTCCTCACGAATGGCTCGAGCATCCTTCTTGCCAATAGTGAATTTAATCCTAGGGCCTTTTCTGGAGGAAGTGGGAATAGCCGCAGATTTATCTTTGGTGCGAGCTTCTTGTTGTAGATTGACCTGTGCTCCAGAATCTTCTCCTTCAGACTCTGTTCTGAAAGTCTTCATCTCAAAGCCATGCTTATGTATCCATTTAGCAATGTTAGCCAAAATTGGTGCCAACCTTTCTCTGATGGAAACGTTTCCCTTCTTTGACCATTGAATTGCAAACAAAGGTTTCTTGAAGATCTATTGTTCATCGTAAGCAGCATTTAGGATGTCGCCAGGATCTGTGAAATCCTCTAGTAGGTCAGCAACACCAAGATCTCTGATCTGCTGAATAGTTAACTTGAACCAATCCATCTTACAAACAGCCTCTTCGTCTCTGCAATCAGCCTAGATGTCCTCAAAGTGATATCCATGTTTGTGCCCCTTTTTCAGCCTCTTCCTGACATCTTGGTAATCAAAATCAAGTCTGTATTTGTAGGTCTTGATCATCATGATCTGCATCTCAACATAGACTAATTTTTCCTTTTACACACTCTTGATGGTATGTCTATCGATTGGCAGTGGGAACTTAAAGCCAGGTTTATGAATCCTTCGACGTTCCTTGTGGACTGAAATTAACTACCTACATAACTCCATCAATATCCACTTGTCTGAAGGATATCTCGACAACATATAAGGACAACCAGTGTAGCATCTCACCCTTATGTAAGTAAAAGTCGAGAAATGAAGGTATATGCATCCGACCTTACTTACCACTTTGTAGGCCTCATCAGACACTCTTTTTCTTGAGAGTTGGGTCAAAACTAAAAAGAAAAGGCGCAAAGAAAGCATCGGTGACCCTCCTGAAATGATGATGGTTTTCCTTTAGTTCCAGCTGGTAGAAGTAATTGTACACAGGTGTAGAAAGTCGGTTCCCTTTTGTAGATAAACCTAGGAATTGTCTCATCATGGCTCCAGCGTACACTAGGTAAGAAGTCATATAAAACTTCAAGGTGGTTAGCACATTTATCAACTTCTCATGAATTGCATCACTGATATGTTTGCCCCAATCAATATGAGCCTTCTGCCTTCTTATAATTTGAATGTACTCGTACATCCAATCATGAAAATGAGATGTTTCTGGCAGTCCCTTAACTCTGCTCAAAAGTATTATCATGTCTTTGATATCTTCCTTAAAGTCAGCTCGCAGAAGTCCCTTCGACCATCTGGAGATAGTATGCTTGGGTTCTTTCAACCATTGATTGTTTATCAAGTACTTAGCCTTGTTCAGATCTAAGTCATAGACCTCCTACGCTGATTGTATTGAAATGTCAACGCACTTCTCCATTTGCGAGACTTTGAAGACAATATCAAAGAAATCTGGATCTAGTCTCAAAACCTCATGTCCGGAAGAATCAACGACACTTCTGCTTTCCCGGATGTAGTGAGATGCAACTTGGAGGACAAACTCTGTGTGATGTGCAGTAGTCAGAATGTAGAGACAAGATGTAGGTTACTGTGCACAATATCTCTTAGAGAGTCTTCGAGAGACTTTTGCTCGGTCCTCTTTACAAAATCAACAAGGTCTTGATGGCCAACCTCTATGTCTTCAATCTCATCAACTTTCGAAATCACTATTGTTGGCGGATAAATGCCTTTCTATTTGTATTTCATCTTGCCTTCAGCTTTTGAAGACAAGGGAGGCTTCTTAGTTGTCATCTGAGATTACTTCAACTTCAAGATATGAAAGGATCCCTTGACGAGATCAATAACTGAACTGCAAATAAGAATCAACAACTGTTAGCTAAAAAGCAACATTGGGATGTGTGAAGCGAGCAAACATGTTGATCAAGCATGATTTAAGTGATGAAGCATGCAAAACGAGGTGAAAAATGGACAAGAAGTGGTTCGGAGTGAAACTAGATAGTTTTGAAAAGTTTTTAAGTAAACACAGGAAAAAGTGTAAGGGCATTGAAAATCAGTGCCCTTGCACTTAGTCCAAAAGTGAATTTGGTGCAGGGGCGCTGATTTTTAGTGCCCTTGCACTAAGTGTTAGGAAAATTTTGACGAAGAATGTCAGGGCGTTGATTTTCAGCGCCCTGGCACTTTGGCTTGAAACTTTGAAATTTCAAAAATGACAAGTGTGGGAGAGAAACAAATGCCATTGCTTGGAGATTGGAGATTTTTTGAGGTTAAAAGAAAAATGATTTGAACAAGCCAATGGTATTTCTATGTTTTGCATTTTCAAAAAATGAAAGACTTTCTCCTCACCAAAAACGTATGTCTCCAAGCAATGATCACGCATGAGAGAGAAAGGAAAAATGAAGAATGAACAACCAAGATGAAAGGCAGGACTCAAACAGAGAGAAAGAAAAACTCATCAATGTGTGATTTAGAAAAGAAAAATGCGAAGGAGAAACACGCGCTTTTGGAGAGAGGGCACGCATAGCAAATCATAAATGAAAACCTAGAATGCTTTCTAAAGAACATGGTGAAGAAAAATGTGATTTTGAGATTAGATCATGAGATAAAGAACAAGAAACGTACTTGAAATACTGTGGAAAGATCAAATCAAAACTTGAAAGGAGGTTGTGAAAAGAAAAAATGCATTTTTGGAGAGAGCTTGGTCGCCCAACAAAAAAGAGGTGAAGAACAAGTGATAAAAATGAAGAATGATCAATCCAAAATCACTTTTAAGTGATTAGTGAGTAAAAATGGCGAACTCAAGTTGTGCATTCAATCAAGGCACAAAAGGTGGACAAAACTAAAAAATATAGTAGAGTGACAAAAAGACGCCTAAGTTAAAAAGTTAAGATAAAATCATTTTAGGTGTAAGGGCGCTAAAAATCAGTGCCCTTGCACCAAATCAAAAATCACTTAAGTGCAAGGGCGCTGATTTTTAGCGCCCTTACACCTTTGACACTTAGTCACTTTTTCACAATGAGTTAGAGCGTTGTTTTTCAGGTCAACTGCACTTTTCACTATTTCACTAAGTATCAATAGTGAAGGCTCGCGAAGGTACTCGTTTTGAAGGTCTTTGCGAGGCGAACGTGGGGGGATGTTCAAATTGACTATCTAAGACTTTGGAACATATTTCGAGGTGGATCAAAAATTTCCTCGTTTTACATGCTTGAATGTCACGAACCTTGGAAATAGACAAGTTTCGTAGGGGGGTTATTCATGGAATGAGCGCTGCTAGTTTTCGCGATAACAAACATGCAATTCAATCAAACAAAATATAAAATCTTGATTTTTAAAGCGATAGTGCAATCTTTTTTCATCTTTTAACAAGTCACATGATAGCATAAAACTCTAGACAATTCGTTCATTCCTAATAGTTTTCCTTTTAACATTCTACTTATCATGCTAGGTTAGTCTCAACTCCTATTCTCATTATCTAAAATAATAATGATATGATTAAATACTTTATTTTATATTTTAAATCATTTTTATATAAATAAAGTAAACCAACTTCATTAGATGTTTTAGTTTTAGCTACATTTTGTAAATTTGGCATTCTTTTCCACAACTTAAATAATTCAAAAACATGAGAAAATAAAAATAACAATAACAAAAAAATCCACAAATACAAAAACCTAAATCTATTCCAAAAACACAAATACCATATCCAATACATTAATCAAACTACTAGTGTGTCATTTATGTCCTCATGGCAAGACCTCATGTACTCATCTCATGAATTCAAAATTTCATGTTTCCCACTTAGACACTTGCCTTTTCATGAACCTCAAACCCTAATTTGCCTCCAATGGTAAAATTGGACCTAGGAATGTTTATTGAAATGGTTTTTGCCAAAAATGGAAGTTGTTTCACACTCATCTCACACTACCTAGCACCTCTAGCATAGAGTTATTATTTTCAGCCACTTAGGCCTTTCGCCATCCTTACACACACCACCTACTTCCATGATTACAATCATCTACACCTGAATCTAGGTAGACACTCCAAAATCTATACATACTAGTACATTTGTTGGATCAAACTTAAAGATTTGATTGAGGCAAACCCCTAAAGGTGCCCAAGGCACCAATTTTTCCCATTTTAGGCAATGGCAAATACTATAGTAAGAGCAAAGGATGTTGGTAGATGCATAGATTTATGTTAACAAATATAGAAGACACAAACATGTGCAAGAGGTCAACAATGTCATTAAAAAACACCTGAATAAAAAAAGAATATAATGAATGTGGTTCAATCTCTAACAAAATCTTGACATAACACAAAATATTGATTTAATTCAATAACATAACCTTCTTCCATCTTCTTCCAATAAATTACACAAAAGCAACAAAAATTGAACATTCCTATAATTGTTTTTTCCCTTTTACATTTTACTTGTCATGCTAGTTATATCTCAACTCCTATACTCATATGTCTAATGAAAATTGCAATATTTAGATGCTGAATTTCATGTGTTAAATCAATATTTTTAATAAATAAGCATTGATAGTTTACTTTAACTACACGAAATTCATTTTTCCAAAAATAATTTGTGCAAGCCTATGGGGACTTTCTTCTTAATTTTTAACAAGAAAATACTTTTGACTTCTTCAATACATGATGTTGTTGTTTCCGGATTAGATTGTGTGAGTTTTTTGCATCAACGTTTCGGATCACACTCCGTTTGGGAGGTTGATGCAAAAAACTCACACAATCTAATCCAGAAACAGCAACATCATATGATATGGATTGTGGAAACTTGATATCATTTATTGGCTTCAATAAAATCATCTATTGCACATTCTTAGCAATATATCTAGTAACTTCTTCAAACAACAAAAGGCCTAAACTTTCATGAAGGAAATATCCACTCATCTTGGTCATTGATTGGTCGTTTTTCGTTTGAATTCCCCTGGTTTCTAGATTGTAATATTTCATGCAGATCATGTTGTCACTCGAGGCCGATATTATAAAAGATAATGCTTCCAACAACCCACAAACATAGGACTTTTGTGCCATGCAAGTCAACATGTCTACTGTACATATCCTGAATGTAGAAATACTCGATATGTGTTTTAAAAGGTGGATCAAAACCTTGATATTGTACTCATATCCATAGACCCTGAAAACTAGGGTTTGAAGTCAATCTGAAGAAATAAAACATGTACTCTTAATTGAAATAATTACTACAAGATCCTCCAAGTTTTCCTTGCATGTGACTTGAGGTTCAGAGAAACGTACCTCTCAAGCTTTGAAGGAACATCTTGAAAACTGTAATTTCATGGTTTTCATTCTTTTGAGAGTTCTACAGTTATAAAAAAACTTAAACAAATTTTTAGACTATGGCCTTATGGATGTTTCTAAAAAAAATAAAAAATTACAATTTAGAAGTTGCATGAATTTTACAAGAATAACTAACTATGAAAAAAATTAGTTGAAAGGAGTCTTAGAAAATTAGTGGTTCTACAATTTATTTAAAAACTGTAGTACTGTAATACTACATTCCAACATTACAAATATTAAAATGAAAAAATTTCCTTTAAAAATTTAATCTAAATTCACTTAAAAACCCTTCTAATGAAACCACAAGACCACATCCTTATCTTGTGAATTGCACTACCCTAAAACTTTCTTCAACCTATCAAAACCTTAGCTCCTCAAAACCTAACTCTATCAATGCTATATGAAGAAATCATCTCTTTTTTGAAGCATATCTTCGAACTAAAATTGCACCAACTTGAAGAGTCCCTTACTCATGTAAACCCTACACTTGTAAGTTGCATTACTTTAGATTTTTTCTTTGGGAAAACATTTGCTTGAAAAACTTCTTGCGAGCCTATGTGAAATTCAAGGTTTGGAAAATGCTTCTAAAAATGATAGAGGAGATGAAAATATAACCACTTCAATGCAAAGTAACAAAAATGAGGTAGAGGACTGAATAAAAAGGCAAATAGTTCATTGATGGCTTTCAAGTGTGAAAAGCACAAGGAACAACTATCCATAGAAGAAAGAGGGCCGAGAGTAGAAAAATGACATGAACTTTAGCCTTTTTAATCAAACTAGTGCTACTATAACATTAGGTCCAACTTCACTCATGATGTTTGCTTCCAACCCTAACATCTATATGAAATGAACCACCACCATCTTTGCTAATAGAAAAAAAAAATTACCTTAAAAAGCTCTATGGATCTGCTATCATGCTTCTTATCTCTCTTACAACTTTTGCTCAATTTATTTCATTACTAAAATATTTTTGCTAGGCAATTTAGTTTAGGATACTGAAATTCGCTCGAAATCTTTGCTTCACTCTTCAATGAAGTGAATGACGTACCCAAACTAGGGAGGAGGGGTCAGCCATCTTTTCAATTAGTGGGCTTAGGCCTTATCTTTACTTCAACCTGGGCCTATACCTCCCTTCCACCTTTCAATATAAGGTCGTGAAATCAAAGGTTGACTCCATCTAGTGGCCCTCCCTCTATATCTATATCTTGGGTTGGGTTTTACTAGGTAGACCCGCAATCTAGCATCCTTTTCTACCCCCACCTTTCAATAGAAGGCTACGAGATTTGATCCTCTCCTCTGACCCTCTCATAGTTCTAATAGGTTATTCACTCGATGGAAGATTATTGCAGAATTATCAAAACTCTAGTTTAGATCGAGTTTATAATATTACTTCTACGCTTTTCCTTACAAAGTGATATCCGACATCATATTTTGTGTTTATGTTATTCTTTTGGTTATCAAATAATTTCACACTTTTGTGTGTTCATCTTCTGCTCTGTGATATTTTGGCATATATAATAAATGTCTTTTCCTTACAAAGTGATATCCGACATCATATTTTGTGTTTATGTTATTCCTCTTGCTTATCAAATAAATTCAAACTTTTGTGTGTTCATCTTCTGCTGTGTGATATTTTGGCATATAGAATAAATGTCTCATCATCAAAACAAATATCAAATTATATAATCAATTACCACGCTGTAATATAAAAATAATACATTATCCAGAATAGCATTGTTCATAGGTTACATTTAAAATTTCACAAGTTCAATAACCCCGACCCTCATTCTACTTCAGATGGCCTATAAAATGTTACCTTTTGAAAGCTGTGCTTTTTTAAAAAACAAAGTAACGTGAGAATCATATTTACTCTCAACTAGCAAATCATAGTAAATGGAATTGAAAAGCTTGGCAGCTGAAGCACAGGGAAATGTTCAAAGGGAGTGGTGGTATAGGTTTTGGATTCCAAGGAACCTAAATAGGGTCTAAGGTTGTGTAGTTTATAAGGCCAAAATAATACTACCCTTCTGTATTGAATTTTTTTCCTTCAACACGTGTGTAAATATGGAATGTACGAGCATTGGGGATAAATGGTGGCCAGAAATAAATATTCAGAGCACTGATATCACAAAGTATGGCCAACCTAGTTGGGCCTTCCAAACTATGGACCTTGTAACTATATCTGCAAGCATAATAACTCTGATAGAGAAACTGCTGCAATAACAAGAAAACCATGGAAAAGCAGTGGAAACATAAAAATCAGAAAGGCATGCAGCAATAATCAATTCCCCGAGTCAATTTTGATGATGAAATTGAATATTCTGGTTGACTCGGTATCTGCCTGTGGTTATATGACATCATTGTAGGTGAGAAAGCCACAACATAAGACTGCAGCTCACAGCTTGCAGCTTGCCACCATTAAAATAAACAAATACAACTATTTATTAAGCTTCATTGAACACAAGGATAGGATGAAATAATTTGTCTAGTTGATTATGATGATTCCAGTTCCTCTTCTTCCTCTGGATCGGCATTTATGTCAAGATATCTTTCCCTGGTACTAGCAGTGCATGGAGGCAATAACAAATTTCTTCTTGTCAGGTTTTTTTCTTCATTTATCTTATCTGAATTGCCAGTGACACCTTGGTGCAAATCTTCCCCATCAACAGAGGAATCACTTGAATCTAATTCCTCAGATGAATCAGATGATGATTGCTCTGACTGAAAGCTACCAGTTGATTTTCTCTTCACCTCACTGTCTCTTTCTCCATCTCTGTCTCTGGATTCAGAATCGTCTTGAACTGAAGGAATAACTAAGGTGCCAGTGCCAATTGATTGTCTTTGAGATTGAGAGACAAAATTAGGATAATCGGGGCAGAATGTAGAGCAATATTCTGCTCCAGGAAGCTCGCCAAGCAGCTGAATAACCATAGGATGTGAGAGGCCAAACATCTCAGTGCCACTGATAGTGATCTGAATCAAAATAAAATAGAATTGTTAGCTTTCCATTAAATATAAGCCCAAGGGAAAAAGCTTAAGATAATGACATCTAAAATTTAGCATCAAACCTTTTGACGTTCAATTCCTCGAATCTTACTACTAGCTCCAGCAACAATGGCCCATGCACCAGACGCTGAATCCCTTTCAATAACTGTTTCAGGGCTGTCATCTGGTATTACACGAAACAATGGACCTGCACTTCCACCATCTCGAATCGTACAAGTGTATGTAGTCCGTTGTTCTCCATCCACCATACTTGCATAAATTCTCATAGAAGTATAGCCGATAGGAAAGACATGTCGGTCTGTATGAAAACCAGCACGTTTATATTCAATTGTCCCCTAGTCACAAACATGAAAATTTTGTGTTATTAGCCCTTGGGCCTCACAAGCGTTCTCCATAGTCTAGATTCCAATCTTATAAAAGATGGACTACATTGCTCCAAAGGCTATAGATACAATGACTTGTTTATTAGACTCTAAATCTAGAGTAGCCATTATATGCTCAAAAGCTCAAGCTAGGGTGGACATTATATCTGTTAAAGAACTATAGCACCATAGAGTTGTGTTTGTATGGAAGTGATTCTTTTAAACCGACTCTTTTAAATTCTTTTTTCTCTTTTCTCTTTCATTTAACGATTAAGTTTTAGTAACAACACATAATGCATCACTGTTGAAATCCTAGCCTGGCTTACTATAGGATTTTCTAAAAAGAAATTCTTACAATAGGTTTCACCTCAATCTCCACAATCTCAATTGTAAATAACAAAATTGAATCACAAACACAAATTTAGTAGGTACAAAATTTGGCAGAAACTGAGTTCAAAGTGTTAGTGCCAGCTAAATGTTATAGTAACTACATCCTAGTAATGCTCTCTAATCAAGAGACTGGACTTTTTTCTCATTGATGTATAATTTTAAATCACATTAGCAGGATTTCCTATAGTACCAGCAAAAAAGTGTCTACTAGAATTTCTAGCCTGCTATATACATTATCAGTAGATTGCACTAAATGAGCCTTTAACCTTGTAGAACAACTGAATCAGACTAGTGATAACTAAATATATTATATACCAAACATAAAACCCAGATCCATTATTTTTGGCCCTTTGGGTAATGAAAGAAACATATAATACCTGTTATCATGTGGAAAATTACCTCAAAGAATTGATCAATGAATTCAGAATAGCAAGCCATAATTTCTTTAAGAGATATATAGGTTATGGACCTATTTAAAAGTTGGAATAACATATATGCTTCTACCATTCATGAATACATCAAGTGCAAGTGGGGCAAAAGGAAATGAAAGGTGGAGTTCTTAGGCAATCAACCTGGAAAGTGAGACATGGACATGAGAAAATACTGCTATAACTGATGTTGAATAGCACATTTTGAGAAATGGACATTGAGAAGTGATTGGTATAGCTGATGTTGGATAGCACATTTGCTAAAGAGAAATCAATAGAACAAAAAATTGATTGAAAAACAAGATCTATCACCATGCCTTCGAGTTGGTTATTAAAATTTAAAAATTCATTACCATTTTTACATTCAGCCCTGGAGGGCCCCAAAGTGCAGGGTTAAAGACATTCAACTTTGAGTCTGTTAGCATTAATAGAGTTCAATTTTTAAGATTATCAATACGTTCCTCAGCTTTGGTATCCAAAAAAAATTTGGTCACGTTCTTATGACAGTTGCTTGGGGCTTTCTTCTTTTTGGAATCTCAGTAATTAGCATTTTAGGGGAATGCATGAAAATTATTTAAGATAGCTATGATGCTTGTCATCAATTGTCTATAGAAAGATAGTATGATTATAATCACAATTGGACCTAAAGGAGCAATAGTCGAGAGCAGAGAAGTTGTAAGCTTATAAAAGTACTTATTAAATATTTATACCATACGTATATTAATATATATAATAAGTCTTGAGCTTATTTTACATTTGTTGGTGAATGCAAAGGCATCAGCAGAGCTCCAAATCCGTCAGCTCCTGCCACAGTCCAGGAGTCACACAACACACATCAAACAGATGGAGCCTACAGCAATTGTGCAGCTGCTAAAGGTACCTACTAATTACTCATAGCATTATGTACGTATATGATAAGTTTTGAGCTTCTTCTACATCTATTAGTAAATGCGAAGGCATCAGGTCAGCTCCACATCCTGCAGTTCTTGCCACAGCACATAGGCCACACCACACACATCAAACAAATGGAGCCTACAGGAATTGTGCAGCCACTAAAGGTCTATTCTGACAGCATATACAAATATCAACAATCTGATCTAGAAAAGTGTGCATGAAAATTTACCATTAATCATGCGTATTTTTTTTAAAATGACCCATTCCTGCATATAAATCTCTGCTGAAAAACATTTATAAAAGCAAAAACACTGCCCCAAAATCGTTTTCATCTGCACCACACATGCAACCTAGAGCATATACCAGAAAACCATAGCTTTGAATGTATACATCCTACGAACCATTGTTTAGCTTTTTTCAGTTTCCTAAAGGCCAGATAAGGCTCCAGAAGATCGAGTACCTGTATCTGGGCCTACCTGATAAGACTTGGGTATAGGCTTACTTACAGTTACATGCATACAATATCTCAGTTGTACCATTCTTGTACCCATGGCAAATACACATATTTGTGAATCTGGGTAGGAGAGCCACATATCCAACTATTTTGTAAAATCATATGCATACACATTGGCTTAGTCATTTGTTTGGAGAAGCAGTACAATGGAGAAGCAAACCTTAACGCTTTTTGCATTTTCTTTTTTTCAAAAGATTTTTGAAGACTGGATATGGCTGAGATGATAGGATGCCTATATCTGGGCCTACCTGATAAGACCCAGGTACATGCTTGTTCACAGATCTGAGTATGCAATTTCTGGGCCATATCATTCTTGTACCCGTGGCAGGTACATGGATTCATGTATCCAGGGAAGGGAACCACATATCCAACTGTTTTGTAAAATCACAAGCATGTACATTAGATTTTTTTCATCTGTTTGGAGTAGTATCATGGAGAAGCAAAACAATACATCCTGACCTGCATACATTTAAATGAACTATCTATAGCATATGATTGTTATATTAATATAGTTATTATCAATATTATGATTATCTAATAATATTATTATTATAGATATTGTTTAAGCTTGCCCAATAGCACATACTAGGATATGGCATATGCAACTACACATTTAATGTTTCATGCCCAAAATGGCATTCAAATCAAAGAAACTCTTAAATGCATTACGAATCCTGTATTGAGTTTACTGTCAACCAAATCAAAATGTTTGGTTCATAGGAAGTATGATATGGAGCAAAAGCAAAACCAGTGCAACAAATTTATGGGACAGACATAAAAATATAGATATTTTGACATAAGTATCAAATAACCCTACTCAGTTTATAAACAAAATATTGGATGAATAAGTTGAATAATTCTAAATAATTCTAAATGGATGAATATAAACTGTAAATGGAAAAAATTAGTAAATTAAAACAACTTACAAGATCCAAAATGGTGAGTCGCTCAGTTAGAGCAAGTGGAAGAACAGGCCTCCCATCAGGCGTTCGAGAAATTTCTATATGGCGGGTGCGCTTGAAACGTCTTGGCTCTTCAGTCATTTCATTCTCTTTATCCTCAAAAATATTCCGCTTACGCCGAGCCTGTTAACAGTATATAAGAATCAGGACAACATGCAGCAGCAGGGTTTATGAAGAGATAATTCATGAAAGTTCAGACCATGTTCAGAAGATAATATGTGGCAAGATAGAAACATAACAATAATTGGAAAAAATTTCTCCATTTGGCACTATCAGAACAGACACAATACTCAAAACCACATCCAATGTTTCAAATTACTAACTCACAAAAAGTCCAATGGAGCACGTTGGTCTTGAATAAAAACATAAAGCTGTAAGCTTGTGCACAAGGGGAATTCAACAAAAAAAATCTGCCAGCATTTGATACATCAGGATGGTTTGACATTTAAAAGAAATGAATTTTATGTATGCCACACAGTCCGATGGCCCTAAAGTATCTATGTCATGCCCCTGCAAAATACACTAAGATCGCTGATCACTGCCATACACGTCAACCCGCATCAAACAAGAAGATAATCGAATGAATATTAAAAGATGAATAATCATCATGCAGCGAATGAATAGAGACGCCGCGATTTAGCAAGGATAATATTAATGGTATTAATTATCCTAAGGAAGGCGGCAATCACTCCAGGTAAAAGATGTGTCTTTTAAAAAGGGATACATGATATGAAGGGACATATCCATTCACAGTGGGAAGTATAAGAGTAGGAAATTTGAAGGCAAGGAGATCATCGAATCTTGGCAAGTCATACTTCAGTGAATACAGGAAACACAAAGGCACAACAGATCGATTGAAGGATAAACACACCTACAGACCCGAGCATAGGGGGGATCAGCACAGTTCATTATCACAGTTTGCTATTTACCATAGATACTCTATATTCAGGTGTATCTTTTCTGCAATCGGTATTTACATATGTATTCACCATTGTTTATATAATAATCAGATTGTTTAAGTGATTTTTGTGATGTGCTTGACTGTCTGAAACCCATCTGGTAGGATGGGCCTGGGGTGGAGTGGTAGTTAGGCAAAGAGCTGGTAGAGCCCACTTACAACCCCCGCTCAACTCCCCATGACGGCAAGTGTCTTCCGGGGGTTGAGGTCATGATGGGGAAAGCAGGTACTAAGTCTCCAAGAGGGAGGGCTGTGGTATACACCCTCTTAGGCTTGGCATATGGCTTCAGGTGGACCCATCATGCCCCTTCTCCCAACTGTGTTGCATTGTTAAGGATTTATGGATTGTGATGCAATGGTCTAACCCTAACTAGCGTATGTACATATTTGCATATATTGCTCATGTGCTGAATGCAAGATTCCAGTCCAAGATTACTTCATTAAGGAGATATTTATTTAATAAGGTGAAACCCTAACCCTAAATTGTTTCCCTTTGTGATCAGTAGGTGTATTCTAGGGCAAATCGAGATAGGGGACGTCACAAGTGGTATCAAAGCATCTTTCCTGCTATCCTGTGAAAGGTAGTTGATGTAAAATAGCCAAAGGGCTCAAAGAGTTTTAGAAAGGGAAAGAAGAAAGCTTACAACAAACAACACCATGAGCGAACAAATGAGCAATGAAATGAGAACCTTCATGGAACAAACCACTCAAGCCCTCATGGACCAAAACGAGAGGAATGAAAGTACCCAAGTCCTCCAAGCTATTCAAAATATGAGCAACAATAATGGAAGGGAAACTAACTCTAATCACTTCGAGAACAATAACCCCATCTCCCCAAAGGTACCCGACACTAGGCCAACAAGACCTCCCTTCCTACGTAGTGAGGAACACATGGAAGAAGCAAATGAACCACCCACGGATAATGTTGATGGAATCGTGGAAGCATGTAACAAACTTGACCCTGAATTTAGGAGGATTGTCCCCTTTAAAGACTACTATGATGCCAAAATGAGAGCCACCCCTAGGAAGGAAAGGAAAAGGCAACACAACAAAGACCTAAAGGAAAGGGTGAGCAAGATAACCCTTCCTAGTTTTGATGAAGGAAAAATCACAACACGTTCATGGGTCGAAAAATTGGACACTTATCTATCATTAAGCTCCATGACAAAAGAAAATGCCATTAAGTTCATCATACTCCATTTAACAGGAATGGCCCACGAATGGTGGCACCATGGCCTCATTACCCAAGGCCACCAACACATAAACACTTATGACAAATTCACCCAAAAACTTATCAAAAGGTTTGACCAAAAACACCCCAAATGGTACTTCAAAGAGTTAACCCAATTAAAACAATATGGAACCATAGAAGACTGCCATTGAATTCTAGAAACTGGCTGTCATGGTACCCAAGATCTCTCAAGGGAGACTCACCTACTTGTTTGTGGAGGGATTCAAAGAATCAATAAGGAACATAGTAAGTGCCCTAGAACCAACCAACCTAGAAGAGACAATCCAAAAAGCAATGAAATTTGAGAATAACCCATCAAAAGACAAGGCCAAAAGCTTCAACCCACATTCCAAGTACCATCATAAAGAAGAAAAGCATAAGAAGGAATTACGATGGGAAACATGTTATCATTGTAATGAGAAGTGGGAACGTGGCCATGTATGCCAATGACGAGATGACCTAAAAAGGAAGAATTTGTGCTACAAGTGCAAAGGACCATGGGAAAGTGATCATGTATGTGAAAAGGGGGGTTGTGCCCATAAAATAGAAGCAACTACGAAGAGGAAATCAAAGAGAATCCTAGCAAGAGAGCAAAATATGAAGAGGAATAGCATGTAACTTTAGCCACCATCTCTCAAACTTCCAAACATCACCCATTCCGAATTAAAAGCACCCTCAAAGGGCATAGGGTTATCACTCTCGTAGATAGTGGGGCATCTCACAACTTTATTGATGAGAGGCTAGTTGCAAAAAGAAAGTTGGAAACCATGAACTTTAAAGGATTTACAACAGCCATTGCCACAGGAGCTTGGGTTCAATGGAAAAAAATAGTTCCCCAACTAGAAGTAACCTTCGGAAAGCACCCCAATAAAGAAGACTTCTATGTGGTACCATTAGATGCTGATGTAATATTAGGCACTCCTTGGTTATACTCCTTAGGATGCTTCATGTTTGACCTCCCAAACTTTAACAATTTGCTTCCTACATGAGGGGCAAGAAGTCACCTTGAAAGGGTTACCCGATGGATCTCCAAAAGTAGTTTCATGCAAAAGAATGGTAAGGATTTTTAGACACGGGCAAGGAGAATGGGCTGCCCAATGTATGGTCCTTGACAAAAACTCCTCACATGGCAAAACAATTCATATTGACGTCCAACAAATCTTGAGCGAACATAAGAAATTATTTGATGATATTCCCCTAGGGCTACCACCAAAAAGAGCATTTGAGCACACAATAGAATTGGAAGGAGCAAAACCCGTAATTACCACACCATACGGACATCCCCACAAATCCAAGGAAGAGATTGAAAAAACTACTAAGGAACTGCTAGAAATGGGTCATATTCAACCTAGTTCCAGCCCTTTCGCATCATCCATAGTACTAGTCAAGAAAAAGGATGGTACCATGAGAATGTGTATAGACTATAGGGCCTTAAAAAGAAAACAATCAAGAACCCCTACCCTATACCAAGAATTGATGAATTAATTGACAAACTCCATGGAGCCAAATACTTCTCCAAAATTGATTTGTGATCAAGTTATCATCAAATAAGGATGAGGAAAGAAGACATTCCTAAAACCGCCTTTTGATGCCATTATGGGCACTTTGAATTCTTAGTCCTACCCTTCGGACTCACAAATGCCCCAGCAACGTTTCAATCATGTATGAATCATATATTCCGAAAACAACTAAGAAAGTTCCTACTCATATTCTTTGATGACATCCTTATCTATAGCAAGATATGGGAAGAACATCTCAAACACATTGAGGAAGTCCTAAACATTTTGGAAAAAGAATCCTTATATGCTAAAGCTTCGAAATGCGAGTTTGGCCCGGAAGAGATCCTTTACCTAGGTCACAAGATCAATGCACAAGGGATAAGTGTAGATGAAGAAAAAATTACAGCAATTAAGGAATGGCCAAAACCCAAAACCCTAACACAACTAAGGGGCTTCGTGGGACTATGCAATTACTATAGACGCTTTGTTAAGGGGTTCTCCAAAATTGCCGCCCCACTCATAGACTTGACCAAAAAGGGAGCCTTTGTATGGAGTGAAATGGCTCAACAGGCCTTCGGAAGACTAAAAGAAGCCATCAGCTCAGGCCCTGTTTTAGCCATCCTTGATTTCACACTACCCTTTGAACTACAGTGATGCATCCGAAGAAGGAATTGGAGCGGTCCTTATGCAAAATAAACACCCCATTGCATTTGAAAGTCGCAAGCTCACCGAGACCGAAAGGCACTATTCAATTTATGATAAAGAGATGCTAGCTATCATGCATGCCTTAGCAAAGTTTCATCAATATTTGGTTTGCGGGAAATTCAATGTCAAAACAAAGCACAACAGTCAGAGATACTTCATGAATCAAAAGGATCTAAATGACAAACAACAGAAGTGGGTAAGCAAGATACAGGCTTACGATTTTGATATTGAGTACATGAAAGGGTCAAATAATGTGGTGGCAGATGCTTTATCAAGACGACCCTACTTGAACACCCTAACCAGTATAGCCACAGATTGGAAGAACAATATCATCGCAAAATATGTCAAAGACCCCCAGGCTAAAAATATCCTTTATGGGAACTTACCCAATGAAGAGTACAAAGTAGTAGATGAGCTTATCCTATATAAAAACAAGATATTCCTCATACCCAACTCAAAGATGAAAGGAAAAATCCTTAAAGAATACCACGACAATCCCTTAGCAAGCCACCAAAGGTACTATAAAACTTACAAACAGGTGCGGGAGATATATTCTTGGAAAGGCCTCAAGAAGGATGTCCTAAAGCATGTACAAGAATGCATGACCTGTCAAAGGAACAAAATTGAGCAAAACCATCCAACGGGGCTTCTACAACCTTTGCCAATTCCCAATAAAAAATGGGAAAGCATCTCAATGGACTTTATAACAGGACTACCTAAAGTTCAAGGGAAGGATTGTATTTATGTAGTAGTGGATCGACTCACCAAGTATGCCCACTTCACAATATCCACTGAATATCGAGCTCCCCAAATAGTGGAAGTATTTTTCAAAGAGATCTTCAGATTACATGGTCTACCAAGGAACATAATCAGTGACCGAGATAATCGATTCCTTAACCAATTTTGGCAAGAGCTCTTCCGATTAGCCGGGACCGATCTTAAACCTAGTACAAGTTACCACCCTCAAACGGATGGACAAACGGAAATCGTTAACAAGTGGTTAGCGGGATATCTAAGGAATTACGTCACGGGCCAACAAAACACATGGGTAAAATGGTTGCATCTTGGTGAATATTGCTATAACACTACTCATCACATATCAATCAAAATGAGCATGTTTAAGGCATTGTATGGTTATAAACCAACCTCCTTCGAAAGTTTGATCTCACAAGAATGCCGAGTACCAGGTGCAAAGGATTTTGTGCAACAGAGTATGGACATTATGAACACCCTCAAGGACAATTTGCATCAAGCACAAAATCAACAAAAGATCTATGTCAATCGGAACCGCACTGAGAGGACATTTGAAGTTGGAGAGTTAGTGTTCTTACGGCTACAGCCATATAAACAGTCATCCATCAAGATAAGTGGAGCAAAAAAGCTAAAGCCCCAATTTTATGGACCCTATAAGATCTTGAGGAAGATTGGTGAAGCAGCTTATAAATTAGAGTTGCCCGAGAACAGCCGTATTCACAACATCTTTCATGTGTCAAGATTGAAGAAAGTGTTAGGGCAGCAAGTTGCCCCATGTTTAGAGTTACCCCTACTTGATGACGAGGGCAAACTAGTCTTGGAACCTGAAGCAGTTCTCAACATGAGAGAGAAGCAACTAAGGCATAAGACTATCCCTAAGTTTTTGATCAAATGGAAGGGCTTACCCGAGGAAAAGATGCTACATGGGAAGGAGAAGAGATCTTCAACCATCCAAATCTAAAATTGCTTGAGGGCAAGCAAATTTAGGAGGGGAGGACTGTCATGCCCCCGCAAAATACACTAAGATCGTTGATCGCTCCCATACACGTTAACCCGCATCAAACTGGAAGATAATCGAATGAATATTAAAAGATGAATAGTCATCATGCAATGAATGAATAGAGACACCACGATTTAGCAAGGATAATATTAATGGTATTAATTATCCTAAGGAAGGCAGCAATCACTCTAGGTAAAAGACGTGTCTTTTAAAAAGGGATACATGATATGAAGGGACATATCCATTCACAATGGGAAGTATAAGAGTAGGACATTTGAAGGCAAGGAGATCATCGAATCTTGGCAAGTCATACTTCGGTGAACACAGGAAACACAAAGGAACAGCAGATTGATTGAAGGATAAACACACCTACAGACCCGAGCATTGAAGGGATCAGCACAGTTCATTATCACAGTTCGCTATTTACCATAGATACTCTATATTCAGGTGTATTTTTTCTGCAATCAGTATTTACATATGTATGCACCATTGTTTATATAATAATCAGATTGTTTAAATGATTCATGTGATGTGCTTGACTGTCTGAAACCCGTTTGGTAGGATGGGCCTGGGGTGGAGTAATAGTTAGGCAAAGAGTCGGTAGAGCACACTTACGACCCCTGCTCAACTCCCCATGATAGCAAGTGTCTTTCGGGGGTCGAGGTCATGATGGGGAAAGCAAGGACTAAGTCGCCAAGGGGGAGGGTTGTGGTATACACCCTCTTAGGCTTGGCATATGGCTTCATGCGGACCCATCATGCCCCTTCTCCCAACTGTGTTGCATTGTAAATGATTTATGGATTGTGATGCAATAGTGTAACCCTAACTGGCGTATGTACATATTTGCATATATTGCTCATGTGGTGAATGCAGGATTCCAATCCAATATTACTTCATTAAGGAGATAATTATTTAACAAGGTGAAACCCTAACTTTAAATTGTTGCCCTTTGTGATCAATAGGCGAATTCTAGGGCAAATCGGGATAGGGGACATCACAATCTAGCAAGGATGAAATATTATTAACTTGAAATAGATTTTTAAACAGTGTGACACTCTTTACATCATATTCTAAATCCCTGGGATGCTAGAATTATTCCATTAAAAATAATCATGTTCCGTACATCAAGAAGAAAGTAGAGCATAATTTATCTGATTATTCATTGAGATATTTCATGTGGTATTACCTTTGAATGAGCAGCAGTTATTATTCCATTCACATCACCTGAATAATATTGAGAATTACAAATGCATATATAGCTTACAAGTGATTAAAGACCTTCCCTTTT
The DNA here is from genome assembly GCA_007115665.2 of Sequoiadendron giganteum. Taxonomy (NCBI): domain Eukaryota; kingdom Viridiplantae; phylum Streptophyta; class Pinopsida; order Cupressales; family Cupressaceae; genus Sequoiadendron; species Sequoiadendron giganteum. Next base: position 535,523,231 of record CM021103.1, on the reverse strand, counting down.
CTTTTCTTTTATGTTTTTCTTTCTTTGTTTGTTATTATTCTTTTAAGCTTCATGCCTTTTTATCTCTTTCTTTCTCTTTAATCTTTTAGATAAAAAAAATTGCACTTTCTTTCTTATGTTTTATTATTTACAATAATGCTATTTCCAGGTTAATTTTTTTTAAAAAGAGTTTTTGTAATAATTTTAATTATAATAATTTCATGTTATAATACAATAATTATTATATTAATTATGATATCATGATAATTATAATAATAGCATAATTTTGATTCAATAATAAAAATTTCCCTTGTACTAATAAAAGACTTTCTTGAATTTTTGCATTGTTATTAGTTGCTCTTTTCAATTCTTTAATTTCTAGGTTCTTTTTAAAATTGCTAAAATATTTGAACAATTTAAAAAGAAACATTTTTATTATGCCAATATAATTCAATAAATAGGTTCTTCAAATTTAATAAAAATAGGTACAACTTTTTAAGGAATAAAATTATCATATTAAAAATATGTTCCTTTAACATTGTTCAATTATTTTATATTTCCAATATAATAATAATAGTATTATCATAATTTTGCTATAATATTAAAAATAAACCCTTATAATAGTAATATATTTTCTGTAATTATTTACTTTGTTATTATTTGCCAAATAATATGAATGTTGTTCCTATGTTCTAATAAATATATTCTATTGCATATTAATGTGTTCTATTGAATATTAATTTTATCTAATATATGTCAGCTTTATGATATTCTAATGAATATTATTGGACTATATTTTATTTTGTTTATTATTTTTGCTTTTTGTTAATTATAATATTATTATTCCCAAAGATATTATTAATAATTTTTACTTTTATCTATAATATGTAGTTTATGTGTTATTCCTAAAAACAAGTTTTAAAATTGCTCAAATATTTTACCTTGTATTTCTTTAAATGTATTAATTATTTCAAGGTTCTTTCCTTTGTATATTTATAATCCTTGTTTTTTTTCCTTTGGTTCCTCCCAAATAAATAGGTTTAAAAGTGGTCCAACCTTTTAGTTTTTTGACTCCTTTTGATTTTTTCTTTTTATCTCTTATTTCATTTTCCAAAATTATTGATTTGATCCTTGAACCATGTGCAGCCTCCCCCTTCTCTCCCCTCATATTTTTTAGCTTGTCTTTGTCTGCAACAAACCATTTCTTCTCCTCTAGCTCTCAATTATCCTGGTAATGGATCATGGAGTGTGATCCAAAACGTTGATGGAAAAAACTCCAAAAGTCCAACCTTTTAGTTTTTTGACTCCTTTTGATTTTTTCTTTTTATCTCTTATTTCATTTTCCAAAATTATTGATTTGATCCTTGAACCATGTGCAGCCTCCCCCTTCTCTCCCCTCATATTTTTTAGCTTGTCTTTGTCTGCAACAAACCATTTCTTCTCCTCTAGCTCTCAATTATCCTGGTAATGGATCATGGAGTGTGATCCAAAACGTTGATGGAAAAAACTCCAAAACAAACAAATCTAGAAACAATTTTGAACAAACTGACTGCTGCTAAAACATGTGAAGTGATTTGTGACACCATAAATAAAGCAAAAAACGGAGGGATTGTTCCTCTGTAAAGTGCCTCTCATACCCAAACTCTGACCATGGAGGCTTGTTTTGGGGTGATTCTGTGTAACAATATCGTGCAGATTCGTTTTAGCAGAAAGAATGACAAGGTTGGAGATTTAAACCAGCAAGGAATACATTTTTTATAAGCCCTTCATCATTTCCAACTATTTTTGCCAAAGCTTCAGACAAATACACTATGGACCTTAATAATATTTTTGCCTATCCATTATTGTTCTAAATACCAGTTTTCTTGTGTATCAGGCCATTTGCCTTGTAGTTTTTGTGTGCAGCATTCTGGGTGACAGGTACAATCCTGTAACTGCCACTGGGAGAAATTTTAGAGAATATGGGGTCAACGGTGCACACTATAATACTCTCGATTTTTATCTCTCTTAATGGAAATTGGCATCTTCGATCTGCCTTCAAAGTTCTTATCAGATCAGGATGATCACATAGGGACTTGGCATTTAGTGCAACCCCTGCTTCATACTCACCCCAATTTCCAGGGTGTCCACTGTTTGATATGGTGCCCTAAGAACATGTTCTACTTCAAGTTTTTCAAACCATAGTCAACCTTCCAAGAATTTTAATTTCAAATTGATACTTTATATTAATGTTTATCATATCCAAATTACTTTTGAGTCCCCCTCTATCGTAAGGAAGGGAGCTGCTAGTTCCATGGAAGTTTAGGTCTTTATAATGTTTGTTGTATAAGAGTTCTTGATTCTCTGTCCCCTGGAATCTTTAATTAATAAGCATGCTACTTCCACCTGCTCTTCCCCGGTTTCTAGCATTTTCTCTGTAAGGATTTAACTTGCTTGATTGGTTGCAGAAGTCATGATTTTTGGTAGTGTAAAGAATATGGTGATATTTTTGTTTTTTGCTGAGTAATCCCTCCAAGGACAGGCAAGAACTGACAGAAATTATAGTTCTAGTCTAAAAATACGCCCAAAAAATTGATGTTAAAATTGCAGGTCACAGCATTTTATAGCAAAAAAACAAAAATATTGTTATAACAAAATATCAGTCAACAAGAAATTCAAAAACTCGTGACATTTTCATGAAAATATCAGAAAGCCTACAGGACAACCTCTCCCCAACGCTTCACTCTACATCCACTTATTCTTAGAAATAAAGAGATCAAACAAAAGATTTAGGAAGTTGTGAATAAAGGACACATCAGGCCCAGCTCCTCACCTTGCAACAATCTTATTGTGTGTGTGCCAAAGAAGGATGACACACAGAGGTTGTGCATTGACAATAGAGCCTTCAACAAATTTGCTATTTTGAACCGCTATCCCCTTCCAAGAATAGAATACCTCTTGAACCAGCTGCACAATCCTGAGGCCTTTACCAACATATACTCTAATCAAGAATCATCAAGTTGATCATGAATGCTTCTGAATATAACCATGTGAGTTTTTTACATCAACTTTTTGGATCATATTCCATGATCCATCATCCGGTAGCACCATATTTTGATTTTCTCTTCATCCTGATGATGGATCATGGAGGATGATCTGAAACATTGATGTAAAAACTCACACGGTTATATCTAGAAGCATTCATGATGGCTAATATGAACTCTGGAAATATTTTGTCTCTAGTAATCAAATTCCTACTGAACCCTCGAATCTTTGGAAACTGCATCGAGAGCAAAGGAACATTTGTTTGAATTGTTGGTTGTGCTGTTTGGTTTGATCAACGCCATATTGACATTCAAGTGGATGATGTGCAACATCCTATTATACTTTACAGCTTCTTTTGTTCTGCCTACCATGACAGTGTATTAAGTTGAAATAGAACATGGTTTAGAACATTTGAATCACATCAAACAAGTGCTCCACTCTCCACAACAGCACAACTTGTATGCACATATAGATAAATGCTCATTCACCGTGAATGAATGCAATACTTGACATCTATAGTGCATGTAGATTCAGCCGAGATTAGTGCTATTCATGAACAACCTACACCAGCCATCCTTACAAAATAATTGTACTTAGAGTTGGCAATTTTTATGGAAACTTTCCACTTCATTTTTCTCACATCACTTGATCTTTGACACATGTAATAGAGTGAGAAAATCTAGATAAATTTCCATTTTCCATAAAGGAATGCAATCCTTTATGTGTATGAAGTGCATGTAGATCTCGCCAAGATTAGTGTAATTCAAGGATTACACACACCAAACTTCCATACAAAATGTTTGTGGGTTGGCAATTTTTACGGGAAGTTTCTACTTGGTTTTTCTCACATCATTTGGTCTTTGGATCAGTTAATAGTGTGAAAGAAAACTTTATTTGGTCAACAACATGGTCAACAAATTAGAGAAATTGGAATGCAAACTTTGTTTCATGCTATTGCTTGCAGTTTTAGAACTTTAGCATCCATTTGAAATGGCAATGAATGCCTTTGAATATACATTTAAGAGCAAATCTTAATCAATTTGGTCACCTAGTTGCTTACCATAGTTAAACATTCACTATCATGATAAGAAAGTATTGTACATTTGACTAAAAACTCTATGCCATTGTTTAGGCATGTAAGCATCAAATTGCAAAAGATGACCATTACTCGTATGTACCACAAACCATTGCATTTGTTGCAGCATGCTAGAACATGAGTGACATTGAAAAAAGGTTATCATAGCTTCAACATGTCTTGAACATCATACATAATGTTCTTGGCTCTCAACTAGATATCCCAACAATCACTAGTCATCATGGCTAGTTGTCCAATCCTATTGCCAATACCTAGGATTGAGTTTGGCTATCTAAGTGAATATCACCAATATCAATCAATACACAACAAAAGAACACACAAGTGTCCATATGCAAAATACTTCCATCATATTATATCAAATTGTCTCGCATGACTACATATCACCATTAGTGATCAATGCTTGCAATACCTTAGCCTCCTTTCCCAACCCTTGCCCTTAGGCTTACAAACAAATCGTCAATTGGAAAGCCATTCTCTCCCCATAGCCTAGAATAGACTAACTCATGAGCACAACCTCCAATGGTTGCTTGTTTCCTCCACATGGGTGAATTTTTCTCTATCAAAATTGTCTACCAAAAGATTAAGTCCCTTTGAATGCTCCATATAGGAGTATTTATATACTTCCCCAAGGCTAGGGTTTAGCCAACAGCTAACAAGATCTTTCCCTACCCCAACACCTATCCTCCAAGTTATGCCACGTGGTAGCAAATGCATGATGTCTAACACATGGGTGCTAAATGGGATCAATTGTCCACTATTTGTCACCATTTGCAATCCTCACTAGTCCACCTAGCCCTAACCTTATTCAACGACCTTTTATCTCAAGTTGATTGCCAACTAGCAATCAACATGTCTTCCTTGGACATTGGTTGTTGATGGTAGTCTTTTCTTGTGCCAACATTTCTCCAACACTATCTATATATCTGTCTTAGTCAAGGCCTTGGGACACTCTTCTTATACTTATGTTGTAAACACCTCCAGCACATGGATTGCTATGGTGTCACTTGAATGAAAGTTTTGTTGTCTTTTCCTCCCACACATGGATCACTCATCCAATTTCTCAAGCTTTTCCTTGATTTCTTTCTCCTTTGCAGCCAATTGTTTCTTGGCCTCTTTTGCCCTCCTAGCCTTTGCTAGTCTATCCTCAATGCTTCGTCTTTTATTTGCTCCTTTCTACATCTCTCATATAGTCCACCACTTGTCATTGATTCTTGACCACGCTATCCTTCCTATATTGGCCAACATTGCACACATAATCTAAACTTGAAGCACTCCCTCTTTTAGTAGCTCCATCTTCACTACATTGAGCAATGCTTTAAGTCCACTTTTCAATCTTTTTGCTGCTAGAAGGACCTCATCCATGGCAATCTCTAGCCTTAATCTAATGATAATCTCAACCATTTCTTTCAATTTCTTTACATTGTTTCAAGGTCATCAAGATTTCTAGATTTTATTTATGGTCTATCACTTCTCTCTTGCTCTGAAACATCCTTTCCATACTTTATCAAGCTCCATTTGTCACCAACCTCACCATTTGTATCTTGTTATTTTGCAGCCCTTATATTCACCACATTGTGTTGTTCCTGTTGGCCTTGCCGTTGCACCAAAAGATCGACCTGTCAATGCCCGATACAAGCGTCAGTTAAGATCCACGGGAGGCGGTTAAACCATGTTGCAAACCCGAAGGGAGATGTTGGTGGTTAGTCCAACAAACCACCCTCAGCGTCACCCAAGGGGTTCGAACCCATGATTGGCTCCGATACCAATTGTTGGCCTTGTCGTTGCACCAAAAGATCGACCTGTCAATGCCCGATACAAGTGTCAGTTAAGATCCACGGGAGGCGGTTAAACCATGTCGCAAACCCAAAGGGAGATGCTGGCAGTTAGTCCAACAGTTCCTCTCCCTTTCCCCTATGCAAAATAGTTATTGTGGGCATCACTATCACCTCTACTATCTCATATTCTATCTTTGTGATGCCTTTAGTTGTTCAGCAAGCAATTTGGTTATTACGATGGCGACTCTTGTTTAGTCAGTAACAACATTGAGACTCTTTAACTAGATCCTCCCTGTCGCAGAGGCCTTTGTACCACTTCCAAAACTTAGGAAAAGGATTCTAAGTCTTTTATTATTAGCGGTCATTGGGGCTTCACAAACAAGGACCTAAAATTGGTAGTGTCGCAATTGATAATCCTCCCTTTCTAGGCCTATTAGATTTATTTCCAACCTCTTCACCTTCCTTCCCTTGGTTAGCTGTCCCTTAAACAAGAATACCTCTGGCATCCCAAGATCTTTACTTTCCTTGGTGTTTTCTATGGTGTGGGTTATTGCAATTCATCGTTAGTTTTCGTGTTTCCTTGTGTTGGTTTTATCTTTATGTTTCCTTCTTTGGCATGTCCTTAGGAATTTCTATGCTCAAATCCAATCCTTGGATTCTGATAAAAATTTTCATAACCACTAACATCTTTGCCATTTCTTCTTTTAACGGCCTCCTTAATTGCAACTCATCATTAGCTCAAACCTCTATTAATTTATTAAATTCTTTTGCAAACTTCTATTCCAATTCTTCCATTGTGTTTCATTGACTTTTTCAAGCACCTCAAATTTATCTTCAGTATAGACATGTGCCATAGTTTGTTGGCTAAGTTCGTATCCAGCTGGTTCAGGTAGAAAAAGATCTTTCCCTTGTCAGAAGTATAAGGCAGCTTTATCACCTCTTTAGACAACTTCTCCCAATTCACAACCACGTGAGTAAAAAGAAGAGTTCTGGAAAGTAATATTTACATCCTTTGGATAAACCCTCCAATCAATTTATACTTTCATTCAACAGGACTTCACAGGCATGCTCTTAGTTTGGCATTTGCACTGGTCTCCGTGCCAAATCTGAAATTCACTTAGTTGCTACTTTCTTGAACTTGTAATTCCTTTTTCTTTGCTAAAGTTGCCTAGGGTTAAGGGGCCCGAGATCCAGAAGTTTGGTGGGGTGCCAACACCAAGGGGGTATTTTACTTCATCATGGTAAGTTTATTCAGAATAAGGGCGAAAAGGCCAAGATTATAAGTAACAACATGACTAAAAGACCACTAAACCAGACAGCAGTAAATAAACAACCATTGGCTACCTTCAAGGAATCTTATGGAATGCACATACATCCATCACTTCAAGATTTTAACGAGTTAGAGTGAGGAAGGGCAGACAATTGCAAATGCCTCAGATTTTAACATATTAGAGTGAGAAGCAGACAGTCACAGGAGACCATCTAGATTAGACAATAGATGTATGGATGCAAATATATTTGCTCTTATGGAATACGAATCATTCTAAATACCTAAATTCAATGTCTTTTACCATATTCCTTGGAAAAAATGAATATTTGCAAAAAAAAAAAAATGATTTTTTCCATGCTTCCACCATGCACAGAATTTGACCAAGCCCTTAAAGTTATAAGGACACAGACACAAAGGATAGAGACACTGCACACACATCTCTCACTCTAAATCATGAGCAACATACACCTAATCCTTACCTCTCTCCATTTCCATTCTCTTACCCTAGATCAAATCCACAGCAAATTTGAGGAGACCTTACCACATGCTCAACATGGTTAGTTATCCTTTCCAATAGAGAGGAGCATACAGCAGAATCAGGCAGAATGAAATGGCTAAAACGTAGAGCAGATAATTTCTTCTAATTTCTCTAAACAACCTATTCCTTCCAGGGGTAGAAAATTCACAAAACCCTAACAAGCTTAACATCCCCTTAGAAAACCTTCCTCTCAAAGAAAATTTACAAGTGTGGATCAAAGGAAGCAAGAAAATTTTGGAATTTCTTAAGTTTTAACCATGTAACAAGATCTAATAGCTCAAATATTTTTGGGCAATGAGAAAAACCTTCAGCTTACGGAGATGACGACGAAGATTACTGCCAATGAATCTGAGGCGTTTCATGCAAGCTTTAGGATCAAGATGGCTACCAGACTCTGAAATGGGATAAGCATTACTGAAGTTCAAATTGTTGTTTCCAAATATCGCTTCCCAATTCCCAAAACCATGTGCCAATACACCCTGTATACACAAACAAAAATTCATTAGAATCTTTGAAAAAAGAAAAGAAAACATGTGCAAACATTTTGAATAAGCCACATAGAAAATTTATTTCAGTTGAGTTTGAGTTTCAATTTCTGTACTTAAGAATAGAATTTGGTGCCCTTACACTAGACAAAATGACAAAGGAATAACCATGCAACTGATTAAGGCCATATTGCTCACATATGCTCAAATATAAAACATAAATCACAGCTTCTTCTCCACATAATTACAGTATGGTCAATCATGAAGTTTGCCCTAGATACATTTCCTGCCTACAGTATGAACTTTACAGTCTTGCAGAGAAAAACCAAGCACTATTCTTCTTTAAGAACCATAACAAAGGAACCAGCCAAAACCAGTATAGAATTCATGATAAGAACAGACCTTCACCAATTCTCTGTCATGATGCCCTGCCTCCCACCAAGATGGCATATTATTTCGCTGACTAAGAGGCAGACTTAAATGACCCCAATCTTCTCGTAAGAGATTCATTGCTTGCTTCAGAATGTCAATTAGTTCGAGCCTCTCTTTTAGACGTACCTTTCCAATGGACAAAGAATGAAAATAAATGTGTGAGTAAGAGGGTCTGTTCAAGCAAGCAGGAACAAATCCAATCAAATGGTGAGAACAATAATTGCTAGCATAAGCAAAAATTTACAGAATACCATCTACTTTGAGCAACATTTTATCTGAACATGCCTAGAGGAAAAGTTAACATATCTTATATGTGGAGTAACAGCTGTTGATGTATTTCAATGATTTACAGGATGTGTGATAATGGGAACACAGTTGCTGCATAAACATAAAATATGCTTCAAAACTCACTTCCCAGGGGCAAATGTGAATGTATTTTAAAATCAACATCACTCTTTCCTTATTTGTAATGAACGAATGTCTCATATAAAGCATACAAACAAATTTGAGTATGGAAATTTGGTACTCTGTTATGGCCTTTTCCTTTCTAAAAGTCTAATACCTGCAATCTTTGGAGCGTTCTAAATAACAGAGTATTGTATTAAAACTGCATTTGCAAGTGTATTTCAAATCAAAAATTGTTAACACATTTACAATCGTAGTTTTACAGGTTTTGACTTCTACATATTTCTGTCATATTCAGAAAATATGTTAAAAGAAACAGTTTGCAAGAATGTTACAAAATTAAAAATATGCATACATGTTTAGAATGATACTTTTAGAGCACATATTTAATGTTGAGTGCGACAGGAATAAGTGGTGCCCAAAATAACAGGCATTTGGTGTTTTCAAGGTTGGCAATCTTAGTATTTTAAGTTGAGTTTCAAGACACAGACAATGTACTGTGTTCAACCTTTTAGTTTTTCAGGCATGACCAGTCTAAATACCTATTCTCAAAGAAATTCCTTCATTTAAAAGGTATATTTTCACCATCAACACTTGCTTCCAGACATTTTTCATCAACTGAAGCTCGATGAAAGTTGGTTAACGTTTTTCCAAGTACCTGTCTAAGTATCCGCATGAAATTTAGATTACAGTCAACATAATTGATTCATGAAATCAACAAAATGTTTTAAGAATGTTCCCGATCTGTTCAAAGCCATCAGTTCAAGAACTCCAAGGGTAATAATAGAAGCATCACCACAACCAGACCAGAGGAAGATGTGTCCTCAACTGGATTGCACCCTATTTTTGAACTCCTCTTCTTCTTGCATTATTTTTTCCATTATTTGGAAAGGATATGGAAATAACAGAAGTTCTTTCTTTTACAGAATTCAGTTGTGAGGCCAAAAACTTATAAAAAGCTGTGGATGTGGTTTGTTATGGTTGTTGATGATACATGGTGTCATTAAGCATTGGTATTATTATGTAATCAGTATGTGTCATTTGAAGAGATTATTGGTGCGGGGGTTACAGACTGAAGAATTTATTAAGAATCATTGTTTTGGAGTTTATCATTGTTAATTCTAATGAAGTATGGTGGCATATTTGGATGACATGATATTTGGGAAAGCTCATGATTGAGCAATCAATGTTATAGCAATTTGAGTATGGGATGAGATATTATTTTAATTTTGTTGCCATTACTGGGACTGTTTTGTACTCCAGATAGGTTTTAAAACATATATCATGAAACATAAAGAATTGTCCCTTAAAGGATTGCTAAGCCATCTCATCCATTTCCCCTTTTGTTGGTGGGGTGACATCCACTTTACTCTCAATGTTTCATCTCACTGGGGAGTAATCCACTTTAGCATTACTCCAGGGGATATAAGTTGTGCTTTAATAATACATATAATGAAGTTATTGGAAATATAAAATACCAAGTTGGACTACTAACAAAAAGTTGGCTATGACTGTCAGGAGGTAGTAACAGTGGATGCTTCATCTCTATAAAAGTCAACAATGGCAAGCTTTTAACAGCCCATCCAAGGGATCTAATACTAACCTTATTGTCACATTGTTTAGCTCTTGGGCAGACTTATATTGCACACTAATCCTTCCACTGTAATTTGTTGTTGCTATCTCTATACATAGGTGTAAGGAGGACAATGAAATGCATGCGCTCTCATAACTAATCGCTCTAGATTCAGAGCTCTGAAACTGAAAAATGAGACCAAATGATATATTCATCCTCTTAATAGTAAATGCTGTCCCTACTTATTTATATTACAAAATCATATAATATGAATGACCTTCTGACTAAACAAGTTATTTCATATAGTTTACATTATTAGTCTAAGTTGCCGGTTCTGGTACAGATCCTGGTTCGGGTTCGTAGATCCGGTTTGTGGATTTGGCAAAAAAAATTTGGGGCTGGGTTCATCCATACAAAAACCATGTAAAAATTATATTTTTTTATATATATATAGACTAAATACAACAAATTAAGTTTAGAATACCACATAGCATAATATAATCAACAAAACCACCATAAACTCTAATGTCATTTAAAACATAAATGATAAATATTATAAAAATATCCATTATTTTTTTTTATTTTTTTTTATAGATAAGTGCTATCAAGGGGATAGCGCCCATGTACATAGTATTTTAAGTAGTCTATTAGAGAAGCTAAGGCCCCGAATAGGCTGCCCATGACTGTCTACCCATTGAAGTACCCATAGACAGTGGCTAGGAAATCACCCAGTTCCTCCAACCGCAACAGGCATTCTAGTTCCAGCCAGTTGTCGTCTGCGTTCATGAAGCGATGGAATGGGTCCAACTCATTGTTCATGATGCCTATGCGGAAGACTTCCCAAGATTTTGTCATGAAGTTTTCCCTCTGGTGTTTGCGCCGCTCTGCCACCGCGTCCTCCTGATCTTCCTCCTCAACTGACTCCTCATTCTCTATGTTTGAAGGATCGAAGTAAGCCCCCAGCTAGCTTACCCAACCCTCAATCTCGAGCTCCATGACAACGTTTGCGATTGCTGCACAGTTCTAGAGGGAGATGTAATCGTTGCACATTACCACCACCTTCTCGCGGGAGCCAGTTACATCCACCAGTGGCTTTAACACTGCTTCATAAACCTGCCCATTGCAACGATGCAATCTGATGCGTCCTCCCCAATTTGCAATGCCTTGAATGGCCCTCCAGACCCTCGCTTGGTAAACCAAAAATAGGTGTCGACACTAGGTTTCAATCCTTTCTTGGCAACTTACATAGCTTATGCCAAAGTAATGCACCATTTTAACTAGTTTTGGCCGCGATCCCTGCCCAATTTATCCTTACCAAAAACGGGAGATCACATGACAGCATACTGCCCTACAGGACTGTCACTGGCCGCCTAGACTGAGGGGATGTCAATTCGATTCCACTTGGGATTGTTGCTTCCTGTAGTCTGGATAAGAGATCTGACGCATGGAGATAGAGAGGACAGGCAAGGTATCCCTTTTGGGATTTTGTTCATACATTCGTCGAATCACAAATTACCAGCTCCTTTAGTCTGGCCCAGTAGTCAGGATCTGAATCCAACTTAAGTCCTTCTCCCTGTTGTACTCCAACATTAGCCAGGCAATCTACTACTTTATTGGCTTCTCTATAGGCATGGCCTATGCAAAAAGTTTCTAATTTGGCCAGGAGCGATTCTATTTGGGCCACCCAACTATCTAGGTGCCAGCTTGGAGATCGGCCGTTTATTACTGCCTGGATGCAAACTATTGAATCGCCTTCTATTTCTACTGATTTGATGCCTTTGCGAATGCAGAACTAGAGTCCTATTCAAAGTTCAAGTTCAACAATCAATTTTCAGCGTCATAAGGATTTTCTAAATCATCAACACCAGCATCATCAATGACATTAGATGATGTAAGAACATTTGTAGAATTGCAAAAAGTGCCACAGCCATTTGCACTAAAAGTCTGCTCACTTTTGAAACTCAAGAGTAAGATGTTAAAAAGTGGAAGCATCTTAGTCAATTTTCTCTAGCTTCATATCCCACGGCTTCACCAAAAGGTGGAAAAAAAAAAATTAAAAAAGAAGAAATATGGACAGATTTGCAGGGGTTCCCCCGGATCCTACCCGGGTTCTTCCCAAATGAACCCAACCCCATTCTGTCAGATCCAAATCGAATCCACAGACGAATCCAAACCAACCCGGATCCGGTGTGTCTGCAGGAAGATCCAGTAACATAGTTATTAGTTATAGATTATTTTTGAGTCACCCACAACTCATTTTTAAGTCTCTATGATAATTTTTGAGTCATCCACAACTCATTTTTAAGTCTCTATTTTTGAGTCATCCACAACTCATTTTTAAGTCTCTATGATAATTTTTGAGTCATCCACAACTCATTTTTAAGTCTCTATGAGTATTAGGCTAAGTTTCTTGAAGTTCAAATGATTCACAAAAACACATGTTTTGCGAAAAATCCTGCAACACAAGAACTCATGGTATATTACCGTAATATCATTAAACTCAAAAGTTCAATAACCATATTGAAAAGGAATCAAAGCATGTGATTCATAAAATAAAGATAAACATCCATTAAATGATTAAACCAAATGATGGTATAAAGAGAAACATCTTAAGCTGACACAAATTATAGCTCATCAATAAATTAACCAAATTGATATACCAAGTTCCAACTTCTGCCTTAGAATCGCTCCTACCAAAGGATAAATTAACTCATAGATATTTCAATTTTAAAAGATCCAAACACAGAATGAAGTACAATTCATTAGCTACAAACTATGTTTACAAACCAAAATAATAGTCATAGAGTCAAAAAAAAATTAGGAGGTAGTTGAAGCCAGTTGATGTGACAATTGAAATTCCAAGACACATACCGCTGTTTTGTAAGAAAGAACTTTAGGCCCAATAAGCATTGCAGAAGCAGGATCAGTTGCGTTTTTGTGTTCCTGTCAAACAATATGGCACATGCTTATAAAGTATTCAAGAATCAAGACTATAAAAAATTACCATAATAAGGAACTGCATTCAATATAAATTGCTATTGTAATAGTTGTGAAAAGGCAAAGACAAAATGATGATAACTAAGACAACAAAAAACTATCATATGACTGAACTCTTCTATGTGGTCCAAACCCTAGTCCTGCAACTACACTCCATAGCCACACCCTTACTAACCACAAAAGGAAAAACTGTCTGTCATATATGCTGAGATAAACCATTTTGATTAATCACAATGCTCATTGCTTTTGTTAACTATTACTGTTATTAGAATTTTTGCTATCACATCTAGGTCCCTGTGTAATCTGCACCAAGAAAAAGAAGACTTATTTGAGACTACTAATTGATGTGTCTAGTACATTTAGTCTTAGATTAGTTTTAGATTGTGATGATTAGACTAATCATTGAAAATATTTTATATCATGTGATCCTTTTATCAGTGGTTAAGCATGATTGTTTTGCATCGATGTGATTAAGTGATTGATCATTGTGATGCTTTTGTTATTGATAATTATTTAATTCGGATTATCATCATATGTTTTGACATTTGCTTGTTAGGTGCATCTAACTACCTATCGAAGAGGAGCCATAATGTATTGGATGATACGATGCAAGCAGTGTTTAAGAGTGCATAAGTAAACTCCAAAAGCAACCATGACTACATTTCTTAGTGATCTCATTTCACTAACTTATTTATTGTTGTTTAACATTTAAGTTGCACATTATTACAATAAATATATTTATAACTTTGGCAAAGCCAAAGACTAACAGCATCATTTGGTTATAATTTGCAAGTTGCTGTTGATATTGATAAGCTCTTATTATGAGTGTTATAAGGATCAAATTTTGAAAATAGTAATACTACAGACATTGTTTTTAGGAAAACTTCACCATGACTTGACATCGTGCTTGATTGTGTTGGTTTAGCATCACATAGATAGCCTTGATTATCATGGGCATGTGTTTGGTTGATATTAATATTAATATTGGAACTTTTAGGTCATTATGGCAGTGTTGACTTATTATGCGCATGGAAGTTGTCAACTTTGTTTGGCAATTGGCCAATGGATAAAGACAAATTATGGAACAAGTAATTGAACTCCATTTCCACTATGAGTAGAAAGCCTTACATGCAAAATGAAGAGCTTGAGTACCTAGAATCTAGCTTTCCACTCCATGAGGTTGAACTCTTGTTGTTGCATTACTTTTTCTACTCTTTTTTGGAAAGGATGTAGGAATTTTGGACATTGGTTCTTTTACGGAAATCAGATGTGAGGCCAAAATCTTATAAAAATTTGTCAATGTGGTTTTTTTATGGTTGTTGATGATGCATGGAGTCATAAACTGTAAAGCATCGGTATTATTATGTAATCAGTATCGAACATTTGACGAGATTATTAGTATAGGGCTTACAGATGTTGGAGAAAAGATCAATCTCTAGTCCAATTGTTAATCATCAAAGCTTCATTCAAGATATGATACCAATTGGTGAGATACAAAGCTTAGACTACTACAATATGAAAATCTGAAAATTGTATGCAAATGGGAAATTAAGTTGCCTTACTATGGAATTACCATGTAAAGATTCAACATCTTTGTGATGCTTAAATCAGCCACTTTAACATGCTTAATACAACCACCTTATATGAACTTAAAACAACAATAAAAGGAAGATAACATTACCATAAGATAGCAGCAACAAAGAGGTACAAATTGTTGTTGTTTCTTAGATCAGATTAGACAATAAAGTACTCAATAGAATTGCAACACTTAAGACAATGAACACAACAAGATACCCTGGGAAAACCCTCCTCTTGAGGGAGAAAAACCCAGCAAATGATTCTCTTATATATGATAACACAATAGCAGTAATCTGCTTACAACTCAGGCCCAACAATGGCCAATGCTTGATAATATATTTGCCCTCCTTCTAAGTATGCAAGATACAAATGACTGTCTTCTTCTTGAAATCGGATTGCTGCTCTTGAAGTGCGAATTCTGCTCTTGATAAACATATGCGAACTTGCTTGAATTGAATTGCCTTTACAATGATAATGACCTTTCATTTATACAACATAGGCGCCTCTTCATTTAGGTCGGCCTTTCTTGGAAAAACATAATAAGTGATAAACAAATAATATAACTTGAAGTCGGCTCAAGTTGAGACAAGGATAGGCGAGCTATAAGGGTCGGCCCTTAGCAAGTATATTGTATGATATAAATTAAATAGCCTAGAGGCTATACATTTAATTTATTCTTTTCTTCTTGGGAAGTGCAGACCGAAGCTGCTCAATAACATCAACACTCCCTCTCAGCTAGGGATGAACTTCCATCTGCACAAGACACATCATATTAGAATGAAAACAAAATAGAATATCACCTCAACGTGATATTAACCATTATGGCTACTTCCATAGATGGTATAAATAAAATCATCACGGATTCCCTCACGTGATGTTGTCATGGAGTCACACACATGGCATCCACCATAGCTTCTCCCAAAGGGTGGAAACAAGGGCTTTCACCTCAAATCTCTCTCAATAGAGAATTGCATTATCAAGGGCTTACACCTCAACTCTCTCTCAGCAGAGAATTGCATTATCAAGGGCTTGCACCTCAACTCTCTCTCAACAGAGAATTGCATTATCAAGGGATTTCACCTCGAACTTCTCTCAAAGAAGAACTCATTAAACAAAGGAACACTGATACTGAGACTCCCTCTCGATCCTGGCTTCAGAGATTGCAAAGAAGACTTTTGGATATGTACTCCCTCTAGCCACCAACTCAGTCCTTCTAGTGTTTACTCCCTCTTGATCATTTCTTTGGTTGACATGACTTCTTCACAGGATGCCTCAAGCTTTTCATCACTAAGTAATCTCTTATCATCTTATTCCCCCTAACCCTGTCCAGGAAGCATTTTAGATAGAGATTACTAACAGTCCATAATTATCCAAAGAAATATCAAGATTTAGAATCGTACAAGTTATATCATGAATGAAATTTTTCCAAAGATCTTATGCTAGTGAACACAACACAATTCAAGAGAATCTACTATCTCTCTTAATTACAAGATCAAAGAATAAATAAATGATATAACTTAGCAACCAAATAATACTTATCTTTTTAACTATTCTGATAGGTCCAATTGTTGGACATAGTGTGATACATTGTACTTGAGCTCAAATCAATCTGTACCCTTCACAGTTTGAACACAATGATGACCTGAAAGGTACATTGACTTCAAGAGATATCTCCAGCCATCAATGTAGTCCAATGATTGCAAGCTATGACTCCAAGCTTGATCATTTCTTCATTCGGTGAGACTTCGAGATTGCTTGATGCTCAGGTTATCTCAATGAAAAAACAATTCATGAACATTATTCAACCATGCAATACTTATCTCATGGATTTCAAAAATCTCCTGAGTAATAGATAATTAATTCATTAATCATGACATGACTTTCTTTCAATTACACAGAAGAGCTAATCTCAGCAAAACAAAAGACAAACTTCACAAATTGGCATGATCCTACTTGCAATAAATAAATCTAAAGAATCTTATTACAGTGATCACTATTTACTAGTCACACATAATACTAAGTAAATAATGTCAGAATTGCATAACTCAACAAATTGAATTTTACCTTAGAAATAGTAAATACAATCAAAAGCAAGGAATACTTATCTCTTAAATATTGTGAAGGGTGGACACCGTATGATATGTTGCTCTTGCGCTTAGTACACAACCTTCACAGCTTGAACATAGGCCCATGACTAGAGTAGAAATTCACTAGAATCATTTTGGGGAGAGATTTCAATCACATCCACAAACGAAGCATGTTGATTAGGCCTGGTAGGACATTCCTTCGCATAGTGACCAAATTTGTCACATTTAAAGCATTGAACACGAGAGAGGTCCCATTTCTTCTTGAATGCAGGAGCACCATTTGACCCATTATCTCAATTCCTTTTAAAGAATTTTTCTTCCAAACTTTTCCTTTCTTCGATGAATGAGAGGCGAGAACATGTAAATCTTCATTCTTTGAACTTTGACCAATGCCCCTTGCCGTTAGTCTCGACTCCTCTTGAATGCTAGTCAATCCTCAATCGATCAAACTTGGGAAGTTTAGATCTTGCACTGATTCCTTGAATAAACGACTCCCATGAAAGCGGAAGACCATTGAGAGCAATCATGGTCAAATCCTTGTCATTAACAATATGACCAATGGTAGAGAGTTGATCTCTCAATTCGGAAATCTTCATGAAGTAGGTGATGACAAACTCTTCTTCCGCCATCTTAATGTGAAGTAGTTGTTGCTTCAAGGTTAGGGCACGACTGGTGTTGTTGATTTCGTACATCTCTTCCAATGTTTTGAACATCTCCCTTGCAGTATCCAACTTGAAGACGATCGGGACAATATGATCTTTGATGGAATCAACCAACACTTTCTTTGCCCTAGTATCTTTCTTCCTCCACTGCAACTTCTCTTCTTCCTCCTCAGGTTCAGGAACTTTTGTTTTCATGAACTCAGCTAAATCATTCTCTTCCAAAGTGAGCATGATTCTGAACCTCCATGATGTGTAGTTCGAAATCCCTTCGAGTCTATCCTCGATTTTCAGACCGTTCACCATCTTGAGAAATTTAGAAGATAGACTGAAAAAGAATAAAGTGAGTGTTGCAAACTAAATTTGATCACGATCTTTTTTCACACCCGCTCTGATACCATGTTGTGTTTCTTAGATCAGATTAGACAATAAAATACTCAATAGAATTGCAACACATAAGACAATGAACACAACAAGATACCCTGGGAAAACCCTCCTCTTGAGTGAGAAAAACCCAGCAAATGATTCTCTTATATATGATAACACAATAGCAGAAATCTGCTTACAACTCAGGCCCAACAATGGCCAATGCTTGATAATATATTCGTCCTCCTTCTAAGTATGCAAGATACAAATGACTGTCTTCTTCTTGAAATCGGACTGCTGCTCTTGAAGTGCGAATTCTGCTCTTGATAAACATATGCGAACTTGCTTGAATTGAATTGCCTTTACAATGATAATGACCTTTCATTTATACAACATAGGCGCCTCTTCATTTAGGTCGGCCTTTCTTGGAAAAACATAATAAGTGATAAACAAATAATATAACTTGAAGTCGACTCAAGTTGAGACAAGGATAGGCGAGCTATAAGGGTCGGCCCTTAGAAAGTATATTGTATGATATAAATTAAATAGCCCAGAGGCTATACATTTAATTTATTCTTTTCTTCTTGGGAAGTGCAGACTGAAGCTGCTCAATAACATCAACATAAGAATGCAAGAAACTCCAAAAGATCATCTCATAACACAAGATTTACATAGAGAAACCCTTTTGGGAAAAAACTCCACCAAGAAGAGAGGCCAAAGCCGCCAAACATATACTATCTTCAAAAGAAAGATTACAATACATTCAATTTCATCACTCTTATTGTGTCTTCAATCCAACAACACCTATGTACAAAGATTTTCCTAGCATCTCACACACTCCCTCAAGCACCTACAAATGAAATTTTCCTACTTACTAATTTCCTCTCATTACTACCACCTTAAGCACCTCTTAAATAATGTTCTCACCCCCTAAATGGGGCATCCAAGTTGGTTATCATGTCCGAACAACTACCTTGAGAAAATCCAAGCATTTATTACATAAAATAATGTAGGTTGCAACCCCATTACTCACCTACTACACATGGACCATTAATTTGTCCTTATGGACACCTAATTTGTCCTATCTTACAAGGTGGTTTCTGTCTTCATGTGGAGGTATTATAACCATCCAAAACATCATTACAAGTGTCCAAACCAAGCTCATGGGAAGTTGGATGCCCAAAACCAACTTAACCTCCAAGATGCTTATCCAACAAATAGTAACTCGACGCCAATTAAAAATTAGTTACCAACCCCCGATAAAACTTAATTACCATACAAATAAAATCTTGGAGATAATGAATAATTACCACTATTGGTAAAGCCTTCATCCCTTATGAATGATTTACAAACGATATAAGCAATAGCTAAATGACATAGGAGTTACAAGGTTAATGGCACCCTAATCCTAACAACAAACTAAAGACTTTATTGAGAATCATTGATTTGGAGTCCATCTAGCAATCCTTAGTCATTTTGATTTAGTTGTTATTGTTGTTTTGTTGCCATTACTGGGACTGTTTTCTACTCCTTTTTACAAATCTACTATTGTTCTTGTCATTGAATGGAAACCCTATTGGGCTCTGCCACTCTTATCATTATGAGAAAATGGATTAGTTGTGGAAAAAATGAATTAAGTTTGGTTAAGGTTTCATATTTGTTTGTCGTTTTAGGTTGCATTTGTAGGTCTCTATGGGAAAGTATTTTGATCCTTGCCAAAGGCCAGCGAGCTGGTTGAATGTATCCATTTGAGAAGAATATGAGATAAGGTTTCTCATAAGATTCTTATTGTTATGCACTTGTAATACATTGTAAATGGTAAGTGTGTAAGAGGGAAACAATGAATAGAAACTAATCTAATCCAAAACAATGATCAAGATCTATGCCCATTACTCACAAAATGAAACTACAAAATTAAAAAAATCAAGAATGAAATTGCAAGAATACAATAACACAATAGCTTTACCATCCCGTCTCGGAGTGTATCCGTATTGACGTATGTTGGATTGTTCAATTCAATACAAAACCTCCATTTTTGCATGTGAGAGCTTAAAGAACATGCGCGCGTTGATTGAAGATGTGGTTTGAAGCTTTGTCAATGTCGATTAAGATCTTAGCATCACTTCATGGCATAAACTGTATTGATTCTCCGATCCTTTTTTGTGAGGAAAGAGGTTTGTTATATAGAATTTGTGATTCAAAATGGATGATCAAGATTGCATAGTAGAATATCTTGATCGGTGGTTGAAAGATGTTGAAAGGATTTAGATGGGCATAATCTATGCAAATTGATTACGTAATTAGTGTGATTGAGGAATAGATTGATCAGTAAGGAAATAGATTGATCAATCAGGAAATAGATTGATCAGTAAGGAAATAGATTGAGCAATTGGTGGTTCGTAATTTACTCAATCAGGAAAGTGGGTGAGGATAATTAATTAATTGATTTAATTAATTAATTCTTTTTGGAGTTGAACATGCAAATCAAGTTTGACTTTTGCAAACAAAGTTGCATTTGTTTCACTTGATTTTTGATGATGTTTTTTGAATAGTTTATTCAATTATTCAAATTTGGAGGGGAAGTGACATAATTAAATTATTATGTTTTAATAATTTAATCGACATAGGGGAATAAAGTGAATTAGCAACATAATTAAATAATTGGTGTTATTTAATTAATCAGGAGGAATAAAGTGAAGATTAGGACTTTATTATATAAATGAAATTTATTTAATTGGTCGAATTTGATGAAAAAGTGAATTAATTAAATAATGTCGTATTATTCAATTAATAGCAAAAATTAGGGTTTTTGATGCTTTTGATATGAAATGCAGTGATATTCAATGATAATGATGCCGATGATGCGAAAATGTCATTTAAGGTGTGTGATAAGTGTTAGGTCAATTTTACATGTCTACAGTAAGAAAGAGCATTCATAACCACAAAAAGACCACTAGTTTTGCCAAGGTTTCCCCCACTCAGCTACGCAATGGCCACCAACATGGAATTGCATATATCAGCTTTTACCTTTTATAAAGTGACAACTATAAGAGGAAATTATACTATACAACAGCAAAATGTTGTATTGTGGAAATTGAGAGCAAAGCCAACATTTGGCAAGGCACACAACATAATAGGAAGACTATGTTAAGAAAGAGACAAATTGCCTAAGTTGGAAGGAGAAGACCCAACACCCCTTGTCATCCCATGTCCCTTCCTTGCAATTGCTTGTAACATTTTAACCAAAAGTCACTCGGGTGTGGCCACAGTATTTTTTTTTCTATTAATACAAAACAAAGAATGCCTCTTGTTTGTTGTTTTCTGACTTGTCAAACAAATGCATGTGAAAAGGACCATCATTTAGGATTTAGGGTGCTTTCTTTATTTTTCATGTCCCCCTTTTTGGACTAAAAAATTAATAATTTAATTTAATTTGGGCCTAGTAATTCTTAATTTTGGGGGCAACTTAACAATATTATTATAATTAAAATAAAAGGTGTTTTTAAACACTAGTACTAAAACAAAAAAATATATATATTTATTATACTAATATTAAAATTAAAAAACATTTTTTAAAGCTAAACAAAAAATATAAAAGTATTTTTTAATACTTTTGGAAATTTGGTCTCGAGAGTCCATTCTTGAGCACTATAAAAGGAGGCCTATCTTTGTTTGAGGATCGTCATTCATATTATCCTATTGCATACAAATTTCAGATTTGGTAGTTTGCTCCATCTAGGGCATCCAAGGATGAAAACACTTGGTTTGTTCGAGATTTTGAGAAAATAAAAATTTTCTCGAATTTCATATTTGGGATCAAGGATGAAACCCCTTGCTTCCAATCTTAAGTGATTCCATCTAGGAATCACGATTGTGCTGATTTGTGGGGAATTTATAGATATTTTCAGTTTGCTATAGTGGTGCTATAGTGTCACTACAATATTTTTGCAAGTAAATGTCATCTTTTGTTGTCAAAGCATAATTGAGGATTTTAGGTGAATTATCAGAATTTTTGGTGAGTTTCCAGGTATTAACCAAGGCAGATTTGATCCATTGTATCATTCTAGCTGATGCCACATTTGGAGAAGGAAAATCAGTATTTTGGCATTAACTCAGACATTCTAGCTGCTACCCTCTATCAATCCAATCATCATTAGCAAGGCAAAGTGGAGCACTACCCTCGGGAGAAGGAAAAATAATTATTTTACAAATTTTGGAGAAGCTTCCAATTCAGATCTGAGCGATCAGCACTCTTGCTGAAACCCTAATCCTGTAATACCTCATTGGAGTGAATAAAATTTTAAGAAATCAGAAACTGTCATTATTGAAGAGTTTTCAGTGCTCCCTTAATCCTATTCCAGCCATCAATAATCAATAAGTGGAGTGTTAACCCTGCTTGGAGGTGGAAATTGATAGTTATCAGCCAAATAGAGGGTTATCATTGCCAAGTACTGTGATTTTCAGTCATTAAAAAGGCTGCTGTACAGAAGCTTACACACCAGCACCATCATTAATTGCTGCAGGAAGTCCGTACAGGGTCTACTGGCTAATTTATTGCTGATTTCAACTTTATTTCACTGACTACTGTCCCTTGGAGGTGTCGCAGCATCCTACAGAGGTATTAAGAGCTGTATCAAGTACATTAATTGCTACATTTTCTGCTGTATCTAATGTGAGTGGTTTTCCATTGTAAATTCTGAAATTATGGGTCACAGCTCTGCCAATCAGCATTACATTTACTATCATCAAATAATTCCAATTTGAAGGGTTTATACTTTATACAGCTGTGTATTCATGCCATATATTTACTAGCAAAATACATTCTGATTTTTTTGTTTGTGCTGGCTATCCATTGGCACAGGGGATTTTTCTGTTTGTACCAGCAATACCCTAGTTTCCTATTTGCTGTTTAGTTCTTTTTTATCAAAATATACAGAAAATTAGAAAAAATAGAGAAGTAGGAAAATTATAATCTCGGACATCACATCTATGGTCAAAAGTCCAACAAAAAGCATTGAAATTATTGTCCACTGCTAGAGTCGCACCAGAATCACCTCGACCTAGCTGCAATCACAAGGGTACGCTCGTGAACAATTCCAAACAAATATGTGCACAAAAAACTATGCCCTAGACTTTTCTTCAAACAAGATGTTGATGAATAGGGCATGGTTCTTTTAGTACAAATTTATTTGGAATCTTTCATGATCATATTTGGGCAAATTCCAGCTAGATCAAGCAAATTCCAGAGCAAATCCAGTGGCGGGCAAAAAATCAATGTGTTTTGTTTTACTTTTGACCATCACAAATGCACCCTAAACAACAGTCATTTTCACTTCTATTTTGTTTGATAAGTCAGGAAACAGTAAACAAGAGGCATTCTTTGTTTTGGGTAATAAGGAAAAAAAAATACTGCAGCTATAGCCAATCAGATATTAACAAGTAGATATCAATTAAAATGTTACAAGCATCTGCAAGAAAGAGAAATTGTCAGTATCCACATGGGATGACAAAGGGTGTCAGGTCTTCTCATTCCAATATAAGTAATCCATTTCTTTCTTAACTTAGTCTAACTATTCCATTGTGTGCCCTGCCAAACATTGGCTCTGCTCTTGATTTCCACAGCACAACATTTTGTCATAGTGTAGTCTAATTTCCTCTTGTAGTAACAGGTCAATTGCATTCTATGAAAATTAACAGCCAATATATGCAATTCTATGTTGCTGGCCATTATGTAACCAAGTAGGGGAAATCTTGGCAAAACTAGTTGTCTTGTTGAGGTTATAAATGCCCTTTCTTACCATACACGAATAGTATATACTTGTCTAGTTTGAGGAAGCCAGCATTTTCTGTAGATGGGCTTCATAGGGATACTTGGTCATGATAATGATAACGATGTTGGTCTTGATGAAGACCCATATAATGCTGATTGCTGATTGTATTATTTTAAAATCGAACAATGAATATCAATCATGACATTTGAGTTTGACAAATTGATATCCAATAAGTATTACTGTATCCCAAATTGGTAATATTTATGGTAGGTTTGTTTAGCATATGCATGATACATGGTATTGTGAGCTTAACGCCTGTTTTTCACCCTGCACATATGTATATATTTATGAGTTTTATATGTTTTTGTGCAGACATACCCAGAACATACCCATCCAGAAAAATTACATAACCGTACCCATACCCATTCCCAATTCCAATTCAGCAACTTGGGATTTTACAGTAAACAAAAGTCTTTAAGATAAACATGCATACAGACCTTGCACCCATCAATATAGAAATTATATTCAAATAGCATTTACATTTTTTTAACTGTCCTTGTACCCACACATGACTTATTGCAACATGCCCAGAAACATAAATTAACATTTCACGTTCTAAAAACAATGATTTACCTTAACAAAACTGTGGAAAACAAAGTTGGCAAACAATCATAGACCCAAAGAAAAAGCTACCTTGAAAAAAGAATAATATATAATATGCCAAAACTAAAGATACCATGCAGACAGGCCTGTTCCCTGTCTTGGTTTAATCATTTTCTAACTCACAAACATATCTTACAGTCATCATCATCTTCCTTCCTCAAGCAGCAGTTGTCAGAAATGTTTGTCATTAAAAAAAATTGAGCTACATTCTAAGGCACTTTTCTGTTTTCACCTCAAAACACCTCATGGACCTCATACACCATACATCCTTTCAAGACCACTTATCTTTTGGTTGCCTCAGGTATTGCCAGACATTTGGTTTTGTTTTGAAGCTAAATTTTTCTCTGTGCTTCCATTTTTTTTAACAAAACAAATTTTAAGAATATCTTGAGATTTGTGTTTCTTGTAAATTTCCATTCAACAAACTCAAAAGCAATATTTTGACTATGGACTATCACCTCTGGCATGTAATTTAGCACGATAATAATTATGTCACACTGCAAAAACACCACCTACTTGAAAATGATAATAATTGATGCAAAGAGAATCATGATATTGGTATGAAGAATATTCAAAAATTGTTCATTAGAATTACATCCACAAATACAGGAAATTATTGGCTGTATCACGCTTGATGTTTGTCATCAGAATACTCTAAAGAAACAGGTACCTTGTCTTGAAGACTGTCTGAGGATTCAAGTAATTGCTGCATTTCTCTACGTAAACTTTTTATACAATTCTCAATACTGGACTCATCCCTGTTCTTCAGCGGACCCATACTGGCCTGGTTTCTGAGATATTGCCAGTGAGCATTTGCACTGTCTTCCATTGCCTTCAAGACAAACATGCATACAGAGCAGAAAACAATTTCAATGCTAAACAGCCAAAATAAGAACAAGTGCAACAATTACATTGTAGCAAATGTATGAATTATAAAAAATGGGCCAAATGCACTCAACATAACAAATGATGGTAATAAGATATATTTTTAAAATGGCAATGACACTTGTCAAATGCACACATACCGGAGGACAGCCCCACATCATAAGAATTTTTACTAGCTCCAGTTTTTCCCGCTTAGTCCACCCACGAGTAGGTTTTTCTTTGATGTTCTTTCCCATTGTTTCAGACTGCTACAACACAAAAAGAGGCTAAAGCATTTACAAACATTAATGAACTTAACAATTGTGTTTTCCAGAAGAGATCTGACTAAACTAATGCATGCACCTCCTTCTCAATGCGACTAATGTGATCAACTAGACGCCTCAGCCGTCGGGTAAGAATATTGGCCTCAGGCCAAGCAAATTTATCTCCCTCTCTGCGAAATCCATAAAGAAAAACATAGAACAAGAATTGATTAAAAACGCTACCTTCTACATGCAGTTTTTCAATACAAGAAAACAAAAATCAAAAATAACTTTAAAAGAAAATAGCAACATCTACTCTCCCGAAAATAGAATTATGAAATCAGCATCAACTTTAAAATAATTTGCCCAACTACTATTACTAATTACTAAAGAATAATTTTAGAAGCCCAGAAATGGTTCTTTTGCCCTTCAATTTCATTTTGTATTTCTTTTTTATAAACAACCTCTTCTATAGTTCTTAATTTAGAATATAAAATTTATTTTAAACATTCCATTGTGTTTTAAACTATATTTTAAGGAAATAGACACTAGTTTTTTGGAAAGCACCTAAATATTTCATAATTTTATATTTTATTATTTAGTCTTCTATTTTAACTTTTCATTTTGGTCAAGCCAATGTCTTAAATGGCTTTAGGATCGTTCACCAAAAAACACTTTCTTTTTTATCTCCTTTGTTGTTGTTATTAGTAAACAATATATTAAAATTTACTACCAGCTTTCAAGCACTATCAAATAACAGCAACAAAAACCAAAATTTTCAATTCCTTCTTGTTCAAACTTGTTGTGAGTGTGCTCTAGGGTGTATCCAACCTCCTACTTCACATCCCTCTAAGGCGTAGTCATAAGCTTCTCTACTATGGATCATACTGAAAACCTTTGTTTAGGGTACATAAGCAACTCCCAATACATTAACAATGCCAATAACTTCAATCATGACACACACTTTGAACAAATAAAATAAAAATATTGTAATATTTATTGAAAATTCTATCTTCACTAAGATTATGTAGAAAAACTTGAGAATGGGACCAACCCCTCCTCCCTTGTAAACACTCTTCAATACTAGTAAACACCTTACACATCAAAAACATAAATACATTAGAAAACTTAGAAAACCAAAACATTAGATAGCTTTGCCATTGCATCCTCACACATTCATGTGTCCTGGGACTTGGTTGGATGCTACAAAAGAGCTATGAGAAAAGGATCTTCTCCCTCCTCGCTGTCCAGGTCTCCTCAAGCAACTCAAAGTGCTCAAAGACCAAGTGAGAACCACTATACCTTTGCCCCACCACAAATAAGGTGCTTTCGGACTATGCCTCCCATCACCAAGCTCAAGCTTCTCAACAAATACATGCAACCAAGAACTCTCCTTTTTCATCCTTGAGGAGCTCCATTGCACCCTCTTTTGCCATGACCACAATTGAAGTCTCCATAGGACACTCATAGACATAAGCCACAGTTGATCTATCTATAGTTCTTTAGTCCTGAAATCAGTCATCTCATGCAACTTATTGATCAAAATCTTTGCAGATGACTTTGCTTGGCCACACAACACAACTTAGTTGTTAAACACACCTGGTGAACCCTAACTCCTAACAAGCCAAATAAGACTTCTTCCACTTGCCAAGCTAACCCAACTTGACCTAGCAGGATTCACACATGAGATTTCTGTTTGAGGTCTCTCAATGTGTGATCCTAAAGCCCTGGATTTAGGTTCTTCTTTAGTTCTCTATCTAGGACTCCCTAGCAGGATTCACACATGAGATTTCTGATGAACATCTTTGAGAAACTCTTTCTGATCCAAATATCTATGTTGAAAGCAATGTTGATAGACTAAAATAACTTCTTTTATATAGAAGTTTTGGTCAAAGGACAAAATCCATTATATATAAAATATTAATAACCTACAGAATATAATTGGTTCCTTGGCAATATTCATTTTCCACTAGCTTGTTCCACTTCAACCATAGTAGCAATGTTCACCAAGAGGTTCAAAACAATGTAACATATAAAAATAGCAAAGAAAATCACATAAAACAACTTACTTATTTTTCCAAGCATTCAAACTCTTCTAGTCTACAAATAATGTCCTTCATATAAAATATTTTGGTACAGTACAATACAAATAAATAATTGAGGTCTATTAAGGTTGGATAGAGAGTAGTTTGCTTCTACAAGTAGGCAGTTATTTGCCATGGTGACTACAACCGATTAAATGTTGCCAGTAATACATTTTGTAGGTATCCATCAGTACTCATTTCTCACCCTAAAGTATTTCTTTGGATTTCTTTTTTTATAGATTTCCTATCAATAATGATTACTAATTTTGGACATGTGCTACAGCTATCTATGTATTAACAGTTCATATTTTGTCAAAACTTCAAATCTAAGGCTACTCTTGTTACAATTCTCTTTTTGATGACAGAAACCAGTTATTGTAAAAAAAAAAACCATGAAATAAAGACTTTCTTTTATTCAAGTAACATAGGCTTTCCCATGTAACCTTCATATACTGCATAGCATAAGAAATAAATCATCAGCCCACAGAAATACCTGGGGATTAATAAGTATTAGATTCCGTTATAAACTTATATGCATATGACCAGTAGATATTAGTTAGTAACTGCACTGAAAACTCAAGTTACAAATATAAAGCAAAACATGATGGTCCCCTGACTTCCACAAGCACCAAAAGTTTCTCTAAAATGGGATCAATTTTTGCACTCACTCAGAAGTTTCCCTAACAACTGAAGCTTGGAATCATAGTTTACATACTCGGAATTGGAGAGTACTCAGCAAGCCCAAAAGTCTTGACTCGGGAAATACTCAGCAAATACTCGGCAAATGTGTGTGGATATTTACGTATGTGTATACTCAGGACTGCACTGTACACACATACATATCTATAAACATACACAGGATGCCAAGTTTGCATGCATATACACACACAGACATATTTTTACACACACAAACATGCCAAGTTTGTGGGTTTTTTGCGAGCTACTGGCAATTACTCAATAATTTGACAGGAGAAATACCATCTGCATACTGCCCGTGAGTAAAAGCAGAAATTACTCGGCATGCAAATTTTTTGGAGATTACTCGGCTACTCGGAGAGTAATCAGAGAGTATGTAAACTATGCTTGGAATGAACCTTTTGAAAAAATTAAAAAATATTGGAAGAGCAAAACAATTATTGTAAAAATCTAGAAGGTGTTATGATTGTATATCCAGATTAGTTTGTGCCAAGGATATTCTTGGACTTGTGTTTTTAAATATTCACCATACAAAAAAAAAAGTGAGAGCGCATTTTATAAACTGGGTTTAAACAACACAAATATGAGCAATAGCCTCTAGCTAAAACAAATCACAATATAGCAAGTTAGAAGCAACAAGAACTATTAGCATTCATTTCAAGCATCTTGTCCCTTCAGAATTCTTTTATCATTTATACTTATAGCATACACAATAGATTCATTGACCAGGAAATGGAATAATATGATAGATTCATGCCACCAGAATGGCATAGCACCAGAGTTGCTTTTTATTGCTATATATGCAACCCCATGCCATCCTTGACATTTAATTTCGAAAGAAATATACTGAGATAGAAGCTACCTCAAGGCCGGATTTTCAGGATCATTCTCTACATGAAATCGGTCCTGTCAAAACAAAAATCTATAT
Organism: Sequoiadendron giganteum; assembly: GCA_007115665.2. Lineage (NCBI taxonomy): Eukaryota > Viridiplantae > Streptophyta > Pinopsida > Cupressales > Cupressaceae > Sequoiadendron > Sequoiadendron giganteum. The sequence goes on along the minus strand of CM021103.1, from coordinate 535,493,698 downwards.
TAGAAATCTGCACGACAATAAAATAATTAATTTCTTTGCAATGACTAGACAGAGATTCCAAAACCAAATACAAAATTAAGAAAGATAAAAAGCAAAGGAGATAGACAGATACAAAAAATGAAACAAAATTAAAACTTTGAACCTTTGACTTAGAGTTTTGAGTTCCAAGTACAGGCGGCTTGAAAGCACTAGCAAACTGTGGGTCCTTCTGCAAAGCTTCATAGTTACCAAACCCATGTTTATAAACTCCAGAAAGTAGAGCAAGGTCTGCTTCCCTGCCCCACCAGTCAAAGGGAGTAACTCCATCCTTTAAATTATCAATGGCATTATATGCTGCCTCCTGAGTTTCTTTAGATGCACACAATCGGAGAACATTTCCAAGACTATCTAAAAGCATAAGCCTCCTAAGCCATACTGAAGCTAATTTTTCAATTCTGTCCCAAAGACCAACACGGGAACTAATTTCTGCTCCAACCTCAATGCCCAAATCCTTGGATTTTTCATACAACTTTTCTGCATAAGAGCGTTCTTTTTCATCTGCATTCAGTCCACAAATCCGAACAAACTCCCAACAACAATCTGCAATATCCCCAAGACCGTGGCGCATTTGTTTCAACATGCTCTGCATAACACTCCTAACTTTCTTAGACCTCCCAAGCCCAAACATTAGCAACCCACGTCTAAGAACATCACGCTCTTTGGTATTCCATTCTGAATGCCTACGCAATGGAGCATTTGAAGCACCTGTTGAGTTCTCCATTATATCAGCTGCAAGCCAAAAATCTATATTAAGATGGGATTCCCTTACATGTTATAGTTGTGGAAGAACAGTTGCTATCATAGGTTTGGCTTAAGTTCAGTATCACTTTACTTTTTTAAAAACTTTTCTGAAAAAAAATTAAAAATCAAAATTTATTAGAAGATTTTAAAATCAATTTCCACAACAGAAAATTAAAGGACTATCTTTTCCTAAGGATACCTTATACCATGTAATAAACGCTGAACTTATCCTGTAAGATATTGTGTAAGTTTAAAGTGGAGTTAGCTTTAAAGGGGAATCTGAATGCCGCAATCCTCATAAATTACCCATGGGAAGCATAAGCACAGTATTCATGTTCCACAGCTAAAGACTTTGGGATGAACTACATTAATTTTAGATAAATTAATAATTAAGAATCTTGCAAGAATGCAAAACCATCACACTTCAAATCTTTACCTTTCATGGATCAAAGATGACACTATCCCATAAGATTAAAATGAACTGTCAAGAAAATGACCAAATAAATGCATAAAAGACATTTGTGAATGTATCCTTCAGGCAACTCTAAAACAAGGACAGGGCTTAAACCATTTTTGCAATGAGTTAAGAAAATATTCAAGAAAAGAAAAGAGTTCCAGCCATAGATTTAGCTATTGCACATATCAAGTTATTGACAGATACAGCTCCCCATTATAAGAAACCTCATATGCCTACTGACCAGCATAAAAATGAGAAAGTGGCATTATGTTAAAATTGTTGGAGCAAGGAGGCAAAATTACAGAATGAGCATATATATGGCCCTGTAATCTTAACGAGAAAGAGAAAAGAATTCTTTTGTAGACCAGAACACTCGTCACAAAGCCACCAGAAGTGATCCCACAAAGGGTAAAAGAAGGCAAAGAACCCTTGGCCACTCTTTGCTCATTTTGCAAATAAGGCAAAGACTGCCCCTATCTCTTTCCCTCCTACATACATGCACTCTGCCTCTACCTATTCACAAAAAAAATTGTGACACAAATAATGAAAAACCAGTTAGAGGAAATTTTAAGGCACCATTTGGTTTCATGGCATCAAATTAGTCTTGTGCAAAAAGGGCATCCCATTGAATTTCAGAATATAGAAGCTTTGAAATACCCTTTTAGTATTCATGCAGCTAACAAGACATGAGAAACACCAAGTTATGCACTATGTGCCGTAATACATACATACATACATATTTCAGTACTACCATATCCATATTTCAGTTCTCAAAAGGTTTTGTTCCACTCACTTCCATTGAGTTATGCAAGTGATTTTGCATGAAATATTCCATCCACTTTGATGGAGTTTTGCAAATTTTATTGTCTTAACAATCTTTCCTTCAATTTATTTATTTTGCAGCAGGGCAACAAGATGATACTCTCTTTTTAAATATATTGACATTTAATAATCACAAACTGCCATGCAAGTTTAATACTGCAATAAGAATGCAGCTGTAAAGAAAATATTAAAAGCACTTTAGGGATAGAAAACTCCGAGAATTAGTTATAAATAACAAGACCTGAAACATCATCATTAGAGACTGAAACAACGCTTGACATGTGCTTTGTTTTCTGCAAAGGTGTTTGTGCAATCTCCATGCGCATTTGATTCTCCCTGGCAAATTTTGGATTGCTGATTCCATGCATTTCAGGTGACCCATCACATTCAAGGACAAGGCTTGAAGTACAGAGTTCCTGCAAACCGCATAAACTTGATAAACAACAGTAAGACAAAAATCAAAGTCAAGAGATTGTCTTTTAGTAATGTGAAGCACATCATTAAATTCAAGGAAAATTGAGCACCAATCTTTCTTTCAAGAATTGAACATGTTTGTCTTCACCTCACATTTAAAACTGAGCTCTATATAGTTTGCAAAATTTATGTATGTTAAAACTGGGAATTTCAATATGAGCTTGCATGTAGTATCCCACTATGTGGCACTCATTTTGTGGATACACCTTATACATCTCTAGACTATTATTGTTGTTTCACATAATTATGTCTGTTTAACTCATGTATTTTGATAAGACTGAGCTATATAATGACTCTTTCATACTCAGGCATACTAAGACATGCTATGACTTGGACATACTCAGACTTTTTCAAATCTTTGACCTTTCATATGTGACTTTTATTATGATATCATGTTAAATCTATCATATTTTATCAGCTGGGTTTATTTTGAATAATTTAATGATTTGCAATAAATTGATTTATTTAATTTATCATATGAATATTTGAGATCTTATTTAATCAAGTTATATTTGGGGTACTGAGATTCCCTCTAACTTGTATGCAGATCATAGAATATGTAACAAAACTATTCAAGGTTGAAGGCGGGTCCATAGTTTCATAGGGAATAATTAAATTGACTCTACAGAGGAAGATATTGGAAACAAGGACATTTGGAAGTTAAAAGAACATCAAAATCCGACTCCTTGAAAGAAATAACTTCATATCTATTAAAAAAAATGCAGATGAGCATTAAAAGAGGCAAAAGGATCTAGAATGCAATTTGTTGATAAAGCTTTTTGATGCAGACATGGCATCTTGTGTGAGGGAACAAGTACAATGTACTAATAAGTTGAACTAGACTAGTTTCCAAAGCATTTAAGATTGATAATTGGTATGTGGAAGCATTTGTTTTGAACTGGTAGTTGAAATCTATAGTTGAGTAACAGAGTAGTGGAATATCCAAACCCATTTACCAGTCATAACTAAATAGGGTTTATGCATTCCAAAAGTCAGCTACTCCATAGCCTTGCATTCTTAGTAATACCACAGACCTGGTGTATAACAGTTCACATCTCTTGTTATATATCATATGTTTTATTGTTACAACTCAAGGAATATAGCAAAGTGATAAACTTTGAGGAATAAATGAGAAGTGATTGCACCTCAACATGCAAGTACAGGAGAAGCGAGAAAAAGAATGTGAAGTAGATATAATTGCTAAGCCCAGAGAAGAGACAAAAAGAGAAAGGATTTATGTTAATAGATTGATATAGAAGAAGATGCAACATCGAATGAAGACCCAAAGCCACGAGATGATTGGAACAAGAAAGAAGAGAAGCAAGAAAGAAGCAAACCAAGAAGTTTTAAACTTTTAACTATTGGTCTGAAAAATCTATGCCTCCTCCAAGACTAAACAATTGCTTTCCCTATTTTTTTTGGGTGGCATTAACATCAAATCATAGAAAAAGAGGAGGAAGAACAAGAATATAAAGAAGGGTAAGAAAAAACAATTGCAGATCCTAGAGAAGAATTGCAAAGAACAAAAAGAATATGTACTCGTTGATCTTGACAAATAGATTGATCTAGAGGTAAAAGATGCAACAACAAAGAAATAACCAAACTTAAGATGACCCTCCATTTGTTACCTCAAAAAGAGAGAAAGACAAACTAGAAGAGAAAGAACCCAAAGAGAAAGCACAACAAGAAGTTAAAACCTTGGATTTGAATACCCTTGTCCTTCTCCAAGACCAGATGGTTACTTTCTCTAATATTGTTCTAAAAAGATTTTGCATTTCAATGTGCAGAATAAGCCATGGCCATCTTTGGAGAAAAGCTTATGTTTGAGGAAAGGTGAAACAAAGAGATTGGATGTCAGGTCCACCACTCAACCCAACTTTAGGTATGGAAATACCTTACAACAAAACATTTTACATTAGCGAAAGCCATCCTCCAATATCCTTAAGCTTCGGCGTAGTTGTCCAAGCATGCTACAGATTAATTTTCGCTGGGTGAATTGACAGTTATAGAAAAACTGTTGAAACTTGAAATTACAACTATAGCAATTTTAGGAAGATTTTAATTCAATTAAGTAAGGATACCAACATGGTATGGGTTAAGATTTAATATCCAAAGAACTAAAAAGGGAGTTCAAAGGGTTTTTCTTACGCCCTTAACCCATTAGAAGTAATGGGACATGTGATGGCTGACTAAAGCAAATATTTTCCTTATATTGATCATTGTTAGTTCTTATATATATTCATTATTGGGTCAGTCAGCTTCATCAAGATTAGGAGATCAATGTTGCCCAATGATGCTATAGATAGCAGGTAGCAAGTAGTTGTTAATCATCATTTTGCGAATTCTGTTCTTCTTGCAAAAAATTTTGAGATTGTCCCCTCCTATTGCCCCTACTTAATAATCATCTGTTCTGCTCTTATTTTGCAATTATTGTGTGCATCTGATCTATTCTGTTCAAACATTAGTTCTGCCTTTCTGCCATTGTGATCTTGTGTGGTTATAAATACTAATTAATTTTTGCTTCTGTGATGAGTTAATTCATTGCCGTTATATTCATCATTCTACAAACTTTACCTCAAGCACATGGGAAGAGAACTCTATGGAAGCCATCATGAGTAGCTGTCTACTTTTGACAATAAGGGCTGATAAAGTCCAAAAGGAAATCTCTTTTGACCAGTTTCAAAGAAAAATCATTTAGATTCCCTCCTTCAGTTCCCAATCTGATTTTATTATTTGTCTTATACATCGTTTTGGGCCCCTATTGAATAGGGGTAGAATAGATATATCTCTATAATAAATGTCAATAATAAGATGAGAACTACCAAAGATGACTATTGGAACTTTACATTTTCCACCTCTGCTTCAAGTCCTCCAGTACCACAGGCATACCTGGGTCTTCTATAACTACTAGTGTGTCATAGTATAAAGCTCCAAAGTTTTTTGTTCAAAAGAAATACACGGAATTTCCAGGAAAATATCGGCACACATTAGAGAGGATCAATTGGAAAACCAAGTGATCAATTGCTTACAAAAAAACAAGATTAGTAAATTACTGTTATTATAAATTTTCTATAGGGTTACATTTTTTTACTTGAATTACGTAAATGATTAATTTATAGATTCTTTTTGATAAATCATGCAAGAACTAGGCCTTAGTGTGAGATTTATTCCATCTACAAATTTGAGAAGAATCAAGTTTTACTTTGGAAGAAAAACAAACCCTAGAGCACAAGTTTGTATGAGGAATTTACAGAACATAAGGTTTCTCAGAAAACAAGAATTTGAGGAAAAGATTATTTTTGGATGATTTTTTCAAATAACACAAAACATTGAGGAAACTTAACTTCCAATATATATATAAGAAATATTATTTCTGTGAACATAATTATTAATAGTATTTGGAAATATTCTATGTTCCACAAAGTTTCCCGGACTGGGGCAGCAGGAATCACAGAAATGTTCTTCTATGCAGCAGGGGAGGAAAAGCATTTTGGGGGGGCTACAGCAGGGGACTGCAATTTAAAATGGAAGTAATTGAAAAATAAAAAGAAATCTAAGTTATTTATATTATAAGGCACTCATCATATTCATATATAACCAAATCACATAACATTAGAGTTGAATTGAGAATTCACATGAGAGTCAACACATAAATTAACAAAATTTCATTGTTTTCATTGTCTATGTGTTTATCTAACAAGCAAAATGAAAGGCCCTTAAGAAGCAACTTTTTCAACCCTCAATCTAGAAACAAATGTATAGTTCTCTTCCTTCAAACCTGGGACCTTCCATTTGCTGCTGGAGTGCTCTACCAACTAAGCTACTGGCCCCTCTGTGGCCAGTCCATTATTGGTCCAGGTGTGGCTTATTTCCAACATCTCAGTCAAAGGGACTAGAGGGCTTCAGAGAGAAAAATTAGAAACAGCCACATACGAAAAATAACAGGGTAACTGGAGGCAGATGTAAGAAGAAAATGGTTGATCAGGAGGATGACTTGAAGGCTTACTTGAGAAGACAAGAGTAAATGAAACAAATGTTCATGAAAATGATACAAAACCTGATCAACACCCACACTAGATCTGCATCAAATAATGCAGAAGGGAGTAATTCAGATCAGAATGGGGCTGCACATTAATAACAAAAGAACTCTACTATATCAGCCCCCAGACCCTCCAGCCTACCTTTTTGCCTAGAATGGAATCACCACAAGGAGAGCTGGAACCAAACCAGGCTGCAAATGACTTCGATACCATCCTCGATGAGTACATGAGGCTTCATCCAGATATCCAAAAATGGTTGATCAGGAGGATGACTTGAAGGCTTACCTAAGAAGACAAGAGCAAATGACACAAATACTCATGCAAATGATGCAAAACCTTACCAACACAATTAACCACACTAGATTTGCATCAAACAATGTAGGAGACAGGACTAATTCAGATCAAAATGGGGATGGAAATCACAATAATAACAGTAGAACCCTAGCTGGATCAGCCCCCACACCCTTCCAACCTAACTTTTTGCCTAGAGTGGAGTCACCACAAAGAGAGGAGGAGCCAAACCAAGCTGCAAATGACTTCAATACCATCCTAGATGAATACATGAGGCTTGATCCAGATATCTGAAACCAGATCCCATTGGAACAATACAGTAATATTAGGGCAAGGAGTGGATCAAGGGCTGAAAGAAGACAATCAATGCAGCAATTTAATAGAGATCTACAATACAGGGTGAGTAAATTGGCACTTCCTACTTTTGGTGGTTCTAAAAAGGTCACCGCACGAGCTTGGGTTCAAAAATTGGATACATATCTTTCACTTAGCCCTGTGATGAAAAATGAAGCAATCAAGTTTTGTCATTCTTCCTTTGGAGGTCATAGCTCATGAGTGGTGACATCATGGATTGATCAAAGAAGAGCATAACCACATTGTGCCATATGTTGATTTCACACAAAAGCTCATAGATAGGTTTGATAGGAGAGATCCGGAGGTGTATTTCACGGAATTGACACGTTTGAGATCAGCATGGTTCAATGGAGGATTATGTAGCAAAATTTGAGCAGGTTTCAGTCAAGGTACCTGATGTGATGAATAAGAGGCTCATGTTCTTGTTTATTAAGGGATTATAAGAGTCACTCCAAGGATTAATGATAGCTTTTGAGCCAACATCTTTGGAGGATGTCATTCAAGGGGCATTGAATTTGGAGGCCTCCGCAGTTAAGAGTAAATCTCTCCTCAAGAGTGCACCATCAAGATAGTAGAGGAGACCATTTCACAAGAGTGTTCCACAACCTAAGGCATCAACCTCCAAAACCTGGCAGGGTGGATGAATCTAAAAATGACCTTTGAAAGAAAAAACTATGCTTCACTTGTTGAGAGCCATGGGTACCAAGCCACAAGTGCTTGGGAAAAAGGCAAATATACTATATAGAGGTAGTTATCTATGAGGATTCTGAAGTCGGAGAATCTAAGCCCGAAAATATCACAGATGAGGTTGAGCATGAGGATTAGGGAGTAGAGCATTCAAGTGGCACACATGCAGCACTTTCAAGAGCACCTAGGTATCACCCTCTTTGAGTTAGAGGATTTTTACATGAATGTAGGGTGATAGTCTTGATTGATAGTGGAGCCACTCACAACTTCATTGATGAGGGATTGGTGGCTAAGATGGGCTTGAGGATAGAGGATTTTGAGAGATTTAATGTTACGATGGCTTACAAGTTTACTATCCCATGCAATTGAAGGATTCAACAACTTGAGTTGACACTAGGAGGGCAGAAGATACAAGATTATTTCTATGTGATTGGCATTGCTGAGATGGATTTAGTTTTGGGAGTATAATGGTTGCACTTGCTTGGCAAGTACACACAAAATTATCAAACTTTAGAGTTGAAATTCAAATCCAATGGGAAGGAGGTAGTTCTTCATGGTTTATCCAATGGGAGTCCCATGGTTTTTTTCCACTAAGAGGATGGAGAGGATTTTTGTAGAGGCCAAGTTGCTTGGGCAATAGAGTGTTTGATCACAGATACAAGCCCATCCAAGGATGGGAGTTCTTATCATGTTGACATCCAATCCATCCTAGATAAACATAGCAAGGTGTTCAACGAAATTCCTCCAAGTTTTCCATTGGATAGAGGATTCTAGCATGTGATAAAGCTTGAGGAAGGAGCAAAACTAGTCATCACTACACCTTATCATCATCCTAGGAGGCACAAGGAGGAGATTGAGAAGGCAATTAAGGAGTTGTTGGCCATGGGACACATATGACCTAGCTCTAGCCCATTTGTGTCACAACCCTACTTGTGACCCAGCCCTAATTTTGTATTGACATGTTGATGTAGATGTTTAACTGAATTTGGAACTCGGCCCTAATTTTGTATTGTCATGTTGTTATGGATATTCATCTAAATGTGAATCTTAACTGCCATAACGGTTAGCCCTAGATTTTTATACAGTTGTCTTGTATATGGTTTCATCTGGATATAAGAACAATTGTTTTAGTTAGCGTTAAGGGTAATCGTTTTGATGATATAATGAATGTGGTTGAATATAGTGCTTCTGAATGTGATCTCTATGATTTCATTTATGGTTATATGACTGAATTTTTTATGGAAATGCTAGTTTTATTGCTAACCCTAGATCTCATTGTTGTAATAGAATAATATTTTTCCTATTTTGGAGTGTCACAGGGCAGTCACGCACTCCTGTCGAAGAGAGAGAGAGTATCATCGGGAGGGGAGTCTAGCCATCCAGGGGCAACTTGTGTACGAGTAGCACGCACAAGCATGTAGCATTTTTTTTCCTCAAGTTGCATATTGCATTAGAAAGCGTAAATCAAATGCTTTAATTATTTGAATTTTGATAATAATAAAAAATAAAAATAAAAACTCAATGGGAAAATAAATTATTAACCCATAATAATTTTATATTCATATTATGTATATAATAATAAATAAGTAAATAAAAATAAAATAAAATGTATCATTAGATCGGACATATGGCGAGAATGGAGGAGCATCAGCGAAGACAGGATTTCCGCAAGCATGGCAACCTGCTGTATACCTCGAGCCGACAGGGAAGATGGTCGTTTAACCAGCGGAATGAGAGATCTAACACACGACCACGACGGGCTTTCTCAAACAGGGCTTGGTAGGCTCCAGACAAAATGGGTGGAGGTGTGGGCAAGTTTAAGCCAGGAAAGGGAACACAGCCCAGATGGGGTGATCAGTTCAGAGCTAGGAGTCCCCCGGAGCGTTTTAACTTTCAGACCATAGCGCCGAAGTTCTGGCACCCGAAGCAACAAGCTGAGCAAGTTGGACCAAGTCAGGTATTCCCAAAAATTTCCCACGCTACTGTGAATACTGTGTTTGTGGAGAATAATGAATGGAAAAACTTTGTTAGTTTTTTAAAAGCTAAAGCTTTCTTTTTGAAATGGGGTGGGAGATGGCCGGCTTACTCGAAACTTAGAGCTTGGTGTGATAGACATTGGGGCCTAGAATGTGAGTTAAAAACGCTTGAGAATGGCTTTTATATGGTCATCTGTAAGACTATGATGGATAAGGAATGGATCCTCAATAGTGGACCCTTTGTTATGGAAGGGATGGGTTTTTATATTAAAGATTGGACACCCAACTTCAATCCAAATGAAACTATAGTTGATGACATCCCTGTCTGGATTAGGTTAAAAAATCTCCCACATGAGTATAGGGATCAAGAAACCCTTAACATGATTGGTAATTGGTTTGGAACTTTTGTGAAAACGGAGGAGGTGGTTGACAGCACAGATTTGAGCATTTATCCCAGAATATGTGTGCTCAGGCAAGGGATTCATTCTTTACCAAAAAAACTGGAAATCAAATCTAGGGAGGGGATATGGATGCAGAAGTTGGAAATTGAAGACGCTTCCTTTGAATGCCTGGGGTGCATTGGGAAATCAGATTCCAAAGAAAAAGTTGTTTCGATGGGTAAAGAAAAACTCCCCTGTCATAACAGTCTATCGGAGATTATCATAAATCTATCAGAGGGATCACAAAAGGAAAACTCCAATGCTGATGTAGAATGGGGGGTTTAGGACCGAAATGTCACTCAAGAAATTATTGGTTTGGAAGGTGGTGGGTGGCCAGTAAATCGCCAGGAAGCAGACTTTCTCTTTGGAAATAGCTATGGAAAGGGGCCACAAGAGTGTCAAGCATGGGCTGATAGAGGTCAAGTTTCCATGCCCATCCCTGCTAAGACAGTGACAGGTGAGGGAAGCCTGCAAGGAGGACAGTTGAGATGTCTGGAAGTTGTAACAAATGGCTTTAAGGGGAGGGTGGAGGACTAGCAGTCACCACAGAAAGACACACTACATGGAGGCCACCAAAACTCTAGCTGGAGTGTGGATTATGGGCATAGCCAAAGAAAGGCCAATCAACTCCAGCGCTCTGCTCCTCAAAATCGAGCAGAAAAGCCTAGTATGCCCTAGTGCCAAGACCACCATCTGGGGTCTAACAGCATGGGTAACACAAAGTCTTTAATTCAATTGACGAATAGTAAATCCCCAGGGGCTGATACCACCTTCAAGGATATACCCATATCCCCCATAAGAAACCTTGACATAGCCTTTGATGGGGTTTGTGATACTGGTGGAAATTTGGACTTCACTTCCTCGGATTCAGACACTGAAGAAAATCAAGATGCTGAGGACTTTCTGGGTCTTCAGGACAACTTAGCAATTGTGGAAAAGCGCAATATTAACCAATCTGCTGCTTTAAACAGTAAGGTCAAGATTGGTGAGAAGAGCAGAAGGGGTCCTAAAACAAATAGGATGCGTCTTGAGATGGCAAGGAATGCGGCGGGACAAAGCAAGCTGAGGTTGGGGAAAGGCTATGCCTTTTCCCAACGATCATGAAGATTCTCTCGTGGAATGTCAGGGGCTGCAATGCCCCTGACAAGATTCGTTTGATCAAAAGATGTTTTGATCAAACGAGGCCGGCTATAGTTTTATTACAAGAAACGAAGATCAAGGAAAGTGAGATGGAAGCTTTTGCAAAAGGGTTTGGTCGTTGGCGGTGTTCCATGTCTGGAGCACTGGGTGCTTCCGGTGGTTTAGGTTGTTTGTGGAATGAAACTCTTGTCAATGTTCAAATAATTAGACAGGAAAGGCATTGGCAATGGTGTAAAGTGGATTCGAAGCAGCTATCTGCAAATTTTTGGATTCTTAATATTTATGGGCCTAACAATTCAACTCAGAAGAGGATGCTTTAGCAAGAGCTTTCTGACATTTTGAAGGAAATGTTAGGGGGTTTATGTCTTCTTGGAGGGGATTTTAATGTTGTTATGAGACCTTCAGATAAGTTTGGGGGCCTATGCTGGGCTGGAAGGAGTCAGCAAGATTTATGTGATTTTGTTCTAAATAATGGCTTATTTGAATTACCTTTTAAAAAAGGGGATTTCACTTGGACGAACAGACGTGGGGGTTTTTTAAATATAGCAGAGAAGTTGGATAGGTTCTTCATAGCAGGAGAATGGACTGAGCAACAGTGGCAGTGTGAAGCAGAAATTCTTCCCATTAAGAGGTCAGATCATTACCCAATTTCTTTAAGACTCCAAGATGAAGCTACTCCGGATAGGTGCCCTTTTAAATTTAAAAAAATGTGGCTGAGGGCTGATAATTTCAAAGGTTTAGTGCAAGCTTGGTGGACGAATGCCCCAAAATGGATGGGGAATAAAGCTTTTGGTTTTTTCAAAAAGTTACAATATCTTAAAGAACAGCTGAAACTTTGGAACCGAGAGTCTTTTAAAAATATTTTTGTGGAGAAGGAAAGGTTGGAGCGGGATCTTAACTTGCTGCATTCTAAAATTATTGAATTTGGAATGACGGAAAATGACTACTCACAGGAAAAGGAGTTAAATAAAGCCTACTTTGAAACTCTAGCTCGGGAAGAAGTGTTCTAGAGACAAAAATCCAGAGAAACTTGGCTGAAAGAAGGTGACCGGAATTCAAAAAATTTCCATAATTCGGTTAAAGTGCACAGATCTAACAACAAAATTCTTTCAATAAAAAATAACATGGGTGAATTATTACAAGATATTGATCAGATTAACAGGGAGGCGATAAGTTTTTTCTCTGATAGTTGTACTAAGCAACCAGAATAGCCTGGTCAGCATCCGGAGGTGTTGGAGGTGATTCCGAGGTGTATCTCAGAACACCAAAATAAGATGTTGATGGAGAGAGTTACTCTAAAGGAGGTAAAACGAGCTCTTTTTGCTTTGGGAGGTGATAAAGCTCCTGGCTCCGACGGCTTTCCTGCAATTTTTTTTCCAAAAAATGTGGGATGTTTTTACTCAGGATTTGTGGGGTTTGGTGGAGGAATCGAGAAGAGAAGGTTTCGTCTTAAAAGACCTGAATAACACATTCATAGCCCTCATACCGAAACAGGAGAATGTAAATTCCTTTGAGGACTTTCGGCCCATTTCTCTATGCAATACGGTGTATAAGATTATTTCCAAAGTAATGGCTAACAGATTGAAATCAGTATTGGATTCGGTGATATCTACAGAGCAAAGTGGCTTTTCACCATCTTTGAAGGGGTAATAGTAGCCCATGAAACAATTCATTCAGTAAGAGTGGCAAAGGTGGAGAGGATGATGGTCAAGCTAGATATAAAGAGAGCTTATGATGAGGTAGATAGAGACTTTTTGCTGCATGTCCTGGTTCGGTTTGGATTTAGCTCTGCGTGGGTCCGGTGGGTGGAAGGGTGTATAAGGACACCCCGCTTTTCTGTTCTAGTGAATGGTAGTCCACAAGGTTTTTTTGAATCCACAAAAGGGATTAGGCAAGGAGATCCTATATCACCGTTTCTTTTTATCATTCTTGTTGAGGTGCTTGGTAGGCTTATTGCACAGAAATGTAGTGAAGGGCAATGGAAGGGGATAAAAGTGGCGGAGGGGATAGCCCCAAATTCTCATCTACAGTTTGCAGATGATACCTTTCTAATGGGGGACTCTACTCTGCAGGAAGCTCGTGTGATGAAGGGCACTTTGAACAACTACGGACAGGCTTCAGGCCAACACATCAATTGGAATAAGTCTGAAAAAAATTTCTTTAACACTCCTAAGCAAAGGCAAGTGGATATATGCCGAATCTTGGGTATGAGGGTTGGTAAGCTCCCAAGTAAAATTTTGGGTATACCTCTTTTTGGAGGTGCAAACAAAGCTGATTTATGGAAGGATCTAATCGACTCTTGCCTTAAACGAATGGATGGCTGGAAGAGTAAATGGCTTACCTCGGCTAGGAGAATCTTAATGCTTAAATCTGTGATTTATGCTATTCCAATCTTCTCAATGATGTGCTTGAAGGTGCCCAAAAAATAATTCATACAATTGGGCAGCGTATGAGGAAGTTTTTCTAGAATGGGGCTAGCTCAGAGGACAAGATCCCTCTGTTGGCTTGGGAAAAAGTGTGTAAAGCAAAAGACAAAGGTGGTGTTGGTCTAAGAGATTGGCAACTTCTGAATGAAGCTCTGGGAGCTAAGCTTGTCTGGAGTATGTATACTAATCCGGATTTACTTTGGGTGAAGGTTTTAAAAGCAAAATATCTAGATTCAACTGTGGAACATCGGATCTTCACAATCCGTAATCCACCGAAAGGTTCGGCAATATGGAACGTTATTGTCTCTTGTAGGCCAGTGGTAATAAATCATCTCACCTGGCAAATTGGGGATGGTTGTCAGGCTAGTTTTTGGGAGGACTCTTGGAATGGACTGCCAAATTTGGGAGATAGACAAGACCTGATTGACCTTAAAAGCATTTTATCCCAGAGGTGTGGGACCAAAGTAAAGGACTATGTAACCCTAAAGGAGGGCCCTTCAGGGCAGGAGTGGGTATGGAAGGATTTGTCAATGGAGGATTTGACTCCTCAGCAATATCTTTTAATGAGTGATCTTCTTAAGGAACGTAGGATTCAAATCTCAGAGGCTGAAGATAAAATCATTTGGTGTGGCTCAACTTTTGGTAAATATTCAGTGAAGGTTGGTTATCAATTATTGGATGTTGAGGACAGAGAAAGTTTTTGGGCAAAGGATCTATGCTGGAATAAGGATTGCCTACCCAAAGCTGGCACCTTTGCATGGTTAGCAGTCAAAGGTCGAATTCTCACGGGGGAAAGGAGGAAACGTTTGGGGTTTGTAGGCCCCATGAAGTGTGTTATGTGTGGGGTGGAGGAGGAAACGGTGGATCATCTACTCCTCCAATGTGAGGTGGCAGGTATGTGTTGGAGTCATGTGAGAAGGAAACTAAATTGGCAAAGTCCTTTACCTTGGACCCTTAAAGAATTGTTTGAGAGTTGGCCTGGGAAGCCAAAGAAAACCCTTTTGTCAAGTGTTTGGATTTGCACTCCCTCTTTAATCATCTAGGAACTCTGGAAAGAGAGGAACCGTAGAATTTTTTTAGATAAATCCAAAACCTTAATGAGGCTGGTTAGTAGAATGGACCATAGTATAGAGGAGGTGGTTAGTAATGCTACTTCACAATCACAGAATTGGCAAAATCCCTTCTCTTTGGGGGACACACTGGTGCAAAGAGCTTGGCCTGGAATTCGGCTAAGAGCAGCTACTGGTCAAAATAGGAAGCAAACCAAAAGTGCAGAAGGATCAAAGGTGTGTTGGCGCAAACTGGAAGAGGGCTGGCTCAAGGTAAATTTTGATGGTGCAACTAGTGGTAACCCGGGCCCATCAAGGGTGGGGGCAATAGTGAGGGATCATCAGGGCAACACTATTGCCTTTGCTACAAGGAAATTGGAACCAGGAACGAATAATGTGGCTTAGGCCAATGCTGCATTGCTTGCAGTTAAGCTGGCTAAAAGGTTTGGAGTGCAAAAGCTACAGCTGGAAGGGGATTCTCTAGTCATCATTCAAGCAATTGTGGATTCAGGGGTAAGAGCATGGCATCTACAAAATATTATAAGAGAAATCATAAGGGAACTGAGAACCTTTGAGAATTTTGTCGTAAGGCATATTAGGAGAGAGGGCAATAAGGAAGCGGATGCACTGTCTAAATGGGCAATATCCTTTAAAGAGGAGGAGGTGCTAGTTATTGAAGATCTCAAGAACCTCCAATTTGAGTAAGGAGTAACGGCTAGTTGATGAAGAGGCAAGTTGGCAAGCGCTAAATGTAATAAATGGTCACAGTGGGCAGGGTGAATGTCACTACAGGACAGGATGATGCATCTCTCGGAGTTCGGACAGTGTGAGCTGGCGGCCAGTTAGGAGTAGGGGAATTTATCCCGAGATAAGACAGGAAATGTGTGTAATGGCACAGTTTACTAGGAGAGCGGGGAAGTGTATGGGAGAGGCCCATTTGCAATTAAGACAAGGATAGCATGAGGACGATGACGGCACAAGGGATGTCAGGGAACTGAACTTCAAGCGAGATGAAATACGGCAATATTAATGGAGATGTCATCATGGTGTTAGTAGTTAAGAAGTGTTTGTAGGTCTTAATCAGGTATCGAGTATTGGTGCTGGGGTTGGAGTGAGTGATAGCGGCAAATCATGGAGGCGATGATAAGTTTGTCAACCAGCCTACAGCAGAAGGCTTTTTTCAGACAACCATCAACGAAAAGACTAAAACAACTGTTGTTGGTGCCAAATGATGGGGTGGTGAAGGCGGTCCTCGAAACACTAGGGCCTCATTTTCATGAGGCAACCCACAGGGGACGACAAAACGCGGACATTGCTTCCATGATTTTCGCATGGGCAATGGAGTTAGGGGAAGATCCGAAGGAGATGAAAAGAGTTATGTTCACCCTGTTTCATGAAGAGCTACTAGGCAAGTTTGAATCTTTCATGGAGTGGGCAGTGCCTGGTGTGGGTTTTGATGTCTCGGAAGGGATTGAGGAGGTTGATGAAGAAACAGAGGATGGGTTAATCCCATTCATAAGGTGGCGCAAATCAACGGACAGAGAAGCATATAAGTTAAACATCCTTTATGCGAAGGAAAATCTGAAAGTGGAGATTCGACAAGCGGAAGAAGAGTGGCGCGGGAAAGCTGCCGAGGTACCAGATGTTTACCCGACGAAGAAACGGTCGGTGCCAAGAGGAAGTGTGCGTGCAAGGGAGTAGGAGCACTAGGAAATTGAAGAAAGGATGGTGGGCATGGGGTTTTTTTGGTGGAAAGCTCTTTTTGAAGCGTGGAATAGCCTGAATAGTGTTGGTAAAGGCAGCGAAAATATGCTATAACAAAAACAAACAGTCGGCCAAGCTAATGGATAAACGATGTGTTTTAATTTTGAACAACAAAGTAATAGGCATGAAAGATGCAGGATAAGCTTATCAGGTTGACAAGGAAGGTCAACAAACCAGAAGATGAGGAAGGGTTGGTAAATGCAGGTGGTGACGATGGAGGTTGGGATGTCAAATTGAAGAATCATTTGGGAGGGAGCTGGTAGTTTTGTCTCCAAATGTTGTATGTTGGAGTTTTTTGAAGTTTTTGTAATCTTATATCTTACATATGTAATCTTTTTAATATTAATAAAATGACTTGTTACCTATCAAAAATAAATAAAATAAAAGAAAGGAGGGAAATAAGAATAATATATTCTTTCCTTAAATATAAGGTGCAAATAGAAATGGTGGGACCCAATATTCTTCCCTCAAATATAAAGTGCAATTAGAAATGGTGGGACCCAAGCAAGAAAAGACAATACTATTTTTTTTTTTAAAAGCTACCTTAAAATGGTATGCTGGCCCATATGTTCTCTAAAGCAACACAAAAAAAAATAATGATAAAAAGCCAGCAAAAAGGTCTTAGTAAGCCAGCTATCAGCTGTAGGAGAAAGTTTAACAAAAAAATAACAACTAGCACATGGGAAAGGGCCCATTTTTCCCACGTAGCAAAGAAGGAGGAAGAGGTGGTAATAAAAGAAGGAAAGGAGAATATCTTTATTCATTCAGTTTGGAGGAAAGAAAGAGGAGGAAGAGAAGGGGCTGCACAAAGTGAAGAGTGGTGAAGATTCTTGCAATCTTAATCTCACAGGTATGAGAATTAATAAAAGTGGGAATTGGCTTGACTCCTCTACACCTACAGACTGAGCATTGCTCTTTCCAATTTTAAGCACTTTTATAAATACTGAATGATAATGACTTTCTGATCTTTCCAATTCTATGCAAAATTTATATATATTGAATGGCAATAATTTTCAGATTCCTCACACTTATGGTCTAAACCCTGTCAATGGGTAATTATTTCTGATTAATGAGAACAGTTTATAGCTGCACAAATTTCACACATGTTGGTCACAGATTGCTAGACTCTTCGTAATGGGTCGGACTCCCTTCGTGGGGTAGCACGGGGAAGGCTATGGCTTTGTGGCAGGGTGGAAATCGCCCCGATGATGCTCTCTCTCCCTTTACTCTCTTCCACTTCAGATTAAGGAGAAAGGACGGAAGAGATTTGTCTTAAATTCTTTATTTAAACTTAGAATCTAACTTCATTTTGTTATTGGTTAAGAAGTATATGATTCTTATTTAATTTTGAATTATAATTCTAGTATGATACTAAATATGAGATGTGTGATTCATATTTCAGTTTGTGAATATTTTCGTGCCCTAACACTATGAATGATTAAGTGCTATGATAGGATGTTCATATGCAAGTTTATTAGCAAGTGTTGCCTCATTATGCAATTATTTGTTTCATTATTATGAATATAACAGTTGGAGTAATTCCTTACTCATTATGATGATAAATCTGAGCAATGCAAATCAATTGTATGTAACTCTTTTGATGGTTTGTATTGCTTTTGGGTTGCTGCTGTTACAATTTGCTTCTTTTGTGGTGTTGGTCAAAAAGAAGGATTATGAGGATTTGCATTGATTATAGAACCCTCAACAGCAAAACCATCAAGAACCTCTATCCCATACCCAAGATCAATAAGTTGATAGATGAACTTCATGTTGCAATGTATTTCTCCAAGATTGATCTACATTTAAGATATTATCAAATAAAAGTTAGGGATGAGGATGTGCACAAAACAACTTTCAAGTGTCATTATGGGCATTATGAATTCTTGGTCATGCCATTCAGGTTGACTAATGCATCTACCACATTCCAGTCATGCATGAATCAAGTATTTATTTTACAATTAAGGAAGTTTATGCTAGTTTTCTTTGATGGCATCTTGATTTACAAAAAGACATGGGAGGACCACTTGAGGCACATGGATGAGGTGTTTGGCATCCAGAGCAGCATTCATTCTACGCCAAAGCATCCCAATGTGAGTTTGATTTGATTGGGATATTATATTTGGGGGATAAGATTAGTGCCCAATGGATTAGCCTGCATGAGGAGAAGATCAAGGCAATTAGGGAGTGGCCTCAATCAAGGACTTTGTCACATTAAAGAGGGTTTGTGGGACTTTGCAATTACTACCAACAGTTTGTCAAAGGATTTTCACAACTTGCAGCCCCATTGACAAATTTGATGAAGAAGGGGGCCTTCTCTTGGAGCATTTCAGCACTGAGAGCTTTTGACAAAGCATAAGGAGGTAATGAGTTCATGTTCTGTTTTGGCTATTCCAAATTTTTCATTTCCTTTTCTTTTAGAGTGTGATGCTTAAGGAGAAAGGATTGGAGCAGTTTTAATGCACAATAAACACCCCATAGCATTTGAGAGTAGGAAGCTCAAGGAATCAAAGAGGAGTTTCTCTATGTATGATAAGGAGATGTTGGCCATCATGCATGCACTAGCCAAGTTTAGGCAATATTTGGTTTGTGAAAGTTTGTGGTGAAAATGGATCATAACAACTAAAGTTCTTCCTCAATCAGAAGGATTTGAATGATAGACAACAAAAATGGGTGAGTAAACTACAAGCTTATAATTTTGACATTGAGTATGTTAAGGGAGAGAATAATGTGGTGGCTAATGCATTCTTTAGGAAGCCTTAATAATGTTCTATGACTAATATATCTATTGATTGGGAGGTTTCTATGCTAGCTGAATATGCCAAGAACACATTTTCCATTGGCATTTTGGATGGCAAGCTACAAGATGACAAGTACAAGGTGATTGATGAGCTCATCTTTTATAAGGACTAGGCATATTTTGTCCCAAAATCCAAGATGAAGGAGAAAATTTTGAAGGCATGTCATGACACACCACTTGTTGGTCATCCAGAGTACTACAAGACATATAAATAGGTAAGAAAGCATTTTTCATAGAAGGGGCTCAAAGGTGATGTATAGAGGCATGTGAGGGAGTGTTTAGTTTGTCAACAAAACAAAACAGAGCATATATTTCCAAAATTCCAACTGATTTGTTGCAGCTCCTACTCATTCCAAATCAGAAATGGGATGGCATCTTCATGGATTTCATCACAAAACTCCCAAAAGTGCAAGGTAAGGATTGCATTTATGTGGTTGTAGATAGCCTCACCAAGTATGCTCATTTTCATGCTATATTTTCAAAGTTCAAGGCTACACAAGTGTTTGATTCGTTCTTTATATAGATATTCAAACTACATGGACTGCCAAGAAACATTGTAAGTGACAGGGACAAAAAACTTAACAGCTTGTTTTAGCAAGAACTCTTTCAATTGGCAAGTATGGAGTTGACTCCTAGCACTAGTTATCACCCTCAAACCAATGGACAAATAGTTATTGTGAACAAATAGGCAGGGATACTTGCCGAGCTATGTTACAATGCAGCAAACAGCTTGGGCCAATTGGCTCCACCTTGAAGAGTATTGCTACAATTCTACTCTTTACATGTCTATAGGTATGACTCCTTTCAAGGCACTCTATAGTTATGATGTCATTTCATTCATGTATTTGATTCCCTAGGATAGTAGAGTTTTTGGGGCTAGAGATTTGATTCAACAAAGTTTAGACATTATGAATACACTCAATAAAAACTTACAGCAATCCCAAAACCAGGAAAAAAATGTAGCTGATTGCCACCGGATAGAGAGAGTTTTTGAGGTGAGAGACATGGTTTTCTTAAGGTTACAGCCCTATCAACAATCCTTCATCAACAGAAGTGTAGAAAAGCTTAAGCCACAGTTTTATGGGCCTTACAAGACCATAAGGAGGATAGGTGAGGTTGCTTATGAGCTGGAGCTTCCAAAAAATAGCATTATTCATAAAAAAATTCATGTGTCATGCCTTAAGAAGGCCCTTGAACAACAGTTTACACATTCATTAGAGCTACCACCACTTGATGATGAAGGGAAATTGGCTTTGGAACCTGAAACTACATGGACATGAAGGAGAAGAGGCTAAGAAAAAAGGTAATTCTGGAGTATTTGGTGAAATGTAAGAATCTTCCAGTTGAAAATGCCCACTTGGGAATGGGTGGAGATATTTGAGCACCCAAGTTTGAAATTGCTTGGGGACAAGCAATCTTGGGGAGGGAGAACTATCATGTCCCATACCTCCTAGGCAGACTCCAATTTCTCATCTATAAATAATAAAAGTGTTTTTAAACACTCCTTGTGTACATATTAATTAATAAATATCAAAATATAAAATAAATATATTAAATCAATTTTTTAAATTTCAAAACTTGGCGCCACAGCTAGGCCCATGCACCCTATCTTTGGAAGCAGCTATTAATATGCATTTGGAGGTCTTTTCGCAGGCATGAAAAGAAGTTTGAACGAAACCTCAAGTAGCAGCACCTACAAGATGAAATCCCTGGCAGGTGTAAGGAGGTTGGGACGAAAACCCTAACCATTCTCAATACCATTCTGCATTCTGCATTTCATAATCTGTTCATTCTATATTTTGCACAGGTCTGGGCAACTGTGAGCTGTATTTTCTGCACCTGGCATATTGAGAGAGCATATTCAGATCACGATCGCCATACATCCCCCTTCACCAGGTCAGCACCTTGTTTCAGATGGTGATCAGCAGATTCAAATCCTTTGGCATCCTGCACTTTCTGAATTCATTACTCCTTCCTCCGCAGGCCTGGTGTTTGGCGAGCAGACTTTTTCTAAGCATAGAAACTGTTGGGAAGCAATTCCAGTGATCAGTCTGAACTAGAATTGCCACACTCAAACCTGTCACTGGACTACACTGGAAACCCTGGGAATCAGATCGCTGATGCATCAGTCTGAACCAGACTCAAGGCGCAACATTCTAGCTTCTCATCTCAGGATGCCATGAGCTTGGAAGCCCTGGACAGGCAGTAAACTTCAATCCACTGGCAAACAGCTCCAGATTGGAGCATCTGCAGAGTTATATTGAGGTTTGGACATGAAATTCAGATCTGAACACAAGTTTGGAAGGTGAATCACTGTAAGACTATCCTAAGAGACACAGAGGTATAACGTGAAATCCCTGCACAGGGAGATCTGTGATCTGAACAGCAACAATTGAGGGTTTCACGCCTCAATCCTTCCCTGTAGGGTGTGTGTAAAGGTAAATTCATATCTCATTAGGTAAATTCAATCCTCCCACAAGTCAGTGCAGGTCAGAATCTAAGGGGATCATTCCAGATCAGGTCAAGGGATACACCCCGTCATTGTAGTTCTGTCATCAACAATAAATTCCTTGCATTCATGTTCAGACTTTAATTTATTTTGAAACAGTTATCTACTGCTTATTTGCAAATACAGTGTAATATCTTTGAACTGTTGTTTCTACTGTGTGTTGTGTGAAAGGTTGAAGTAACAATCATTTTGCTGTTATATCACTGTCAGTGTAGCTTGCAGACCCAAGTTCTTAATTCATCCTGTCAGATCTGACTAGAACAAACAGATCAAACCCTAGAGTCATAACAGTTTTGAATTTCAGCTACAGCTTTTCACTAACAGCATATTCTGGTAATGTTTATCAACTATTATATCAAAGCCCCTTAACATTTACTTTTCTTAATTTTTTGTTTCATTGTAGGCCTGGCTGTCCCAGAACATCTAGACATCCCCAGAACAGCAGGAAATGTCCCTTCCATCTGGGGGGCCGCCCATTTCTGGATTGCTTCCAGTCAGAATAGGGGCTGAGAGACATCTCCAGAGACATTTCCAAGGCAACTCCAAGTCCTTGAAACATATCAGGGCCAGGGACACACAGAAAAGATCCAGGGATGCATTCCCATGTTTTGAACAAATTATTGTTTATGCAAATGAAATTCCACATATTTCTGATACCTATATAAGATAGCTGACAAATTTTAGACTAGGAATATCTTTCAAGGTAAACCAAGTTTGTTTATTGCATTTTTCTAGGAAATAGGCATTTGGAAAATTCATGAAATTTCATTTGCAAAATACAACAGGCAATAACTTCTGTGGAGATCTCAAGACATTAAGGAAACTTATCCTCCAATATGAGAAATGTTACAAAGAACCTCTCGATCATCTTCTTCAACAATATATGGACACAATTTTGTATATTTTTGATATGTAAATATAGCTTTGTGCATTTCTTTTACTAGGAATATCATTAAAACAAAAAAGACAATTTCAAGGGCATTACTTCATAGGGTAACGTATAATGAAGATAATTCCTTGTGACAATAAGCATTTGGGATACCGGTAAACATTCTGTACCACAATATACAATAAGCAATGATTTTGCTAGAGCAATTGAAAATTTGAAATGTTAAGGAAACTTAACTTTCAATCTGAGAAATGTTAATAATATGCTCTTGATTGTCTTCACCAACATATAAGCATACTTACATATATTTCTGATATAGCTGGCATATTTGAGTTCCATTAAATTTTGATTGATATAATTTTCTGCTTGTGATCTCAGTTACTGCATAGAACATCTGGTTTGCTTGCTAAAACCGTATATATGTCAGTTCACCTCTAGACTGATGAAATACACTTATCTCTTACACAAAGAATCTACTTCTTTATGCTGACATGTTCTCCTTATAAGTCATTTTGTGAAAGAAATTATTTCCCAAAAAATGGATGCATTATTTAGGTAACATGAATAACACCAAAGACCATTATTTTGCCAGTCCCAAAATCAACACTTGTTTGTGTTCAATAAGAAAATAAACAATACCTGTATGATTCTGACTTATTCAAAAATTGAATACAATTAATGCACGGAGATGATGGATGTCTGAACAATTTCAGCAAGGCATGGCAGTATAACTAATTTATAAAGATTAAACTTTGAGATAAATGCTTTCATAAAAGTTGTTCATCACTCTGGATTCTACTCAATGGCATTGACTAAAATGAATTCTGAAAATGTAATATACATGTTAAGATAACTAATTGACATCACATTTTGCACACACAATGCATAGATCAAGAACAGATAAAAAAAACAAATTTGAAATCAGAAAAAACACTAAAGAGAATAAAGTTCAACAGTATATAGAGAGCAGTCAACTGACCTGTTCCCATTTCCCCTGAAGTTCAAATAGTACTTGACGGTAAGATAGACATTCTGCATGATAACAAGAAGCCAACTCTTTCAGCATCGCCCTCCTTTTGATTATGCTGAACACTGAAAAATTCATGAAGTTAGTAAGAATAGGGATGATTATGTATCCAGCCTTTACATTATCCAACAGGCTTAAAGGTTGAATTGTTTCTCTGAAATGTACAAATAGATGGATATTCATAGACATTTATATTTTTAGTTTACTTGGATAAGAAGAGTGTGCGTGTTAGCAAATGTAGGGTCAATGCACGTGATCGCCTCTCTGTCATGAGAACTGCTTTTGTAACTACATTAAAAAGCAGAAGCGTATAAAAAAAATGAGTCACCTTTTTTAAGCCACTCCTTCCATCTATAAATTGTACTCTATATAATTTATAGTGAGTGTTTTCACCAAGTCAATAAGAATTTAGATTTACAATGGGAAACAATGACCTCCTTGTGTACTTTAAAGTCTTGCAGGCCACTCATGGTAAATGGGCACCATGAGCAATGTTCACAAGGCACAAGGCTAATCAAGTCTTCAATATGAACAGACTATAATAATCCACAGATATGTATGCTAAATACATCAAAGCAAACAAATTTTTGTTGGCCTTACAATAGACAGTACTCAAAATTTTGCATGCAATTCTGCCACCCCTTTCACACCAACTTAACATCTTGTTGTATAGTTGGAAATTGTCTACTTTGCAATTTTCACTCTATATTATGCACTCATTTTAGTGTCCATTCCCCTAACATGTTTTAGGTTGCATTTAGCCAAATCTTCAGCCTTTTTACTAATTTTTAAGATGCCAAGCATCCCCAGTTAACCCAACTTTTATTACTAAACGATTTCCAAACTTTGTGAAGACCTGTACAATTTTGGATGCCAACACAATCATGTTTAAGACCTAGTCACCAGCACAATCACACTAGTGCCTGCGTAATGAACCACTTCAGATGATCAAAATCCAATCCTTTTAGCCTTTCTACATTTTCAAAAGGTCGACACAATTCCAATACAAAATTGAAAACATAGTCGATAGTAATAAAAATAATTGATAATTCAATATCAAATGTCAAATAAATACATAAGTACAATCAATAATCTTCATATTGCTCTTCATAGAGAGCATCAATGTCACCATTTAGTTCATTTGAACCACAAGCAGCCCCAATAACATGCCCACTAGCTACACTATGCAAGTCTTGTGTAGGAGCCTCCTCATCCTCTAAAGACACCATGGAAAGTTGTGGAACAAAATCATTCAAGTCAACATACTCATGAACTACATCCCAATTCATCATCGCCCCCTCCTTGTAATCGACTTGCTTATGTGAGAGAAGGCACAAATTAGAATGCATTCTCATGCCCCACATACATCACAAAACCCCCCACATAGCCTGTCCTAAATTAATCGCTGAACAAGGAAATAAGGAAGCGGCAACCAAGGAGATGGAAAGTAACGACTCTTCAAGGGGATTTGATGAGATTTAATTAAGGAAGATAAGGCAGCGACCCCACAGGAAACAAATAATTAATAATTAAAAGAACTTGAGGAGGGGCAGCTCAAGACAATAAAATGTGTGAGCAACCAGGAAATAAGTTGAGGGCCTTCATTAAACAAAACAAAAGAACTCAAGCATTCATGGAACAAAATGAGAGGACAACTGAAATGCTTCTCTAAACCCTACAAAACATGATTAACACAATTAATACTCTTAACCAAACCAATGGGAGGGATGTCAATTCAAATCACTTGGAAAATAACAATAAAACACCACAAGGGTCAACACCTAGGTTAACAAGACCCTCATTCTTACCTAGGGAAGAACCAACAAGAGAAGAAGAAGAAATTAATCCACCAGCTAATGACTTTGACGAATATATTGAGGCCTACTCAAGACTAGACCTTGAAAAGGAGAAATATCCCATTCAAGAAATATTGTGATGCTAAGTACCCCTAGAAAGGAAAAAAGACAACCTAACAAAGATTTATGTCAAAGGGTGAGAAAAATGACTCTCCCCAACTTTGATGGATCAGGAAAAGTCACAGCACATTCATGGGTCCAAAAGTTGGACACCTATTTCTCCCTTAGTCCCATGACTGAATAAGATGCTATCAAATTTGCCATTTTACATTTGGAAGGAGTTGCACACAATTGGTGGCATCATGGTATTATTACCCAAGGGCACCAAAATATATCCTACGACAAATTTACACAAATGCTCATAGATTGATTTGATCAAAAGCACCCTGAAAGGCACTTCAAAGAACTAACCCAATTGAAACAACAAGGATTTGTAGAAGATTGTGTGGCCAAATTTCAGAAGATCTTAGTCATGGTACCTGGGATTACCAAGAAAAGACTAACATACCTATTTATCGAAGGGCTATTAGAATCAATCCATGGTTTGGTGAGCACCCTTGACCCCACATCTCTTCAAGATGCAATCCAAAAAGCTCTGAGGTTAGAAACTGCAATGACGAAAGAAATGAGCTATTCAAAGAATACGTCTTCAAGATCACATTACCAACCCCCCTACAAAGGAAATTGGCAACCTAGGACACTACCTCCTTGATCACACCTAACAAGGGAAGATATATCAGATCTTTGAAAGAAAGGATTGTGTTTTAGGTGTAAGGAAAAATGGGTGGTAGGACATAGATGTGGAGGACAGGCACACAATTTGGAAGCAAGATCAGACAAAGAAATGAGTGAAGAAGAATTTGAACCCCAAAATATGAAATGGAAACAAGATGATGAAGAAAATGCAAATAGTGCCTTAGCCATCTTTTTGGGAGCACCTATATATCACCCCTTTAGAATCGTAGTGTTCTAAAAGGGCATAAAGTGACTGTCCTAGTGGATAGCGGCGCCACTCATAACTTCATCGACAAAAGTCTAGTGACAAGAATGAAATTAGAAACTGAAAATTTTGAAGGTTTCAAAGTAGTCATGGCAAACGGATTTACTACTCCTTGCACACAAAGAATCCAACAACTAAGTATTACCTTAGGAAGATATCAAATCAAAAAGGACTTCTATGTGGTGAACACGAGTGATAGTGATGTGGTATTAGGCATCCAATGGTTGCACTCCTTAGGGAGATATTACCAAGACATTCAAAAGATGGAACTTTGTTTCCAACACAATGACCACGAGGTAATTTTACAAGGTTTATTTGATGGGACCCCCAGGAGCAGTATCATCAAAAAAGGATGGAAAGAGTTTTTAGGCATAGACAAGTAGTTACCAAACCTATGAAGGCTAAAGGAATCTCAAACACATCTATGGATAAGACTTACCATGGGTAAAACCTAAGACATCCCAATAAAGAATTACAGTCATCATTGATTAGAAAGAATTGTAGGGCCGCAAGATGTCCTTTATTTCTTCTCTTTGAGGATGAGAGAAAACTTGTCTTAAACTACAAACCTTGTCAATTACCAACTTTAACTTGTGATTGCTTGAAGACAAGCAATATTGGGAAGGGTGGACTGTCATGGCCCACATTCATCACAAAACCCCTCACATAGCCTATCCTAAATAAATCGTTGAACAAGGAAATAAGGAAGAGGCAACCAAGGAGATGGAAAGTAACAACTCTTCAAGGGGATTTGATGACAAATTATTAAGATAAGACAGCGACCCCACAAGAAATATATAATTAATAATTAAAATAACTTAAGGTGGGGCAGCCCTTGGTTATAGAAGGATGTGTCACTTGACTAATGAATGGATGTGACCCTCCCCACCATGGGAGATATAAAAAAGGAGAACAAATGAGTGGGGAGGGGTATCAAGTGTGGATTGAAAAAACGAGAAATAAGAATTGGAAAATTATAAGAGATCTATTGGATATTATTGGGAAGTAAGTTTAAATATAATTAGGAATAACAATATATATATATAATAAGATTCCATCAGCAACCATATTTGGAAACAGTGTGAAATGTTTGATAGGAAGATGCAGCATTACCGGCTCCCTCATCAAGTACGCCAACCCCAAAATGGATGGACTAGAGGTCCTGCCATACTTGTGGGCCAAGGGGCCGAATGACTTGGAGGCTAATTCCATGCCCTTGGGCTTGGTTGAGGAGGACAATCTCCCGGCATC
This sequence comes from Sequoiadendron giganteum, assembly GCA_007115665.2. Classification (NCBI taxonomy): domain Eukaryota; kingdom Viridiplantae; phylum Streptophyta; class Pinopsida; order Cupressales; family Cupressaceae; genus Sequoiadendron; species Sequoiadendron giganteum. The sequence goes on along the minus strand of CM021103.1, from coordinate 535,465,669 downwards.
CTATCAAGCTTTTCCATCAGATTCCTAATTTGGTTGACTATTGAAAATAAGCTATGAAAAAGATACGAATGAATTTACGATATTTTGATTTCGATAGAGATTATTTGTATATGATCATAGATCTTTGATATTAATTAATTAAGATTTTCTCTAAATTGTATTGCAATTATATAATTTTATAAAATTCTATTGGTAAATGAATTGCATTTGTTGGAATTGTTATTTTTGGGTCAAATCAGGTATATCCCCAAAAAGGGGACATTACATGTATGTAGACCAACTCTATCTTTTTTGCAATCAACCGGTTGCAATTAATGAAGTGGATAAAGAACCATGTACTCCAATTCCACTAAGCTGAAAAAGAATTTGGAACCTTGAGATTAATGACAAAGTTAATACAACATTTGCAATTATAAAATATAATATAAATCTACCAAAGAAAACTAAGAAAATTATAAAAATAAAATGCATACCTATGATAGAACTTTGTTGACAAGGTATTGCATGTAAATAGAGCCTTGGCCATGGAGGTACTACCATGTAGGAATGTCTTTGTACTTGTCTCAAAGAGTGCTAAGACTGTGATTCGCTGAAACTGTAAACTTGACTAACTCACCCATGATTGTGTCCTCTACATCTAGATATGGGAAGAGTACTGAATGTTGCCTTGTACCCATTGCTGACTTGAACACCTTTGTATGGGCGCCCTCTTGGGCAAAAGAAGTATTTGTGTGCTATAACATTTGGAGGTTAAAGCAAATTCTGGGAGATGCAAGGGTGTGGTCATCTTTTTCCACCTAGGCTCCAATGATTGCTCTCTCTATCCCACTTTAACACCTTGCAAAGGGGTTCTAGTTAGGATCATATAGCTCAGAAATACTTCTTCAATTATCATGTACCCAATAACCTTCTTAACTGCTAATGTGATTTGCACATTCCTTCTTTTACTTACCACCTAGAATGTGCATACCGTATTCATCAATTTATCCATATCTCGTCTTAAAAGGGGCTCCTTACAATTTCCTCAACTAAAAATGCAATTTTAATATTCATTTTATTGTCCATATGAGTGTTGGTTAATGAGACTAGCTGATGGTCTATCCACTAAACCACGATGTACCCTAATAACATTATTAAGCACTGTTAGGCACCCATATAAAAATCTACCAATATATTAAATTTGAAAAAAGAAGAAAATTAAAAGTTAAGATCTAGGAAATATCTGAAATCTCAGTTCCATTATATGTTTCTTTTGAGTTTCCAGGACAGCGGGATGGCATGATGTTGTGTTGCATCTCCACTATAAGATGCTTGAGTTGCAAGAGCCCTTGAAATTTATGATTATGACATAGGAATGGACTAGGTGAGACTAGTCCAAAACATAACAGAGGTAGAGGGTTAATATTGTGTCTTAGGACATGAGGGAAGTGGAGTTGTGTTACCTGCCTAAGTCCATTGTATTATTATGTAAATGGATTATGGAGAGTGTCATGCCCCCGCCAATAAATGGAATTGCAACCATATAAATAGGATTGCAGCCACAAAACTCAGGTGATGACAGCAGGGCCGACCACAATAAAAATAAAAATAAAAAAAATACATTAGCATTTCAATATAGGAGGCTGACCTGGATTACTGGAATTAAAAGGGGTAGCAATTCAATTCAAAGGGCCGACTGAGATAAGTGGGGGCAACGTTTATCAAATAGCATATCAATTAAATAAACCAAGCAGCAGTTAGGCAAAGGCAGCAATTCATTAGGAAGGGCAGCAATTTCTTATAAAAGAATGCATCCCTTCAAAACAAAGGGATATGACCCTCCCAGCGATCAAAGGTATAAAAGGAAGGGAGTTTCATTTGTGGAAACAAAGGAATAAGGGATTGATCACACGTTAAGCAAGAAAAGCATTAAGAAATCAGAACTGAGTAGGAGTAGAAATAAGTATATTATATCAGCAACTAGACTAAAAGAAAAATCTGTGAATATAGTAGAATTATAGGCATATTTTTATATGTTCATGCCATAGAGATACTTGCAGAAATTATTGATCTTTATGAGTAATTGTATTGCTTTCCAATTTAAGTATTGCTTCCAAATTTAAGTATGATTAATGGTATTTTTATTGGATAAATGTATGATAACATATTCATATAATTAACCTATTCTGAATTAAGTAGAAATGATTGCAAAACAGGAAGGTCGATCAACCTTTCGAGTTCACAAGAGGTGAAGGCCCGACAGACCTGCCATCAAGTACGCCACCATAGGGGGTTAAGCCTCATGGGCTGGGAGGCATATGTGTGCTCCTGGGCTTGGTGGAAGGGAGGTAGTCTTCATGCTCTTATCAAGCACGCCACCCGTAGGGGGGTAGGCCTCATGGGCTGGGAGGCTTATTAGTGCTCCTGGGCTTGATCAAGGAGGACGGCCAGCCTCCAAGGTGGATTGGGGGATGGAAGGGCGGCCCACCTTCCATGCTCTCGTAGTACAAGGATATCTATCCTTGAGACTGCAGTTTGCAAGGTTTCTATCAAATTCCTAATATGGTTACTATAGGAATATGTTCGGCTGATTATTAATACTATCGATTTCTAACTCTTATGGATAATAGTTGTCCTCATGGATTATGTTGGAAACTAACATTGTTGCAAGACCTAAACCAGGATTTATATATTATAAAGGGCATTTCAATTGGTAAATTTATAATCTTAAAAAGTATTACATTTCTTATTTAATTGAAATTGTGGTTTTAGGGCAAAATCTAGGAATATCCCAAATAGGAGACATTATAGAGAGATCAATTTATAACACACATTACCAAATGTTCAGATAGGATGGGCCAAAGGTATATAACATGCAATAGGTAATAAATTATAATTGGTAATTATGATTAGTCAATCTTGTCTATGACATGCAAGAGCGATATGTAGAGATATATATGATTTTATAAAAGATATAGAGAGAGATGAACTATTGAATTGTTACAGAGTTTAGGAATTGTTAATATATATGTGCAAAAAGAGTTCACGAAGATTTGGTACAGAAAAAAGATATTAGTATTATAGGGTGTTCAACATAACAAGGATGAGCATGAAAATAGTTTAAAGAAAAGCATTTTAAGTAATCCAAAGAATGGCAAGCAAGATACAATAGGACAAAGAAGGATTGCAAGAAGAGAATATGGGAAGTTGCATAGAAGAGCAAATAGAGAAATTTAAAATCTAAAAAAAATAATGAAGAGAATGAAGAAGAATTTGAACAAGAGAGCAAGGAAGAATCTAAAGTTAAACAAAAGAACAAACACATAGGTGCAAGAATGTCACACCCTTCACCTACTTCAAAGCTAAAGAAGCAGGTGGAAGACAAGCTTTTATGGTCAAAAGCATAAGAAGAGGCGACATCTACAAAGGTTACAGTATATGTCAACATAACCAAGAGAAGCAACAATCATAGAGGCACAACATGAAGCATCAAAAGAGAGATACTGTAGACATACAGGGAATCAAGAAAGCAAATGTCATAAATATGATGATCATTGGAAGCTCAAAGAACAAAACATTATGGATATTTTTGGAATAAGATGAGTAATGGCCATGGAGATTCATGGAAACAAACAAGCAAAACGTACTACTTACCATGTTAGAGGTGCATTAGATATGTACAAGTTTGGAATCAAAGGAGTGCAAAAGAAGAATACGTTTATCAAAGACCAACAGCTATGAAGTTCTCATCTGGATTAATGGCCAAGATTGGTACCAAGTGTGATCAATTCTTACGACTTCATTATTTGAATTATTCTTATGTCTCAAGGATGAATGTCTTAAGAAGTGTGGAATGTTAGAACATAAAGGGTTGGAGGTGGATGTTATCCACCCAGGACTAAAATATTATATTGTAAATGGGTTATGGTAGCCAACTTGTGGCAAACATAACTAATGCTTAAATAGAATTGGCCAATGTGTGATTTATGTACTGGGTTAGTAAGATATAATGTGCAACAAGCAATAAATTACAATTGGTAATTTAAAAAAGTTAGCCCCATGTGTAAGGGTTTATCCTCCCATAATATTTTTATATGATAAAACTTAAGAATATTTATTATGTTGTGTTTTAGCCATATGGTTATATGTTTCATTTTAGAAAAAGCAAAGGAAACCCCACAAAACAAGAAATAAAAACAGGGTTCAGAATCAACACTTGCATTTCTTTGTATCAACTTCTCCTGTAAACATGCCCCTGCAATAGCAGGTATATATGTACAGCTTACACTTCATTTTACGAAGAATTTTGCAATAGCGTGACTTGGAATGGACATGAGACATTGAAAGCAAGAACTTTAAAGAAACCCTTAAGTCTTACTATAGAGTTCAATCAAGTCGCTCGTACTTCATTTCTGAACAAGATTATCCTTATTTGTCATTGCATAGTTCATTATCAAGCCTCTCTCACATGGCTATTGTTTATTTTGGAAGCATTGAGATTAACTTAAGTTACAGGGATTCTTCCATATGATATGTGGAAATCTAGCTTGTACTTGGTTGAAAACAACTATAAATATTTAACTCATGCGTATATATTGTCTCCAACTTGTTTATAATGGTATATTCATGGAATGAGATGACTTCAAACCAGAATCTGCAATCTGAGGCCACTCCTTCCATTATATTCCTTATCCAAGCAATCATAGAACCAAGCTCCAAAAATGCTGTACAACTAATTCAATTTATGCAAAGGACTTATGCTCATATTATGTGATCGGTACCAGCGTTGCACCTATGCATGTTAGGGCAATTACAACAGCCTAGAATCTGCAATGCTTACCTAATTAGAAGTACAAACAATTCCAATCTGCAATCTCTGTGTAGGTTTAAATTCATAATCAAAACCTTCATAATTCCTAAACGAAAATCCATGACGAAATCCCCGATCACAAAACTAATGCAGTAAGAAGTTTCTCTGCCACAATCTTGTTTATAGTGTCAACTGTAAAGTCTTCAATCTATTCTTATTGAGATCGACCCTTCTGCAACAGCTTGCAGCACCTAAACTAATCGAAATAACATTTGACAGAATTGGAATAACATGAAGAAGAAGAAAATGCCGGAGAAACAAGAAGAAGAAGAAAAGGTCGGAAAAACAAAAAGAAGGAGAAAAAGCCCGAGAGGAGCTTACTTTGGGCGGGATCAAAGTGAAAGAGAAGGGCGGGCGATGATTCCTCGACGGTGGGACGATCCTCCTCCTCCTCCTTCGCCATCTTCGCTGGGACTGCAAGAGGAACCCCAACACCAACACATGGCTCCTCCATCTCAGATGAAGATGAGGATGAGGATGATGAGGATGAGGAAGAGGTAGAGCCACTACTGTCCGAAGATATTGACGAGGACGACGAATATTCATCATTTTTAGAGTTCACCATTTTCTCTTTCTATCAAACTTCTTCCTCCTCCCTTCCCTGCCCTTCCCTGTGCGTGTGGTCTCGCTTTCCCTTTTCCTTCATTGGGAGGTCCCAATACCGATACCGATACCCATTCTCATTCCCATACCCACGCCACCTCTTTCTTCTCCCTCGCCAATAGAATTGGGTAGCACTGTTTTTGTTCTCTTCAACTGGCTCCAATCATAGACTCAACCCACGTTCCCAAAATTATAACATAATTCCTTTACTCCATGCTAAACACCTAGCCTCCCTTAATTTTCCGATAACCAGGGTCCACTCTTTACCAAAGTCCTCTAAGATTTGACTCCACAATTTGTGCGGACCTTTTTTAATGTTACTTTTCCTCGCTATTAAAGATCTAATGTTTCTCTATTTCAGGATGTTAAAAAAATTGTTTTTTTAATTTGTAAATGGGGATGTTTTTATATTTATGTTTTTTTATTTAATTTTTTATTTATTTTAAGAGAATGTTTTTATATTGTACATGGTGATAAAGAGTATAATATTGTGAGAAGTTGGATTCAATTGTCTAATCTTGTTACCTATTCATATACATTGTTTTTATATTATACATGGTGATAAAGAGTATAATATTGTCTAATCTTGTTACCTATTCATATACATATGTATTCACATATTTATCACACATATATGTAAACTTGTTCCTTTTTTTAATCTTTACACATGCATTCATATAAGCGGCCTTGTTCACATGTATATTATGTTTATTTATACACCCACCACATTATAGTTGTTATCCACCTTGATCCAACTATTTAGTCCACCCTAGATCATTTCATGGTCGTAAGGTCAACCCCATGGTCTCAAACTTGATCCTTGCCCTTTCAAAATTTAAATTCAAATTTTAATTTACAAGGCCCCTTTACTTTTTCACCTTAAGTCGACTAAGTGTAGGCTTTACAAAATTGGTGCTATGTGCTAGTACATAAAGGCATTCAATGCATTTATTTACACATCTAATGCATTTATTTACACATCTATCAATCATCAAAAAATTCAAGCATTATCGAATTTGCATTTAAGGAAAGAAACACTTCAGTTTGATGCACTAAAAGGAATCTATATTTGCACAAATATTATAGGGGTATATACATGTCTAAAGTGTGTTGTTCTAATTTACACGTTTTTGTGGATTGGTCTAAGAGAATGTAATATGTCGACCATTCTTTGAAGTAAATTTCCTAAGTTTTATTGTGCAAGTAAACAAGTCATTGCAATTTTTTTTTTTCCTTTCTTTATTGAAAATATATATGAACAAAAATGTTATAACAATGTACAAGAGGATTTCCATTCCATTACAAAACTTTACAAAGTACATTATTCCAAGAAAATACAAACTACATACACAGCTCTTCCGAGCTTCATAACATAAGATATAGATGGTCCAGGAATTCGTCTTTCAAAACCTTGGTCCTTTGTCGCCTGCTGAGGAGGAGAAGCATCACTTAAGTGATTTTTTGCCAACCTCGAACTCATATGTAGTCCCCCGCACATCTATCAATGATAGATGGCCCTTCCCTTCGACAAAGGTATTGGTTGGGTAACCTTGTACGACATACCATTATGAGCTTAGTGTCGTGCCCTACATGACTAGGATTTATAACCTACACTAGGTACCCTTCATGCATTTCAATAGACATGGTGAACTAACAATGTATTCTCGGCATTCACACTATCTACAGTGGATTCATCGGACAATCTCACTACTTTGGCCAAAGTGTTCTCACTCAGTATAGTCAAGCGAAGGTCTACCATTCACCTACACTATGGCAAGCTAATTTTGACTTGAGGCCATTATATCTATGCTTAGGCAATCCCTCTCCATGGGCAACCTACTCCCCAAGATAACCTATCTCTTAACACAACCTAAGGTAACACATCTCAATAAGCAAAGTACAAGTTCCCTCCCTTCACTAGACAACATTCCTAGGATTGACCTACTATCCATCTAGCATAATTAATTATCTAGTCATGAGAGTTCCCTGAGCTTGTATATGTTTAATCATATCTAGTATAACAACAATACCTAAGATAAACATACTCTTTTACCCATATCTACTCATGTCTAGTATAATAATACCCTTGATAAGCAATCTCTCCTATTCTGGAGTACTTACAATCAGTGCACTTTCAAAGTAAATAGTTTCCCACTTTTCTTTCAAAGCAACAATACTTTCCTCTATGTGCAGACATCAACAAGACTAGCTATTTCAATCAAAGCATAGCTCCTTCAAAATTAGAATAAAGTATAATATGCTCATGCCTGTGTTTAAGCTTTCTAATTCATTTGGTTGCAATCACAACACCTTATAGAACAACAACTAACTCGATATTGATTCTCCAACAAGTATCTCAATACTTAACTCTCAAGTTGGCAAATGTTACCTCTCCAAAGATAATAAAACTCTCTCCAAACTAAAGGCTTTCACTCACTATAATGACAGATTATTGCAAATAGAGAAGTTTATAAATTGTAGAGTCTTTTGCACAAGAAACAATGTATAGAAGAGAAATAATGAGGCATCCCAAACAAATGAACTCTTGTTGCTATTTATATAGCAAGCTAGTAACAACACTGCCTACAGTTTAGGCATGATTTTGGCAGTAGCAAGCATGCGTAGCAACACCACTAACATAGCTCAAAAGGTGGCGAGCATGTAAGCAAAGACTCAGCTAGAATATTAATAGATCGACCCACTTATTGATAACAATTGGAGAATAAATCAACTCTCCATGTGATAGAATTCAACTATCAACAATAAGCAAACTTCTATGATAAACAAAAACAAAAAGGTGGCACGATTTCATTCTCAAAAGAAACAGTTAATAACAAAAGCATGCCATCCACAAAAGCATTGACCAAGTCTTAATATATGTGTTGATTCACTCATGAAATGGTTTAGACCAAGTCATTGATATGCTTCATGTCAATACAGTTGTTTTATCGATGTAAAACATCATGGAAATATAGTTTACCAAGTTCATGGCTTCTTATTAAAAAGGCGTTGACTTATTCTCACTTATCATCGACTTAATAGTTGTATTTAGTTTGCAGATTACAAAGTCTTATTTCATTGACAACATGAGCATAAAGCAGCTCAAGAAAGACAGTTATAATTATCACAAAGTTCGGCCTTTAACTTGCTCAATAAATCAACCTCCAAGTTGATTAAGATAATTGACTTCAAAGCCAAATATGTAAACATTATAATTGGGTAAAAATCATTGCTTTAGATAGTCGATCTAAAAGCAAATAACATTTAAATATAAATACAACATATACATACATACATATATATATATATATATATATATATATATATATATATATATATTATCAAACATATCTATATATATATGTATATGTATGTATATATACATATACATATATTTACGTATACATATATATGTATAAGTTAGTATATATATTTATATTTATCATATATCAATGAAGCATGTACATACTATCGATATACAAAAGAGTACATCAACATAGCAATCACATTGTTATATTAATATATCGGTTGTATATTCATATATATATATATATATGCCTTTATGTACATGTATGTGTCTGTATACATGTATTGATACATTTGCATGGGTATATCCATTTTCTACCATACGCGTGTATGGATATACATATACATATGGATATATGTATATACATTATATATATACACACACATTTTATTCACACACTAAATCATACATAATTACCATGGCGTTTGATAAGAGACTATGAGCAATATGTCTATACATATACATATGCATGTTGTTGATTCCATTGGATAGTTCCATGCATGTAAGCAACTCATGCATAATTGTGCATAGGTACATCTACCTATGTACCCTCATATACGCATTCCTTGGTGTGTATAGTCTATCATTGCCATGCATGTGTGTACACATACATAAACCTCGTTTACTCACTTATCAATACAAACATGGTAACAAGAAGGAAATCATAAGCTAATTAGATAATCATCACTCAATAATGCACTCAATAGTAAACTAGACTTTTACTAAAGCAAACATAACAACTAAGGATGACTTATCAACTTCCCACTTAATAACCTGACTCAGTTATTCTAATGTGGTGTGTGTAAGCTTAGATAGGTTACATTACTGGTTACCCAACCAAAACCTTCTCCTGAGTGATAATTCCCCTCCACCTGGAGGAATTGAATATGTACCTGCAAAACACTAACACATGTACATGGTAGTCAACTGTTCACAAAATATGTAATATACACATTACATCTCCAAAGTTAGAATATCAACACAATATTCATCCACACATAAATGGATTCCTTCACATAGCATTAAATGACATGACATTCATTCATAAAGCATTGATAACAAAGTGCACACACAATTTATTCATCCACTGAATTCACATTTTACCCTACATAGTGATAGTAAATAGTTTAATTACACAATTAGGGTGTAACATACTCCCCCCCTTGTGAATCATCATCCCCGATTATTTTATGTAGCAACATAACACAAAACAAAAATCAACATATTTTTCAAGCATTCTCATAAGCATCCAAAACATGAGGAAACTTTTGTTGAATTTCAGCATAATCTTCCCAAGTGGTTGAGTCTTTTGCATACTGGTCCCACTAGACTTTGCACTATAGAACCTCCCTATTATGCAAGTGAAGCTTATGTGTTCCAAGCACTTTGAAGGCTTGAGTGTTACCACTCCAAGGTCTTGTACCTATAAAGCATTCCAATCAATCACATGATTATCACCAGGTACATACCTCTTAAGGTAAGGCACATGGAAGACACTATGCATTATGGAAAGAGCTGGTATAAATGCTATTCGATAAGCTACCAGATTCACTTCCTCTAGAATCTCAAAGGTCCAACATATCATGGGGCTAACTTGGAAGACTTCCCAAATTTAATGGAGCTTTTCTGAGGTTTCACTCTCAACAACACTTTGTCACCTACAACAATATTTCAAGGCACTCTCTTAGCATCAACATAAATTTTCTAATGATCATTAGCCTGAGCCAAACTTCGCTTCATAATCTTAACTTGTTCATCCATCTCAACCAACATATTTGGCCCAAGAGTCACTCTATCCTCAAGTTTATCCCAACTTACAGGAGTTCGACACTTTCGACCATATAATGCTTCAAAAGGAGCCATATTTATCACATAATGATAAGAATTGTTATAAGAAAATTCGACTAAGGGTAAGTACTCTTCCCACTTGTACTATTGATCCATGCAATACATTCTCAGTAGGTCTTCCAATAATTGATTTACCCTTTCAGTTTGTCCATCCATTTCCGGATGATATGTTGAGTTAATATTCAATTAAGTCCCTAGTGTAGAAAACAAGGTTTGCCAAAACCTAGAAGTGACTCATGCATCCCTATCCGAGATAATCTTCTCTGAAATTCCATGCAACCTAAACACTTCTTGCACAACTTCCTATCTTTGACAGGTGCTCCATCTGTTAGATTCTCGGGTATAAAATGTGCGACTTTGGTAAGCTTATCTACTGCCACAAGAATGGAATTGTGCTTATTTCTTGACATAGGCAATCCTTGCACAAAGTCCATACTTATGACTTGCCACTTCCTCTCAGATATGTCATGCAGATATAACAAGCCTGTAGGATGATGATGCTCCGCTTTCACCCTTTGACATTCCAAACACCTAGCTACAAAATTAGCAACATCTCCTTTCATCCCTTTCCAAAAATATAATGACTTCACATCCGTCATCATTTTGGTTACTCCAGGGTGTCCAAAGTACGATGCTTCATGTACTTCTTTCCATACTAGGTTGCTTAACTCCACTACATTAGGTACATACATCCTACTCTTATATCTAAGTAGTCCATTAGGTTCAAAATGAAAACCCTCATACCTAGAATCTTGTGGATTATTAGCGAGTGCATGCTTGACTTGCAATTAGTACTCATCCCCTTTACACTTTTACAACACTTGACCCTTAAAGTGGGTTTGAATCGTTACTATTGAAGCAATATGACATATTTGACTCAAGGTGTCAGCAACCCTATTCTCTTTCCCTTTTATATAATTGATATTGAAGTCATAGTCAGCTATTAACTCCAACCATCTTCTTTGTCTAGCATTCATATTAGGTTGAGTGAAAAGGTACTTTAACCCATTATGATCAGTTTTCAATTCAAAGGGTTTCCCTAACAAGTAGTGCCTCCACATTTGTAATGCATGAACCACAACTATTAACTCCAAATCATGCGATGCATAATTTTTCTCATAGGGTTTTAGCTTTATAGACTCATAAGCAATTACTTGTCCATCTTGCATTAACACACCTCGTAACCCTTCCCCACATGCATCTATGATAACCACAAAGTCCAGATTTGGTACTTTCAATATCGGCACAATGGTCGACTTATCTTTAAGTAGATCAAAGGCTTCTTGACACTTCTCTTTCCATTCATATTTCTTCCCTCTTCTCTATAAAGAGTTGATTGGAAAAGCAATCTTGGAGAAGTTCACAACAAACTTTCTATAGTATCCTACTAGACCCATAAAACTTCTTACCTTAGACACATTCTTGGGTATAGGTCACTCAAGGCCTGGCTCGTAATCTACTTTCTATTAGTAAGCTAAATGATGTTGGTGTTCAAGTTTCTTTCTCGAGTGGAGGTTGCAAAATGACTAGAGGCTCAATGTTGTTGGCTAAGGGTGCACGCATAGGCACTTTGTATAAGTTGGATGCACATGGTGTTCAATGTAACAACGTCTTTATAAAGTCAAATAAAGTTGCTCGTGTAAGGAAGGAGAAAAACGTTCCTCTGGGTGCAAACTCCTTGGAGGTGAAACTCCCAGCAGAGAAAACCATGCTATGACATCATATACTTTGTCACATAGGAGAAAAGGCTTAAAAGCCTTGGAAAATAAAAACTCGGTTGAAGGGCTTGTTGATTGTAACCTTGAGTTTGATTTTTGTGAACATTGCATTTATGGAAAGCAACATCATGTTTATTTTTATTCAAGTCCTCATAAGTCTTCTGGCATACTGGATTATGTTCACTCTGATTTGTTTGGTCTAGTGAATGTTCCTTCGCATTTGAAGTCTAAATATTATGTTTCTTTTATTGATGATTATTTGAGAAGGGCATTTGTGTATTTTCTTAAAAGTAAATCAAAAGTGTTCAGGCGGTTTAAAGAATTTAAAAACTTGGTAGAAAATTGAACTAGAAGGAAAATTAAATGCTTAAGGACGGATAATGGTGGTGAATTTTGTTCTACATATTTTGAAAGGTATTGCAAAGACCATGGGATTAAAAGGCATAAAACTATGCCTTATACTCCACAACGGAATGGAGCTACTAAGACGTTGAACAAGATGCTAATGGAAAGAGCGAGAAGTATGTTGAGCAATGTTGGTCTGGAGCAGAAGTTTTGGGTTGAGGCTGTGGCTACAACATGTTACTTGATTAATCGTTCACCTAGTTCGGCTCTTGTTGACAAAACACCTTTGGAAGCGTTGTCTGGTAAGAAGCCCTCTCTAAGACATATTTGTGTCTTTGGCTGTGAGGCATATGCATATGTGCTGAATGAGAAAAGATATAAGTTGGAGAACAAGGTTGTCAAATGTATCTTCATTGGCTATGGAATTGGCGTGAAAGGATACAAGCTTTTGAATCCCATTACTGAGAAGGTTTTGTACAACATAAATGTAATCTTTCATGAGTTGAATCCTTCTACAGTCGATTTGCATTTAGAGATGGAAGAAAAAGAAAATAAGAATGATGTAGTTGAAATTCCTCCAACACCAGATAAAAAGGAACTACGAATTCAAAGTGTACCTGAATCTGAGGAAAGCTCTAACAACTCTGAGAGTTCTAAATAGGAAGAAGAACCACAACCTCAGCCTTAGCTTGTGAAGAGGTCTACACGTGAAAAGTGACAACCTAATAGGTATGGATTTTTCATGCTGGATTCAAATTGTGCCTATGCTTTGATTACTAGCACTGATTATCCTAGGACTATAAAGGAGGCTATTAATATGTTTGATTTAGATTCCTGGTTGGAAGCCATGAATGAAGAAATGGCATCATTGAAAAAGAATGCAACCTAGGATTTGGTACCTCTTTCTGAAGGTCGAAAGCATGTTGGTTGTAAATGGGTATTTAAGAAGAAGATTAGTATGGATGGCAATGTTGAGAAGTATAAAGCTAGGTTGGTCACAAAAGGTTATTCCCATATGGAGGGAATTGATTCTGGAGAAATATTTCTCCTGTAGCTAAGTTGACATCTATCAGATTTCTATTGTCACTTGCAACTATGTATGACTTAGAGATTGAGCAGATGGATGTGAGGATAGTGTTTCTTCATGGAGATCTGGAAGAAGAAATTTATATGTCCTAGCCTGAGCACTTCATTGAAAAAGGTAAAGAAAGTGTGGTTTGCAAGTTAAAGAAATCTCTGTATGGTTTAAAGCAATCACCTAGATTGTGGTACCAAAATTTTGACACTTTTGTGTTGTCATTGGGATTTGTGAGGTCAAAATTAGATCATTGTGTGTACTATAAAACTAAAAATGATTGTTTACTTATTATTGCCCTATATGTGGACGACATGTTATTCTTTGGGAATAGTAAGGGTATGATTTTTGATTTAAAGTCTCAGTTGTCAGCATAGTTTGAAATGAAAGATTTAGGTGAAGCAAGGTATATTCTGGGGATGGAAATTAGAAGGGATAGGGGAACTAGAAAACTTTGTCTCAACCAAAGTAAGTATATTAATTATGTTTTTGAGAGATTTAGTATGACATATTGCAAGCAGTTAGTTCTTCCAGTGTTGCAGGGAACGAAGCTATCTGTTGAAGATTGTCCGAAGTCTTCTACTAAGATGGAGGACATGACCAGGGTGCCTTATGCAAGTGTAGTTGGTATTTTAATGTGCGCAATGGTCTATACCAGTCCAGACATTGCCCAAGCAGTGGGAGTACTTAGTCAGTTTATGGCTAATCTAGGAAGACCACATTGGGATGCTATGAAAAGAGTTTTTAGATATTTGAAGGGTACTTCTATAACGCCCTGCCACGCACACCCCAAAGGACAACTAAACAACTAAAAAAAGAGAAACATTTTTTTTTTAAAGTAACAACTATGCATAACTATCAACTAAATAATCATACAATAATATGATAATTACATAACGACACCTAATTAGTCCCATGGGGGTTACATGGTTGCATTACTCATGTTCGTTCCCAACCACTTGACATCGTTATAACTTAAATGCCAAGAATAAAGCGATAGAAACATACACTACTCAAGATAGCATAAAGATAAACATACATCCATTCATAGTCAAGTGAGATGATCATGATACATACATCATTTATTACATATTAAATACATAGTTCAATATTATAATTGTGGAGCATATTTCCATAGATACAACATATCATAAGTACAATGATACAATTACACCCTGCTTCCCTTATAGCAAAGAGAAGAGTACATAAATACAAGTATGATACATCCATAATGAAAAGAATACATAATGAGGTCCATCTGAAGGAAATATAGGTCATAACACCAAAATTTTCACCAACACTGGAAAGCTCGGGAACCACTGCAACAGGTACATCTCCGCAACATCACGATCATTGGTGGGGAACCCAATGGATGCATAGCACATTCCACCCAACCATGTGGACCCGAAGGCCCACCCCCCTACTAGGAGATGACAAGAGGACCACAACATAAAAACAATCAAATGTACAAAGCTGACATGACTCCATAATCCAAAGGCAACAAGATAAAAATCCACCAGAATAATTACTTCCAGAGGTACAAAACAACAAGGGGGAAACTACAAACATACATAGTTGCTAAGGGTAGTGTGTCATCACATGGCTCGACATAGGTTACCCAATGCGGACCTTCATAGGTTACCGGCCCCCATCCTGGGTTACCCTGGCAACCTCAACCGATCCCCAACCCCCATTCTTGCACATGCGGAATCAACTTACCTTTCTCGAGGACAAGGTAGTTGATTTTCCATTCCAAGCCTTCTCGTCTCATCCCAAGCCTATACAAGTTCTTGAGCCATGAGAGAGGCTTCCATTATCTTTTATTAGAGTTATTTCTACCCACCCCTAACTGATTATTAGGTTATCACTTGATTAACTCAACTTCCACACGAGTTAAACAGGAGACCACTTAGGGTTATGGCCCCTATGGGAAGCCACACTCCCTACTAGCAACAAGACCTCAAATTCACAAATTCAAGAACATGGGTGTACCTTAATGCTCATAAAACCAAGACATGAAAAGTAAAACCACATGCAAGGCATAAACCTACTCGCACACAATCCATAACACAACATTGCAAACGAACAAGGTAACACCCGCATAATCTCAACCAAGCAAGAATAACTGTGACATCAAGTCAAAATATAAATCACTAAGAACAAATACTCCTCTCGCCTCTGGAAGTCAATTAAAACAATCTACCCATGAACTCAAATATAAAGATGAGAAGACGAACAACATCAAATGGGCTCTCGATAGAATTCAACACGAATTAAATAAATAGAATCTCCTCGAAACCAATCAACAATGACTAGAAATATATATCTAAACAAAATCACTAACATAGTGAATGAAATTATAGAAACTCGTTATGCAAATATCTCTATTCAAAAAATCATGATAGCAAACAAAAGTATTCTAAATAACTATCCATATAGAGAACTTATGAATCAACTATTAAAAGATTGTAAGGGAAATCGACAATCAAAAGACCATCTAATTTCTTTTGTTTATGTAGGCCTTTTGTTATCTAAATATAATCAGTCAAAATCAATCATTCAATTATCTATGTAAACAACGAATTCAATTCACTTAATCCATCTTTCAATTAAAAGGTTATTTTTCCCACAATATTTATACTTGAAAACCTACTATAGTAATAATGTTCCAACTAATCCACATAGATATTCACCTAATCAACTACATAATAACAATACTCCAACATGTTAAACCATGATATAAACATTAGATTCTAAAATAACACCTACTTTTATCTTTTAAATCACTATAGACATCTATGGAGTTAGTTCCCATAAGATGAACTTAACTACTCAAGTTCCCCATTATAAAAGTAAATAACTTAATCCTTTAACTATATTATTTATTTCTATGCTCAAACACTCACTCTAATCCACATTTCAAATCACTCATTAAATTAACTATAATACAACTATACCTAATGGATTCACAAAGCAAAAGATAATCTATTCCATTTATTTAAATAACTTCTTTCAATTATCTAAACACAAGTCAAACAGATTTCCCCCAATCATTTAACTATAATAATTAATGAACATCTCCCAACTTAAATATAATCCTATTTACTTGTTATCTTCTAAATATAGAAAGCATCCATCTAAATAGTTTAAAACTTTTAAGCTCACCAACGAGAAAACACCCCCATACTAACCCTAAACCTTCAAGTATAATATGACAATATTCTAATTGATTATCTCTCCTAGCAATATGATTATAAAATAGCTAGCATGTACTTACCAACTATCCAATAGAGAGAATTTAAAAATCATTCAACATTTAATCAGGAACATTTAAATTGAATGTTCTATTTCTAATTCCCTTACCCTTAACCAATAATATTTTTTTTCCCATTAACTCTTAAACATGTCCAGATGAAATTCTAAAAAATAAAATTATATATATATTGATTTTATAAATCGGATACCCAAATATTCAACATGAATAAACTTTGCATACCAAATGAAAATACATACACTAGAGTCTCAATTTTAGAATAGTGATTTCCACAGAGTTTTAGCTGATTTGGAACAGAAGCTTTCGAATGGTTCGAACAGTGAGGAGATTGATGAAAGACAGAGGAATATTAAGGGATACTCTGATAGAGAAGAATATTTATAAGGCCATAAAATGGTACACGCTTTAAGTGTAGGATACATAACACATCCATAAACATGGGAGGTGTATGCAAGCTGGAGAAATTGGCTTGGCGAATGAAGGTAGCATGGTATTTCTAGATTCAAGACTTTGAATGTAGATTAGTACACACATAAACAATAGATTCCAACGCCTAATATATGTAAGGCACAACAAGAGATGCACTGGGGAGAAATGACGGTCCGAGATAAATATTTTCAAAAGAACATCACACAACTACCCAACCCATGGTAATCACGCTTGATATCAAAATCAACATGTATAAATCACACCTCCAAGAGCCAAACACATGGTGCAAGAGGAGGAAGTATAAGAGATAAGGAAAATCGATGGCCTCCTAAGGGATCCTAATCTTCTAGAGGTTGATTTTAAAAAAAACCGTTCACTTCATATAATTGTAGGTAGAATTCTAGCATGAGATAAAAAGATGTAAAAAGTAAAATGATAAGATGTTAATTAAAATAATTTGGGAACTATATGGGGCAGGAAATCGACATTCTATGCAAATCGATATGGTTTAGTAAATATGACTATTAAACTACTAAGTGTTTGTGCATATAAAAATATCAAACAATAGCAATGGAATCGACTTGGCATTGAAATTGTAATTCCATCAAACACAAATCAAAATACCAAAAGCCACACGTATATGCAGTTAGAGTATATATAGGGCATCAAGTGGCTCTACATATGTTTGAACACCCCTGCAGGTTGGCTGCACTAGCAGGTTCAAAAGAATAGAAGATGTGGCGTCACAGGAGATTCCTCTGTTATAAATTTGTAGAGAAGAGTGATGAAGTAATGAAGGATGCACGCTAGAATGGGAAGGAGACTCTACTACAGAGAGAGGCGCGTGACAAATTTGAAGAGAAGTTCAAGCATATCTAATTTCTACAATATCAACTCAGGTACTTTCATAAAGATTTATGATGATCTAAATCAAATGCTATAAGTATGGAGGTTATTGCTACCTGGAAACTTTGTTGCAAGTTCGTGACTCCTGATGTCGATATCCTCTCTATGATTTTCCTTAAATGTTACCCATGTGATGACGAAATGGACGTGTTGCAAATCACCCATTTGCAGCCCCAATATCCTTCCTCCAAACTCTTGATTGTTTTTAAAAATAAAATACATTCACTTCGAAAAACAATATTCAAAACCCCCAACTATAATTTTTTCCTCTCAGCCTTCTTTTCTTTTTCCCAAAGCAAAAAAGTTTTTTTTTCTTTCGAAATTGGAGACTCACCCCAAAAATTCGAAAAAAAGCATTATAAAACCCCATATATGTTTTAGACAACAAAATCCATAATAAAAGCAAGTTTCCCCTATTTTCTCTCAAAAATCCAAAAATTAAAGCATAACTAAAACTAAAATTAGCAACTTACACAAACTTTCTCCAATTCGAAATGATGCATGCATTTGCATGCAAAAACCTTCCTCAATTAATAATTTTCATTTCGAATAATTCAAAAATAATAATTTAAATGAATCATATTATCTAGGCATCAATTTAAAATTTAACAATATTAAAACATTATTCCGTCGTACTATACATCAAAAAAAAAAAAATTATACATTTAAATTTATAACTTAAATTTAATACTTTAATTAAATACATAATACTTTCTCATATTTCACTAATAATTAAATTTACTTCTTTAAATAAACGATGTTAAGTTAAATTAACTAATTAAACGACATTTATAAAAACAACCATATTAAATGATTAAACAATATTATAATTTAATGACGGTATTAGATGGTAAGACAACATTAATAATACCATTAAAAATAATAATCAACATGCTGACACAAATAAACACTTGCACAATCGACCCAAGGACCCAAGCGAAGAGGCACTACAACTTCAGAGTATGCTTTGTGTTATCATGGCAACTTGGTTGGATCACAGAGATCTCTTAGCATTCATAGGTATGTGGATTTTGATTGGGTAGGGGATGTTGACAACAGAAGATCCACCAGTGGATACATCTTCATGTTATTTAGTGGTGCAGTTAGTTAGATGAGTAAGTAGTAGGTTGTAGTCGCTTTATCTACTACCGAGGCGGAGTACATGGCAGTAACACACGCCTGTAAGGAAGCTATTTAGCTTAGACGTTTGTGTTTTGATGTTGGGTTTAATGCAGGGCAAATTACTATTTGTTGTGATAGTTAGAGTGCTATCTGTTTGGCAAAAAATCCCACTTTCCATGCTAGGATGAAGCATATCGATGTTCAGTATCATTTTGTTTGTGATATGGTGGAGGATGGAAAGGTTAATCTTGAAAAATTAGATACTCTGGAGAATGTCGTTGATGCATTGACAAAGCCTGTGAGCACAAACAAGTACAAGTGGTGTGCCAGTTCAATGGGCCTTGGGGCCCATGACTTTCAGTAACTTCATGTTGGGAAGAAGTTGGTAAGACCTTCGTCAAGTGGGAGAATGTTGGAAAAAGGTGCCTTAGATTTACTGGCGTGTTCGACTTCCTATAGTAGTGTTATGTTTTCCCTTTATCGGCCTGACTGTTCATTATTGAAGGGACCTTGTTCATAGTCCCTTCGATGGCCCAATATCACTCTTGTTGGTGGTTATGTATTTTTTTGATGGGACTTACTCATATCGGCTAGACCTTGTCCATAGTCCCATCGATGGTTTGATGGTCTTTGTCTTTTCACTGTTGTGTCTTATTGGCGGAAAGTGGATAGATCGTTGGGACATTATTTCGAGTATCCTCGACAGCCTGAAGCTTTGACTTGCTTGTCATCGGCATAACTTACTCATATCGAAGGGACCATGGGTGAACTCCCTTCGACATGCTGATAAGCTTTGTCGAAGGGACCTGCTTCTATCAAAGGGAGACAAAATAGTGTCTCCTCAATATGGCGATGAGTGACTCGGTAGTTTGTGGAGAATGCCATGGTGGAACCCGATCGGTGCCAGGTTGGAGAGCGATGATTGGCTGCTGACTATTGAAGGTTGTTTGGAAGATTGACTTGGCAGGATGAATAGGACGTCAGAGAGACTTGGTGTTGTCGAAGAGAGTATGAAGAAGTCTCTTCGATGGCCCGACACGGTTAGTGATAATTATTTGTAGAAGTCGAATTGACAGTCAGGAACTGAAATGGTTGGCTCTCTAGAACTGAAGTGATGATGGTGAATGTTATACATTGTGTCACTCTGCAACGAGTTGGGGTTCAATCAATTGATTAGATGACGTTCTACACAATGTATAACATTCACCATCATCACTTCACTCTGCAACGAGTTGGGGTTCAATCAATTGATTAGATGACGTTCTACACTGTATGCTATACGAGCATTGTAACAATGTGAGAGAACAACTGTAATCAAATTTTGATTGTACAAGGTTAATCAAGGAAATGTATGCTGCTGTGAATTAACACCTGGAAGTGAAGTTCCATAACTTTGTATGTAATCTATTTACTGTAATACAAAGTGGCTTTACTTGGTGTGTGGGTTTTTCTCCCATAAGGGTTTTCCCACGTAAAACTGGTGTTCAATTTTGTGTGTTATTTAAATTGTCTATTATCTTGTTTTGTTGTTGTACATCATAATTATTGTAACTCAAATTAAATTAAATTTTATGCACTTATTTCCTAAGAGTTTTGCATTTGGAAGGTGTTTCTACACTGAGCTTTCCTTACAAACATTCTCCCAGGACTCAGGTAAAGAACAAAGAAGCAAGATACATTTATCTTCCTTGTCTACTTCAACATCTACTAAAGCAAGATGACTCATCAACAAATTAAAAGAATTTAAATGCTTTGCAATCGACTCACCCTCTTTCATTTTTAAAGAAAACAACTTTCGTTTTAAATAAAATTTATTTACCATACTCTTGGCTTGGTAGATCTCACCCAGCCAATTCCATAATTTATATGTGGTCTCTTCCTTTGCAACATTCAATAGGATAGATTCTGAAAGACATAACCAAATGGTTCCTCGTGCCTTCTTATCCAATCTATCCCACTCATCTTGAGAGACAACATCGGGTTTCTTCTCTTTTTGGATAGCCAACCACCAGTTTCTTTCTTCCAACAAATCTTCCATTTTTAGATTCCACAACTCATACCCCATTCCGTTGAACTTCTCAATGTCCAAACAAGAGGTTGATACAATGGTGGATCCAACCATAATATCAACACAAGATTTGCAAAACAAACACAACCAAATCTCCCACTACACCTACAACATCCACACTACCACCCAAGAGTCAGAGTTGGCCAGGCTCTGATACCAAACATTAAAAATGAAAGCAACACTACTTCAATGGAACTTTGATTCAAATAATTATTTGTAATCTTTTAAGTGTGTATTATCAATGGAGATTGTAACATGAAATTGAAACTGTGCTTCACAAAGATGAAAAATCAGAAAAATTAACACATAACACAATGGCACAGTGTTTATCATGGAGAAAACCCTTTCGGGTAAAAAATCCACACAAGAAAGAGGCCCAATGTTTGTATTAATCAACAAAAGACTATACAATACAACACCACCAATCTCTCCTTCAATCTTCGATTTGACAACATTTCGACAGCACCTGAGTACCTAAAATTTGTATTACAACAACAAATACTTGGAAAATACTTATAGAAAAGTTTTCCATATGACCCAAGGTGTCCACGCACTCTCTCCTCCAAGTGTTCCACATGCAAGCATCAAAATGGAACCAACATGCAACTTCCAAGTGTCAAAAGTTGACCCTTCCAAATTTGGGCACCCATATCCAAGAATGACATCTTACAACATCTTATGATGCATCATAACCATCATAGATACCTCCAACATGCATCTTTTCCAAGATAGGTGCCTGGGGCTAAATATAGCAAATATACAACTAACATATTCGTCATATGTGTCATAGAATCTCACAATCTTATGAAAACTTGCATCTATCATAGATTCACTTACCAAACATTATGACAGTTGTCATACATTCCAAAAATATCAGATTCTCCAAGGGAAAATGCCTACCCTCATTTACAATGAGTTTTTACATTTGCTAACAGTAAATGTCACTCTATAATTACCTCTGGTGACTCCAAAATTACCCCTGTAAGTAAAACTAGTATATCTCCTCATTAATAATTACAAATTACAAAAATAAATGGAATAAATACAATATTGGGATTTACAAGGTTAATGGCACCTTATCCCAATAGCCTTAAGCTTTTGCTCCTGCTTAATTGCTTTTTCATATACAAGATCCATAGTTGTAGGACCATGCATATCCACTTCTCCTCTGATCTAGTTGTTAAGTCCCATTATAAATTTTCTAATGTGGAAGCATTCATCCTTATGATATATAAGAACATAACGTAAAAGTCGGGTAAACTTCTCCCAATACACGTTGACCATCATGTTTCCTTGTTTCAAACTCTGGAAATTCATGAGTTTTTGGTCACAGTATAATTGGGGCAACCAACACTTGCGGAAAATCTCAAAAAATTCCCCCCCATGTCATCTTCCATGAGTTGATATTGAGTTCCAACTTCTTGTTCATCCACTAAGTTGAAGCTTCCCTAACGAATTGGTACGCACCCCAAGCGGTTTTAGTGGTCTCGATGTAATTTAAAAATTTGAGATACTTTTCCATTTGAACAAGCCAAGCCTCAGCTTCATTCCCTTTGGCGCTTCCCTCAAACTTGGGTGGAACAATCTTCTTCATATCTTTGGAAAGTTCAGAAACCATACACTTCTTATTTCTTTCCTTAGATGGGGTTGTTGATCTTTCTTTTTTCGTGATTACGTGTTTTGTCATGTCCATGAGAAGAGTTTTCACCTTCATGCTCATTAATGGGAACCTCTTTCTCAACCCTAGCTTGTGCCTTTTCTTGCTCAAGGTTATCTAACCTTGCCAAATTTGGTCAAGTCTAGCTTCAATTCCTGTTGGTCCTTGGCCAAATTCTTGGCTACCGCTAGGATTGGTTCGTGTCCTCACCATCTTCACAAGATCAAGTTTTACCTAAATTTTTTATCCATGTTAGACTAAATTACGTTATCAACTATCTTATGGAAAACATTAGAAATGACATTCATACGCACATAAAGAATTCCTCATAAGATTAAGCACATGTTTTTGATAAACAAATAATTTTATTCATTTCATAAGGATTTCAATATCCTTTGATTACATGGAGCAACTATTCAGATAGTTGAGTGGGGAGTATCCCCTCATATTCACTCTCTAACACATAACTTAATGGAGTATATCCTACAGACTGAGATTGTTGCTCATCTCTATCTTTTTGTTCATCCCTTAATTGTTAATATCTATCCCAAAATGGATAGTAGCCTTCAAATTTATCATCTGATACATAGTTATGAGGTTTAATGCCAATATGGTGTTCATCAACAATGTAGTCTACCCTTTTCATAGACATTTGTTCATGAGACCATTTCACATTTGGCTGATCTCGAGGTACATATCCCTCAAACTCGTTACTTGAGGAAATTACTATTACTTATGCCAATGGAAGAACTTTAGGGTCCCAAAAGATGAATGTCGAGCTGACACTTCCTTCTGAGGGCATATCCTTGGAAAGTGATAATGACTCAGACTTTTATGGTGAAATGGAAGGTAGATTGTTGTACATAGCCTCCATCTTCATCTTCCTCTTCAAATCATTGATCCAAGAAAGTGCGTGACTATATTCCTCGATGTCACTCAACTAGATGACATTGTCGTAGTTGATTCCCTCTATTGTTCTAACGATGGCTTATTTTTCCTTCTTGGCCTTGAGGTAGCACTTGTTTTTTATTATTGACTTCTGAGCCATTAATTTGAGATGCACCATCCTAGCACAATAATTCACAACATTAGATAATGTTGGACAGAAAGAATCATGATCTCATAGGTTCCAGAGCTAAACCTGGTAGCTCTAATACCATATGTAACATGCCGACTATTCTTTGAAGTAAATTTCCTAAGTTTTACTGTGCAAGTAAAAATAAACTATGTACAAGTTATTGCAATAAATTTGTTTCCTTTCTTTATTGAAAATATATATGAACAAAGATACTATAACAGCGTACAAGAGGATTTCCATTGCATTACAAAACTTTACAAAGTATATTATTCCAAGAAAATACAAACTACATACATAGCTCTTCTGAGCTTCATAGCATATGATATAGATGGTCCAAGAATCCACTTTTCAAAACCTTGGTCCTCTATTTCCTATTGAGGAGGAGAATCATCACTCAAGCACTTTTCCACCAACCTCATACTCATATGCAATCCCCCACACATCTATCAATGATAGATGGCCCTTCCCTTCGACGAAGGTATTGGTTGGGTAACCCCATACGACATACCATTCTAAGCTTAGTGTCATCCCCTATATGACTAGGATTTATAACCTACACTAGGTACCCTTCATGCATTTCAATAGACACGGTGAATTAACAATGTAGTCTCGACATTCACACGATCTACAGTGGAGTCATCAGACAATCTCACTACTTTGGCCAAAGTGTTCTCACTCGGTATAATCAAGTGAAGGTCTACCATTCACCTACACTATGGCAAGATAATTTTGACTTGAGGCCATTATATCTATGCCAATGCAATCCCAAGCTACTCCCCAAGATAACCTATCTCTTAACACAACCTAAGGTAACACATCTCAATAAGCAAAGTACAAGTTCCCTCCCTTCACTAGACAACATTCCTAGGAGTAACCTACTATCCATCTAGCATAATTAATTATCTATTCATGGGAGTTCCCTAAGCTTGTATATTTTTAATCATATCTAGTATAACAATAATACCTAAGATAAACATATTCCTTTACTCATATCTACTCATGTCTAGTATAATAATACCCTTGACAAGAAATCTCTTCTATTATGGAGTACTTACAATCAATGCACTTTCAAAGTAAATAGTTTCCCACTTTTCTTTCAAAGCAACAATACTTTCCTCTATGTGTAGACATCAACAAGACTAGCTATTTCAATCAAAACATAGCTCATTCATAATTAGAATAAAGTCGAATATTCTCATGCATGTGTTTAAGCTTTCCAATTAGTTTGGCTATAGTCACAACACCTTATAGAACAACAACTAACTCGATATTGATTCTCCAACAAGTCTCTCAATACTGAACTCTCAAGTTGGCTAATGTTACCTCTCAAAATATAATAAAACTCTCTCCAAACTCAAGGCTTTCACTCACTATAATGATAGATTATTGCAAATAGAGAAGTATATAAATTGTAGTCTTTTACACAAGAAATAATGTATAGAAGAGAAATAATGAGGCGTCCCAAACAAATGAACTCTTGCTTCTATTTATATAGCAAGCTGGTAACAAAATTGCCTACAATTTAGGCATGATTTTGAAAATAGCAAAGCATGCGTAGCAACACCACTAACACAACTCAAAATGTGGTGAGCATGTAAGCAAAGACTCAGCTAGAATATCAACAAATCGACCCAATTTTTTATAGTAATTGGAGAATAAATCAACTCTCCATGTGATAAAATTCTATTGTCAACACTAAGCAAAATTCTATGATAAACAAAACACAAAGGTGGCATGATTTCATTCTCAAAAGAAACAATCAATAACAAAAGCATGCCACCCACAAAAGCATCGACCAAGTCTTACTATATGTGTCGATTCACTCGTGAAATATTTTAGACCAAGTCGTTGATATGCTTCATGTCAATACAACTGTTTGATCAATGCAAAACATCATGGAAATACAATTTACCAAGTTCATGGCTTCCTATTAAAAAGGTGTCGACTTATTCTCACTTATCATCAACTTGATAGTTGTATTTAGTTTGCAGATTACAAACTCTTATTTCATCAACAGTATGAGCATAAAGCGGCTCAAGAAAGATAGTTATAATTATTAAAAAGTTTGGCCTTTAACTTGCTCAATAAATCGGCCTCCAAGTTGATTAAGATAATTGACTTGGAAGCCAAATGTGTAAAAATTATAATCGGTTGAAAATGATTGCTTTAGATAGTCAATCTAAAAGCAAATAACATTTCAATATAAATATAACATATACTTATATATATTAATTATCAAACATATCTATATATATATGTATAAGTTAGTATATATATTTATACTTATCATATATCAATGAAGCATGTACATACAATCGATATACAAAAGAATACATCAACATTGCAATCACATTGTTATATTAATATATCATTTGTATATTCATATATATATATATATATATATATATATATATATATATATATATATGCCTCTATGTACATGTATGTGTATATATAAATGTAATGATACATTTGCATAGGCATATCCATTTGCTACCATACATGTGTATGGATACACATATACATATGGATATATGTATATATATTATATATATACGCATTCGATTCACACACCAAATCATACATAATTACCATGGTGTTTGATAAGAGGCTATGAGTGATATGTCTATATGTATGCATATGCATGTTGTTGGTTCCATCAGATAGTTCCATGCACGTAAGCAACTCGTGCATGAGTGTGCATAGGTATGCCTGCCTATGTACCCTCATGTATGTGTTCCTTGGTGCGTATAGTCTATCATTTCTATGCATGTGTTCACACATACACAAACCTCATTTACTCATCAATGCAAACATGGTAACAAGAAGGAAATCATAAGATAATCAGATAATCATCACTCAATAATGCACTCAATAGTAAACTAGACTTTTACTAAAGTAGACATAACAACTAAGGATGACTTCCCACTTAATAACCCAACTCAATTATTCTAATCTAGTGTGTGTAAGCTCAAATAGGTTACATTATTGGTTAGCTGACCAAGACCTTCTCCTGAGTGATACTTTGCCTCCGCTTGGAGGAATTAAACATGTACCTGCAAAACACTAACACATGTACACAAAAGCCAACTATTCAAAAAATATGTAATATACACATTCCATCTCCAAAGTTAGAATATCAACACAATGTTCATCCAATCACATAAATGCATTCCTTCATATAACATTAAATGAGATGGCATTCATTCATAAAGTAGTGATAACAAAGTGCACACACAATTTATTCATCCACTGCATTCACATTACATTCACATTTTCCCTTACATAGTGATAGTAAATAGTAATTACACAATTAGGGTGTAACAGATAATGTGTGATCTAATGACATAACAACCCTACCAAGTGATGCAGGAGCATCCCGAGCATACAGGATATCCTCATCACCCAAATTTTTTAATTTGCTTGTTGTAGATATTTTTTTAGTTTTGCATTCTTACCTAGTGGGCATATTCAATGTTGACGTCAAATTTGCATGCTCTATGAGCCTTTATCACACTCTCGCGACATGTTGTATGAGCACCTGTGGTAGTGCGGGGAACCCACTACCCCACGCTCAAGATTTATCAATGACTGTGATAGTGCAGGGAGCCTGCTACCCCACGATGGAATTTATTAGTGGGTGTGGTAGTGTAGGGATGCCGCTACCCCACAATGGGTTTTATTAGTGGTTGCGGTACTGTGGGGATACCGCTACCCCAAAAAGAGTTGTGTCAGTTTCTTGTGGTGTCGTAGGGAAACCACACCCCCACGGTTGACAGTTGGGAGGTCGGCGATGTCGTGATGACTATGGAGCTAGAGTGTTAACCATTTTTGTTAGCCTGCAATGGTCAAGATTCTTGGTCTGCGATATTGTGGTGAGTGTTGTGTCAAGCGAATGCTACCCTACGACAGTTGTGGAGGAAGGTTGGCGGGACTGCAAGATGGATTATGGATCGTAGATCTCTGCCATGATCTGGGACCAAAATTCCACGGATGTAACAAAATGTCAATGGTCATACCAAATTGGAGTTTAGCAGAGGAAATGAAGAGGATGAAATGGAGAAGAGAGGGCAAAGAGAGGAGGAAGAGGGACAAATGAGGGAGATCCAAGAATGAGCCGAGAGCTTGAGGGAACAAAAAAGGAGTAGGAAAACCTTTGAAGGATGTGGCTATGAAGGCCATTAGTTGTAATGTAATGTTTGCTTTGAATAAATAAAGTCAATATTTTTCTATTAAGTTGAGTCATGGGGCTGTGCCATGAGTTCCATTTTGTGTTTTGTGTTTGAGTGGTTGCAGAGGGGAGTACCCTCTTGTATCAATTGGTATCAGAGCAAGTAATCTTGAGTGTGGAGAGTATCCACCAGGACCGTGGGTGAAGAGTTTGTGAAGAGTGAATAAGCCTTGAGAGGCCATTGGTTCCATGGGAATCATGTTGACTGTCCTTCAATAGAGATGAGGTCGGGTAGAGGGTGTGCAAATCTCTTCCACTAAGAGGAAGTGGGTAGAAGAGATCATGAGGTGCATCTTCTAGAATCTTGTTGGGTAGAGGATAGTGGTGAGATTTTGTTGTAGGGGGAACTTGCAGAGGTAGTGAGTGTTGATTCTAATTTGTTGGTGGTTGGAGATAAAGAGTGTGTCATACTTGTTTGGAAAAATGTCTTGGATATATGGAGAGAGTTTTTGGATGAAGAAGGAATATTTGAATCCACAAGAAGTGAAACAAGAACTCGTCTGAAGGAGCAATGTGTTCTGAATTGTATGCAATTCTGGTGGAAACTGTTACAAAGTAATGGTGGAAAACGATAGGAGAGATAATATGGTTTCATTGGAAGTGGTTGAAAATTTGAACTTGAAGTGGATGAGGCACCCAAAGCCATACTATGTCTCTTGGTTGCAAGAAGGTCATTGAATTTGGGTAAGTGAACAAAGCATTGTGAGTTTTCATATTGGCAGATTTGAGGATGAAATTGTGTATGATATAGTACCCATGGATGTTTGTCATGATTTTTTGGGACAAGCTTGGATTTGGGATAGGGAGGCTGTACATAATAGTAGTATAAACACTTATAGCATAATAAAGGATGGGAAGAAATATGTGTTGAATCCATTGTGGGATAAACCAAAAAAAGTGGTTAAGGAAATTACGTCAGTATGCTCTAATGAGTGTATGAAAGAAGAAAGCGACATCAAAGTTGTAGTAGGTGAGAAAGAAGTGGTTGAGAATCCTTTGAAGGATGTAGAGAAGAAGAAAATGGTTGTAGCGGGTATGTAGACTGAAGAAAAATAAGAGGAGGTCCTTGTGCAAAAGAATCAAGAGGAAAGAGAAGAGATTGCAACTGAGGTTGAGAAGGTTGAAGAAGATGGTGGTGATAGAGGAAGATGTTGCAACAACAAAAGAGAAAGAGGTAAAACTTAATTTTGAGTTTAGTGATGAGTTGAATTTTCATATGGTTGAGGAGAATAGATAATTATTTGATCATGTGATTGCAAATTGGTGTATGGATAAGTGGTTGCATATAGAAGTTGTGGAGGATGTTGCAAGATTTTGGTGGAGGTGTTCGGTTTGTAGTGTGTTGGATCCCACGAATGAGAAGAAAATAATAGAGGGTGTTTGGTGGAGGAGGATGGTTCATGGTGGACATGAGTCCACGAGAGGAAGGATGAAGTGGAGTGTTGTTGGAAGAAGATGGTGTGTGTTCTAGAGAAGTGCTAGAAGAAGCAAAAGAAATAGTTTTTGGGCCACTTGGTATAGTGATGGAGTACATTGCATATTGTTCACAATCTCAAAGGGTGGTTCTATCACTCAAATCCGCCATTGTGAGCCTATGCTCACAATCTTTCTACCTAATGTGTTTGATGCAAGAGCATCCTGGGTGTACAGGCTATCCTCATTACCCAAAAATTTGCATTTGCTTTCTGTAGATATTTTTTGGTTTTTCATTCTTACTTGGTGGGAATATTCAATTTTGATGTTAAATTTGCATGCCCTAGGAGCCTCTACCACGCCCCTGCAATAGGCTGTATGAGCACCTACGGTAGTGTGGGGAACCCGCTACCTCGCGCTGGAGCTTTATTAATGACTGTGGTAGTGTGGGGAACCCGCTACCTCGCGATGGACTTTATCAATGGTTACGATAGTGCATGGATACTGCTACTCCATGATGGGTTTTATCAATGGTTGTGGTAGCGCGGGGATACCGCAACCCTATGAAGAGTTGTGTCACCTGCTTGCGGTGTCGTAGGGAAACCACACCCCCACGACCAACAGTTGGGAGGCCAATGGTGCTGTGATGATTGTGGAGTTGGAAGTTTATGTTGGACCGCAACAATCAAGATTCTTGGTCGATAGTATTGTGGTGAGTGTTGTGTCGAGTGACCATTGCCTCATGACAGTTGTGGAGGAAGGTTGGTGAGACTATAGGATGGGTTATGGACCATAGATCTTTGCCATGATCTGGGGCCAACATTCAATGAATGTAACAAAATATTAATGGTCATACCAGATTGGAGTTTAGCATAGGAAATCAAGAGGATGAAACAAAGAAGAGAGGGTAGAGAGAGGAGGAAGAGGGAAAAATGAGGGAGATCCAAGAATGACCCAAGAACTCAAGGGAAAAAAGGAGTAGGAAAACCTTTGAAGGATGTGGCTATGAAGGCCATCAGTTGTAATGTAATGTTTGTTTTGAATAAATAAAGTCAATATTTTTCTATTAAGTTGAGTCATGGGGTTGTGCCTTGAGTTCCATTTTGTGTTTTGCGTTTGAGTGGCTACAGAGGGGAGTACCCTCTTGCATCACCAAGGTATTTATAAATGCAATTAGTCTTCTAATATAAAAAGGAGCAAAAGAAATGAAGGCCAATCATGTGAAACACATAAGAGAAGTGGACATCCTATAGGGTCGAGTCTAGATACAAATGACAAGTCTATAATTTTAAATCTAACCTAGACAATCAAACTTGACCCTAAATAGTGTAAATATCTAATGCAAGACCCAAGGCATTTTATTGATAATGAGATCACATTTTCAAGGCAAACATAGAGCCTATTTTAATATCTTCAACAAAGGGCAGTCACTCTTTAGTCACAAAGCTAAGTACTCTTACCCATGTTCTTTACTTTCCTAAATTAGATGTTGCAAATTCTCATATTATTAATCTCAATTATCACCATTTAGTCTATATTGATTATTCTTATGTATATTCATCTCATTGGATTAACCTAAATGATCCCTAAGGGAATTTTATTTTTTATTATAATTTTTATAAATGTTTTACTTTTCCACTTTTTCTCTTATTTGGAACTTATTATGAATAGCATCATTTATCAAGCATGAATATGTCTTCTTTTAGCAACTTGTCATGTTGAGTATCTCTAAATGTACCTATTATACATCACATATAACCTCTTTTACACTTGAAAACTTGTCCCTTTTTTAATCCCTACCATTCTACCATGGCCATTATTTTATCCTCTAAATAAAACTATGTAGGGTTGCATCCTCAATATTCAAAAATAAACTTTTCTTATTTTAACTCATACTTTTTCAAAGCATTTTGCATATATCCACACCCAAATAGAAATTAACAACCAAGTTTTTTTAATTGAAAGGAATTAGAGAAATGAATGCGTAGGCACCTAATAAGCATGCGAGGTGGCACACAAGCACATAG
The DNA here is from genome assembly GCA_007115665.2 of Sequoiadendron giganteum. NCBI lineage: Eukaryota > Viridiplantae > Streptophyta > Pinopsida > Cupressales > Cupressaceae > Sequoiadendron > Sequoiadendron giganteum. Next base: position 535,433,719 of record CM021103.1, on the reverse strand, counting down.
AGACAATAGAAATCACACACACAATGGACACATGCATAACAAAACTTCTATTATTACAATTGCACAAACACCTAAGACTCAATCTACACAAAATTTCAAAGAAACCTTAATTCTCTTATTAAATCAAATTTAAAAATTTGAATAACAAAAATCCCCAAGCATGTATAAGAACTATCTCATCTCAAATAAGAAATTGAGCACAAGTACATCATTACATGATTTATAGAGGACATTATCAAAGTTTAAGAGATTATTATCATAGTTACAAATTACATCATTTTGATCATATGTGATGACACCTATAGTCCTAGCGCAATTAGAAAAGAAAAGAACCAAACCATAGTCCCTCCTCTTGAGTTCCATCATCTGCCAAAATGGTCTTCAAGCATCAAATCAAACATGTGTCTTTGTCCCTTCAATTTCTTTTTTATAAACAACCTCTTCTATAGTTCTTAGTTTAGAATATAAAATTTATTTTAAACATTCCATTATGTTTTAAATTATATTTTAAGGAAATAGACACTAGTTTTTTGGAAAGCACCTAAATATTTCATAATTTTATATTTAGTCTTCTATTTTAACTTTTCATTTTGTTCAAGCCAATGTCTTAAATGGCTTTAGGACCATTCACCAAAAAAAACTTTCTTTTTGATCTCATTTGTTGTTGTATTAGTAAACAATATATTAAAATTTACTACTAGCTTTCAAGCACTATCAAATAACAACAAAAGAAAACCAAAATTTTCAATTCTTTCCTTATTGTTCAAACTTTTTGTGAGTGTGCTCTAGGGTGTATCTAACCTCCTACTTCACATCCCTCTAAGGTATAGTCATAAGCTTCTCTAATATGGATCATTGTGAAAACCCTTGTTTAGGGTACATAAGCAACTCACAATATATTAACAATGCCAATAACTTCAATCATGGCACACAATTTAAACAAATAAAATAAAAAATTGTAACATTGATTGAAAACTCTATTTTCACTAAGATTATATAGAAAAACTTAAGAATGGGACCAACCTTTCCTCCCTTGTAAACACTCTTCAATACTTATTTTGACCAGCATTATGGTATTGACATTCATAAGGGTATTGATTATATAGTAAATGAATCTCAACCTCCCAAATCTTAGGTATTTTCATCCACTATCTTCTCATCTCCTCTTCTTTCACTAGATCCCTTTTCTTATTTAACCGACCTTTCATGCTACAACTCACTTCATCCTTCCTTACCGAAAATTTTAATTTCCCTCACCTAGTGTTTTTGTTCCTATTTACTTTCAAACCATTATTTCATTGTCTTCATTATTTACCCCCATAGCTATCTTGATCCTTATTTTATCCCTTTCTCTATCATTGTTCCTCTAACTTACCCCTATAGAGTGAAAATTTCTAATGAATCTTATAATATCCCTTAATCTCCAATTGTTGATTTTCCCTATCAAGGACTAGCATGTCATGAGGTAGTTACAATACAAGTACTTATTAATCAATCCATATTAGATATCCTTATGGAGGGGATATATATTTTTCATGGGTCTTTTCACATTGATAACAAGAATTTTCTCTACATTAACCTTAGCTCTAATTTGTGGCCCAACACCAAGCTTTACAAGGTTTTAAGAGGAATTAGTGTTATGGGTAGAGATAGCCTTAGAAGTGAGCCCTCTTCTTGTGAAAAGGTTAGAAATAATACCACTACCTAGAATATTCTTAGGAGGGGAGGTCTCACTCCTTTCATGGAATCCATCAATGGTTATTATCCAGTGATTTTGAATGATTTTTCTAGATCATGGAAAATATAATTATTTATGTTAAAGTAATCATATTCAATATTTTGGGTCAGTGGGCCTAGCTCGATTGGCTAAAGAATCTTTTTGCGGGAAAGAGGTCATGAGGTCTAGTCTCCCCATCATCCCCATGGTACAACAGGGTGTGTCGCACCACCACCGATCACGTGAATTTTTTTTACTAGGCTCACTGCAATTTATAGGGGCGACTACCTGATTCTGATTCCTGCAGTATAAAAAATAAATCTCATTCAATATTTTAGAGGAACTCATTGATCTTGCTACAATATTGAAAATGGAATGAATTAAGTTGAAAAACATGATAAAATACGAAGACCACCAACACATGGAGGCACTTCTTAAAAAGATGAAAAGATTTTTATATTTTAGAATGGATTCAAGAAAGATGACCTTCCCAATCCTTGGGTAGGAGTAGCCAATATCCTCGTCAAGTATTTTACCCTCTAGTAAAATTACAAACTAGTATATTCTTACCATTTTCCCATGCTCAATCATCTTTATCGTAGAAAAAAAAAAGATTTCATCTTTTCCTTTTAAGCTTGCTTAAACAATCTATCCATAATGTGCTTTAGAAATCTAAATTACCCTTACATCAAGGCCCAATTTATTACATCTACATATTTCAATTTTCTAAAACTTCAACCTTAGTACCCCACCTAATTGTGTTCAAATTCACTTGAATCACATCTCCTTTGTACATCTAGTCTTTTTTAGCCTATCAGTTATAAATAATTTGAGAAAAAATCAAATGGATCTCCCTTGATTAGAATTTCTTAAGTGTTTCCCTTCACCGTCACACATGTGCTTACCAATATGCATGAAGTTACAAAACCGTAAAAAAATTTAAGGTATTTTATTGTTTAAATTTTAAGGACTATGCCTATGTCAAAGTTTTAGAGTTTTCATTCTTGGTATGCCTTTCCTTCTAACTCTTCCTTTTCCTTTGTCCTTATTGAGAGATTAGAATTTCCTATCTAGGCATAAATTTCATTCATTCCACACCATTCCCTTTTCCTATTGTGATTTAAAAGTATTTCTTCTTGTCATCCCTTTCCCTCAACCATTTACTCTTTCCCTTGCCTTTTTCAAAGTTGCGGACTTTATCTTATTGGCATAACTTTATTATGAACCTTGAATCCTTGATCCTTTATAATGAATTACCTTTCAAATCTAGAGCTTTGGCCATCCCTTTACTCAAGTACATTTTCCTTGATATTCTTCAATTATTAAGTTGGACTCTTTTAATGTTACAATTTCATTTATTTTCTCATTTGTATGTATAGATCATAGTTTATGCTTAGGTTCTAAAGGTGTAGTCTTCGACAATATCTTAAATAAGATAATTGTAGGTTGATTCCAACCATTGTCATTTATTATTATTTTGTTAATATACAAAACTAATCCCCACTCATAGCTTCATGTGGGTTGATCTTGAGCAATGGGAATATCTCCTTCAATCTTCAATTCCCAATATTTCCACCTATTTGATGCTCCTAGTTTCCTCTCATTCCTTTTCCTACCTTTGAAAGGCCATTCATTAGCTCTCATTCCCATTTTTACATCTATTGGATCATATACTATTATGACATATTTGGCAGCATTACATAATCAAACATTAGCTCAAAATATCAATGATGAAGATCCCAAAACACCTAGTTAGAAGGTATTTGATAGGATTTTATGTTATCCACACTAAGTCTCCTTGTGCACTTCCCTATTTTTTTTGGTTGAACATAGAGTAAAGGAGTTATTTCAATCTTAAGTTTTGAGTATTTTTCTTAATCTATTCATTTAATGGTATGTTTGTAAGGGACATGTTCATACACTATATAATTTTGTTCTTAATCAAGCTTTCTATACCTCCCACTATTGATTTATTTCCTCATTTATATAACATCTTTAAATTAACATGATATCTATATAGGGAATAGCTAAATAGGAGCACAAGATAAAAAGGAAAAATAAACGGTTAGAAAGTTTTTGGAAACAAAAGTGTGTGAATTTTTACCAACATTTCAAATCACAATTTGTGATCCATAATCAAGACAAGGAGAGAGTAAAAGGTGGATTGTGTATCCAAGTTGAAACTAATAGGGGGTTGGGACACAACACAAAGTTCTAAAGGTACAAGAAACAAATAAACAAGAGAAATATAAAAAGATAAAAAAGATAAAATTTGAATATCTAGATATTACAAATCCTAAAGCTAATATTATTTCACTAAATATAAAAATTTGAAGAGGTGTAAATAATTTTTTTTTTTTTTTTGTTTTTTGAAAAGGGGCTAAAAAATTATTCAATCAAGATAAATCAACATTATAGTCAAGGTAATAGAACCTAAACATCAGGGGGCCACCGGGCTCACCTTGCAAAGCATAAATAGAGTAAACAGAGACTGAAAACCTCTTAACCCCTTTAAGCACCCCTCAAGATCCAAAAATATCCTCTTGAATCAACATCCTTAACCTTTGGGAACACTCTAAGCGAAGATGCTCCTATCCACCAACATGCCAATTACCCCTATGCTCATAAACCCATTTTGCTAAACAATCTGCAACATTTTTCCTTTCCTTAGGGATATGGATAAAGGAAACCAAGTCCAAAAAAATTCTAATTTGATGAATCTATTGAACCATCGAATCCAACTGCCAATTCACCCCTTCCAAATTTTTCTTATTTAACGTAGTTACTAGTATCTAATAATTTAACTCACAAATGACCTTGTGCCATCCAAGAGCACACCCCTTTTCTAAAACAATAAGGATAGCAAGTGCCTCCATAAGATTATTAGTTTGGTGCCATTGAAAAGGGAATAAAAAAGAAAAAGGGAAATTTTGAAACTATCCCTCCCAACATCACCAACCCTAGAAAATCTAGGATTATCTTTGGAGGAGCCATTAGTGTTTATCTTTAGGACACCCATTGGAGGCGATGACCATCTACCTTCCTGTTAGATCTTCCTACTAGAAAGCCTCATTCCTCTAGAAAAAGTACGACTTGAACCACCTCTAACTAAAACCAACCCCTAATTACCACCACTCACCAAACTCGAGGGATATCTATCTCACAACTAGCCTCAATAGTTTCATGAATCATGCAAAGATCCCTCTACTAGACTTGATGAGCTACCAATACTTCTCCCTTGAATATCCTTTGATTCCTCTCCAACCAAATCTAGAAAAGAATGCATGGTGACCCTATACCCCAAGTCACCTAGAGATAAAACATCTTAGAAGGAGGACTCCCCAAAGTCCTCCAAAACTCAACCAAAGATGAGGCATGCATACATGTTTGTCTCTAAACCTCCCACCGAATGTGCTAAATGATCTTAGAATAGATGCACTAAAATAAAAAATGAGATGAAGATTCCTCACTACTACCACATAAAACATATATAGATGACCCTTGAAAACCCCTCTTTTGAAGATTATCCCAAGTGAGACACTTGTTATGAGCAACTAACCAAAGTAAAAAGTTGCATTTAGACCATGCAAACTTATTCCACACATACTTGCACCAAGGAAATTCCTCCCCTCCATGATTTTGCCTCTCCAAGTCCTAATACCCAATGACCATCAAGTAAACCCCCTACGATCAAAACTCCAAGCCAGGATATCATTCCCTAGCAAAGAACTACAAGCTCTACTAGCCAAAATATGAGTCTTCTCGGTTCTCCTATGAGCCCTCAGATGGCCAATCTTGAGAATTCTTCCTATTGAACACCTCAACCTACCCCAAACACTTTGCAACTTTGAATTCTTCCACCTAGGTTCAACCAACCTCCAAAAAGGTGAGACAAATTCTATAAATGCAAATACATGGTCATAATTAGGGGATGTCCATCCCAAGAGTCAAACCAAAAGAGGGTTTCAAAACCTCTGTTATAAATCTAAAACAAGCCCTACTTGATTAAGCTAGCACTCCTTTTAAGAGTGTCCCAAATTATAGACCCTTTACCTTCCAAGGAGATCCTAGGCACATCTTTTGTAGTCACCCCCCTCAAATATTTAGAAGAAATGATCTTAGCCCAAGCTTGATCCTGATTAAAGAACCACCTCCAATAAAGATTGACTGCCAAATCGTGATAAATAAGGATGTTATGTCATAGACATAGGCTAATCATCTATTTTGGACTACATATACTCTCCCACTTAACCAAAATCCACTTCTAGGAGGCGAAACTACTAGCCCATAAGAATTGTCTAGATAGAGCATCAAGTTCCTTAATAAAACTTACAAGAGAAACTTGTACCATGCACCTATAAAGAGGGAGTGCTTGAACCATGGATTTTAATAACATAAATCTTCCAGATCAAAGGACAACCATCTATAGGTCCAATGGTTAGCCCACTCCTAGAACTTGTCCAACACATTTTGTTAGGCCCCCCTTGGCAAGGGGCCAACATAGAGGGGGATACCCAAGTACACAAAATGAAGAGCATCAATTTGAAATCTTAGAATCCAAGCAATTATTGATTGATTAAGGGGAGGAGTATTGGAGAAAACAATGGAAGACTTACCTTCATTAATTCTTTGACCTGATGCACCAAGATAGATATTCAAAGCCCACCTGAAGTTAGTTGCTTCTCTGATTTTGGAAACACCCAAAAGAGTAGTGTCATCCACAAATTGTAAGTGGAATAAGGAAGCAAACCATTACCCCAATTCCATCCTTGCATGATTCCTTGTCTTAGGTGGGCTTTCAAGATTCTCCCCAAGCCCTCAACCATAATAATAAAGAGATAAGGTGATAGGAGGTCACCCTATCAAAGGCCTCGAGAAGCACCAAAAAGAGAAGGTTCACTATTAATTAGCACTAATTAGGACATAGACATAACACAATTCATCATCCAATTGACCTAGCCTTCTCCAAACCCAAAGGAAATAAGCACTTTTTGGAGAAATCCCTATTTTACCCAATCATAAGCTTTGGCCATGTCCAACCTGATGAACATGGTCTTCTCCTTGGAGTGAATAGCTTCAGCCATAATAACCACTCCATCCAAGATTTTCTTGCCTATCACAAAACCTCCATGTTCTTCTAAAATAACTTTGTTGATCCATGACTTAAGTCTCTCTACAATTAAATTAGAGATGATCTTATAGACCATATTACATAGGGTGATTTGCATAAATAGATCTAGTAAATTAGCCCCCTCTCTCTTGGGGATAAGAACAATGAAGGTGGCATTAATTTTCCTTAATATCTGCTTGCTTATGTATAATTCCTACATGAAATCTAATAGATCAAATTTGATAATCTCCCAAAATTCTCATAAGAATTCTATCAGAAAACCATCAGGTCTAGGGGATTTTCCTTTTTCATGTTGAACATTATCTGCTCTACCTCCTCCAATAGTGCGGGGCTAATAAGCACCTCATTCACCTCATTAGGTATGACCAAGGGAATGCACTCCAAAATGAGATTCTCTTCCACCTTTGTAGTAGGAGAGTCCTCCTTGAGTAAAGTAGAATATTATTGAGTAATCTCTTATGAGATATCCCTAAATAGAGAAAGTTATTGTCCTTGGGAATACACCTGTATGGAAATCAAATTACCATGTCTTTTGTATTTGATAGAATTGAAGAAGAAATTTGTATTCCTATCTCCCTCTTGAAGCCAGTCGATCCTAGACTCTTGCTTCTAAAAATTCTCTTCCTGCAACTCCCATTTTGCTAACTCATTCATGGCTTCTGCTTCTTCTCTAAGGGAGTCCTCGATAAGCCCTTGATCCCTATTTTTTCTGGTGATGGTATCCAAGTAGTTTTGGGAATTTGATTTCACCATAGAAATATTCCTAAAATTCTGCCTATTCTATTTAATAAGTTGATACTTCACAAGTTGAAGCCTCTTGATAAAGGTAAACATAGTTATAATGTGCTTAGGCATGCCTTTATTCTACCACTCCCTCATAAGATCCTACAAATAAGGCTCACGCAACCACACAAGTTGGAATTTGAATGAAGGGTTGTTAGAGGCAGCCTCCCATTTACAAATAATTTGATAGGTCAGTGATATGAGCCTCTCCAATCTAAAATATATGAACTGGTAAGCCAATTATTTCCAATACAAAAATTAGAGACTAGAAACCTATCTAATATCTTAGAGATAAAACCCTCCCACATCCCTTGTTACTCCATGTAAACATACCATTACCTGGATTTATATCTATCAAGTTCAAAAAGGTGATATTATCTCTAAAAATTATAGATGAGAGCTCAAGCCTATCCAACTCTCCCCTCTTTTCTTCTAAATTGATAATAGCATTAAAATCACCAACAAGAATCCATGAGAATAAAGGAGCTAGGGACCACACATACCTAATATGATCGGGTAGAGACAAAATTTATCAAGGAAATCAATTGGAGCATAAACATTGGTAAATAGGGAGACTTCACCAGAGTTGAAACTCAAGGCTTTCATGGAAAATGAATTTCTAATAGAAACCTACTAAAGAGGAGAAATCTTACACAAGTCCCAAAGAGAATCAATCTCTCCAACACTTCCCTAGACCCCAATACACTAAAATTGACCTCTCCACCACAAATTGGAAACCACGTTGAATATACCTTCCATTGACAACTTAGACTCCTGAATAAACACAACATTAGGAGAATGCACCTTAATCAATTTTTGAACAAACTTTTGTCTAGGGGTGTTGTTCAAACCCCTTGCATTCCAGGAAAGGGAATCATTTATAAGTTATAAAATTGGATTCAATAGTTTTAAGTGAACCAGACTCCACCAAATTCTCCCCCATTATTATCTCGATCTTTCTTTCTCCCCAACTTGGAAGACTTCTTTGAACCCCGTTTTTGAAGTTCTTTTGCTGCAATTCCAACGAAGGAATAACTTTATTACCTTTACCACTGCTACTTTTGGTAACGGTTCAAGCGAAGTCAATACCAAACCTTCACCCAACTCATTTCTCTCTGAAGGAATCAACTCACCAAGGCTCATATGAATTTGTTCTATATCCATATGAGAAGTGACCTGCTCATCCCCAAAACTATTATGATTCTCTTTAGAAACCAATTGATCCACCCCCAAATTATTTGATCCAGAGAGAAACCTATTTGGATTTCCCTCATGCTGATCAATGCCCTCCAAAGCCTCAAAATGGTTATATGTCATATCACCCTATCTATCCTTAAGATTTATCTTAAATCCTCTACCCTTATTATGAGGTTTAACAAGGACAAAACCCTCTTTATCAGTTTCCTCCTCTAACATAGGGCTTTCCCTTTATCCTTTGAAGGTGGTGAGAAATAAGACATCTTGGCTACAATTACACTCATGTACACCCTTGATGAACTAATTTTGGGATATTTCCTCTACAAATGCCCATACTCATTGTTGGGAAAATGTGTCTCAACCTTGCAATTACATAAGGATTTGTTAGTAGGTAAGAGTGGGGGGTGCAAAGGTACTCCCCTTGTGAGGGGTTTGGGGGATCATCCCCCTGATAGGGGTCCAAGGGCCACATGCCCTGACGAGGGCTTGGGCACAACGCCCCCCAAAAGCCAAATTTTATGTATATTTTATTATTGTAAATATAGAATGTTCATCATTAGGTCTCAGATCTAATGGTATATATTTTGTTAGCTTGAATTTCCCTAGAAGGAAACCCTATTTTATGCAGGTGTTGTATTACGACTATGTATTGTGATGTATTCTAAGAGTTTGATAAAATTTGTGTTCCCTCTGGATCTCTAGTTGGTGATACTCTTGTGAGAAGCTTTCTCTGCAAGTATATTGTAATCTTTGTGATTTTTGAATAATATATTGGGTGACTTTTGGAGTGTGGGGTTTTTCTCCAAAAAGGGTTTTCCCCACACAAATCACTATATTGTGGCATGCATGATATTTATGTTTAAGTTTTTGTAACTTTTGTAAAGATCTGTAAAGTTTTGCATTATCCTCTTCTCAAGATTAGTGTAGGAAGTTGTTCTGCTACCTTAGCTTCCTAAAACTCATGACTAATTTGGAAGTGAAATGTGAGAACTTCATAATCAATTTGTTAAATCCATGAAGTGGATCTAACCTGAATTTCAATCAAATCTAGTAATGGGTTATTTAAATCAATTTCAATACAAATACAGGCATATGAAATTACCTTATTATCCATGTCTAGTAAGATGGACCCACTAGTTTTCCTAGGAGCAAAGCAATCATGTGTAAAATATCATTCCTCTAGAACTCTAGTGGCATCCAAGGGAGTTGTTAGTGACCGAAGTTGTAGGCCCCAAATCCCTAAGGATTGATAGTCTTCTAAGTTCCAGGGGTGTCAGCCCTTGGAAGATTACCACAAACCTATCTTTAGGTTGGGTAGCTAAGGACCAATGATTAAGGTGGGTAAGACCTTCTTCACTTTTGGATTTGTAAGACAAAGTGGGGTTCTCCCTAAGATGTTGAATTTATGATTGGAACATTGAACAATACCTTACAACAAAATATACCCACTCCACAATGTATCCCAATATTGGTGTCACAATATACCTATGTGCTAGTTTGGACATGTAAGGATGAGCACCCTATTAACAATAATCTACCATATGATTGTCTAAGAATGAGTTTATGATACACCATTGTATTATTGTATTCATTCATACATGGTAGTAGAACACACAAAAAGAAAAACTTTAAAAGGTATTTGAATTGATGTATTGGGTATGATGGGAGAGAAAGCTAATTACAGACCAATACCTTCCTCCATTGGGAAACAAAGTATCTAGGTTTAATCAAACTTGAGCAACAAAAAAAAAACAAGGTGATGGCTTAATCAAGTGATCACAAAAGACTACGCCTTTCAAAATGCACAGGAAAGTTGGGCTCTACATAATCATTTAGAAAGACAATAAATAGTTGCAGAATATTAATAGAGTCTACTTATTAATCCTCAAGCATACCCACACATTTCCTTTATTATATTGAAATGATACCATGCAAAGGCTTTGCAAGGATTTTACATACTTCTGGTTGAAAACTAATCAACATATATTTGGAAATGCATACCATACATAAGGAGACACTCAACTAAGGTTGATTCTACCTTTAATCAATCAATCTTCAAAGCTTACAAATATTATTGCAGGTTAGGGAGAAAACCTATATCATTACAATACAAAATAGCTACACTCAAAATTGGAAGTTGAAACCTAAGGTTTCCTATAAATATCTTTCTTCTACTGGCTATGCAAAATATTTCCCTCTTGTCCAAAACGTCATCCTCTTCTATCCCTCTTTTCCTTCTTTGATTGAAACTTATATATATCCCTTTTCATTACTCAAAAGCCCTAGCATAAAGAACCACAAGTATGAGAGACTGTGTCGAGTTCCCATGTTGGATGGCATCATCTTCACATGGTCACACATTGTAAATTTATGCCTTAGCATTAATGAGCACACGAATGAGGAATAAAACCCCCACAAAATCTACAACAAATCTCTATCAAGGATTGATTTCTATCAAAAAGGATGTCTTTGAACCATAAAGAAGCATGGGTGTCATTTTTCTTTACTGTCATTATTAACAAATGCATTAAACATCACTCCTATAGCCCTAAAAATTAAATCTGGTAGTTGAGAGGGTAGCTACAGTACCAATGGAACCAACAACTAACATCACATCAATCGAGAACATTGCTAAAGTTTCAGGCCTAAAGCAATACTTGGTTCAATCATTAAAATTTTCATAAGCCCATGTAACCATCTTCATTGAACATTAGGCATTGGGTTTGCAACATATTTCCTGATGAAGACAATGATATAAGGAACATCAAAACATTGAGTCTCGAAAGAGAACCTTTGGCAGACATTGGGCTTCGAGTCTACCACTTCCTAGAAGAACAAGAAGATGAAAGGGAGAATGGAAAGATTTGAAAGAGTGCAAAAAGGAAGAAGGTGTGAGGAGTTGAGAGTTTGGAGGAATACTTTCTTTCTTATTGTGGAATGTGATAAAGGGTTAGATGAAAGTTTGACCTCTAAAAGGCCAAAGAATTACAATGTTGGAGATAGGGGATTGGGAGAAATGCTTACACCTTATGACAAAGTGATGAAAAGAGTTAGGTAGAAGGGACAATCCCCAAAACCCAAAAACTTAAAACATGTCAAGTTTAAAAGATATCATCAGAGCTTTGGTGATCAGAATGAAGGCCTAAGGCTTCAGAGAAGAAGGTGCCCAAGTTCAAGGGTTAAGGTCGATGACTGAAACTCAATTTTTTTTAGGAAAGGGATGGAAATAAGGGGAAAAGAGGAGGAAGTTATGGAGTGATAGATATGGAAAGCAAGTAGGCAAACAACCAAAAGTTTGAAACATCAAAAATTCTATACAACCATTTTTTGAGGTTTTTTGCAAATGGTTTTTTTACTACAACTTGGAAAAGGTTAAATGGAATTAAAAGAGGGACTTGAGAATGATACACCATTAATATTTCTCAGATCAATTATAAATTATGGGAATCATGAAGGGATAGCACAAAGTGACAACACAAAGCATTATAAATTTGTTAAATTTATAGGTACCAACAGGAGCCTCACCCAAACCGAAATCCTTGACAATAAATCTTTAGTCAGATTAAACCCTATATTTCAAGACTTAATAAATAGCCCCACCTGATTGTAGAAATAAGGACCCCCTTCATAAGTCTTACTTTGAAGTACCATGCAGGAGAAAACCACCATGAAATAGTTATTAATTTCCTACATAACCTCCATATCTCCCTCTGGATTCTAAGTTTGATGAGCCCATGATTCCAAAAATGGGAGGGAAACATGAATCTCCATAAACTTACAAATTAAAGAATGGTTTCTCAAATATTTAATATCCTCTGTCACTGAGTCCAATTGAATTACTAAAACCAGACAAGAGAGAATCCTCTCCAAATAACCATTTACATTTGGAGCCCAAGGTCCCTTGCTTAGAGATGAGCCCCCCTTGTTTAAATATTTACTTAAAAAAATAACTACTTTGGCATGGTCTAATGGGGATGGATCTACACTTATCAAAATATAAAAAAAAATCATTTTGTCAAAAACCATGGTATCTTCACTCTGTGACATAAGCAGCAAGAAAATAGACAAAGGAAAAAGCCTAGCACTCCACCCACCTATAACACTATTCCCATGCCAAAAACCCCTCATAAATCCCCATACAAAATCTCACAACACCTTGACACTCCATCGAAAATTGCAACAGACTCCCTACCCATGTTATAGAGCCAAAGACAACAAAAAAAGCCAGAGGAGGGTAGTGAGTATAGGCAGTCATGCCCTAGCTCACACCACCAAATTCCTCCCTCATGGTGCCATTCGTTGTGCTCCATAGATCCACTAGAGATTGACCATAAATAATTTTCATAATATATAATAAAGGAATTTAAAAAATAATTTAGTAAATATTAGTGATTATTATGACAACAAAAATAAATTTCTAATAATGAGAGAGTACACTACATATGAAGCAATAATTTTGGAGATGTGAAAGGATTTGATATGACATGCCTCATCATTATCATTACTATTGAAGGTGCAAGAGAAAATCCAAAGATAATTACAATGATGTTACTTTTGTGTTTTATGTAAGATATAGCATTTTTTGAGGTAAAGGTGGCTACTTTCAAATTGTTATTTACATCATCTTTGCACATGTTTTGTCTCTCTCCTCATGATATCAAGCTCTTGCTAGTATAGATTTGTCTATGGGTCATGCTAGTGGTAAATGGGGTGGCGCAAAAGATGCTAGAGTGAAACTAGTGGGGAATCATACTAATAGAGTGAGGGTTGGTGGGGATATAATATTGGAAGACTTCATTAATTATATTGAACATGAAATCACTAACATGGGTCTAAAGGAATGGATCTTCCAAATTTGGGACCTACTCAATAAATGGATTGATCCTCTTACATAGGTGTTAGTGAAGCTATTAAACATTTATTGTTGGATCCCAATCATTTCTAAGGGTTCCAATTTATTTTTGATGTGGCATAGTCACTCAATTACACCATCATGCTCTCCTTAGTAGGAAGTACTTACCTTTTACAAACAATAGTTCTAATATTAGAAACCAAGCAAATATTTTTATGAATATAATATTGAACACTTTCACGAGATGGTGATTAAACACAAAATTCACAATGATGTGGAAGTAATTCCCAAGGCAATGAAGTTATAGTTAGTTTTTGGTGTTGAATTTGATGACTATAAGCATTGTAAGGAAGAGGAGGATGAGGAACTAGTTGAAATCCATCCTCTCCAAAAGGTTATTTAATGTAAAAAACATATGGGTACACAGGGGTTGATATAAGGAATTGCATAATTTTCCTTACCCCTAGTAACTAGCTAGTTTTTTTTTGTCATTTTTTTGGTGTTGGGATGACACTTTATCAAACTTGTTGGGTATATAACCTCTTTTTTGGTAATAGTAGGTGAGGGGACGATGTAATTTCCCTAGCCTCAGTGTTAATCCTTTCTCTTGATATTTGGGGCTATCTAGTTTATTTGAGGTTGTTTTTAGTGTTCTTTATTGCCTATGGAGGGTTTGTATGTGAATATTATTCAATAGCATATAGTCAATCTATTATCCTTGTTGTCTATGGATTGATACTTTATCTCCCACCTCATGAGCTATTTGGGCCATGTTTTTTTTCCATGAAAGATAATTTATTTCTCTTGTTGAACCTAGTGAGCTCATTGCTAACATCGGTGCCTCAAAGATCTATTTCTAGGCTCGTAGGTACCTTACTTAGGTATATAAGCAAAAAATATGATGATAAAATTAAAACACAAAAACAAGATGGTAAACATAAAAAAGAGGGTTATACTGCAAGAAACGAAAACAATCTTACTAGGAAAAAGTAAAGAAAAGACCTTAGAGAAAATAAAGGATTTAAAGAATAGTATAAGAATTATTAAAAGAGACTAAACAAGAAGAAATATAGTAATGATTTGAAAAATATATTTCCACCTCAAAGTATTACTATTTAACAATAAACATTATATTAGTGGTGTCATCAATAATAAAATAATGCTTAAGTATTTAACATAAAGTGAATAAATAAAATAATTTCATATAAAAGAATTTAAAAGTTACATACAAAAGTTGAAAAACTTTGTAATGTCTCGGATATAAGGGGGTTTGTATTTTTTATTTTTTTTGTGTAATTTCTGAGTTATGGAATAAAAATATAAATAACAAATAACAAATAGAACTGATTGTAATACTAGTTAGTTTACACTTAAAATATATTTTCCATCTTAGAGATCTATTTTCTATTCTCTCAAGAAAGTGTTCCTCAACTAGGGGAAACTATACCAAAATACACTCAACCATTGAAGCTCTCCCACAAGAAGTACTCAAAGATCTCATGATTCACTTGTGTTTGAAATAGTCCAAGACTTTTCAACTAGCTCTCATTGCATTATCCATTATGAATCTCAAGAGATAAAGGTCAATATTATTGGTAACTCTCTCTTTTAATTTTATCAGTTTATTATTATTTACTAGTAGAATAGTAGTCTTAAAATCTTGATATAGCTTTTATCATTTATCAAAATCAATAAAATCTCATGGTGTTTTTCCTTGTAGACTAGGGTTGACACCATGCTTCTATTTTATCTTGAATATTTAATTTTTAATTCTTAATATTACTAGCATTTAGAAGTAACTATTTATCATCATCTTTTTATCAATCCAATTTGGTTGTTCATGGAGGTAGAAATACCAAAACGAGGGTTTGATTGAGGTAATCCCCAAAACAAACCCCAACATTTCTTATTTTCTTTGTGTGTAGGTTAGGATATTTTGAAAGTTGGTAGTGAGTGTTTTTTAGGTTTTATTGATTGACTATATCAAGATGATAACACTACATGTTGTAGTTCATGTTGTACGTTGTAGTCTGCATTATGTGTCGATGTTTGAGGACGATAATTTTCTCATTTGGTACCAAGTTCCCCTATGTTTGTACTTTCATTTTCTATAATATTTAACTTTTGTTTTATTTATAATCTAGTTATAATTTAGCACTTTTGGTTTCTTATTTATAGTTATTAACTTATGAAGTCTTTTCTTTGATGCAATTTAATCCTTGTTATACTTTCTAGTCGGCCTACATTAGAAGTAGTAATTAAATTTGTATCATTTGAGGTAATTAAAGCTTTTTTATTTGAAGTTATATTATCTTTAAGTATCAAAACTCTTCTTTTACATTTTGGTGAACATAATGCTTTGTAACACTTCTTAGTTCTTGTGGTTCATTTAGTTTTAAGTGATTCACTTCTTTATTACTTCTTGTTTGGTTAATGTTTGCTATTCAACAATGTTAGATCTCTTTCTCTAAAATTTTAATGATTTTGATAATGCATTTTCTCAATAATATTTTGACATTTTAGATAATGCTCGTAATGATTTCTTAGAACTACCATTTACTTCTTCAAATTATTCTTCTGTAATTTCTTTTGAAAAAGGCAAAAAATATTTTAATGCAAGTGTTGTCTTTGGTGTTCCTAACAAACTTGAGAGACCAATAATCTACGTTAATGGAGAAAATTTGTGACCAAATAAAGAAATAATTTGTGGTGATCCTTCTATGACATGCACTCTAAGTTATTACTTAAAAAATTCCCAATCTATCACCTCTAAAGTACATGTTACTATAAATCAATAACCCACACTTATGATACTTGAAGAAATAAGAAGAATGTTGATATTCCAACTTCTCTTCCGAATTCTCAGCCTACTCTTCCTCAAGCACCTAAAATGACTTCAAAATATCCTAGTGAATATAACCTTATTGATAAACTTTATGTTACTCTTTTTATGATCACTCTTTGGGACTTGCTTAAAACTTCTCTGATTTATCATGGAATGCTTTGGGAAGCCTTGCAAAAAAATATTTTGCCTTATTTTATTAGATTGAAAGATGTGAATGTGTTGATACAAAATATTTGTTCTGATCCACCAAATATTATTATATTTGTATGAACTTCCTTCTCCAAAATTGCAAAATCAAGTTGATCTATTGATGATAATAGTCTTCATAAATAATATAGGTGTTAGCCGCACTCACGTTGATACCGGTTTGAAACTCAAAATTTATTGTGTTTATCTCCTACCTAAGCTCAATAGAGATACTAATTATTAACAAATACATCTTTATTTAATTGTGGGTTTGATAATGTTAGTCAACAAGCTCTAGGTATAATAATATTACCTTTGCAACTAGGACCTGTGACTATTCCCACCTTGGTAGACATAATTCCAAAGTTTCTACCATATAACCTACTCTACGAAGATCGTGGATTCACATTATTGGTACAATCTTGTTTATCTTGCATTAGCCTATTAAATTTTTTAATGATAATCAAATAATTATAGTTATTGTTGACCTTGATGTTGTTCACTATTGTTAAATGACTAAGGTGAGTCAGTCTTCAAATCCTCCTACTTTTAAATTTGTATTCCTTAATTATCTCCTAATAATGTAATATCATCTATAAACACTTAAATTATTCCCTATTCATCCATCACCTAACCTTCATCGACTAATTTCATCACTAAGACCTTCCCATCACCTAATCCTAATCAATCAATTCCAACACCTGGGACATGTCCCATTTACCTAAAGCCCATAATTTAACTAAATAATCATATCATTTAATAAATAACTCTTTCCATCTCCTCACAAATAAATCAATAAATAGATACATAATCCACTTATTATCCATCTCACATGGCTAAAATAATTAAATAATATATTATTTAATTAAGCCTATATTCCCTCCAACATATTCCTTATGGTCCCATTATTATCTTAACATTTAACACAAAAATATAGCCCCACTAGATGCACTTGTCCCTTATTTCTTTCATGCTCACTACTTACTAAACTTAGTAAGTTCGTCCTAACCATTCACAATCTACCATATCCATATCTACCCTTCACTCTCTCCTTGATCCTAGGGAATGCCTCTCAACCATCCTCCACCATTGATCTCACAATCAAATCTTGACCATCCATTTCTCCTTCCAAAAGTCTATAAATTTAGGCACTTTATCTTTCATTCCTAATCCCTTATCACTTATGTTAGGTACATGTCAAAACAGGTATCTTCAAGCAAGGATCATCCACGTTGCAACTAGTCAAGGAGTGAAGCAAATCATAATGGAGGTTATGATAACATTTACATTTATTTTTTGATATTATGCTTTATTTTGATCTATTTTGTGAGCTCTATCTAGAGTTTTTTCTTGTTTTGAAATAGGAACTTGCATGATATTTTGTTTCTATTTGAGTTTTAAATCTTAAGCATTACATCATCTTCTGATACTCCTTTCGAGGATAATTTTACCACTCCTATTTCTTCTCGAGATGATGTTTCTTTTTAAAATTATTTTTAAAATCCTTCTTCTATATAAAAATGTGTCATGTTGATGATTGGGGTTCCTTAAACTTTACACCATCCTTCATTAGAGAATAAAATTTCAATCCCGCTCACTTTGACATATCGAAAATATCATTCACACCCACTATCCAAGATGATTATTCTTCTCTATCACCAGATATTATGGATGATGATTGTAATTATACATATCATATTGACCATGCCATTAGTATTTATCCTCCTCCTTTTGAGGGTTTACAATCACATGATGGTTTAGGATTTGATATCCTTTCAAAAATTGGTTATAAAGGAAAATGTTGTGGACACAATGAATAAGGTATCAAAATTCTATTAGAGCCTAATCCATGTGGCTCTAATTTAGGACTTGGATATCACCCTACAACATCTAAATCAAGACCATTATTAAATGTAGATATGATTTCTTCAAATTAAACTGCACTTAATCTTATTTATCCAGAGCTTATTTTTGAATGAAGATCCTAATGTATCTCCTCTAGAGGTTTTCTTCTTAGAAGAGGCTCTAGTAGAGTTCTCAGATGCCTATTCTACTTTACATTTTTATCATCATGATCTTCGATTCCCATATCACTTGAATACTCAAGATTGTTTTGGTGAGTCAACTATAAATGTAAATGATAAAACTTATCTATCTAATGATAAAAAAAATTACTATTCTTGATCTTGCAAATCTTAGTATGCTCCTTGTTAGAGATAGTATTGATGTCCCTATGGATCTTAAATATTCTGAAGAAGTAATCAAGATCAATAAATGCCTTTCTTCTGAAGAATATCAATTGACCCCTCTATTGTGGTTCATAATATCATTTTATATCCCAATGTCAAGCTTGTTAAACAAAATATTAGAAAAATACATCCTAAGGTTGCACTAATGGTCAATACTAAGAAAACAATTTAAAAATTGGTTTTATCCATCCTATTGTATGTTTACCTTGGATATTGAATATTGTAGCTGTCACTGAACCTAATGGTCGTATTTGAGTATGCATTGATTTTTGTGATTTAAATAAAGCTTCCTACAAAGATGATTTTTTGCTTTGTAATATAGATATGCTCATGGACTCAACAAAAAGCCATGCATTTTTATCCTTCATAGATGGATTCTCAAGATATAATCAGATCCTTACTAACCCAAAATATTAATTAAAGATGAATTTCACTACCACTTGGAGTACTTTTTGTTATGTAGTCATGTTGTTTGGCTTAAAGAACACTAGAGCAACTTACCAACATGCGACCACTCTAATTTTTCATTACTTTATTCATAAATTTTTAGAGGGTTATGTTCATAATATCTTGGAAAAGTCTCTAACTCACCAGTATCACATTAATAATATTCACCTTATCTTTGAACAACTTTGACTGTACAAGATGAGACTAAATCTTCTTAAGTGTGTCTTTGGTGTGGATGTTGGTAAAATTTTAGGATTTATTGACTCTCATTATGGAATTGGATTCAATACTAATAAGATAGATGCAATATTTAACATGTCTCCACCTAAGAACATTTCTCAACTTTATATTCTTCAGGGGAAGATCCAAGCAATTCAAAGATTCATTTCTTAGTTGGATGATCATAACCTTCCTTTCACACATCTTCTAAAGAAAATGTATGCTTTCAATTGGATGACAAATGTCAAGTTGCTTTTGATTTGATCAAGATTTATTTTAGTTACAGTCCTCCCATTTTGATACCAATTGTACAAAACCAACCTTTTCTGCTTTATACTTATGCATTGTCCCATGCTTTAGCAACCTTGTTAGCGATGATGGTAAGGAAAGAGCAGTGTATTAAATAAGTTGTATTTTACTCGATTATGAAACTTGATATTCTATACTGGAAAAATAATTTCTTGCTCTTGATTTCATAACACAAAAGTTAATACACTCTCTTCTTCATGCAAAAACTCATGTTGTTGTAAAGTTTGATCCTATTAAATATATTCTCTAAATCTATTTTTTTTGGAAGATTAGCTAAATGGGTGATGTTACTTTCATGATTTAATCTTAAATTATCTCTCAAAAAGCGATAAAAGGATAGGTCATAGCTGATCACTTAGTTGATGCACCTTAACCTCATGCTTTTCCTAATATGACATTTTTCTTGATAAAAATCTCATTTCTCTACATGATGGTTCCATATGGAAAATATAATTTGATGGATAAAGGTGTAGAATGGGTTTCAGAGTGAGATTAGTCTTTCTCTCACCTTTTCGTAAACTGATTCCCTTATCCTTTCATTTATAATTTCTTTGTACAAATAGCATTGTTGAGTACGAAGCCCTTATTGTTGTCTTGTGTGTCGTATTATCATTAAAAATTAAACATATTCAAATTTATGATGATTCTTAGCTAATTGTTAATCAATTCATGGGAACTTATCAAGATAAACAAGATAAACTCTCTAAGTACTATGATTTAGCCTTTTCTATGCTACATAACATCTTATCATTTTCTATTGATAATATTTTGAGAAAAGATAATTGTCATATGGATGCAATGGAAAGTGTTGCTTCCCTTGTGCCCTTTGAGAATGTAATAAATGTGTATCACTTTGGGATCCACTTTCTCTCTTCTCCTACTATTACAAAAATCCTACTAGAAACTTCTTTTTTGTGTAAGCATAGACTCGGGTGAGTGGTATTCTCACATCTACAGTTACTTGAAAGATGGTACATTTCCTAATATTGCTACTAAAAATACACATTCATATTTTAAAACTTACCATGTGTTACATCATTCTTTCAAACACTCTTTATTGAATATCTTACAACAGTGTTTTAGTTTGATGTTTAACTATCTGAAATACCCCTTTCCCTTCACGAAGCTCATTCAAGATGTGGGGCTGGACACTTTGGTGGTAGGTCCTTAGTTAATAAACTATTACGAATGGATACTATTATCAAACAATGAAACAAGATTCCTTTCCCTTTGTTAAAAAATGTCCTTAATGTTAATAGTACAACAATTTAATATGAGCTCCCACATAGGAACTTTGTGCCCAAGCTTCTCCTTGACCATTTTCCATTTGGGGATTGGAAATCATTGGAAAAATTTATCCACCTTCTTCTATGGGTCACATATTCATCATTACAACTATAAACTACTTTACAAAATGGGTAGAAGTGGTTTCGCTTTGATTCACTACTATTGAAGCAATCTATAGATTTTTGAGAAAACATAAATTTTCAATTTGTATTTGCCTTTCACTTTTATTTATGATAATGGTACATCTTATAAGAACAAAGAGGTGCAAAAATTCTTACAAAAATTTCATATTCAAGATCATTTTTCTACTCATTATTCCAATCTAATGGCCAGGTTGAGGCCTCTAAAAATACTTTGGAGAAAATTATTCTCAAAATTATAAACAAACATAGTAAAGATTGGCATATTCAACTAACATATGCATTATGGGCCTCTCACACAAGTATTCATATGGCTACTAGTAATACTCCATACAATCTTGTCTATGGCATTGATGTTATCATGCCTTTAGAGTTGGAAATTCCATCTTTCCAAGTTTCCTTTAAAGGATTAGTTTATTATGATATCTATCAAGAATAATGTTTGCATCAACTTGAATTGATCGATGAGTATAGATCAAATTCTCTTAAACATATTCTAGCTTATCAAAAAAATTATCTCGATAATACAATCAAAATTTTCTCTCTTGATATTTTAAAGTAGGTGACCTGGTTCATTATGAGAATCATAGGAAAGTAAATACACGTACAAGCCAAAAAGGGAGGTTCAACCCCAACTGGTTAGGTCCTTACATGATCACATATTTTGTGGTTTTGGTGCATATAGCCTATCTACACTAGATGGTAAGCCCTTAAAAGAACTTATTAATGTCATACATCTTCGTCGCTATCATCTCTAAAGTTATTAATATAAAATTAGTATAACACTTGGTCCTTAAAAGGTCAATATTGTTTATCATATGTCATTCCTTAATTATCACATATCCTTTGTGTTATGATGTATGTGTGAATTGTATATTTGAGTAGATTATACAATTTGTGTGTCTCCATTAGCTAATTAGTTTTTAATTAATTTCTCATATTCTTTATGTATAGATAGTGAATAAAAGAGCATTTTTCATTTACTTTAAAGGGAATTTTTAATCTTTGTTTCCTTTAAAGCAATTATTTCCTTTTCATTAAGTACATTGCATAGTTACGCATATTTTTTTTTGTATTGTTTAAATATTCAGTATATATTTCTCTAATTAGTGCAACATATATAACTTTATCATATGATGTCCTTTAATTAACACATTTTTCATTATAGTCGATCTCATCAAACATGCATTATTTTACTAGATCATCATTGAATTTAATTAGACAAATAATCTAAATTTATTTGAATAAATTATGATAGAAACTAATCCAACATATATAAATCACATCATAAACATACACACATCCATCAAATATCAAACACATATGCATAGAGCATATAAATAGTATCTTATATATATACACAATTTTTGTGTACATGAATGGCCACCATTCAAAATTTGGTGCATGTATGTGTCAAAAATATATACAAATATATGCATCACAACCATGGGTGTCTAAGCCCTCTAGAGCTAGTGGATTCTCCAAATGAGTAGTTGGATGCATCATAAAGGCTACTGAATGTGAATATACCTCAATAAAATTTGTGAGGAAGCTTGCAACCCTCTAATATCATCCCTTAACTCGTTGATTTTCTCCTTGAGTGTTATCTCTCAATCCCACACCTCGCTAGATCATCCATGAGTTGTCACACTCATGGATGCTCAAAATATATGGGTGCACTAGTATGTGCTCTTTAAACCTCTACTTGAAGGTCATTGACCTAGATTTTTAGATTGTCACATGTTGTTTCTATACTCTCTTCTCTTGTCACAATCAAGTCTATCTATGTTATCAGAGTCTTCACCTTAACGATCTGTTGATCCTGATGTCCAATTATCACGGCTAGCTCTATAGATCGTTGAACCTCCTATTCTCAGACCTCCTCATTGGAAGTATTGAGATGAGCTATGGGCTTAAAGATCTAGACATGGTGACCAATTGTTATCTATGGTCTATAAGAATCCAATACTAGTACCTCATGCTAAATAATTGGGACCATCTCAATAGTGACTCGACCAATGGATTTGAGACACTCCTGTAAAAACACTCTAAAAATAAAACATGGTATACATTAGTAACACATTATAAATTAAATCAAACATATCTATTATTTTATATCATATTATATTTTACAACACATAAAATCATAAATAATCAAACTCTCACCTGGGTCCCTAAGCTGCCAGTGTGGACCTTAAGGTGCAAGGACATTGCTAGATGCCATGCTTGGCCTAAAGGAAGTTATAGAAGGTGGTCTCATTGGCATTGCAACTGTGGGTTCTACGGTTGGAGGTGTTGAAACTGTTGGTACTACTACTAGAGGTATTACCCTAGGCCTCTCCTCCTCCTCCTCATCCCTTATAGCCTGCTCTCCTCCATCATCCTCATTACTTGCCTTCTCTCCTAAGATTTGTGCTCTAGGATTCCCTTCGGGAGCATCCTCTGGGAAATTGATGTTGGCCCAACACCCTACCACCATCAGGTAAAGTGATATTATAATATGGTCATAGCAACCTATAAAAATACAATATCATTGCATGTGTGCCATTTGTCTCATGCCACCAACCCACACTCTCATGCCTCTGTAGGGCTACCATATAATGTCTATATTACATAGTTGATCCATGGTCTATCTCTAAAATAACAACTCTCCAAACCTTCAATATCTGACCAAGGTGTAGGCATGTGTCTATGGTGCATCTTGGGATATTTATATTAGGTATCTTGTTGGCCTCGTGCATGTAATGCGCTTGAATTCCTAGACCTATAGCAGTGTGCACATCATAAGAATCCTCACCTCATGGTGCACATATCTCTTGAGATGGTGGTACAAGTGGGAAATCATGCTTCACCCCCACACAAAAATGATCTCTCTCTCCTCCATAGGTCTAATAGTGCATGCACGAGGCTCCTATGGAGGTGTGTGCTTTGTTTGTCTATCACTACTCTCGTAATGACAGTAGCAATCAATATCCTCCACACCAAAGGGATGGCCACAAGTCCCTACTCAATGCATCTCATTTAAATATGTTATGACATATCAGTGGATTTGACCTAATTGAGTGCATAACACTAACTCTCCTCTGCTAAGGCCAATACTCTATCCTCCTTGATGACTTCTCATTTACCACAAATTGGTAGTCTAAAAATATGGTAGAAATCTACAAGGGTAATCATCATCTCCAATATAGGGAGATGGAAAGTAGAGGTGTTTATGTCCCACCTCTCCATTAGAGCCATTGACATGGCAAGGTGGAATCACATCTCTAGTAAAGTGAAAATCCACCATAGTCTAACTCATCTCAAAAAGTTTGTTGTGTTGTAGTGAGTTGGTCAAATGATTCCACAACAAGGTAAGCATGGATCCTCCAACATGCTCATGCATGGTGGGATAGGGTTGAACATAATATAAATCATATTTTAACTTCTATTCTTCTACTGAAATACTCTACACATTCTATAATTCTCAAAAACTTCAATTTTTTAATTTTTTCTAGGATGTTAGTGCCTCTAGTAGATGCCAGTGCCATGAATGGATGACAATGCATCATTTGCACATTATAATGCATGGTATGTGACTATATGAGGTTTGTAATCCCATGTGCTGATTGGATGCTACCATGCCTATTGGATGCCAGTGCGTCATGAGGTCCAAAATCCTAAAAACTAGCTAAAATTTGACAAATTCATAAAAAAATTGTGTACCTCATCCTGCATGATGCCCTCCTCAACCCTTGCATGAATCTTGTCAATCCTAAGTGGTTATAAATCACATTTGTGAGACATTTTTGTTGAGGAATCAGTATAGATTGAACGAAAATCTCCTCCGTGAATAGTAAAAATAAATTAACAAATTCAAATTTTGAATATATAATCAATTTTTCTGCTAAAATTTGAAATTATTTTGACTATAAATGACTTAACCATCTTGGTTTTCACCCCCATCAAAGGTGGAGAAAACAAAAAGGGAATGTATTCACCCTTCTTTATCATTTATTATTTTGAAATTAATTCTCATAACATTTTTCTCTTCATGGTAATTTCTTTTAATTTTGGGAAAAATAACATGCTTGAATTTTGCAAGATATTTTTCATGACCAATCCTAAAATATTGTAGGATCTTATACTGAATATTATGGATTTTTGTCGAACTAGAATTTTGGGGGCATCGTTAGTCCTCCTGGTCAACTTTTACGTCTTCTATGGTATCCTTTATAAATTAAATAGTTTTTGTGCAACCAGATTGCTAAAGTGGGGCCAAAATGTGGTGTAAAAAATTACATAATGTTGAAATTTCACACTTGTGCATTACACCCACTCTAATATTGTTATTTATGATAAATTTTATGTTTTGATTTTAAATATTTTGATTCCATGATTGAAAAATATGAATCATTATTAACCTAAGATTTGAAAATCAAGAGAATTCCTCTAAACTATTGCATTATGCGTAGATATTTGTTTGATGCGCTAGCATCTCGAGAATTTTTTAGATTCAAAAGTGCATATTCAATGTGGTTTGTTCACGACACATGTCATAATGCTTGCATAGAAAATAATGAATCTTCTCATTCGTTTGACCAAATAAAACTCATTTATTTTCCATTCTAGACATCAATTTTCAATTCTCTCAAGAAAGTGTTATTTAGCTACGGGAAATTCTATCATAATATAATCGACCATTGAAGGTCTCCAACAACAAGTACTCAAAGCTCTCATGATTCATTTTTGTTAACTCTATCATTTCTCTCTCAAGCTATTATGATACATCTTCACCAAAAATTTCCCACAAACCAAATATTATTTGAACTTAACCAAGGCATGCATTATATCCAACATCTCCTTATCATAAATAGAGAATCCTTTTTCTAACTCCTTGATATTCCTACTCTCAAATACTATGGGATGCTTGTTTTGTATTAATACAGATCTAATCCATTTCCTTGAAGCATCACACTCTAAAATAAAGGGAAGTGAAAAAATAGGAATAGCCAAGATAGAGCATGCTCCCATTACCTTCTTAAGTTTATCAAAATATTTTTGTGTTAAATATGACCAAACAAAGGCTCCTTTTTTCATCAAATTTATCAATGATGCAACCAAATATGAGAAACCCTTGATGAACCTCATATAATAGCTAAAATTATCAAAGAAGCCTCTCAATTGTGATAGATTCTTAGGATGTGGCCAATCTCAAATTTCCTTAATATTTTCTTAATCTATTTGCACTCCTTAAGCACTAATAACATGCCCCAAATACAAAAAAATTGTCATCCCAAACACAGTGCAATTAGATGCCTTAGCTAAGAAAGAGTGATGCTCTAAAATACCAAGTACCTCATTTATATGTCTTAAGTGGTCCTTCCATGTTTAAAAAAAAGTAATGGCATAAAAGAAAATCAATATAAAATTCCCAAATTGATTAATGAATACATGATTCATGTAATATTGGAAGGTGGTCAGTGCAATAGTCAAACCAAATGGGATGACTAAAAACTGATAATGCCCATAGTGACATCTGAAATCCATCTTGTGCATATCCTAATTTCTCACCCTTATTTGATGATAGCTTGATCAAAGAACAAATTTGTAGAGGTACACTACTCCATAAATCTCATCAATCTTAGGAATAGGGTAATATCTTTTGGTTGTCTTAATATAATGAATGCACATCATCACAGTTTCATCCTTCTTGAGAAAAACCACTGAATACACAAAAGGACTATAACTAGTCCTTATGTGCCCCATGTCCAATAAATCCTTAATTTCCTTCTTGATATATTATTTATGCTTTATATGGTAGAAAAAGAGCGATGATGATTGGATTAGATTCTCCCTCTAAGTCGATGAAACACTAAGATCCTCTATTTGGTGGAAATCCTAGAGGAATATAACTAAATACCATGTTATTCTTATCCAAAATGGATGGAATATTAATATGATAAGACTTCTCACCATGTGATGTACCTATATGAATATCCACGACCAAATATTATTTTTTTGAAGTTACTTGACCCTTAGTAAATATCTCACCATCCTATTGAAAAAAAAGGTACTCCATGAGAGAGGCCTTGAAGAACCACTTCATCCCCTTCATATTTGAACTTCAACTCCATTATCTCATGATTTTTGGTAAACTCTCCAAGTGAATGTAACCATTGCACACACAAAACCATATATGCCTTGCCAATGCCAACCACATAAAAATCATCACATATTCTATGTCTCCTGAAAGTGATATCTATTAGTTTTATGATCAGATGTAGTTTACAAAAAAATTATTCAAAAATTGACACAATAACATAATAAATACCCTAGGAAAACCCTCCAAATCGAGGGAGAAAAACCCAGCCAATATATCTCTTATATATTGAAAGAATAAGAGCAAAAATCTGCTTACAACTCAGGCTCAAAACAAAGCCGATTTGATACAATGAATAATGGCACCTCTCTTAGATGCAAGATACAAATGAATGTGCTTCTCCTTGAAGTCGAACTTGCTGCTACAGAATAATAATCTGTTGTATGCGTCTGACCTTCTTCTACAAAATGCGAACTTATAAACTTTATGTCTAAATGAAAGATCATCCTCTTGTAATTATACGCTAGAGAGAGAGAGAGACGTGACTCTTCATAAGAGAAGTTAGCCCAAAAGAAAACATCTCTTCTAGAAGTCGCGACTTTCAAGAAGACGTCTTTGATTAATAATTAAATATTAATTATTAATGATGCAAATAATACAAGGTGAAATGAGGCACCTCATGATTAAATATACAAACTTAATATAAATTTGAATAGCCAAAGGCTATATTTAAATTTATTTCTCCAAGTCGTGGCTAGAAGTAATTCATCTAGACATTGAACATCAACACTCCCTCTCAGCTAGGGAGGAATACTTCCAATTGTATAAGTCATATCACCTCATCGTGATGAAAAACACCATGGCTACACCCATGTGTGAAAAGAAGCATATCACCTCATCGTGATAGCATATCACCTCATTGTGATAGCATATCACCTCATCACGATATCAACCATCATGGCTACACCCATGTATGGTATATACAAGTGCTCATCACTCAACGTGATGTTGTCACCTCATCATGATGTTCACCATGGCTCTCCCAGAGGGTGAAAACACAAGTACAATAAAATCATCATGGACTCTCTCGCGTGATGTTGTCATGGAGTCACACACATGACATCCACCATGGCTATCCCAGAGGGTGGAAACAAGGGCTTTCAAATCAAATCTCTCTCAAAGATAAATGCATTAACAAGGGCTTGCACCTCAAATCTCTCTCAAAGAGAAATGCATTAAAGAGGATCACTGATACTGAGACTCCTTCTTAGCTAGGGCTTGATTCTCCACCATATCAAGCTTGTCTCGAAAGTACACAAAATTTATCCTGGAGAGATACTTGCTGAGAATGTCTGTCGTTTTCTCATCAGTGCTACTATATCTCAACTAGATTGCTTTCCTTAATACCATATCTCTGATATAGTGGTATTTAATCTCAATATGTTTGGTTCTGTCATGAAACATTGGATTGAAAAAGGGCTTTGATTATCACAATGAATGAAATTCGGCTCCAATGATAGTCCAACCAATCCTGCAAGGAGCTTCTCAAGCCACACTACTTCTTTATTTGCCACACAAGTTGCAATATACTCGGGCTCTGTGATGCTCAGTGCCACTGAAGACTGCTTCCTGCTACACCAGGAAATCATCATATACCCCAACCATCTTCTTCAGGTTTAGTAGGCTCCCTCTGAATCTTCAAGTACTTGCAACAACCTTCTGACCTCTTCGTCCAAGATTGCTTGCAACGCTTACCTTAGAGAATATTTTTTAGTGCACACCTCTGAAACTGTAGAGAGTTCAAGATTGACCTCCTCAACCTCATCCTAGATCACTCTATTCTGAATAGGTTTGCGAAGCTACCAATGTCAAATCTAGATGACAGTCTTGAGAAATTCTGAAGGTGGACTCCCTCTAGCCACCAACTCAGTCCCATGACTGCAAGTTGTGACTTCATGCTTGATCATTTCTTTGGTCAGCATGGTTTACTCACAAGATGCCTCAAGCTTATCATCACTAAACAATCTCTCATTACCTTCTTGCTCCTTGATCCATCCTGGAAGCGATTTAGAGAGAGATTACAAGCAGTTTATAACTATCCAAAGAAATATTAAGGCTAGAATCATACAAGGTTTACTATCTCAAGTTATAGCATAAATACATAAGAATTTATGAACAGTATTAAAACATGAATAAATCAACTTGTAAGAGAAATATATCAAAAGATCAAAATGAAGGGATAAAGAAACTTATCTTTATTAAGTTATGATATCTCTTTCTTCCATCTTTTACTCCTCTCGAGAGTGCTAAACTCAACACAACAAAAGACAATTTGAACAACTATAGATTTCTTGAATGCATTATGCAGTTAGCATGAAAAAACCTACCCTCTCCAAGAGTCAAGGATCTATCACAGTTCATGCATTAGAGAATGATATCGATGTGACCAACTTATCACTATCAAAATTGTAGTTCTCCTTTTATTTCAGAGCCATACTAAGAAATCTTCACAACTAGCATAAAAAAAATGAATTGCAAATAATAATTTGAATCTTCAAAGGATCTTATGTCAATGAACACATTTCAAGAGAAAACACGATCTCTCTTTACTAATCACACATGATCCAAATAAATGATATAACAAGAATTTAGCCTAGAAAGGTGATTTCAAACAAAACAAAGAATACTTATCTCTTTAAATATTCTGATGGATGCAATTACTGGATGTAGTAAGATACACTGCTCTTGCGCTCAGATCAGTACACAACCTTCATGGCTTGAACATAGGCCCATGACTTAGAATAGAAATTCCCTAGAATCATTTTGAGGAGAGATCTCATTCACATCCACAAATGAAGCATGTTGATTAGGCCTGGTTGGGAAATCCTTTGCATAGTGACCAAACTTGTCACATCTAAAACATTGAACATGAGAGAGGTCCCTCTTCTTCTTGAATGCGAGAGCATCATCAAAACCTTTATCCCTATTCCTCTTGAAGTATCCTTTCTTTCCTCCTTTTCCTTCCTTCTTTGAGGATTGAGCGGAAAGAACATGAATGTATTCATTTGTAGAGCTTTGACCAATACCTCTCACAACCAACCTAGACTCTTCTTGAATACAATCTGCCCTCAAAAGATCAAACTTGGGAAGTTTTGATCTCACACTGATTCCTTGAATGTAAGACTCCCAAGATGAAGGAAGACCATTAAGAGCCAACATGGTCAAATCCTTAACATCAACAATATGACCAATGGTAGAGAGTTGATCTCTCAATTCGGAAATCTTCATGAAGTAAGCAATGACAAATTATCCTTCCACCATCTTGACATGATGAAGTTGTTGCTTTAATGCAAGTGCATGGCTTGTGTTGTTGATCTCATACATCTCCTCCAAAGACTTAAGCATTTCTCTTGTTGTCTTCAACTTAGAGATGATTGGAACAATATGGTCCTTCACAGAATCAACTAACATCTTCTTCACCTTAGTATCTTTCTTCTTCCATTGGATCTTCTCTTCCTCATGAGTAGACTCGGGGACATTGCTCTCCATGAACTCTACCAATTCATTTTCCTCCAAGGTGAGCATAATTTTGAATCTCCATGATGTGAAATTTGATGCTCCCTCAAGCCTATCCTCAATCTTAATATCGTTCACCATCTTGATGAAGAGATAGAAGAAATCAATGATGAGAAAGAGAATGAAGAGTATTGTTGTAATACAAAATCTGATCAAGATCTTCTTCAAAGCCACTTTGATACCATGTTAGTTTTATGATCAGATGTAGTGCACAGAAAATTTATTCAAAAATTGACACAATAACACAACAAATACCTTGGGAAAACCCTCCAACTCGAGGGAGAAAAACCCAGCCAATATATCTCTTATACATTGAAAGAATAAGAGCATAAATCTGCTTACAACTCAGGCTAAAAATAAAGCCGATTTGATACAATGAATAAGGGCACCTCTCTTAGATGCAAGATACAAATGAATGCGATTCTCCTTGAAGTTGAATTTGCTGCTATAGAATAATAATCTGTTGTACGCACCTGACCTTCTTCTATAGAATGTGAACTTATAAACTTGATGTCCAAATAAAATATCATCCTCTTGTATTTATACGCCAGAGAGAGAGAGAGACGCGACTCTTCATAAGAGAAGTCAGCCCAAAAGAAAACATCTCCTCTAGAAGGTGCAACTTTCAAGAAGACGTCTTTGATTAATAGTTAAATATAAATTATTAATGATGCAAATAATACAATGTGAAATGAGGTGCCTCCTCATGATTAAATATAAAGACTTAATATAAATTTGAATAGCCAAAGGCTATATTTAAATTTATTTCTCCAAGTCGTGGCTAGAAGTAATTCGTCTAGACATTGAACATCAACAATATCAAGATGTTGAATCCTCTTGGTGTAAGGGATAGTGAATCATCAACTACAATAACATTAAATCCTCAAAATTTTCTATTTTTAGCCCCATAATAGTTACCAATCCTTCATTAATTAAGTTGTAGGTCTTCCCACTATCACTCTATAACCCTACAACACTCAAACTAAAAAATGATGATACTTGGGTGCTTAAGAAAGAGTTGAAAGGGTTCCTACTAAAGATTCTTCTTCTTCCTTGCCTTCATGATCCATCTCATCAACTAAAACTTCAAGCTCAACTTCTTCTATCTCTAAATCCTCATTTGAAACAACCTCCATGTAGTTTACTTATCTCTTTCCAAAGCATGTATGTCCAAGGCACGTGAATCTCTAAAAGAAAATTATATTTTCTTCCTTTGAAGGGGGTGTTTCCAAAATAGTGTGTCTCACTTTTAGGACGTGTTGATTTTTCTCTGAAATCACTTTTTTTAGAAAAAAATAATGATTTAAGCCTTGAGAGGTTCCATCTAAAGGTTTTTAATTAAAGGTGGGTAGATAAGAACCCCTTAGATCAAACCCCCTTGGATAGAGACCCTCTAGTATTAAATCATACCCACAATGGAGTCTTCTTCGCACCTATCCAAATGTTGAAAAAAAAACACTTTTTCTTTACCTTTTGAGGGATTAAATAATGTCATTTAGAAATTATATTTTACAATATTGTAGCCCTTGAAACAAGTTTTCCAACAAGTATAGTTTTGATATTTTTTCATTTTATCATGTATTTAATTTTCAATTTTTACTCAACATAGGTTTTTCTTCAAACATCAAGCTCTTCATTTTGCAGAGGTGGAAAAAGAGTAAACCCTTGTAAAAAAATCAAAAATACCCTTTCCCTAGGTATTGATGTCCTTGTTTCACCAAAAAAAGAAAAAAATGATTTCTATATATACACAACAAGTTAGGTTGTACAACACACATGTATGTCTAAAATATAGTTACAGTGACTTCAAAAATTAATTAAAAAATATATATGTAACAAAAAATTATGGAAAAAAGTTATGTTGTACGACACAAACATTACTTTTTGAAAATGTTGTTTTTTGTTTAAAAATAGTTATTAAAGGAGATATCAAAAGATTCATGATTTATTTTGGAAAAAAAAAATATATATATATACTTAGAATCTACACACAAATTTCCACAAATCACTAGTTTGCATCATCTTCAAATTCTTAACGATTTAGCTGCTATAGGTCTTAGAAGATGAAGATTCAATTAAAAATATTGATGTGAATGTCCATCTTAGGAAAAAAGTGAGACACAGTATTGTGATTTCACCCAAGGTGATTCCGAGAATCTTCAACATTGATTATTTTTTTAGGTAGTGCCTTAGCTTGATAGAAACCCTTTTGAAAATGTTTTTTATGTTGCCCCATAGGTGGACGCTTGAAATAGAATTTGTTCTTAGCTACCAAAGTCTTAAAGTCCAAACCCTCTTGATGTCATCTTGCAAGGATGTCAAACAAAATTCCTTAACCAAACCTTTGAAGGGTTCAATAATTCCTTCCATAAAAATCACAATGAGCCTCTTTTCTATCACTTAAGTATTGGATCACTAATAATATCTAAAAATCTACCACATAACTCTCTATATTTCCTTCATGCCTCACTTGTGCTACCTCTCTAAAATGAACTTATGCATTCTTCCTATCAAATATCTCTACCAATATCTAGTTGAATTCTTCTAATGTAGTGATGGAACTATGCTCTTGTGTAACTATGCCATGATACAACCACTCATGCACTACTCCCTCCAAGAAAAGGGTGGAAAGATTGATTTCTTCATCTTTATATGTATGGAGTTCAATGAAAATCATGAATCCAAAATTTGGATACATGCCATAGCTAAACTTTTATTTGACCTATCTTAGGTAGGTAGGTGAGCTTACCCAATCAATGTTGTATATCCTTCTAAGGCTGATCATGTAGTTTACCCTTCCCCTTTTAGGCACATTCCTAGTCTTCAAATCATAACTCACCAAAGGATAACATATTATGAATTTCTTGGCTTAGTGTGTTGTACCCATCATGATACCTTGCCATATCATTAATGTAGAGTGTATTTAATACTCTTTAAAAACCTCTCTAAAAAATTCTTATAAATCAGTCCCAACCTGCAACAACACACCAAAAACACCCTCACAAAGAATGCTATGCCTTCCTCTTTCTGTCTCCTTCCTTTTCTCTTCAAACTTTTGTTCCTAAAAAATGGGTTTCTTTTTGTTTTTATCCTACTTGTCAAGAAATTAATTTTACATGCTTTATTTGGGCCTCTCCAATATGGCACAACCCATGTTGTTGCTTCACGTCAAACTCCAAAAAAAATAATTAAAAACCATTTCCAGCTGTGTGCAGGTGTTTTTACCTAGTCTAAAATGCAAAACTAAAAGAAATGCAAACAAAGAAAACACAAACAACACCTCAGATTAGGCCTAAGTTGAACTTGAACAAATGAAAGAAAAGAATGATGTTACCTTTCCCAAGTTGATCGGTTGGTTGGCCCTGTTGATTGTTCAATTTTGTGTGTTCCTAGATCGATTTCGGTAGCATAACGGCTTGTAAAATCTTGATTTGGATGCAAGGTGATGGCTGGAGATTCAAGGCTTGAGATGGGTTGAATGTGTTGCTTGTGATAGATTGTGAATGAGAGTGATTAGGGTTGTGAAATGGCTAAGTGTTAGCAATTTAGCCAAGGAGAGATGAATGAATGGTCTAGATCCATTCTTGGCCAAGGACAAGAGATCAAGGGTGGAGATCAAAGGTTCAAATCAATAGTTGACCAAAGAAATTAAAAATTCCTTTTTACTATGCATGGGGAAGACAAAAGGAATAAAATTTTCCTTGGAAAACCTTGGGTGAATAAATGGAATTTAAAATTCCATTGGAAAAGACATGGGGATTATAAATGGAATTAAAAATTCCATTAAGGGCGTTGGGAGAATAAAAGGGAATTAAAAATTTCATTGGGATGTGTGAGAGTTGACTAAAGGGGGTTGATTAGACTAGTTGATGAAGGATTAGAAGAGGGTTAGGTGGCTAATGATGATTAGGAACCAACTTGCAAAATTTGGAGGATGTGACACATCCTAATCATGGATTAGGAATGTGCACATCCCTAATGATGGGATTAGGAGATGAATTAGGATTAAGTGTGGATGGGACATAAAGGGAATTAAATAAGTGAGTTATTTATTTAATTCCTTGGAAGAAAGGGATAGAGGGGTAAGGTATTTAATTATTTAACTAAATACCTTAGGGATTTAGAAGACTTTAGAGGTATTGATTAAATAATAGTAACATTATTTAACTAATGTGGATGAAAAGATATTTTAGACAAAAAAGGATAAATTTGACTAAGTGTAAGTGGTCAAATTTAGATGTCTACATTTTTCCCCTCTTTGAGATGGTGTTATGAAGTAGCATAATTTCAAAGAAGATTAAAAGATAGCACCATGACAAAAATGGTTAGATTGGGAAAGATGCCCCAGTCATCCAAAGGAGTGACTGGGAGGAAAGATGATGGGACCAAAGATGAAGATTAGGGATTGAGGATGACCCCTCAAGAGGACATTTGGGTTTAAGAGAACACGTATGTGATCTTGAAATGGGTGAGATGATGCAAGGGCAGATAGGGAAGATGATGCAAAATGATAGATAGAATAGAGGAGGATAGGATGAAGAGATGATCGAGGAAAAGAAGATGAGAAGAAAGAAAGCACAAATGGATTCAAGGACAAATATGATGTTGCCCCAGTCAAGCTACAAGCCAGGATGGACTGGTGATGAATGGAGTTAGAATAGTGAATTTTGGGACATAGGGACCCAAAATAGATTTAGGAGATGGAGGATGTGAATGATTTTTTGGTGGATTAGCAACTTTGGATGTCATTATGGATTTTTCGTTTGAAGGCATTGCCTCTTTTTTCTTTGGGATCCACATGGTTTTGATTTTTTCTTTAGTGGGCCTTTGTGGCCTATCGGATGGATTTGGATTTTGGATTTGATTTTTCTTTTCTTCAACATGTCTTTTTAAGGGGACATGAGGAGCCTTAGATTCATTTGGATGTTTGGACTTATGCATTCTTACTTTGACATCCAAAGTGCTTTTAGTAGTAATGGGATGGGAATGAGGTGATGGAAGATGTGGAGGAGAGGTGGATGGAATGATGGAGGTAGGATTTTGACGATGATGTGTGGTTGGAGGATGTGAGATAGCATGCCTGGAGGGGTGCCTTTGTTGATCCTGATTAGGGATATGAATTTAAGATTCTTATGATGTGTGCTAGGGACATGTGATGGATGGATGAGAGGATGAAGAGGATAAAATGGAGGAGGTGATTTTGGGATATAATGGCCCAAAATGGATGGTGTACATGAAGGATGTGTGATGGTGGATGGAGGGACATAAGGTCCCAAACTAGATGC
This sequence comes from Sequoiadendron giganteum, assembly GCA_007115665.2. NCBI lineage: Eukaryota > Viridiplantae > Streptophyta > Pinopsida > Cupressales > Cupressaceae > Sequoiadendron > Sequoiadendron giganteum. Next base: position 535,397,414 of record CM021103.1, on the reverse strand, counting down.
AGTACATGGAGGATGAGCGATGGTGGATGGAGGGACATAAGGACCCAAGATGGACTTAGAGGAGGAAGGAGGAATATGGACGGTTGTTTTGAGATAATATGATGGAGGAGGGGGATAGCGACAAAGGATTTGGCGAAGCGATGGAAAGTGCCTCTTATTCCTTTAGAAGAGGATCGCTTAGGATGTATGGAGGTTGTACCAACATTTTTGGATTGTGGGTCTTGGGATATATATCCAAGACCACCTTTACATGGGTGTTCTTTGAATTGGATGGGCTCTAACATACCTTGCTCATGAAGGCCTAAACCTTTTCCTTGATATTTCATGTTCTTGAGCATGTGATCTATGGTAGGGTGCGTACTCTTTTGGAAGCATGATGCGATTCTATTAGTAGGTGGAGGAGGATGGGAGGTGCATATGCTTTGTTTTTATTCTACAAGAAAACCACCATGGAGGAGTGTAATGCTACCAAAGTGATATAAAAGTGGTGTTGGGATGGTAGGGCTAGGCGGTGATGAAGGATCATGAGATGGAGATGATGGGGTGGAAGGATCTTGACTTGGAGGAGGAGGTGATAAGGGATCATGGGGTGGATTGATTGGACCTTGAGTGCAAAAGGGATCAAGGGATGGAGCGGATGAACTAGGGTGATCTTGAGATGGGACAGATGGGATGGTGGGATCATGATTTAGTTGAGGAAAGGGATCATGAGATGGAATGGATGGTGGACTATGATCTTGAAATGGAGTAGATAGGATGGAAAGATCTTGACTTGGGGGAGGGGATATGTTGGCTGGCTTTGGGTCAAGCTCTTGGCCTGGCTCATCTTGTGTGGGAGGTATGACGAGGGAGGAGTGTTGGAGGGACTCCTCAAGAGGGGGAGATGGAAGGATGGAGGATTCATGAAGGTCATGGGATTGGATTCTGGTGATATCAGGACTAGGGGGAGTGGATTGGATTTTGGTGTCTTCACTGGTTTCAGTGGTCCTAGGAGTAGAAGATGGGGATTCAGTGGATTCGACGGTTTGGATAGTGATAGGAGCGATAATAGGGGTGATAGTCATAGGATGGGGAAGAGCCTTATCACTAATGACCACACATGATAAAGTGGAGTGGAATGGTTCCACAACATCAAGATGTGGAATTGGGGATGTCTCATTTGTCATGTGTCCTTGGACAACATCTAGAATGAGATCTTTGGGCATTGTAGGTTTAGGTGGGGAGACGGGAATGGATGGAGGATTACGGATGGGTGGAGGACTAGGATTAGGGATTAGTGGATTAGGAATAGATGAGTGGATGGGATTGGATGTAGGACTAAGAGAAGATGGAGGATAAGGATTAGGGATTGGTGGATTAGGATTAGATAAGTGGATGGGATTGGATGCAGGACTAAGAGGGGATGGAGGGTTAGGATTAGAGACTGGTGGATTAGGATTGGATGGAGGATTAAGGTATGATGGATTGGGGGAGTGACATGGGAGGATGTGGATGATGAACTAAGATAGGAGGATGTGGATGATAAAATAATATAGGAGGATGTGGATGGTGAACTAAGATAGGAGGATGTGGATGCTAGATTAGGTTGGGAAGATTGGGATGGTGGATTATAGTAAGGATATTGGGATAGTGGATTTGCGTAGGAGGATGTGGATGTTGGATTAGGATGGGAAGATTGGGATGGTGGATTATAGTAAGAATATTGGGATGGAGGATTAGGATAAGGGGACATGGATGGAGGATTAGGATAGCAATATGCAGATGGTGGATTAATGTGGGAAGATGTGGTGGTAGAATTAAGGTAGGGATATTGGGACAATGGATGATAAAGATAGGAGTATGAGGATGGTGGATTAATATAGGAGGATGTGGATGTGGGATAGGAGGGAGATGTAGAGGGAGGATATGATGGATATGTGGATGATGAGGATACTGGATATCTCTTGTCAAGGGTAGTGTGATCCCTTAAACATTTTTCCCTACTCTAATGATGCAAAAAAAACTAATAAAGCAATGAAATGAAGAACATAAAGAGTACACCTCAAGATTATCCTAAGGAATGATAAGCAAGGAAACAAGATGAAATAAAACAATAACTAATTATACCTTTTGTGTTGAAAAATTCCTTGGTTGGCCCTTGATATTGTATGATTTGTATGCTCCTTGGATGGAAAATGAGGTAAAATATGCAAGATGATATGCAAGATGAATGAGGGTGTGGATTCAAATGCTACGATGAAGGAAATAAATGCTCAAATGTTAAATTGGCAAGAGTTTGGTAACATAAGCATGATTCTTCAAAATGAGAGGAAGGAGAGGGTATTTATAGAGAAATGTGAATTCTCTAGAGAATTCAACGGTTTAGATTAAGCCAACAAGGCCAAGATGGAGGGCTATGGTGAGTTGAGGATTCACAAGCCCTCACATCTTGACATGTGAAATGTGAGATGGCTTAGGATGAGATGATATGGAAGTGAGGTGGAAGAAAGGTACATGATGTGGAGGAAGAAAAAATACCTTAGAAAAGGGATGATGTGACCTCTCAATGATCACATGGAGAAGAGGATAATCTTGAGTGAATAAAAGTGAATTAAAAATTCACATGATTGGGGAATCTTGTGGATAAGACAAGGTTCCAAAAGGAGAGGTGGAAAGTACCTTGGATAAAGCAAGGTCCTTAAAAAGGTAGGATTCACCCACATGTGACTTGATGTGACAAGTCAAATATTCTAGAAGATCTTGGCACATGTGAGTGATGTGACAAGTCAAAGGTTCTAGAACTTGCATGGGGAAGAGAAGATTCCTTGGAGGAATAAAAGTGAGTTAAAAATTCACATGGGGAAGAGAGGATCCTTGAATGAATAAAAAGGAATTAAAAATTCCTTGGGGGATGGGGAGAGTTGACCAAGGTACTGATTAGGCTTAACTGATCAGTAATTAGAAGATAATTAGTGGTTAAGGAAGATTAGAGGCCAACTTGAAAAAGTTGGAGGATGTGACACATCCTAATCAAGGATTAGGCATGTGCACATCTCTAATGAAGAAATTAAGAGGTTGATTAAAATTAAGAAAATGATGTGACATGTGAGGAATTAAATAAATTTCATATTTATTTAATTCATTTGGTGAAAAGGAGAATAAAGGGTAAGGTATTTAATTATTAATTGAATACCTTAGGGATTTAGAAGAATTAAGGGTATTAATTAAATAATAGTGATATTACTTAATTAATGCAAATAAGAGGATGTTTAGATGAAAAAAGGGTAAATTTGGACAAATGAAGTGTCCAAATTTAGGTGTCTACAGGTAGCATAAGGACTGGTATTGGGTACGGATGAGGGTATGGGGGGATAGTTTGGAGGATTGATTGGATTTTGGGAGGTAGTCGAAAGAAGCTTTCTAGCAATGACAACATCAAAGGGATCTATATTATATTCATCTTGATCAACAAGACTTTCGTTATTCTCATCAATGTAGTTAGGATTCCCCTTGACCACTATTATTGGTTGCGCCAGGAGGAGGATAAGGATTCATGACGTTAGACGAAATGGATACGGATTGAAAAGATAGGAATAGGTGATTAGAAGGACAAAACAAATGATGATAAGATAAATAGGATGGATTGGAAGAAGATGAGAGGAGAGATCTTAAGATTGGTTTTGATATTAGAAGATCTTGGATGCAGATGGATTAAAGCTCAAACTGGGATTTAGGTTAAGCTCAGATTGGGATTGGATTAAAGCTCATACTCAGATTGGAATGAAGCTCAGATTCAGATGGGATTAAAGCTCAGATTAGGATGATGGAATTAAAGATCATATTAAAATTGGATTGGAGCTTAGATTAGGACTAGATTAAAGCTCATATTATGGTCTGGAACAGTCCAGGGGTGGTAGGATTGAGAAAAAATGAAAATGAAAATTTAAAAAAAAAAAAAATAGTTTTTTCTGTAGTAGTAAATCATGTTTTCAGAGGTCTTCGGAGTGGAATTTGAGGTTGAAACTTGCGTTTTTCCCTTAAAACGCACATTCCAAAGGCATAATTTTTTAGGTACTAAATTAGTACTCTTGGAGACCTTTCCAATGGTGTAAATGGTTTTGAATTTTGAGCACCGAGTAGAAAGTTATGACCCCGACAAGTTAGGGTAAATAAATTCCTAGTTTTTTAAAAAATTTGGATGGTTTGGGGATGAATAGGAAGAAGAGAAATGATGGTATTATGACTTTGGACTAAGGAAGATGTAGGCTAATTATGGCATGAAGGATTGACTCTGGATTTTGTATGGGAAGGAGATTCGCCTTTGTATGAAGTGAATTCGCCCGAACAAAGCAGCAAATTCGCCCCTAGGAGAAAGTTCACCCAAACAAAGAGGCAAATTCACCCAAGTAGAGAAGTAAATTCACCCCTAGGAGCAAATTCACCCAACCAGGAGAGCAGGATCAACCAAAATAGTAGTCAGAATCGCCCAAAACATCAGATTCGCCCAAAACAACAGATTCGCCCAAATGAATAGGTTGATTCACCCAAACAAGCAGATTCACCCAAGTCAAGGGGAAGATTCACCCAAATAGGTAGATTCACCCAAATCAATAGGTAGATTCACCCAAACAAGCATGCAGATTCACTTAAACAACTGACAGGTTCGCCTAAACAACTGAAGACACTAAAGGACGGGTAGATGCGATTGAAGAACAGTCAAGGGTGACTGAAGAACAAATAGGTGTGACTGAGGATTTCCTAAGGGGATGAAAAATCAGCCTAAATGGATTCGAACGGGGATGCAGACTAAGCTCGGGATGGGAAACAACCAAACAAACACCAGAACGGACTGAAACGGGGCCTCGAATAGCGAACGGGATAGTAGACAAAAAGAATGAGTTCGCCTAAATGGATCTAGACAGAGACTCAAAAGGAGGATAGGACTACCAAAAAATAATTAGATTCACCTAAATGAATTTGAATGAAGAACGAGACAAAAAACAACTAAACAGACACCAAAATGGGCCCGAACGGGCCCCCGAACAACGAACGAGACAACAGACAAAAATAGAAGATTCACCGAAATGGATCCATACAAAGACTTAGATGAAGGATAAGACCACCCACAAAGAATCAGATCTGCCTAAAGGGGTCAGAATGAGGAAGGTGGCAGAGAACGAGCTCGAAAACGATTGAATGGACACCAAAATGAACCAGAACGAGGTCCCAGATGAAGAAGAAAAAGAAGATTCGCCCCTGCACTAAGCAAGTTCACCTATGATAAGGGGAGGGAGAATTTGCAAAGGGGGATGAAGAACGGATGTCAGAACAGACCCGAATGGGGTCCCGAATGATAAATGTGGTCGCAAAACAAATGAACGAATTCGACTAAACGGATCTGGATGGAGACTCAAAGGGAGGATAGGACCTCTAAGGGACAAATGGATACACCTAAAGGGATCAGACTATGGACTCAGATGAAGAACGAGACTAAAAACGGTCGAACGAACACCAAAACAGACCCGAACGGGGTCCTAAATGAAGAAGAAAAAGCAGATTCACCCCTTTGTTAATGCAAATTCGCCCTTGAGAGCAGGATATCCCCTGCAGAGAGGTAGATTCAGCCCTCAAGGCAGGTTCACCACTGCAGAGGGGCATGCTTTCCCAAATAGTAAACAAGTTCACCTAAATAATAGGAATTGTTGAGGAACGGGCGGGTTTGACTCTCTAAATGGTGTAATGGGGTAACAGGCTCAGCTAGACGAACTCGAAGGGTGACTCAGATAGAGAATAAACATCAAACAAACCCAAATGGAGACCGGTAATGGGGAACAGACTTCCAAGTGGGGTCAAATGGGGACACAAAATGGAGATAGGATGACGAACAAGATAGGAATCAGGAGCAAGATCACCTTTGAAGGCAAGGGGGACCATGGTAAAGGACAACAAGCACAAAAAATAACAAACATAAGGTTGGATTGACTCGATAAAAAATTAAAGCAGGCAACACGATCCTAAGACTAGTGATAAGTATGTCTATCTAGGCTGAACAAGGCTATCTCGTGAGTCCCTGATATACACATGGTACGTGGGGAACAATTGTGAACACCAGCCTATCACAAGCGTGAGTTGGGAGCCCCAACGAGGTACTAGAAACTCAAACCAACTCTTTGCGTCTTATCTAGGTATCACCCTAGCTTCAATGCTTCGCCAGACACGATGTGATTGGATTGAGGTACAACTTTCGCTCTCCCCCCTTTATATACCCCGCCAATAACGTGTGGTTCGAATTATCCCCTGGGTGATAAAATCCTAGGCAGGTCCTGTTAAAGGAAGAAGATGCTAGATGCTTCGGTTGGTCCCCAGGCTTGCACGAAGTGCAAGGGGAGAGATTAGACGTACTAGCACCTCCTAGGATGACTCGACTGGACTAGAGCAAGCTGTGATTTCTCATCACCCAGGATTTCCAAGTGGTGCAAGGGGATTGGATATGTCAACAACCTACTCCCAAACACAACAAGTAAAAAAATTGACCCTTTAATTAAAGCTATGTGTGCCTAGCTAGTGCAAAAAACAACAAACAGATTACCTAAGGGTCTCAAACTGATCATTCTACAGAAGATGTGTTAGTAGTTTTGGACCACCAATCTTGGACAAATGAGAAACAACTACACAAATTGCTAAATAGAAGCAAGGACACTCACAAATAGCCAAGTTAGCGAATCAATATTTAGAAACGGAAGCGAAACAACACAGAAAATGAAAGGTTAGGGTTTCAGATTCACCTGAGATTCACCTCTGTGTGAGGCAAGTTCACCCCTCTGGAAAATCAGATTCACATGTTTGTTAAAGCAGGTTTGCCTATCTGTCAAGGTAGGTTCGCCTGTTTGGTGTCAAATGTAGATTCAACTGTTTTGGAGTACAAAATCGCCTGTCCAAGCAAATTCGCCCCTGCAGAGAAGAAAATTCACCCCTCCAAGCAGATTCGCCCCTACAAAAAAGAAGATTCACCCCTGTAAAGAAGTAAATTCGCCCCTGCAGAGAAGCAAATTCGCCCCTCTAGGCAGATTCGCCCTTGCGGAGAAGAAAATTTGCCCCTCCAAGCAGAGTCGCCCCTGCAAAGAAGCAGATTTGCCCCTCCAGGCAGATTCACCCTGGAAGGGAGGCAAGTTTGCCCCTTCGGGCAATTTCGCCTCTATAATTGCAATTTGGACCTACAAAAGTCAAACAACAGAGAACGTGAAGGATAGACTCATGACGTGGGTCCCATCGGGTGTGCCAGAGATGTTTGTAGGTGTTTTTACCTAGTCTAAAATGAAAAACTAAAAGAAATGCAAACAAGGAAAACACAAACAACACCTCAGATTAGGCCTAAGTTGAACTTGAACAAATGCAAGAAAATAACGATGTTACCTTGCCCAAGTTGATCGGTTGGTTGGCCCTGTTGATTGTTCGATTTTGTGTGCTCCTAGATCAATTTCGGTAGCATAATGACTTGTAAAAGCTTGATTTGGATGCAAGATGATGGCTGGAGATTCAAGGCTTGAGATGGTTTGAATGTGTTGCTTGTGATAGATTGTGAATGAGAGTGATTAGGGTTGTGAAATGACTAAGTGTTAGCTATTTAGCCAAAGAGAGATGAATGAATGGTCTAGATTCATTATTGGCCAAGGACAAGAGATCAAGGGTGGAGATCAAAGGTTCAAATCAATAGTTGACCAAAGGAATTAAAAATTCCTTTTTACTGTGCATGGGGAAGACAAAAGGAATAAAATTTTCCTTGGAAAACCTTGGGTAATAAATGGAATTTAAAATTCCATTGGAAAGGACATGGGGATTATAAATGGAATTAAAAATTCCATTAAGGGTGTTGGGAGAATAAAAGGGAATTAAAAATTCTATTGGAATGTGTGAGAGTTGACTAAAGGGGGTTGATTAGATTAGTTGATGAAGGATTAGAAGAGGGTTAGGTGGCTAATGATGATTAGGAACCAACTTGCAAAAGTTGGAGGATGTGACACATCCTAATCATGGATTAGGAATGTGCACATCCCTAATGATGGGATTAGGAGATAAATTAGGATTAAGTGTGGATGGGACATAAAGGGAATTAAATAAGTGAGTTATTTATTTAATTCCTTGGAAGAAAAGGATAGAGGGGTAAGGTATTTATTTATTTAACTAAATACCTTAGGGATTTAGAAGACTTTAGGGGTATTGATTAAATAATAGTAACATTATTTAACTAATGTGGATGAAAGAATATTTTAGACAAAAAAGGATAAATTTGACTAAGTGTAAGTGGTCAAATTTAGATGTCTACACCAATAGCCCACTAAAGATAGGAGTCTTTTTCAAAAAAAATCTCTCCTTTTTGACTCCTAAAAGGCAAAAAAATCAAAGCAAGTCATGGGTGCCCAATTCCAACTCCCTACTTTTTAGGGATCATGGTGGAGTGCTTTAAAACTCCATAATTTCAAAATCCAATGCCTCACAAAGCTTTTCAAGAAATTTGCAATTAAAATATTTAAAATTGCTTTTTGTTTTTTCACCCACTATGTCAACTTGTCAAAGTTGCAAAGGAATTTAATTGACAACTTTAAATATTTGAAGATAAATAATTTTACACCCCTCAACATGAAATTCAAAAGTAATTAACTTATTCCAAAATTCAAAAATACTTCCACAAAATTAACCTCTTTTTAATTGACATAAGATTGCCAATTTGTCATGGATGCTCCTGCATCAAACACCCATGGTAGAAAGAAATGTTTCATGATTTTCATTCAAAAAAAATTGTAGACCTTATGTCTTTCTTGGATCCACCTCATTTCCTTTTCCATTGAAATATTTCTATGCACCACTTTCTTCAAACTTACAACATTAACATGCTCCATCCTTCTTCTACTACCCATCATGTAATTCAAAGCATCAAATCTATTGTCCCACCAATATACTTCATCAAAATCAGAACTAACAATTGAAATTATACCTTCTTCATCAAAACAAATGTATTTGGTTTCCTTATTTTCCGTTTCACCTTTTCCACCTCCTTCTATTATGTCTCTTTCATGAAATTCCACTGTTTCTATGCCTTTTGAAAGACATGATATAGCTGCAACTTGTTTTCCTTCACTCAAAAAAAAATTAGTAATATCATCAAAAGATTTAATTTCATCATTAGATGACAAGGAATCATGACCACTAATCAAAACATTTTCACCTCCATTGATCTCAAACAAATATTCTTCAGAAAACTCTTCATTAACCTTCACACTCAACTCTTCCAATTCAAATTTATCAAAAGAAAATTTTTCTGCAACAAAATTATCTACTCCTTCACTCTCTTTCTCATCAAGGGAAACAATAAAATCAGATTTTACCTTACCCTCTGCAGCTACCTTCTTTCCACTTGAGACCTCTTCTTCTATTTGAGTCAACAATTGACCTTTCTCATCTTCTTGATAGTTAGTGTCAACAAAGCTAACATATTAATGATTCGTACCATATAAAAGTCTGATTTCATCAACCAAACAAGACCTAAAATTCCTGCAAACTTTACCCTTTTCTTCTTTCAATGGCTTCAATTTGTGTTTCATTCCCTCCTTCATCAATGTGTATGTGTTGGCATAACCATCGTGCATTGCCTTCCTGTCAAATTGCCAAGGCCTTCCTAACAAAATATGACACACATTCATAGGAATATTATTTTTCCATCATGAATGTTACCAAATATCACATGAAGATTTTCATTTTGTTAAGGGTTGTTGTGTCTATGCGTGTGGATTTTCCTTGTGTCAGTTATTCCTGCATTTCTAATGTGGTGAAAGGAAGGAAAATTAATGTGAAGTTTAATACTTGTAAGAATAATGATGGGTATTTTGCTTCAAGGAATGTGTTGTGGGATGTAATTAAAAGAAACTTCTCGATTCATAATTTTTCATTTGCTCCCTGTGTTTTTTGGTGTAAGAGTGATTTTTGCATCCTAAAAAGCAAGAATAAGGTGTGGAAGATTATGAAGAAAAGTGTGAAGCAGCTGAAGAATTTGTAGAAGAGCAAAATGGGAGGTCCTAGGAAGTGAAAAAAATGTGGATTTATGGAGAATGTTTGCTAACACTGCTATGGTTCTGTTCTTCGAATCCATGAAGGGATATAATGAGAGCCTCACAGCTAAATTTACTAACTCTTGGCGGAATGGAAATGTTACCATCAGAGCTGTGAAGTTTGAAGTTATGACTAGATTCATCACTAAAGCTACGGGGCTGCAAAATCAAGGTACCAAAGTTGCTAAAAAAAGTGGGGTGGACTACCAGATGTTTATTGACAAATTTCTACATGAAGGTGAGAAGCTCAAAAGGTTCCAGAATGGGTATGCAAGATTGGAACTTCCTCCTCCCTTTGCTTTAGTTATTCTATTTATTAAGAGATACTTTACTCTGGAGGAAAGGTATATGTCGGTACGTGCATACCATTTTCCCTTGCTAAACCATATTTGGCATGGTGAGAGAGTCAATTTTCCTTTTTATTTGTTGTCCTCTCTGTAACTCCATATAGAGAAAGGAGCCAACCCTTCCCTCCACCAAGGCCTTATGTTAACCCTTTACAAGTATGCTCTGACGTTGAACCTCCATGGCAATCCTTTTGCGGGAAGAAATGAAAACCTTGGCCATTTTGAAGAGGTTAATGAGGAACAACCTATGGATGAAAACCCTCGAGTTGTTGAAATCCCAACTGAGGAATCTACTCCCCATCTGCCTCGTATTGTTGCTATAGGAGAGTGCTTATCATTGCTAAAATTCAATCTCCAGTTTCCAATGTTTCCAACCCTTCTACCCTTGTGTCACAAAAATGTGAGGAAAAAAGAACCTTTGAAATTAAGTTTATAAGAGCCATGCCTGAAAAAAGGAAACATTTGCCTTTGTTACTTGAACTTCCCAAGGCGAAGAAACTCGAATGTGACTTAAACCTTAGGGATGTCATAAATATTACTAAGGAAGGGACCCAAAATGAGGAGGAGAAAAATTCCCTACAGGGATAGGGAAGTGGTGGGAGTGGAGGAAGATGGTCGACCCGACTTGCAAAAGCGGCCTCGAAGGATAAAAAAGGGAAACATAAAATGTTTGCGAGTGAAGAGGAGGATTTGGAGTATGAAAATTTTGAAGCCCAGGAGGAAGATAACTCAGAAGATTTGTATTTTGAGAATACGACTTATGGGATGGGCGAAGAAGGATCAGAGGAGGATAAGGATGAGGAAGAGGAAGAACAAGTTGAACAATCTGAGGATGAAAAGAAAGAGGAACAAAATGTGTAGGAAGTGGAGGATTTGGGTACGGGAAAGGAATCAAGCATTGAAGTTTTATAGAGCAAACTAAATTTCTTATAGGTTTAGTTTGAAGACATGGAGAAGGCTCTAGTTACTCTCATGAGGGTTACAAATAGACTAATTAGGTGGGTGATGCTGGGTGTGACTTCTGGAGAATTCAAAATCACTAGAAAGCTGAGGAAACAAGGGAAACTAGATGCCCAGAAGATTCTAGATGGGACAAAGGGACCTGATTGGGGAGATTACATTTCTCTCATGGAAGAGTATGGGGACCTATTGAAGAAAGGAAAATAATGCCTCTTGGTGCTGCTCTGTTGTTTTTTGATGAGTTTTTTGTCATTTTTCTATAATCTTTCGGGCTGCTCTATTTTTAAGGTTATGTTATGGCGGAATACCACTTGGGACACTGTGGACTTAATTAATGGTTTACGTAGATCTAAGTATACTTCTAGAATCTTACTATTTTTTATTAGCACTGGTTGGTCTATGGTTACTAGGGTTAATGCTGACCTGCAAGCTAATACTGTTGTTGTTTTTTGGTTTGTTGGTGGTGTTGTTTCCTACCTTCTCTCTGTTTCTTTTTGTTTGTTATTGTAACCATGGGATCAGGGCCCTTCCCTGCTTATCTAATAAAAAACATCACATAAAATTTCATCTCTATAACCTCCTATATTAATATTTACCAAGCTTTGTTTGCTAAAGAAAACTTTCCTATCATCTTGTAGCCATGCTATCCTTTATGGATGCAGATTCCTTCTTCTCTGTAGTTGTAATTTTCTCACCATCTCTTCAGAAACAAGATTTTTTGTGCTACCTCCATCTATAATGACATTACATACCTTGTTCTGTCACTTGCATCTTGTTTGAAATTTTTTTTTCTTTGAATTAACTTATCATCTTCATTCAACAGTTTTCTCTTGGTCATTAAAGTTTCACCACCTTCTGCTTCTTCAGAATGTGATGACCTTGCATCTTGTCTATTCAAATTTTCTTCTCTATTATGATTTTCAGTCCTTCTTCTTGATATTTCCTCTTCATGAAGATAGTCATATGCTCTATGACCCTCTTCCCCACACTTAAAACAAGTTCCTCGAAAGGTTTCGCTTCCAAAACCTCTACCCGATCTTCCTCTACCTCTCTAATTTTGATCTCTTGACCCATAAAATTCTTCATTCCTATGGTTTTTGTTGCTGCCTTTGCCTCCATTTTTCTGATTTTTCCAATCATCATCTTCTTCATATGCTCTTCTCTCAACCTTACCTTCATGAATTTTTCCTCTTTGTTTGTTTTCAAATATTGTGTTCATCCTTTCTTCAATCTTTAAGGCAATCTGGTAAGCATCTTCCATAGTCACAAATCACACCAATGTCATCTACTCTTGTATACTTGACCTCAAACCATTAAGGTATCTTGAAAAATTCGCCTTGGTTGACTTAGAATGTCCAGTTCTAATGAGTATTCTATAAAACTCTTCTATGTACTCCTTTACCATCTTGCTTCCTTGTTTCAAGCTTTGCATATTTTTAATCAATTCTAGCTCATAGTCTACTGGAAAGAATTTCCTTTTCATTTTCTCTACCATTTTATCCCATCTTGTAATTTTCTCTTTTCCTTTTCTTCCTCTTTGCAATTGAATTTATCTCCACCAAATTGAAGCATGACCCTTCAATCTTGTCTTGGAAAATCTCACTCTATCTAGGTCTCCAATTTCTTCAAAATCAAAATACTCCTCCATATCATTTATCTAGTCTCTGAGTTCCTCTAGATTCAAGCTTCCATTGAAGGTAGGAACATCAAATTTTGGTCTCCTTCCAATTTTTTTCAAAGCCCTCAACAATGGGTCATTTGCAACTGCTGCAATTTCCTCTCTTTGTTCAATGTTCAGGCTAGAATTCTCTGAAGCTTCTTCTTCATCACTATCAGGTTCCCTTCTTTGTGCAAACCCTCTTCTTATCTCTTCTTGAAGTGCATTTACTTGTCTTCTCAAATCTCTAAAATCATTATCATGGACAAAATTTTGCACTCTTCCTCTTCCTCTGCCTCTACCATGATGGGCTCCTCTCCCATTCATTTTATCCAACACCCACAACACAATCCTAGTGCAACTGCCTCTCTTCGGTGGTCTGTTACACACTCAAGATCTTGTTGCTCTAATACCACTAATGTAGAGAGGATTTAATACTCTTAAAAAACCTCTCTAAAAAACTCTTATAAATCAGTCCTAACCTGCAACAACACACAAAAAAACCCTCACAAAGAATGCTACACTTTCCTTTTTGTCTCCTTCCTTTTCTCTTCAAACTTTCATTCTTGAAAAATGGGTTTCTTTTTGTTTTTACCCTGCCTATCAAGAAATTAATTTTACATGCTTTATTTGAGCCTCTCCAATATGGAACGACCCATGCTGTTGCTTCACATCAAACTCCTCAAAAAAAATAATTAAAAACCATTTCTAGCAGCCCACTAAAGATAGGAGTCTTTTTCAAATTTTCTCTCTCCTTTTTGACTCCTGAAAAAGCAGAAAAATCAAAGCAAGTCATGGGTGCCCAATTCCCACTCCCTAATTTTTAGGTATCATGGTGGAGTTCTTTAAAACTCCATAATTTTAAAATCCAATGCCTTACAAATATTTTCAGGAAATTTGCAATTAAAATATTTAAAACTGATTTTTGCTTTTTCACCCACTATGTCAACTTGTCAAAGTTGCAAAGGAATTTAATTGACAAGTTTAAATGTTTGAAGATAAATAAGTTTACACCCCTCAACATGAAATTCAAACCAAATTAATTTACTCCAAAATTCAAAAATACTTCCACAAAATTAACCTATTTTTAATTGACATAGGATTGCCAATTTTCCATGGATGCTCTTGCATCAATCATCCTCTATGCATGGATACAAATGATGCTCCTCCTCTAATGGATCTTCCCCTCTTAGAATGATTTTTTCTTAGAATTTCTTGGTGGGAGGGTTGGTTGAGACCCTCTTAGTGGTTGAATTACTCCCTTCACCTATTTCATTTTGTATCGGTCTGAACACTCAAATAATGATTCATCTCCATCAAGGTTTTGGCCATATCCATCATGGATTCTCTTATGGTATTTTGGATCTCTCTAGTCAACTCCTTGTTATCTTAGGTAATAATTTTTTGGATGTTTGTTTTCTCTCTTCTATCACTTATGGTTTCCTCTTTCCTTTTTTCCCTTGTTTGATGCATGATTTATTTATCACTTCCTTGCATAAAATCACACATACATCACAAAACTAGATCCATCCCAAATAGGTTAGCAATATATCTTGCTTTGATACCAATGTAATGTCCCAAATATCCTGGTTTGTATTTTCACTTTTATTTATGTAATTTATGAGTTTTAAACTCAAAATTCAAATGGAAAAGAATAATTGATAATAATAATACTAGTTAGTAAATATTGAAATATCCTTGTGAAAGTAATCAACCACTATGAAATATTAAGCTCACTAAATTCTAAGGTGAGATCAATTGGGAAATTTCTAATATAATTGATTAAAGTAGCATAAAATATCAAGATAACCCAAATCTAATATTGATTCCAATACAATTCTATGCATAATCATATAAGTTAATTTAGATTAACTTATCTAGCGACTCATTGAAAATTTATAAAGAAAGAGGAAAACACTAATATATATAACCAAATTGAATGTGACAACTATGATAAGTATGCCCCACAATCATCTATTTAGACTATAAAGTTATTAATCCTCCGCCAAAAATTTTATCACCTCCTAGATGAAGGAACTTCATAAAAAATGGAGTGATCAACTATTATAATACCTTGTGATGGTGTGATCAATAGTTGTATGTAAGACAGTTGGTCCTAATTTATGACGCACTCCTCAAGTATGCAACTTGCAACCACCAAAACTTTATAATCCTACCCTAAAAATAATGTGATTCACTGCAACACTCACAATGCTCAAATAAAGCTCAACCTCCTATAATTATTAATGTTAATCAACCCTAAGGAGATAGGATCAACACTAATTTTTCCTACAAAGTGTGTAGTGATCATGAAATATGACCAACAACCTATGTGATTCCAAGTCAACAATCCAAATCGATATGGATTGGCTATAAAACTATGATTTAATGTCTGAAAGAGATGTGACTAGTGACTAGAATGAATATCTCTATATTTTCTCACTATTGTCTTCCACCAACTTGAAAAATGCACAATTTCTCCAATTTTAGCTCACCATGCAACCCCCAAACAAAATTACCAAACAAGAG
The DNA here is from genome assembly GCA_007115665.2 of Sequoiadendron giganteum. Classification (NCBI taxonomy): domain Eukaryota; kingdom Viridiplantae; phylum Streptophyta; class Pinopsida; order Cupressales; family Cupressaceae; genus Sequoiadendron; species Sequoiadendron giganteum. Next base: position 535,381,839 of record CM021103.1, on the reverse strand, counting down.
GCAAGGTTTTTTGTCCTCACCTCTCAAGAAGAGTCAAGAGTGTTTTCATCCCTTAGATTACATAAATACCACCAATTTTTTTCATCCTTGGATGTGAATTTGAACATCAAAATAATAAATAAAATGCCAAATGAAATCTTCCTACTTAAATGAGTCAAGTACCCCCTTTTTATACCTTTTCAATTTAGACCCCGAGACTAAAATTGTATTCCGTATTTAATTTAATTTTTTATATTTAAATGTTTAAAAACACTTTCATTTATTAAAATAATATTATTTTAAGTTACCCAAAGATAAAAGTGATTTGGCCCAACTTAAAATAACATGAATATTCATTTTCCTTGCAAGATCCTTTTAACCTATGAGAAATGAAACTAGGTAAGAGGTCTTCTCATGATACTAGTTTGAAAAAGGGGACATGAAAAATCTTCAGATAAAATTAAGTAATCAATGTAAAGAACTTAAAATAATTCTTGACTAAAAATAAAATAAAATTTGTGTCCAATAATGTACGTAGTAAATAAAATAATTCACAAGTAAAATAAATTCTCTTAAGTAAATAAAACTTGGTATTTTTTTAGAGAGATGTATTTAAGATATCTATTATAGTAAATATTAGTGATTATTGTGGACAAGAAAGCATAGAACACAAATACAAGATTTAAATTATGAAATTCATTTATTCCATTCCTAATTGCCACCTCTAATTGAGATAAGAGACTAATACATACAAAATGAGAAACCATGACAAGTACCTCGCCTAAATCCTCTTGTTGCATACAAAGTACAGTTGTGCTAAAGATAATTTTGTGATGAGAGATAGGATGTTGGTGCTCAAACTAACAACACAACATTGCATTCATATAGTTTTCTAAAAATAATTTGAATATGATGTGGTATTTATAGATTTTATGGAGGTGCGATCAAGGGCTAGGATTGATTGTAGAGATAAATAGAGGATATTGCTTGAGAGGTTTGGAGCCATGAGAGACCTCCAAGCAACACCTTGTAATTGGTATGCAAAAGGAGTTCCATGATCCAAGAAATTTGGATGATGACAATATTCTTGAAAAAAGGATAGAGGGTAAGGATAAAAAAAGACCTTTTGGGAAAACCAAAATATCCTTTTTTTAGAGTTATGTGAAGGGCTAGGATTTTCTAGATTGAATGGATGGACAAAATTTAATGAGAGGAATTTATGGAGAGTTGTGAAGAATGAGTCCTGTACATGTATGACATATACAAGTTTGACTTGGATTAACAATAGCTTAGGATTGTGTAAGTGGATTTATTAGTTAACTAATTAATTTTAGCCAACTAATGGTTTGAGAGAGAGAAGGGGGAATCCAATAAATAGATATATTTATCTAATTTTGGAAGATTGGGATATGAAGGGTGAACTTAATTAAATAAATAAAAATTTAGTTAATTAAAGTTGGAGTATAGAGGAAAAGGGTAAAATGATTAATTAATTAATTAATGTTTAGAAGATTATTTAGAAGGTTAATTAAATAATTAGTTTTTAATTAACACTAAAAAAGGATAAATCAAGCTGAATAAAGTTTGGTTAGGATGTTGATAGATTTAGATGTCTATACTTTCCCCTCTTTAACATTATGACTAAAAGGAGCAATGTCATCTCAAAGAAAGATACAATATAGTGGTTTAGAATAGATGGGACTAGTGGAAGGATTCCTTAGTCATTGGAAGGAGGGGATCAACAAAGATGAAGGAGGTAGGGATGCCCCTCAAGAAGTGCATTTTACATAGAATAAGGAAGCTAGTTTGATGGTTGAAGGTAGGATGGCTCACTATATATAAAGTAAGGCTTGTATTGAACCAAAATATTATGAACTTAGAAGGCTAGAGTAATGGGAGGAGGTAGAGTGTTGCATTGTTTTTAAATAGATCAAGGCCAAGTTGCATAAGAGAGAAACATATATATTAAAACCACTATGGGAAAATCTTGCCTTGAAGTGAAGCATGCTCATGGATAGTGGATTTAAAATTAACACCCAAGAACAAGTTTTTATCATGGCACTATTCCAAGGTGCCATAGAAATGGTTTTAACCATTGAATTATTTTTTCTTTTCTTTTTTCTAATTTTTTTCCTTTTGTTTTATTTCTCTAAATGTTGGGATGGGTTGATGGAAAGATTCAAATTGAAATTTTTTGGGTTGCATTTTGTTTCCATGTTCATAATATCCTTGGCTAAATAAGTGTTGCAAATGGACAATGCCAATTATTTTGTGCTCATAAATGTTGGTAGAAACCTTGTTGATTCCTAAGTTGGCTTCTCCAAAATGTAAACATGGTACCAACATAACTCTAGTGTTGGTATGATGCAACCAAGGGATATGGAAGGTAGGGTGGATTGAGGATTGTGGGGATTATGTGAAAGCTTGGATGAAGGGTGTTGGGTCCCAAAATTGTTCATCCATGATCTTAAAACTCTTCTTACCTTCAAGGCCAATGATTTGTTGTCAAGAAAGTAAATAAGGGTTCATCAATAAACTAAGGAGAGTTAAAGGCCAATTGATGAGAGTGGATAGTCTCTCCTACACTTTGAGCTCAATTAGTAATCAAGATGGTATTCCCAAAGGTATTATTAATAGGGTTTGAACTAATAAAAATGTAGCATGGTTGCAATAATCAATAGCTATACCCAATGTTCACTTGACACTTATAATTGTCACTAGGTCAAAGACCAACTTACCACACAAGACCTCTTATTAAGTCAATAAAACACCTTGTACATGCACTGGTAGATAATAATGGTATTATAATCCCCAAAGATGATTTTTTGTATGTTTCATACACAACAAAAAGGTACAAACATACATGACATGATTCACTAAAAAATTAGTTAATTAGGCACTTGATATTGTTCCTTGTTTTGTAATACAAAATTAGGAACAACATATATGAAATCATAATCTACTCCTATAGCTACAAGGATGAAGGTTATTTTAAATGGTGAATATTTGATCCTTCACCAATATGGTCTAATTACTACTCCATTGGGAAATAGAGTCATGAAAAGAAAAGAGGAAGGAGATACATCCATCAAAACATCAATGGAACTAGAGGCACTGACATACAAATGAAATGATGTATCATATATAATAGACATACTTAATAACCCATATTTTAACTCCAATAATCCATATGCAACAAATGAATGACCATTAAAAGTTATTTGTAATGTATAACATGTCACACATACATCAAATCCTCATTACAATCACACCAACAAATGTGGAAAGACAAAATACATAGTTGCAACTACAATATTCTCCTAAATCATTACAATTTGCCATTGAAATTTATAATTACATGTAGATGTGATTTACAAAACCCTTCATATATTTTACAAAATATATTCTAGCATTTACAAACCAAACCTTCAACATTTGATACCCTAGAACCAACTTGAGGCACTTGCGAACCAAAAATTTGGCTCAATGCCCAACCCTTTGAAAGATGAACAAATTCCTATTCATATCATTTGGTTATTAACACCTCAATCTATACCCATAATCCATGTCAAATTAGGATTTCAAATCCACCCACTAGATTTATGGTGATCTATGTGATTGAAGACCAAGAGTAGATGTGAGAACCATTGAGAGCTAAAATTTTGACCACCGAGTAAAAGCACAAATTTGTGTCACACTTTTGACCAAATAAATAGTTCCGAGTCAAAGTGATTTGACCTAAATAGTTTCGATCGAAATAGTTTCGCTTGAAATCATGTGGCACATATAGTTTCAGGTGAAATCCTTTCACTCGAAACTACAAAATTTGAATTTTTATCTTTGTCGCTTTAAAATGCAACTTACTTTATGTGTAAGGTTTCAATAAAAAGGGTTTCCCCTTTCTACCAAAACTGTCTATGTGGCATCCTAATTGGCAACCAACTCAACCTTTTTCAAAATTTTATGAAGCTTTCAACTTCAACTAAATATTTTTTCAGTCATAATGATTTAAAAAATAAATAAAAATACCCTTTTGTAGGGCTCAAAGTCATGAATCCAAATACATAACTTTTTTATATTTTGATTAGTTTTAATGTATATATTTTTTTAAAATAATGCAATTAGATTGTTAAAGTTAAAAAAGAAGTTGATTAAAATTTAAAAAAATATATGGTGCACTAGAGGAGAGAATCAAAAGGGTATAATTTTCTTTTTGAAAATTAAAAATAAAAAATAAAATAGTTGACGCCAAATGAAAACTATCAAATTCTAGTAAATTTGATTTTAAAACATTATTACAAGGAACATATACATCAAAATTTCAAAAATAATAATCATGCACTAGATATTGAAGTTACGTATTTGGAGAAAAAAAATTCAAGGGAAAATGAAGTTTTTTTCTATTTTTTCTTGATGTCAACTGAACATCACTTTTTTTTGAAATTTTCAACATTTCAAAATATGCTCTTAAATTGATAAAAAAAAAAAACAAAACAATTTTTAAAAAATCTAAAAAATTGCAGGAACAAACTTTATCAAGAATTCTACATTTCATTAGTTTACATCATTTTGAAATTCAAAACATAAAGACTACTTTTATGTGGTTGGAGTTGACAATTTTTTTTGGTGTTGGTCGATTCCTTTATAAAGTGTGACACAAGTTTGTACTTTTACCCCACCACATTAATAGATGCATGGGTTAGCTTATTTTTTCCATTACTATAAGTACATATGAATCCACATCTTTAAGATGAATAGTTATTTTTGAGTGGGAAAAATCCTTCTAGAGTATTTGTGGCATTAAATCAAATCAATAATGATAACTTGGGTTGTCTAAAGAGGTAGTTGGGAGTGAACAAAGAAAATTGTGAGAGTTTCAAAGGTTCAGAGATTGAGAGTTGGGGATGACAAGGAATTCAACCATGTAGGTATGAAAATAAGGATAATTTTAAACTTACAATCTCAATAAGGTACGTACTGAAAAGTGAGAAATCAAGAGTTGAAGATACTTTATACCTTGTACCACATTAGAAGTATCTCCACATCATTGACTTAAAAAAATTACATAAGAAAATATTTGAAGTCAGAGATTGGGTTACTAAGCAAAAGGTACCCAAGTAAAGGGATGGTTGAAACTTCGTCTCCAAAAGGTAACTTAATACAAAGGACCAGGGAAGTTGGGGTTCTAATGAAAAGAATGCAAGTAAGACAAAGTCCAAAAATTTGACAAAGGAAAGGGAAAAGCATGGGGGTTGGAGGAAATGGATGTTAGGAACAAAAACTCCAAAATCCTAATAAGAATAAAGGAAATGGAAAATTTGGGTACAAAGGCATTTCAGGAAGGGAAACTCCAAAACTCTGGCATGAGCACAATCCTCAGAAAATTGAATGAAGCCTCCACACTTAAATTTTTTGAGACCCTTGCAACTTATAACACAAGAGAGGCATATGGGGAATGACAAAGGAAAACACTTTGACAAAATTGACAAATGGACAACCATACAAATATTTCTTACATCAATTTATATGTGATGGAAAAAATGAGACATAATTGCACAAAGGATCCAAGACTCAAGAAAATTTAGCATTGTTATATTGAGTCCCAACAAGGGATATGACATATGTTGGATAATGAATTGGATAATGTAAATTTGTGGATGGACAGATGGGAAGATGGAGGCATGAGGAAGTGTCATAGAACCAAGGGGAACCAAGATCAATAGTTGCACATACAATGATGGTTATTGAAAATTTGGATTAATATGTGGGATTTTGGGTCTATGGGATTTTAGATGTGGGTATTGGGATGAGGGATGTCAGGATTTCCGATATTGGGATAATATTTTTAGGATGAGGTGGGGATGTTTTGATTTAGAGTGAGGGTTTTAAAATTGGGATGGGGGATAGGTATTTTTGGATATGGGGATGAGGATAGCTTTGGATTTGGATGCAAATTTGGATACTCCTCTTAGATGCATTACTTCTTATTTTTACTTTGAAACCCACATTATGTTTGTGCTTCCTTTTATATTGGTGAGCCTATGTGGTCTTTTTTTATCTATTTTACTTTTGGATCTAATTTTTAAACTTGGCATATGCATGTCAACATGCTAGGACATTGTAGCCCTTGGATTCTTGTATATCCTTTTTTTCATATGATCATACATCAAAATAGCTTCCAAATTTGTTAATATGGTCCCATGCAGAGATATTATCTTAAAATCTCATGAATGTAGTGATATCTTCAACATTATAGAATAATTCTAATGAAGTGTGTGTTTTTAATTCTTGATTGAGGATTTAAGGTGATGGATGTGAAAGGTTAGTGATAGGGTTGATGAAAGGATTAATGATGGGATTGACAAAGGGGTTGGAGATGGGGTGATAGGGTTGATGAAAAAATTAGTGACAACAAGCTTTTAATAGGAGCAATAAGATGCACCTATTTGGATGTTGGATGAATTTTCCTTAGTGTTTATGAAGGTGTTACCAACATGTTTAGAATATTGGCCTTGATATTTATAGTTAAGACCCTAAAATCCTAGATTTGTTTTGACTTGTATGGGTTTCAAAATTCCTTGCTTGAGAAGGCCTAATATATTGTGATAGTTCACACTCTAACATTTACAATTGGATAATTTTTACTTCCAAAATAATATTTGAATCCATTTTTATATAAGTAGGGATGAGTGTTAGTGGTAGTCTCCTCAATAGCAAGAAAACCAAATCAAATAATGGTGATTGAACCAAGGTGATAGGATTGTGGTTTGGGGATGGAATAAATATGGGAAGTTTGGTTTTGAGAGGGTGTAGGGTCACAAAAGGGACTAGTTAGGATGCTTGGATCTTGATTTAGGCGAGGATATGTTTAGAAATGATTTCGGACAAGATCTTGACAGAGTTGGATTTGTTTGGATGATATTGTAGAGAAGGGGGATTCATTTCTCCCAAGTCTCTAAGACACCAAAGAGTCTTAGGGGAGCGAACTACCCTAAACTACCTCAGACTACCTAATAAGTTGAACAAAATGAAAGAGATTACAAAACGTATAAAAAGAAGAGTTCCAGGAATGATTACAGGTAGACAACTTTGGGGACTGAAAGAGAAAATCATTGAGATTTATGAAACAAAGGGAGGATCTCTTGACCAAAGGACAATAGTGTGGGAGTGGGAATTTAGCATGCACGACATGCTGTAGTCCCAAGGACGCACTAGCATCTTGCATAAATAGAGCAATGAACCCTCATATAAAACTCAAAAGGATTTGCTAATTACCCAGGACCCAAGGTCTATTTAACCTATTAATTTAATAAAAAGTGAGAATACAAATAAATAAAAAGGAAGGAAAGATATTAACTTATGATGGGTCCTGCACTTCAAAGCCTCTCGCAAAGCTCCACATGAGCAATCTACACACAAGGTGAATGAGGAAAAATGTTGGGGTGGTTTTGGGGCTTTCTGTAGTCAAACCCCCATTTTGGTGTTCTCACCTCCATGAACCACCAGATGGATAGAGAGAAATAGACACAAGAGTGATAAAAGAAAACCCCACCACGAAGGAGAACCCGTATCACAAAATAGAGACATAATAAGTATTATTCTATCAAATTAACAATTAGCAAGAGAGTGCTACCAAAAGTTTGGCTTCCTCTTGGCTTGATAGACACAATACTGAGCACTTTCAAGAGAGCTTAGGTTGTTGGAGAGACTTCAATCTAGTAGAGCTTCACCGTATAGACATGATGTAGAGGAGAAGAGCAAGTTGGAGAGAGAGAGTTCAAGTGATAAGTGTCACAAATGAGATTGGAAGAATGAATTTTATTTCGTTGCATGGGTGGGAAGAGTTGTTACTCTTAGAATCCTACCATGACGATATGTGTCACGAGCCAAGACTTCCAAGATTCGTCATTTGAACTCGTGAAATTACGTGGATTCTAGCACATCGTGTGGAGGTTCACGCACCATGCAAGCATCCAACTCATCATTTCTTGAGAAACAAGGTGGCAGATGGTGATCGCTTCGTCATTGGTCCTTATGGAGTTGAAATTGCAAAATTGACTCATAAGGTTCTTGTCATAAATGCAGCTAGGTGCCATAAATGTAGGGGTCAAATGCGCAAATGTGAAATTTCCACAGGGTGCGATTTTATGACATTACATTTTTCCCCCACTTTAGAGAACTAATTTTTGAGAAAATTAGCTATATTAAAGTAGAAAAGAGAACATTAGAGTGAACAAAAAAATTTAATTTTTTTTATAGATTTGTGTGCCAAAAATGATACTATAGAGGTCATAAAGGTCGAGTAGGCAGGTACTGACGATGCCCCCAGCGATTAAGCTCAGCGAGAAACCATAACATCAGACGTGAAGTGTCATTCTACAAAACTCAAATTTAGGTTAGCTAAAAAATTGGAAGAAGTTACCAAGGCGAGAAGAATGCTCAAGAAAAATCCAGTGGTTCAAAAGAAAAAATATGATGAAGAGGTGAGTATATTCCCCCTCTTGGTTTGCTCCTAGCTTGGTGGGGTAAAAATAATAAAAATGAAAAGACCACAATTGTTGGGAAAAATGGCCCTAGGGGGCTTATATATACATGGGTGGGCCCCTAGAAGGGTCATTTTCACTATTCATTGTGAGCAATTTGTTGGCTTTTGAGAGAGAAAAGTTAGCAAAATGCCTTGTAGATGAGAGTTTGAGGAGCCTAGGATCAAGCAACTACATCGAGCAGTGGCAGAGGGAGGCGAGGTTGAATAGGTGAGTTTGAATCAACCATTTTTTTACATTTTTTGTAATTTTCGCGCATAGGCATCTTGATAGCGCGTTGGCGACCTTTGGCCATACTGGCGTTCGCCAAGTGCATTGTTATCTAAGAAGCTACAATGGTGGATGACCTTAGACAACAACATGGTACACAAATGTTTGTGTAGCGCACCTGCGTCCCATAGGCCATACTTAGGAAATTTTGATGTAGAAGTTAGCTCTATTTTTACGCAGATGGATTTGAATGAAATATTTTATTTCCTTTTGTGGGACTATCTTGAGATGTAGGAGCACAGAGGTGGGTGTGTCCTAAAAATGTTATGTGATCAAGAAATGTGCATGTCCCTTGATGAGGAGACACATCTTTGATAGGTAGGCATATGGTGGGTCTTTATGATTCTAAAGATGTTATATCATGACTGCATGCTGATGGTGCTAACGGAGCGTTGGGAGTCTACCACTTGCACCTTCCACATATAGACAAATGAGATGACTCTGACATTGGAGGCCTATATGATCATCGGCCTACCCATTCCAGATGACGGGTAGTATTGGATGAGACACGCTTAGCTCGAGAGAGATTCAAGGGCTTGCAATATTGCACATGGTGCACAAACCATGGCGATGACATCAACCACATCTACATCTGCTGGTACAAGCATGGTCGGGTGGTAATCCCTTTATTATGGAGGGTGATAGTAGTGACATTCACCCTTCGAGTGACCATGGATGGGTGATTCTCTCACCTTTATGGGGGCCTCATCTACACGATTAGAGCTATGGAGGAGAAACATATCGTATTTTCTTGGGGTTGCAACATGCGCACACACCTATACTATGAGCTAGAAAGTTCGTGCATTATGATTACTTGAGCCTTACTGCTTGCACACTTTTGCAGGTGTGGGTGTTTTCTCATATTACTTACACTCGACCAGTCGAGTATCCTTGAGGGATAGCCCTCGGTACATTGATGGCCCATGCGTATGAGCTAGTACACTAGTGGAGGTATGGAGACCTCCAATTTTGGAGACTACAGTTTGATAACCTACGGTCAGACCAGGTTAGATGGCAACCATACAAAGACATGATGTGGGTTTCAGACCAACAACAACTATGAAACATACAACATGATCAATTTTTGGCCAATCACACCAATTAATGTATCATGCCTTATTATTGGCACTAAGTCATGCGATGATTCAAGACTGCACATAATTCCCCCGACACCCCTATCATATGTGTGAGAAGTCAGGAGCGCAGTGAGGTCAGGTGATTGTTGACGCCCGACCATAGTAGACGTCATTGAAAGTGACGACGAGGCAGATGATGGTGATTGGCCCCCAATGTTTTCCATTAATGAAGTGAGCATCAATGTCAGCTTTAGGACCTAGTGGTTGAGACATGGTCCCATTATGTTTTTCTTGGTAGATTCCCCCATAAGTGATGTTGGTGTTCAGGAGTAGGCACCACTAGCAGGAGGAGGAGGAGCAAGAGATGGACGTGACAATGATGAGTAGCAGGATGAGGCAATGGGTGTAGCAACAGAGAGGTCGAGGCAGCGATAGAGGATTTCATCTCCTTTGGCTTCCATCCCAATCTTGAGGACACCACTGTTAGGAGCTGTCAACCTAGTTGCAGTAGCAACAACAATAGGCATAGGAGGCATAGGTCCTAGCATCGTTCCTCCCCTGACCCACACTGGCAGGTCGGGGCCCAAGTACAAGAGTTATTTATGTTATTTTATTTTTAGCATTTCTATTTCATCTCATTTATATATATGTATACATGCTTTGATATATCATGTTGTACTGATGGGTCTACTACTATGTGGTTGTAGTGGGCACACAAGAGTGGACCAAATTTATTGCACAGTGCATCTTAGAGGTGGCCCTGATTGTGCCGATTTAGGGGAGCATCCTGAAGGCCTATAGGCCAGATTCAATGGGGAGACATGCCCACCTTTTTGAGTATGTGGCACTTCTCAAGACAACCTATGAGGAGGTGTGGGTGGAGGCGATGTAGAGGACTATTGATGTCGCTGCCCTCACTAGACAGAGGGATCAACGACTAGTGGAGCTGAAGACTGCACTCACCGAATGAGACTAGCCATGATGAGAGACGAGAGTGTTGAGAGGGCATGTGCTGCTCTACAGAGTTGACTCAATAACCTCAATGGGTAGAAAAAAACTATGAGGTCGATGGTAGATCCACAATTGTAAGAGGACCTAAGGCAAGCCCAACTAGAGATAGCCGAGCTGCAAGGCAAGATCCAAGGATTACGAGCGAACATGTAAGTCTTGCGATCACATAGATCACACTTCATCACCTCCATCTAACATTGACCACGATCTCCACTAAGACTAGAAGGCTCAGGGAGCCACGCACCCAGGGGCTAGATGCCCATTTTGATATGTGCCATTTTTGTATACCAATGATATATATTGTATAGCATTATTTTTGATGTATAGACATACATAGATATATAATCACCACTCATTTTTATAACACTGGTGCGATACATGTTCATGACATACATTTTTATTATAGTGGTGTGATACATCTTCATGATATATATAAGATTTTGATTCCGATATCCAGGCATTCATTTTATGTGTATGATTTTACTTTCATGTATGATTATGTGATGGATGTTATACTTATGGATGTATGTTCATATTAGATACTATCGTGATCTAATAAACACACATGGATTTATGTTAATTAAATGCAATGATGATCTAATTTCCTAAATAAAAGATGTAATCAAATGCAATACATATACACATAGAATAATGAAACACATGTATGTATGTAATTCTTAATTAAATAAGTTAACCCCCCACACACACATATTAACGTCATAACATAAAATTTAACAATGTGTTAATGAATGAATGTCATAGTATAACAAACTACAATCCACGAGGGATGAGTGTTACACACATGACACATAGACACTATGCACAATATCAACATAGATGCATCACATTGACAGGTTAGAGGTGTTCCATCCATTGATGACAATCCATAAGCACCCGAACCATACACAAAGATGACAATGTAAGGGCCTAACCAATTAGGCTTGAACTTCCCTTTCTAATTAGGCGGTGCATTTACATTTCTTTGATTCTCATAGAGAACCAGGTCACCTACCTTGAAATTCCTAGGAAGAACACCCTAATTGTAGTGTTTAGAAAGTGATCGCTAATAAGCTTGAAGGTGGTCAAGGGCTTGCAATCGACGCTCATCAAGCATCTCAAGTTGATGCAAACAATTAGCATAATAAGTTTCATAATCAATTAACCCTTCAAGGGAAACTTGCAAGGATGGAATTTCTAACTCTAAATGCATGATAGCCTCGACACCATACACAGGGTTATACGGTGTCGTGCTAGTCATTGTACGAACACTCATGCAATAGGCCCACAAGGTGTATGTTAATTGAGTATGCCAATCTTTACCATGTTTATTTACTATTTTTTGGAGAATGGGCTTAAGATTTTTATTAGATGCTTTGGCTTGGTTGTTAGACTAAGAATAATATGGTGTAGAAAATCGATGTTGAATGTGAAATTTCTCCAAGAATTTCTTCACCTCTTTGTTCTTAAATGGAGTACCATTGTCAGAAACAAGTGTAGAAGGCGATTCAAAGTGAGAAATGGTATTGTTTACAAGAAATCTACAAATGGATTCAACATTTGTTGACCGAAATATAATAGCTTCGACCCATTTCATAAAGTAATATGTAGCAGTAATGATGAAGACATTTCCTTTAGAAGAAGGAGGTGATATTTTTCCAATGATATCCAACCCCCATTTTGTGAATGGCCAATGAGAGGTCTCATCTTGAAGCTCTTGAGAAAGAGCATGAATGAGATGGCTATGTTGTTGAAATTGTAGAAACTTCTCGACAAAGGCAAAGGAGTCTTGCTCCATTATTTTCCAAAAGTATCCCATGTGAATCAATTTTCGTACCAAGGATTTACCACAAAAAATGTCAACCCCAAAACCCGAGTGGGCTTCCTTAAGGGCAAGGGGTATTTCTGCTTTAGTGAGACATTGAAGAAGCAAGCCATTGTAATAATTTTGATAAAGAACATCCGAAAATATAACGTATCTAACTGAAAGTTTTTGTATCTGAGTGCAAAGACTTTTTGTCGCATCATTAGGAAAGCTTCTAGTCTTCAAATAATTATAAATGTTCGAATACTATTCCTTCGAGTCCACGTGGGTACACACGAGATAATTAGATTAAGGTTGATTTGAGATAGAAAGAGAGTGAAGAATATGGACTACAAAGTGGTATTCTTTTATACCTTTATTTGAAGGCACAAGGGAGGCAACACTCGCCATGACATCTGCATGTCAATTTTCCCTCCTAGGAACACTGTCTATCATGAAAGAGGAGAGGTGATCAAGTAAGGATAAGGCCAAATATCGATACTAAGACAACTTATTCTTCTTTTCTTGATACATCCCTATAATTTTATTTACAATGAGCTTAGAATCACCATGTATGGGAAGATGTTTGATGTTTAGAGTGATCGTGGCACACAAGCCAATGATAAGGGATTCATACTCAGCGATATTGTTAATGCAATGGAATTCCAATTGAAAGGATAGAGGAATTGGCTTACCCTCGGGCGAGATCAAAACTACTCCCACTTCGAAGCTACCTTGACATCTCGATCCATCGAAATACATATCCCATATAGGCTCATGATTAGTTGTAAAAAGGTCTTCATCCAAAAATAAATCCAAATTAGGGAAAGAGTGAGACAAGGAAGCTTCTACCAATTTATTGACAACATCTTGACCTTTAATGGATTTATGAGTTACAAATTTGATGTTGAACTCAGAAAGAAACATTATCCATTTTGCCAACCCTCCTGTAAGATAGATTCTAGTGAACAGATGGTTCAAAAGATCACTTTTTATTATTACATGAGTTTGGGCATGAAGAAGGTAGTGCCTTAACTTCTACATTGAAAATATGAGAGCAAGAAACTATTTCTCCATGGGAGAGTAACGAGTTTCATAATCAACAAGAATATGACTAATATAGTAGACCACTCTTTCTTTACTATTATCATCATACTGAGCTAACAAGGCCGCTAAAGCATGAGGTGATCTAGTGAGATAAAGCAGAAAGGGTCTATCCTGCATAACCGACATTGAGATAGGAGGATTGGCCAAATAACTTTTGATTAGCTCAAAAGATTTCTCTCACTCATCATCCCATCAAAACCAAACATCTTTCTTCAACAAACGTGTGAAGGGAAGGGTACGATCATCCAACTGAGACACAAAAATCTATGAATTTCCTTAATCTTCCCCTACAAACTATGCGCTAAAAGATGTCCCTAGGTGGAGGCATGTTAACAATTGCATCAATATTATTTGTGTTGAATTTGATTCCATGGTGGGAAACAATGAATCCTAAAAGTTTTCCAACATCGACGCCAAAGACACACTTAAGAGGATTTAGTCTCTCTTGTAGAGTTGAAGCCTTTCAAAAATAAGGCAGAGATTTTCTACATGATTTGAATGAGTCATAGACTTAGCCAAGATGCCATTAACGTGGTCTTCTAGAATTTTGTGAATGAAATCATGAAAGATTAATGTCATTGCTCATTGGTAAGTCATGCCTCACTTCTTAACCCAAATGGCATGACCACATAATAGAAAGTACCCCAAGGAGTAGTGAAGGTCATCTTATACTGATCTTCCATGTTAATACCAATCTAATTATAGCCTGAGAAGCCATCCATGAGGACAACAAGGCATGACCTGCAGTCGAGTCCACAATTATATTGATATTAGGCAACAAAAAATCATCCTTAAGGGAAGCCTTATTGAGATCATGAAATTCAATGCAAATGTGAATACAACCATTAGGTTTGCTAACAACAACGATATTCGATATCCAAGTTGAATAGTCAATAGGATGGATAAAGCCTTCTTTTAACATCTTCTCTATCTCAGTCTTAACCAATAATGCAACCTTGGGATTCATCTTTTAGATCTTTTGTTTAACAGACTTAGCATTGAGACATAGGATGATATTGTGAACCACTACTGACTCATCAATATCAGGCATGTCCTCGTATGACCAAGAGAAAATATTAGGATACGAATGTAATAATTATGAATTTTGTTTAGACTCTTCTGTAGAAAGGAACTTTCCAATTTTAATCACTTTTTCAAAAGATCTAGGATCCACAAAAACATCAGTAGTGTCACCTTTAAGGAAATAATTACAATATTCAGGATGAGGAATAGGAACATCATCATGTTGGAAAATTTATTCATCTTAGAGAGAGCATCTGAGAGAAGTAGGTACCTTCGATAACACTAATTACTTCAGTTTGCCTAAAAAATACACACTAATATGCCATAAAGTGGAACCAGACATAGTTCATTTCCCACATTAAACCTTTGAGAAACATTTATGCAATTTAACCAGTTCCAACAACAAAATTAAATAGATTTAACAAGAAGAACCAACAAACATGAAAGATAAAACAAAAGGCATGAACACCAAATTTACATGGGGAAAACCCTTACAGGTAAAAAGCCCCACACTCCAAAAGCCCAAATCATCATTGTATTATTCAGCAACATAATATAGTTACAGATACAATTACAAGCTCTAAGCCTTTTACAGGAGATTTACATCTTGTTCCGTCCAGAGAGAATCTAGCAGCATAACCCCTCTCCAAACTTCGTCACTCCTCTCTTTGTTACAATGTATACCATGCACTACAGTATTCACATTACAGATTCCTATCATTATTAGGAACATGTTGCTACAACTCCATTAGGAATTGAATAGTGACTAACCACATGTAACTGTCATTACCTTCCACCGTTCAAAGTGTATCAGACCATCAAAGAGAGTAAAGATAGTCTCTCGTCAAACTTTTAGTGTCGCTTCGACAATCATACTACTCACCAAGTCATTCAGTCATCGGAGTGTCGAAGAGACACGAGACCATGTCTCTTCGAACACTCAATGTCACCCCGATACAATTCTATCACGTACTACTCCATCCCATTGGGATGTGAAGGAGACAGTTTAACACCTCCCACTGAAACAAAGAGGTCTCATCGATATAGAATTGACTGTGGTCCCCACCATGTACTCTGTCCATCTACGTCACCACATAGCTAACATTTATCCTCCATGTCAATTGGTTCCATCTTATCGGTACACCGTGGGTCCCATTCTATCGACACATCAAGGGGACTATAATTTATGTCTCAGAGATAATGTATTGTCACTTCGACAAAGATACAAAGCCTCACATCGAGTTATCAAGGGGACAACTTAGAGACTCCCTCTGACAATGAAATGTTTGCCCGACACAGCTTCTTGATAGTCATCGGAATGTCAAAGGGACTGACAAGAGAATCCATTCAACATTTACTTGTCTTGCCAAAGATACTTCTTCACCAATACAACGTCGAAGAACGAAGTCCTTTTTCGGGTTGGGACTCGAGGTTTCTCAATATGCGATACCACATACTCCACCAATAAAGCATACAATGGAGCTCTGAAGTTTGATTTCCGGCACTCTTCAAATTTTATAAGACTTTGCAACTACATTCGATAAGCAACAAGCCCGAATCCCAAACTCTGAAACTACAAAACGTCTAAGTGTTTTCCTAATTTTAGAGAGCCTTAACTTGTAAGTTTGAGACACATGTTTCTCAACATTCTCCCACTTGACAAAGAACTCTCTAGCTCCCAATCAATGCTCAAAGTCACTATATCACCCTAGACACCTGCAAAAAAATCCAAGATGTCCACCATCTCAAGCAACCGTTCCAACCATCCTCTAAAAGAAAGGAACAAGCCATGGTGTATATGCACCAGTCTAAAGAACACAAGAATAAAATCTAATTGATAGCAATGGCTATAGAATATTGCCAATCCATGTGCTCACAATCTATACAAAATCAATAGCAACATCAAATTCAAATCCCCAAACAAGAACACAACTGTGAAGCCATCCTCTAGAAAACAAGATAGAACAACAACTAGAATAACAACCAAGAAACTGACTGCTTTCATCCAGCTAATTAACCCACGTGACTAAAAATAGCACTCACAACAAGTGCTAATCCATCCATCCAATCCATACCTCCAAGGTATACAAAACATAGTAAACTTATGACATCAACTTATATACACCCATAAACTGCAATCATAAACACCATGTGCAAACCCGTCAAAGAATGGCATACACATCCAAGAGCTCCCACTGCATGGGTAATGTAAATATGAAAAAGATAAAGACATACAAAGTATACCAATAGCATCATATAGAAGGTGTACACAACATCATGTAGTACCAAGGAATCATCCACAATGATATGCACAATCTGTAAACTGACAACCTATAAGAACAAATCTCACCACAAGTCTTCACAGCTCTCTCAAGTTCTTCCACACCCAACAAAGGCAAGAGATAAAGGAACCTCCATTTCATCACCCAAGTACATGAGTGAAAGCACATGACCACAAGCTAGTGATCACAACAGCTCTGAACAAACCTCAAACCAATGTAATGTGAAACCAAACATCCAGGAAGATAACCAAGACCAAAGAGAGCAACTTTGCACATCATATACATGTAGAAAATCCTCCTACATACACCTTTGAATGTCAACTATGTCAAGTATGATCTCCTTCATAACACCCCAAAATAAAATCCATAACAACACCCAACTGTTCAATCACCAGAACATAACATATGTATCTTGTAATCAACATGGATGTAAGCCTCTCAAGCCAAAGAAGATCAAATATAAAAAAAAAATCCATTTCCCATCTCAAGAAATCAACCCACTACCATCTCCAATGATCATCATAAGTGGAAACACAAACCCAAGGAGATATCCATGCTATCCATCTCTCACAATGAATCCTCTAGAACCTTCTATTAGTAGCTCAAGATCCATATCAGTGAAAGAAAGCATAAAGCACCTGAGATAAACAATGGGAATTACCTCTCAAGTGATAAGCCGTTGAGTAGACCAAGATCGGGAATGAGAATTATCCTCCAAAATATGCAAGCCATCATGAATCCTCCAAGAGAAATCTCCTCATAGGTCTCTGTTGAACTCACGCCCAACCAAGGTGTAGGCTTCTCAGACTTTCTGCTGAAATCTCATCCAGAGTAACCATCTCAACATAACTTCTCTCAGCTCAAGAGAAATCTAGCCTCACCTTATTCTCCTTGTATCCATAAGCACCTACAACAATAATCTCATGCCAAACTTCAAATGCATCATTGCACTATCATGAAGTTCTCAAGCATATGACCAATGCACCCAAAACATAGAGAATCACCAGACCATTGTCATAGCTCCAATAATCCGAATCAGGAACTTATCTTGACATCATGATCTAAACACCCCCCTTAGGAGATTTCATTCTCCAAGTGAACATACCACTGTCTCAAGAATAATTCATCATGCGAAAACTCTAACTCGTAAACAAGAGTATACCATGACATAAAGCAAAATAAACTCTAAACCAACATCACCTGTCAAGCATTGTCAACACCTCAACCAAAGACTCCAAAAGTCTTCCATGGCTTTGAGATTCTACACATATTCAAATAGTGTCCATGCAAATGCAAAAGAACCCTTCTACAACAACAGGATCTAAGAGCTCCTCCTAGTAACATCTACAACACTAAAGAAGATCATCCATCATTAAGTGATGAATCCATAGTCATTGCTAAAGCTCCCACTGAATCTTGACAACCGAGCTCTCCAAGCATCATGACCAAACATCTGCTAATCTAAAAATCCTTCAGGCCCACAGATCAACATGTCCATTTGACAACAATACCAAGTGGCACCAAGATCTCCAAACCAAGCATACAATACCATCACTGTCAAAAGCTTACACCAAAACGTGTATCAAGTTATTCATGACATCATGATACACATGCTACAGGTCCCCATAACTGACTATTCAGGTACTCATGTATCATCCATTCTCTCATCTCAAAGAAACCACACCAATGCATAAGTGACCACAGACAAAGCCACCTAACAAGTTTGCATCATCACATAATCAAACCTCGTGGATATAGACAGTCCACTTTTGAGTTATCCCACAACAAATATGTAGGTAAAGACAACCCACATCTTGCACAACCCATAGATACAATCATTATACCATGTAAACCCATGACTCAAACACCAGATCAAGTTCAAATCCGATTTGCCAATCATGTCCACAAATTGAGCATCATAGTCTAGGAAACCAACAAGCAACACTAGAGGAAAAGTAGAGTGACTAATCATGTACCAACACTCCCATGTAGAGAAATAAACTCACCTCCTCATACCATGTACGGAGCATGCATGCAAAAATGGAACTATCTCATCCAATACCACCCCAAAAAACTAGGGTCTAGGAAATAGCTTTAAACACAACTCCACATTACCACAAGTTTTTCTTGACTGTGTAAAACTTGCAAAACCACTATGTTTGAAAAACACCCATGCATATCCACACCCACTTTACAACTGGAAGACCAAAAAGCTAAAACAAGAAACACCATAATGGTTAAACCAGAATAATGGATTATCATGAATGAGCATCACCATAGATTTATTTTTTAGGAAAACCTATACAACCCTTAGACCCAAAAGCACGAATCCGAGTCATGCAAGTACAAAACATCCATAAAAGGAAGAAGTGGTTCAGGAACTCCAAGCCCATTCCAGGCCAACTCCATAACCACCAACATGTCCATGCATTCAAGGGAGCCAAGCTATTGCAAAAGCTTCCAGATCATTCAATGATCAACTCCATAGCCTACTTGCAATTGGGGTACCAAAAAAATATGCCTTCCAATACCAGTAAAAAGCACCCAGCATAAGCACACTACTCCATGGTTGAATAACAACCCAAGCTTCTCCATATCATTAGGGAGCCTCTCATATAGACACCAAATATGAAATATTTTATGCAACACAACCACCAAGCAAAATATTCTACCACATGCATTAGGAATATATCACTGCCAACTATGAGCTTCAAACCACAACATTTCAATATGACCAGCTCCAGTTTCTCCCATCTTCACCATCCTTCATGTTGTGTGTTGTCTCTTGAAACTCAAACAAATGAGCAAGAATTTCTACTCCCCAAAGGATCAATTCATCAATTGATTCCTTCATATTTCCTCAAGCTTGCCAAATTAAGAAATCTTCATTGAAGGAATACTCAGAACCAAACACACTAGGAAGAATCAAATCCCAAAATAATGGCTCTGATACCACTTGTTGGGAAATTTATTCATCTCAAAGAGAGAATATGAGAGCAGTAGGTGCCTTTAGTAACACTAATTACTTCAATTTGCCTCAAAAACATGCACTACTATGCCATAAAGCAGAATTAGACATAGTTTGTTCCCCACATTAACCCTTAGAGAAAAGTCTATGTAATTTAACTAGTTCCAACAACAACATTAAACAAATTCAACAAGCAGAACCAACAAACATGAAAGATAAAGCAGAAGGAATGAACACCAAATTTATGTGGGGAAAACCCTTATGGGTAAAAAACCCCACACTCCAAAATCCCAGATCGCCATTGTGTTATTCAACAACAAAATACACTTACAGATTAATTACAGGCTCTAAGCCTTTACAGGATATTTACATCTTGTTCCATCTAGAGAGAATCCGACAACATAACCCCTCTCCAAAATTTGTCGATTCCTCTCTCTCTTACAATGCATACCATGCACTACGGTATTCACATTACAGATTCCAATCGTTACCAAGAACATGTTGTTACAACTCCATTAGAAACTAAACAATCACTAACCAAATGTAACTGTCATTACCTTCCACCGTTCAAAGTGTATCGAACCATCAAAGAGACTAAAGATAGTCTCTCGCTGAACTTTTAGTGTCACTTCAACAAGCATACTACTCACCAAGTCATTCAGTCATCGGAGTGTCGAAGAGACACGAAACCATGTCTCTCTGAACACTCAATGTCACCCTGATACAAGTTTTTCACTTACTACTCCATCCCATTGGGATGTCAAGGAGACGGTTTAACACCTCCCACTGAAACATAGAGGTCTCATTGATATAGAATTGGTTGTGGTCCCCACCATGTACTTTGTCATCCACATCACCACATAGCTGACATTTATCCCTCATGTCAATCGGTTCCGTCCTATCAGTACACTGTGGGTCCCATTCCATTGACACATCGAGGGGACTATAATTTATGTCTTGGCAATAATGTATTGTCACTTCGACAAAGATACAAAGCCTCACATCGGGTTATCGAGGGGATAGCTTAAAGACCCCCTCCAACAATGAAATGTCTGCCCGACGTAGCTTCTTGATAGTCATCAGAATGTCAAAGGGAATGACAAGAGACTCCCTTTGACATTGACTTGTCTCACCGAAGATAATTCTCTGCTAATACAACACCGAAGAATGAAGTCCTTTTGTAGGTCGAGACTCGAGGTTTCTCAATACCCGATACCACAAACTCCACCAGTAAAGCATACAACATAGCTCCGAAGTTTGATTGTTGACACTCTTCAACTTTTATAAGACTTTGCAACTAGATTTAGTAAGCGACAAGCTCGAACTCCAAAACTACAAAAATTCTAAGTGATTTCCTAATTTTAGAGAGCCTTAACTAGTAATTTTGAGACACATGTTTCTCAACTCATCATCCATATTAAACAAAGGAGCTGATAGGTTGTCATTGGTCCTATCTCTTTAGTTGAAAAGTACATCAAATATCGATCAGGCAGTGTTCAAGGCTATATGCAATAGGACACTTCTTGACTATCTCTCTCTCAAATTTTCTAAATAGATGGGACACCTAAAATAAGACTTGAACTAAAGGCCATTAATCTTAGAAAGCTTTGAAATAACTAAACTAGAAAGCAGGAAATTATTAGTCTAAAAAGCATAACAACTAAACTAGAAAGCATCGAAATGATTAAACTAATAAGTGTATTAATTGTTGAAGCAAAAAAACATGTAAACAAACTATGAAACATATAACTAGCAACAAATTAACAAAATTAACAGCTAACAGAAAACAACCTATCAACTTGAAACTTAACAGTAAGGTAGGTGCATCGAAACTTTAATTAACAAAGCTAAAAGAGACTCTACTTCACACTTTATCATTTACATAATAGGAATAACAAAACTCTAAAAATAAAATACTTCTCTATCTATTCCTACAATCCCTAGAGTGGCCAGCTCGTGGGTTCCTCTGTATCTAACTCAGATCAACTAAACTGATAACTCCAGAATTACTCACTCTAGAACAATTCCATTCTCAACACTTAGCAAAAAAGAATAAGGTAAACAAGATTCACTTTATTCATATTAAGAGAGTAATACCGAAACATAGCTCAAAGATTCATTACGACAACATAATGATATTCTCCAGTTGTTTTTCTATTTCTAAAAATTACATATTTATACAAAAACTGTTTACCAGAATCCTAAATTTCAGTTGGTGGAAAGCACCATTGAAAAAGTCTTTAACTGATCCTAACAAACTAAAAAACTTTAAGTCCATACATAAAAAAATTAAATAGGCTCGTAATGAACCATAAATCTTTTAACAGAAAATAACAAAACAACTATAAAAGCTCGATGCATCAAATGCCCTAGAATTCTGGTGCCTAAACTTTCGGCGCCTGTCTTCAACTTTATGGAGTCAGCGTTGAGTCTTCAGTGTTGAATCTTCAGCACTAAATTCTTTCTAGCTGGGCATGATGACCGATTATTCATAAGAAACCTATTTACTTTTGCAAAATCTAAACTATTAAGTCATTGTGGGTTAGTTAATTCCAAGAAATAAAGTTTATACAATTTCCTCAAAAAGAAAGCACTTATTAATCCTAAAGATAACTAATTGGTAGAGTAGAGGGGCTGGAAAAATATAGGGAAGGGTATTTAGTCACTTTTATTGATGAGGTTATTTTTACCTCATCAGGAGCCTCCTCATCCATACTCAAAATGGATTCTCCAAAGTACGCTTATTTGTGTAAATGATACATGAATTGTCATTTATGGTGATAAGGAGGTAGATGGGAGTAGACACCTAAGAATTACTCTAGTGATTCCTATCGGCCTCCTACAATGATTTGATAACTAATTCTTTATAGTCATGATTCAAAGATTGGACATCTAACCTAAATAGCCATTTTAACCATCATGAAGGTGCATTTAAATTGTCAACCTAGGGACGTGAACTTGAAATGGGTCAGCACAGTATGTGCACTAGAAACTTCAAAGTAGTCATCTTCATTCTACAACTAAGAAACATTCAATACTGAAAGTAAATTGCATGGAAAGGAACAAAGTAAATTTTGAACAACACTCAACAATTAAACTATGTTGAACATGCATGACAGGAATGAAAATTTGAGCAACAAACATGAAACTACTTTATCCGCTTAGGTTGGAGGAACAGTCACAAAATGGAATTCTAGTGGTTGGAGGAACAGTCGGTGCCAGATTCTTAACTAAGTACTAAACACAAACTAATAACTAATCTAGCTAAACTAAAGGACGAACTACTCACCAAGTGGCCCCCCTTGGATGTGTATCCTCTAAAACTAATATAAACTCAAATGCTTAACTCAAAACTCAGAATTTCATCTTATTCATTAGGAAATGCAAAATAAATTATCAGATTGTATGACAACAATAACTCAGCAACTCGTCAACCTTGTAACTTCTTCGTAACCCTAAAGAAGGAGGATTTGGACCTTATTTATACCATCAACTAAACAAGGAAGTCAACTCCCACAAACTGAGAGGGCGCCATTTAGGGAAAACAAAGAAAAGAATGAAAGGGCGGTTACACATGCAGGGAATCTGGTCAGACATTCAAGTCAAAACGTAGACTCAATCACTGCGGTAATTCCCACAATTTCTCAATCGTGAAAGAACAATACAAGGCGATTACATGCGGCTGACATGGGGAATATTATGTCATCGTCCTTCAGTTGACCCTCAAATGATTCCTCTACATGACTAGTTGGCGGCTGCATTTCTCAATTTAGTATCCTCAAGTATGTCTACATGGCAATGTTAGTATGCATAATAATTGCACAACTATAACCACCTTAAAAGAACATTCATTAACCACATGCAAAATTAATATAGATAGTCCACATAATAGTTTAATGTCATTAAAATTGATAGAAATAGAATTAAACCCAATGTCTATGGTTTGAGGGAAACACTATAGAAATATCAACATTTAGTATCAAAGTCCATGTCAACATCAGCAAATAAACTATAGATTCTACCCAAATTTGGACCAAAAACTAGGCTCATCACTCCCCCAAACCTAACATTTTGTTGGTCCTCCAATAGGGGAAGAGCTATTTTTCTATCTGGTCAAAGCTCTGAAATCTACAACTGATAATTGTCCAATATCAGTGTCTATTGAGCACGAGTCAGGGTCCCAGTAGAATCCTCCCAATCTGTCAAGTATTTTCCATCTTTGTCTTTCTTCAACAATGTCATAGTGCTAGAATCAGAAGTTTGGAACAAGCCACATGAGGATAGGTGGCTGAAAAGTCAAGGGAAGCCAATATCGTCCCTTTGTTCTCCCAAGTCGAATGTACCTTTCAATCCTTTTTATTGCTACATGATAGTTCTGGATGGAATGAGGCTCAACATGTTTCAGCTCATCAGTTAAAGTGGTTCATCTCTCTGATAGATATCCTTTCATGATGTCCTCTTTTGCTATCGTCTTTACCTCATATTCATTGTAAACTACCTCAATCCAAGGTATAATTTTGTTACCATAACTAGGCCTGAAAAGCATTATGTTCCAGTCTCTGTAAATATCCTTGGGGTTTCTTGATTCTGCTCTAATGGCCAAGGGAATATTAGATTCATTCTTCCTGTAAGCATTATATTTCTCTCCCTAGCTAATCTCATTTTGCACCCAAGACATGAATGCTCTCAATTGGATATCTCCAACATACAATGGCAGGTTCTAGTCTTGGTCTTGAGTTACAACAAAATTATGTAAATAAAATTCACATAAAAAATTCTTCATTTCAGGGGAGGCAATCTTATAAGCATTGAAAAATTCAGTGGGAATCTCAATAGAGGGATTCAAACCTGAGATATGTTTGGACAGTTTAAAAGAGAGATATTTTTCCTTCAAGTGTAGAGCATAAACTCTTGGAGGGGTTTTACACTCTAAAATCTATGGCACCAAGGTTGCAATGTTATCCACCCTCTCCTTTAGAGAGGCAATCTCCTCATTCTTTTCTTTAATAATTTCATCTCTCTCTTGAATTTCCTTTTTCAATCTTTTCTTTTCCTTTTTCCATTCTTTCTCTCGCCTATGTATATTTTTCCATAAATTCAAAATTGTTGCATGTATTGAAAAATCAGGAGGGTTATGAATTCCTACCAAAAATTTTGTCGATGGTTGCACCCCATATAGTACTATTTGCATAGATTCAGGCTATCCAACTGGCTCAGGCTGTGGAGGTACAATTTCTTCTCCCTCTTCTTGCTGCAGGGCCTCTTGTTCTGGTTCTTGCAGGAACCCTTGATCTAATTCTTGGTCTTGCTACAGGAACTCCTGGTTTTATTCATGCTCTCGAATTTCAACTTCCTCTACAAGGGCAGGAAGATCCGCTAGGGTCACTTTTGCTGCTTCTTCAAATATATCCTTTTCTTTGACATTTTCCTACCCCATTGGGGTTGTTGTGCTCTTATGTGACGTCCCTCCATGCTTAGGGTTTTCCTTCGGAGGCATATCAATACCTGGTTTTGATTTCTTAAGAGGGCTCTCACATTTTCCTTTGGTTGCAGGATGAATAGTAGTATCAACCTTTCTCTTCTTAGGACTTGGCACCTCTCTTTCCACAGGCTGTGTTTTGGATTTTCCTTTTCCTGCCTTTGCCTTCTTCTTTTGTGCCCTAGTTCTTATTAGGATTTAAAGTGGAACATCATCATCTTCAAAATCCGATGAAGAACTTTCTTTTTCAGAGTGCTCTATTTTAGAGGAACTAATTTCTATGGTTCCTTCTGCTGTAGGAGGATTCATACTAGAGCCAACACTAGAGGTTGAAGCACCAAGGGTGGCTTCAGCCATGCTTAATCTCCTACTAGAACTATGTGTTTGAGATAAAGCCCTAGATTGCAGTTGCTCAGGTCTAAATTGATTAACATTTATGAATTCCTCCCAGGTCATTTCGGGTGCTACATCATGCAGAGATTTTTCAACCAACAATTTAATTAGGCAATGGTGGGAAATAGAGTTGTTCCTACCTTTTTGAGTTTCAGCCGCCATGATGGAGAGAAGGTTGTATAAGATGTTGGGAACATTCATCCTCCTCCCATGCCTCATGTGAATCAAAAGTTTGAAATGTACTGAATGTAGGTTTGAAAATCGACCTTCATAAGTGATGTACCTGATAATGTGGATAGCTTCCTGGTTCCATGGCTCGGGCATAGAGGTTCTTTTGGCACCCTGTTTATCTATATTGATTGGAGGGTCACCATGTATTGTGAATACGGCCCTAGCTGACCTAACATCTCTAGAAACAAGGTAATACTCGTCGTCAGCAGGTAACCCTGTAACTTTGCAGTTCTTTCCTTAGTTGCCACAACCTTCAACCCTTTTACTATGAATTTTCCTTTTGAAAATGTCTGGGCAAACTCTAGTGCAATGCCTTCGTTAAAACTATCTAGCTTTAGGAAGTAGTCCAACCATCCACAATTTCTAAATTCGGCCAGGCACTGTGCATCCTGCAATAAGGTATCATGAACCGAGGGCTCATTTTGAATGAGTCTGCCTCCCATTGTCTACAATCAACTATCACTCTGCAAAATTCCCTTCCTGAAATTCTTGTCTGAAAATAAATTCCTTTCTACAACACTTGCTAGTTGAATTATCCTACACCAATTTCAACTGAATTTCCCTAACAATAATGGCAAAGCATGGGTAATAAAAGGGAGTTATGATGAAAAGAAATGGTGGCGACAATTTAGTGTCACATCACATATGCGAGCCATCCTTTACTTCAAATTTTAAATCAGCTCAGCAAGATTTGCTGATGTAGACAAGTCATGGACTTACATGTGGGCAATGTACTTGCATCTTTCCTTTCCCCCCAACCTAAATTTGGACATTTTTCCACACATGTGAGATGGCAATAGTGATTTGATAGGGAGGTATGAAAATTAAGTGAACGTCCATACTAATCATATAATGATTAAATGAATGCACTAAAAAGATAATTAAGAAAGTAATTAATGCACACATACCTGAGTGTGTGGAGGATACGTTGCAAAGATCATGAAGAAAGTACCACTCACCTTTTTAGGAAATAAATTGAGCAATCAATGATGATGAAGTGGAATGAGGTGAGGTGGAATGAAGCGATGGAAGAGAGAGAAATATGGTGATGAATGGACGGATGGGCAGATGGGTGAATAAATGGACTTCTACAAAAGTAGAAGTCTTTATTATGACAAGTACATACCTTAATTAGCTAGGAGGGACACTAGGTCCACTGCCTTCGGCTACAGGAAGCTCGGGTGTTTCATGTTGGTTGAATTGTTGCAGGAACTCTTCTTTGGAAGCTGGCCTGTGATACAATCTGAGATGATGGCCATTGACTAATAACTTGAATCTGATAGGGTCAATGGTGGTGAGCTGAACAACTCCATTGGGAAAGACCTCGACAACTTCATATGGTCCTAGCCACCTCTACAATTTTCCTGCATTGTCTTGATATCGTGAGTCATAAAGCAATGCCCAATCACCTGGCTGAAATTTCTTCTCTTTGATAAATTTGTCATGCCATTTGATTCTTTGAGTTTGCACGACCTCAATTTGGTGCAAGGTTGTCTTCATCATCTCATCTAAAGCATTCAATTGCATGATTCTTTCTTTTTGTGCCTCATAAATATCCATCCCTAGGTCTACTGCAGTTCTAAGAGTCTTGTGCTCGAATTCAATGGGCATCATAACTTTCCCATACAGTAGGTCAAATGGGGTGAAGCCTGTAGTTGTTTTCCAGGTGGTTCTGTAGGCCCAAAATGCTTTTGATAATCTGTTTGCCCAATCCTTTATGTGAATAGCCACTGTCTTGGTTAGAATAGCCTCAATCTCTTTGTTAGTTACCTCAACTTGTCCATTGGCCTGAGGATGATATGGAGTAGACTTTATGTGCCTTATGTTATATTCATTGACTTATATTCATTGAATAGTGTTGTAACAAGTGTTGAGGTAAATTGAGCTCCTTGATCTGTTACTATTTCTCTTGGGACTCCATATCATGTGAAAATTTCTTCATAAAGAAACTATGCAACCTTGTTATCTCTTGCATGCTTTATGGCCTTGACTTCTACCCACTTAGTTACATAATCAATGCTTACTAAGATATAAGATCTACCATTTGATGGGGGATCAATGGGTCCCACAAAATCCAATCCCCACTTGTCAAAGGGAGTGACTACTACTTGTGGATAGAGTGGCATCTCATCTGATTTGGTTGGTCGGACCATTCTTTGGCACCTATCACATTTCCTTGTATATCTTCTTGCATCCTTGTGGAGTGTAGGCCAATAATATCCTATGTTAAAAATCTTCATCGATGTCCTTTTGGCTGCAAAATTCCCTCCACAAGATTCATCATGACATGCATGCAAAATTTCATATGTCTCATCTTCCCTCACACATCTTCTTATAACATTATCTGGTCCAGTATAAAACAAGCATCCAACAATCCATGAAAAAGGAAAAGACTTTTCAATGAGCACTCTCCTCTCTTTTGGAGAGAAGTGAGGAGGAAATTTCCCTATCACAAGATAATTAGCTATGTCAGCATACCTAGGTGTGTGCACACTAATGAAAAATAGATGTTCATCAGGAAAGGAGTCATCTATGGCTTGATTGTCTTTTGATGTGGTCAGTCTTGAAAGAAAATCTGCAACAACATTGGCTTTCCCTGGTTTGTCCACAATGGTTATGTCAAAATCCTACATCAACTATCTGGCTAACCTTACTGAGATCAGGGGTTTATTCATGAGATATCTAATGGCTGCATGATTAGTGTGCACAAAAATCTAGTAGCCTATTATGTGGTGCCTAAATTTTTTCAGGGCGTAGATCACTACCAGCATTTGTTTTTCTTTTTATGTTACTGTATAATTGAATTCAATTCCTTGCAAGTTTTTGCTGACAAAATAAATGGCATTTTCAATGGATCCTTCTTTATGTCCTAAGACTACTCCTATAGCATAGTTTGATGCATTTGTATGAATATGAAAAGGAATTTCCCATTTAGGTCCCTTAAGTATAGGAGCATGAGTCAAAGTTTCCTTCAAGTTAGAAAATTCTTTGGCACAATCTTCTGTCCACTGGAATTCAACATCTTTAGTTAGGAGAGTATACAATGGTGCTACTATTTTGCTGAAATATTTGATGAAATGCCTGTAATATCTTGCATGTCCCAAGAAACTCCTAACATCCTTTTTTTTTGCAGGTGGAGGAAAATTAGTAATTACCTCAATTTTTGTAGGGTCTACTTGAATTCCTTGGTGGGAAATGTACTAGCCAAGGACTACACCTTCCTGCATCATCATGAAGTACTTCTCACTGTTTAGAGATAGATTTTTCTCTTCACATCTCTGTAATACTTTCTTGAGATTCTCCAATGCTTCATCAAAATCAGCACCATAGGTGGTAAAGTCATCCATATAGATTTCCATGCAGTCAAGGGAGATGTTTGAAAATATGTTGATGATTGCTCTCTGAAAATTTGTAGGTGCGTTGTATAAACCAAAGGAAAGTACTGAATAGGCATATTTCCCCCATGGACATGTGAAGGTTGTCTTCTCCTGGTCCTCAGGTGCAATTTGTATCTACTTGTAGCCACTAAATCCGTCTAGAAAAGAGAAGTACTGCTTTCTTGCAAGTGAGTCCAGTACTTGATCTACAAAAGGCAAGGGAAAATGGTCTTTCTTAGTAGCAACATGGAGTTCCTTGTAGTCAACACAAACTCGCCATTTTCCTCCCTTCTTGGGCACAATCACCAATGGAGACACCCACTGGCTGTTTGAAATGGGATAGATAAATCCCGCATCTAGCAACTTTTGCAACTCTGTTTTGACAATTTCTCTTAATGCAGGGTTGATTCTTCTTTGTGGTTGCCTTACCGGTGTACAATCATCTTTGATATATATCCTATGAGTGCAAATTTTAGGATCTAGTCCTTTCATATCATGATAATCCCATGCAAATGCATTTTGATGGGCCTTCAACAAATTTTCCAATGTCAGTTGTTGTTTTTCTCCCAATTTATTGTTGATATTCAAATATCTTCCTTCAAACACCTGTACTTGTGTAGTTAAATCTATCGTAGTTGTTTCATTAATACATGGCACCTTAAGTTCATATGGCAGTATTGTATGGAACATACCTGTTGCTACAGGAAGTTTGTTTGTAGGAATAGTGGTTGCAGGAAGTTTGTCTGCAAAAAGAGTGGTTGTAGGAAGATCAGGTAGAGCAGGCAGAAGTGTTTTCACGGGATCCACAGAACTAGATGCATGAGAGGGTGTCACCTCCTCTATCTCACAATGGTTCTAAATTATTTTAGATTAAACTTCATCTTCATCTTGAAGCTTCAGGAAAGGACTTATACCTAACATCATAAGTTGTGCCACAAAGTTAACTTCCTCGGCCTCTTCACCTACATGTGGCCATACAGGATTATCCTCATTGTGGGATGGCTAAGCAGGAGGGTAAAGAACAATCTTTTTAGTGTTCCTACCATCAGAAATGGTCATGTCACCTGACCACCATCTAATATAAACGTCTATTGTTGCTAACCATAGCCTTCCAAGGATAATATGATACCCGCCTAGTGTAGCTTTAGGAGAAAGAATCATGAAGTCGGTTGGATACTCCCAAGAGTCTAGAATCACCACAAGGTCCCCTACTATGTCATCAATATTAACAATGGAACTATCAACAAGCTGCAAGACAATAGGAGTGGATCTCATACTTACAATGTTTATTTGTTGCAGGATGTCTTTAGTCATCACATTTATTGTTGCACCCAAGTCAACCAGAGCATTCTTTATGTGTATCCGATTTATAATAAATTCAACCACATGACTACCTGGATCATTTTACTTTGGGATAGTTACTTTTCCAAGCATGATGTCAACAAGTTGTCCCACTACATGAACTGTAGTTGGGTCTTTCTTTTTCTTGCTCGGCTTTTTGAAGCATGCTTCTTTGATTTCTTTGCCATATATAGGAACATCTTTTATGGCTTGGAAGAGGGGTATCTTGACACATATATGCTTCAGCTGGTCTAGAATGTCAAAAGTGGTGTCCTCCTTGTCTTCCTTTTTTTTTGGAAACTTCCAGTCTCTGAGGAAATGGTGGTTCAGGTTCAGTTTGCTTGACTGGAGCTGGTTCGAGATTTTTAGGTGCACTAGGCTGAATAGGGGCATTCAGAGGCTCCTCTTCTTCCATAGGAAGCTCAGTGATGATGGGTGTGGAAGGAGTTGACAAAGTAGTTCCTAAACGCAAATTTATGTGACTTAAACTCATAACATATGTAGGAAATTGATTTGGATCAGCAGAGTATACAGGTTGTTGTTGTGATTTATTATTTGGGTTAGGTGTGCGTTGAGATGGTAACTGAGTAGGTTTGGGTACATTTGAGCCAAGATTAGCAGGAGGGGTAATTATAGCAGGTTGTTGGGGTTGAGAAGGTGGCTGCATGTAATTGGTTGACTGGTTTGGCCATTGTTGTCCACCTCTCCATTGAGATGTTTGTTGCCAGTTTTCTGGAGGTGGTTGCCAATTTCCCTGAAACTGTTGCCGATTCCCCTGAGGTTGCTACCACCGAGGTGAAGAATTTTGATAATTGGGCCAAGCATTTGGAGGGTTACCCCAAGACTGTGGTGGATATCCTCCATAGTTGGATGGACATGGGGGCTACCACTGGTTACCAGATGAATAAGAATTAAAATATGGCCTAGCAAAAGATAGTGGATCTAGTGGCATACCGTGTCTTGGAGCCCATGGCCTTTTCTGTGCAACAAAGTAGACTTGATCTTCCTCAATCTAAATTGGTTTGAACTTAGGTGGAATCTATTTGTTGTCAATGTTAGCTACCATCTTGCATCTGCAATCCTTCTTTTGTTTGCAATGAGGACAATATTCTGTCAACATTTCCTCTGCCTCCTCATGTTTCTTCTTGGCCTGAAGTGTATCCAGCTGAGTAGCTAGATTGTTTATGATATCTTGCTTGAAATCTGCCAGCAAATGAGTAATCTCCATTCTTGAAACTTCACTCATGAATGACTTAACCATAAAGGACTGGTAAGCTCTTCCTTTCTTTGAAGCTGCCCTATAATAGTTCTAACATATCTTCTTGATATCCTCCCAAGGAACTTGAGTGATATCTCCTCCTGCCATCAAGTCCAAGGCATTAGTGCAGCTTTCATTAATTCCTCTTAAGAAAAACAACTTATGTGAGTCTTCATTAAGTGTATGGTGTGAAGATTTCTACAAACAAAACAAAAACCTTGAAATGAAATCCTTCAGGCTCTCATCTTCCTTTTGTTGCATTCTGAAACTGTCATCTCCTCTCATATCACTTCCTTTGGAATACCCTTTGTATTTCTCAAGGAACTTTGTCTTCATGTCCTCCCAAGTCTCCACAGTATCTCTGTCAAGGCTCATAAACCATCTCAATGCAGCTTCTTTCAAAGTGGCAGGCAATAGCTTAAGTCTGTGGGAATCAGTGGTATAGTCATAACTTTTGCAGAGTATATCAAACTCAAACAAGACTGTATCAGGATCTTCTATGACAAGTCCATTGAACTTAGGAAGGAGTGAATCAGGGATATTTTTGAGGTTGTCTACTTCATTCTGATGAGAAATGGGAAAAGGAAAAGCTAGTTTGTTCTGCCTGTTAGGCCTGTTTCCATTTGCATCAGCCATGCCTACTTGATGAAGTTCCAAAGTAAAGGGTTCTTCAACTGGATTTTGATCTTCAAGGGAAACTTCAGAATTGGTTAAGTCAGTAAATGTATCAGCAAAGGGGTGTGGCTC
This sequence comes from Sequoiadendron giganteum, assembly GCA_007115665.2. Taxonomy (NCBI): domain Eukaryota; kingdom Viridiplantae; phylum Streptophyta; class Pinopsida; order Cupressales; family Cupressaceae; genus Sequoiadendron; species Sequoiadendron giganteum. The sequence goes on along the minus strand of CM021103.1, from coordinate 535,348,953 downwards.
TTCTTCCTCTTCATTTCTGGGTAGATTTGGAAGCTCTACTAGTTGAAATGGTTCTGGATTGTTAGGAAGGAATCTCCCATAGGCATCTCTTCTTCTTCTATGCATGTAGTATCAACTCAAAATCAACCAACTCACATAAAGAATTGGTGAAAGAATAGTGGATCATAACTTCTAAACACTAAGAACAAACTCCATAAATACTACAGCAAGAAAAACTAACAATGACTCCAAAGAACTCCCTAGTTTGACACCATCCCCGACAATGCCGCCAAAAATTTCGGCCTCCTACAATGATTTGATAACTAAGCCTTTACAATCATGATTCAAAGATTGGAAATCCAACCTGAATAGCCATTTTAACCATCATGAAGGTGCATTTAAATTTTCAACCCAGGAACGTGAACTTGAAATGGGTCAGCACAGTATGTGCACTAGAAACTTCAAAGTAGTCATCTTCATTCTACAACTAAGAAACATTCAATATTGAAAGTAAATTGCATGGAAAGGAACAAAGTAAATGTTTAACATCACTCAACAATTAAACTAAGCTGAACATGCATGAAAAGAATGAAAATCTGAGCAACAAACAAGAAACTACTCTATTCGCTTTGGCTGGAGGAACAGTCACAAAATGGAATTCTAGTGGTTGGAGGAACAGTCAGTGCCATATTCTTAACTAACTACTAAACATAAACTAATAACTAATCTAGCTAAACTAAAGGACAGACTACTCACCAAGTGGGCCCCCTTGGATGAGTATCCTCTAAAACTAATATAAACTCAAATGCTTAACTCAGAACTCAAAATTTCATCTGATTCATTAGGAAATGTGAAATACATTATCACATTATATGACAACAATAACTCAAAAACTCGACAACCTCATAACTTCTTGGTAACCTTGAAGAAGGAGGATCCAAACCTTGTTTATACCATCAACTAAACAAGGTAGTCAAATCCCACAAACTAAGAGGACGCCATTTATGGAAAACAAAGAAAAGAATGGAAGGGCAGTTACACATGCAGGGAATCTAATCAGACATGAAAGTCCAAATGCAGACTCAATCACTGTGGTAATGCCCATAATTTCTCAATCGTGAAAGACCAATACAAGGCGGTTACATGCGGATGACATGGGGAGTCTTCTATTGTCGTCCTTCATTTGACCCTCGAACGATTCCTCTGCATGACCAGCTAGCGGTTGCATTTCTTGATTTATTATCCTCAAGTATGTATGCATGGCAATGTTAGTATGCATAATAATTGCACAACTATAACCACCTTAAAATAACATTCATTAACCACATGCAAAATTAATATATATAGTCCACATAATAGGCTAATGTCATTAAAACTGGCAGAAATAGAATTAAACCCAATGTCTATGGTTTGAGGGAAACACTATAGAAATATCAACATTTAGTATCAAAGTCCATTTCAACATCAACAAATAAACTATAGATTCTACCCAAATTTGGACCAAAAACTAGGCTCATCAATTCCTTCAAGGAGAAAACATCGAAAGGGACTTCATTAGATTCTACTTTACTCTCAATCAGTCTGGAATGAACTAGATCAAGAGGTTCAACATAAATCATGTTGACACTCCACCATGGTTCCTGCCTAGATTGTTCAAAATAACAGCCCAATCCCAAGTTATGCTTACGAGGCCTAAATTGGATAGGAACTTGAATTCCTTGTTTGATATGCCTAATGCCTTTACACCCATAACCATACTTAGAAACAAGTTTGTATCTAGGGTCATAACATGTTTGCAAAGCTTGAGAAGAAGGTGGATCCACATAGAGAGAGTTGTTCCACCAATGAGTATTAAACGCATCCACAAGATCACAATAATCTTTCTTATCAGGGCGACAAACATTAATTTCCTCAGTAGAAGCATGATTATCTTCTTAAGCAGGAGAACAATTTCTTTCCTTGATAGGATCCAAATTTCTCTTCTTGATGGGAGGATGATCAACTTCCTTAGCATAGTTACATGAAACTATCGAAAGGTGGAGGTGGATAGGATCTACATTGTATTCTCCAATGAAGAATTCAGAGAAGTCCAATGACCCCTAATCATCACCAAGACATGCACTCAATTCAGAAGAAGTGGAAGGGGAAGACTTAGGATTCTTCATTTCAAGCTAACTTTCTTCAAGGGTAGTCGTCTTAGGGGTAGCCTTTGAAGAAATTATCACTGAAGAGCATTCCAATGCATCAAAGGATAATGACAAAATACAATTTTTAAGAGTGGAGACAACTAAGGCTCAACCAATGGTTGCAAACTCACAAAGGAGCACAACCTCATGGTCAACCCTAATTACAATCACTTCATTATTAACAACAAATTTTATGCAATGATGTAAGGTAGATGTTACAAACCCCAAAGCATGAATTCAAGGTCTTCCCAAAAGAATATTATAAGGTAAAGGATCGAGAATCACATAAACCAAGGTGGGTACGATAATGGGTCCCAAAATCAGAGACAAGATTATTGTGCCTAGGGCTTGATGACCAACATTGTCGAATCCATGAATGTATAGAGAATAAGTAACTAGAGAAGAAGAATCAATCTTAATCTTAGGTAATAAATCTATGCCACATATCTTGAGAGTTGAACCGGTGTCAACAAGGGTATGTCTAATTCCAATATTATTAATGTTAACTATAATCATCAATGGGTTTGCTTGCTTTTGTACTTCCTGGGATGAGAGTTCTTGCGGATACAATGTGGTATTCGGTGAATCCACACGAATATGAGCCATCAACGCATTAACATCCGCTGACCTAGCGAAAGAGGGAAAAAGGATCTTTTGCAAGGCTTCTTGAAACATACCTTGATAAAATAGAGCAACTTGAAGCAAATCTCATAGTGAGATCTTAGTTGGAGTAACACATAGCTCCTCGACAAGATCGTAATCACCAAGAGCTTTAGTTGTGGGTTTAGGTGTTGAAGGAAGACTTGGTTGAGAAGGTGGTAAAGAAGTCAGAATAGATGTAGGTTGAGAAGTAGATTAAGAAGTAGGTTGATTCAATTTTTTTTAATTTCTTATGGTATTGTATGTATGCCCTACAATATTATAAGAATCTGTAGCTTTTAAAAATATCATATAAAGGTTTGATGAGTCCCTAGAGACTAGAACCCCATGAATAGAATGAACTCTCTTAGGAGAGGGGAAATCTAGAGTCAAGTGAATGACGGGTCTCTTAGGCCTTTGAGGGCCCACATAGATAGTCATTACATTTACGAACTTCTTGACTTGCATAAAAATAGAGGATTGTGATGAAGAAGTTTGTTAAGGCTACCTATATGAGAACATCTGATTATTTAGTATTTATTGTGTTAATTGTTATTACTGTTATTATTTTATATATTGCTGCAATTTGGTAGTGTAGAATCAGTAGCAAACCCTTTGGTGCCATTGCCTTCATAAACTGGGTCATTGAAAAGTGATTGAAGGGAAACACCAATCAATACATATTGATGAAGACATTAAAAAGATTGCAAAATAAGTGGGATGACTAAACAACAAATCAATGAATACAAACCAGGAAGGTGAGAATTATCTTGAAAATCATTATCATAAACATTAAAACATTTCAGAAAAAGATCTGACATGATTCATGTCGAGTTCACCAAAAATGTTGAGAAGGGGGTTTCGTTGCTCCCAAGTCTCTAAGACACCAAAGAGTCTCAGGGGAGTGAATTTCCCTAAACTACCTCAGACTACCTAATAAGTTGAACAAGATGAAAGAAATTGAAAAACATATAAAAAGAAGAGATCTAGGAATGATTACAAGTAGACAACTTTGGGGACCGAAAGAGCTTATAACTGAGATTTCTGAAACAGAGAGAGGAGCTCTCAACCAAAGAATTGTAGTGCGAGAGTGAGAATTCATCCCAACGTACTGTAGTCCCAAGGATGCGCTAGCATCTTGTATAGACATAACAATGAACCCTTAGAAAAAACTAAAAAGGATCTGCTAACTACCCAAAACTTGAGGTCTATTTAACCTATTAATTTAATAGAAAGCAAGAATGTAGATAAATAACAAGGCAAGAGATTGACTTACGATGGGTCATGCACTTCAAATCCTCTTGCAAATCTCCACATGATCAACTTGCACACAAGGTGAACGAGGAAAAATGTTGGGGCGGTTTTGGGGCCTGCCACAGTCAAACCTCTCACAGACCACAAAATGGATAGAGAGAAATAGACACAAAGTAAAATAGACACAAGAGTGATAAAAAAAAAACCCCGCCATGGAGGAGAACCCATATCACAAAATAGAGACACAATAAGTATTATGCTATCAAATTGATAAGAAGCAAGAGAGCATTACCAACATCCCGTGGCTCCCTCTTAGCTTGATAGACACAATATTGAGTTCTTGTAAGAGAGAAGAGGCTGCTGGAGAGACTTCAATCTAGTAGAGCTTCGTTGTAGAGACATGATGTAGAAGAGAAGAGCAAGTTGGAGAGAGAGAGTTCAAGTGTGAAGTGTCATAAATGAGAATGAAAGAATGAGTTTTCTTTAGTTGCATGGGTGAGAAGAGTCGTTACTCTTGGAATCATATCACAACAACACGTGTCGTAGGCCAAGACTTCCAAGATTCCTCGTTTAAACTCATGAAAGTTCGTGGACACTAGCACATTATGCAGATGTCTATGCACCGTATAGGCGTCCAACTCATTGTTTCATGAGAAACGAGGTGGCGAACTATAGTTGCTTCATATTAGTCCTTATGGAGTTGAAATTGCAAAATTTTGATTCATAAGGTTCTTGTCATAAATGCGGCTAGGCGCCATAAATGTGGGGGTCAAATGTGCAAATGTGAAATTTCCACGGGGTGTAATTTTACGACATTACAGATATGAGGGAGAGTAGATTTTTTCTTTGAATGTGCTACTAGTGATTAGGGATTGGATGAATTCTCCAAGTTGTGCACATCAATGGGGGACATTTCTTTAAAGTTTATGGATTTCATATTTGATGGATTTAGGTTTGTGATTTGGATGGGGGAAGGTGACTACATCATAGTTGATGTACACAAATGACATTGGATTAGTAGTGTTGCAAAGATCCACAACTTTGTTTGTGATGTGTTGCTTAAGATTAATTGTGAATAGTCCTTGTAGGAAATTCATAATGTTGAATTGATGTGATGAGTTGAATTGTGAAGTTTTTAAGAATGATGGATTAGCATAAGAGGCAAAGGATACAAGACAATTGTAAGAGGTTTTGATTTCATATATGGATTGGTCTTGGGATAAATATGGGTCTAACTTGTCAAAGGTACCACAAGGATGACAAATGGATATGCATTTAAGATAGGCAGCATAACTTGCGCTAGTTGGTTCTTGGTCGATAGGCTCTCGATGGTTGATGCATGGATGACTAGAGCTTATGGAAAGCTTGCTTAAGGAAATTACATTTAAGGATTCAAGGGTGTATTCATCTTGGCCCACAAGACACTCATCATCATCATTATGTTCAAAAGATAAACAAGACTAACATCATCATCATCATCAAAAGGATATTCAAATTTTTTGTTATAAAGGAATTCATCAAAACAAAATGGATTCATGATTATTGGATTTACATGTTGGATGAAGGGTGCATCAAATTGGATTAGGATTGGTTTAGTGTTTAAAGGCTTAGACCTTAAAAAAAAATTGATATCATACGATTTTGAGTTTATTTATTAAATCTTAGATATTGGATGAGTTTGGATTTTGGGTGAATGATCAAGGGATCAAGACCTTAGGATGATGATTTTGATTGGGTTGGATGTGGTTGCTTTGTATACTTAAGATAATAAAAAATCTTACGTAAGATTCAAATTTGGATTTGATCTAATTTGTTTGGATTGTTATACTTAGGATAGGAAAGTTCCTTTGCAAGTTCAATTATGTTTGGGAACTTGGATTGCTAACTTAATATAGGCAAAGTTATTAAGTATGCTTGGAGTTGATTTGATTTGATGGGCATACTTAGGATCTAGGATAGGTTCCTAAGAAAGATTGGATTATGAGGATAATGGCTTGATTTAAGGTCTTGGATTGGATTCTTAGTTTGATTTGGATGAATGTGAGTTGTGATTTGATTTGATGATTTGGATAGGTGGTTGATTATTTGGATTTAAAGTTTGCACTTTGGTTTATGATAAGTGGACTTAGATTATGGGTTTGAATTTGGATTAATGGTTGTTTATTTATGATTTGGGGATGGATGGAATGGGTTATGATTTGAGGATTTCAACCTTTGGTTTGTAATTTGATTTTAGGATCTTAAATTTAACTCAAAGGTTGGAATTATTATTTCTTGATGGTTGATGATTGTATTTAGGTTTGATGTTTTGTATGTAAGGAATTTTTTTATGAGTTTCAAACAAGAAGACACAAAAAGCACAAGAAAACTCTATTTTATTCAAGTAGGTGTGTATGTGATTGTGAGTCCACCAATATGCCTTGTCTATGCATGGAATGTAGGACCCATGAGGAGGCACTAACTATTTTTTTTATCACACAAGATTTCTCAAAGGTGCAATAGGAGAACATATGTGATCTACAAACCCACTTATAGGGATGCAGGGAGAGTAACTTCCTAGAGCTAACCACTTACTGATGTATCACAACCACATATGGCCAATAGGTCCTACCTAGGATGAACAAGATGTTAAGATATGTCCTCAATATATTTGAAGGTATGTGAGACTAAATTATGAGAATGAGAGTTCTATCTACAAGCATGTAGTTGGGGTCAACTCCAATGTGGACAAGTAAGCATAAAACACAAATAAAAAACTTAAAGTATGAAATTCAAACCTTTATCTTATTCATAATTGCCACCTAGAATTGAGCTAAGATACCAATACATACAAAATGAGAAACCGTAAAAAGTCCTTCATCAAAATCCTCTTGTTGCACATTAAGTGTGGTTGGGTTGAAGATGGTTTTGTGATGAAAGTTTGGATGTTGGTGCTCAAACTAGCAGCATAACATTAAATTTATATATTTTTTTTAAAATAACTCATATGATATGTTATGTATAGATTTTAGGGAAGCGGAATCAAGGGCTAGGATCGATTGGAGAGATCAATGGAGAAGATTGCTTGAGAGGTTTAGAGCCATGAGAGACTTCCAAGTGGCACCTTGTAATTGGTACATAAAAGGAGTTACATAATCCAATAAACTTGGATGGTGGAGATCTTCTTGGAAAAGGATGAGAAATAAGGTTAAAATGAACCTTTTAGGAAGACTTCGAAGTCTTTGTTTTTAAGTTATGTGAAGGGCTAGGTTATTCTAGATTGAATGGATGAACAAGATTTGATGAAGGGACTTTATGGAGAGTTGTGAAACATAGGCCATGTGCACACATGGCATATACAAGTTTGACTTGGGTTAATGATAGCTTCAGATTGTGCAAGTGGATTAATTAATTAATTGGTTTTAGCCAACAAATGGTTTGAGAGGGGAAGGGGGAATTAAATAACTAGTTATATTTATTTATTTTTTCAAAGATTGGGATATATGAAGGGTGAACTTAATTAAATAAATATAAATTATGTAATTAAGACTAGACTATATAAGAAATGGGTGAAATGGTCAATTAATTAAATAAATGATTATAATTCATTTAATTAAATCTAGGAAGATGATAAGTAAGGTTGATTAGATAATTAATTTTATTTAACTAATGTTGGAAGAGGATAAATCGAGTTGAATTGAGTGTGATTAGGATGTGAACAAATTTAGGTGTCTACAATTAGTATAATTATAAAAATTCAAAATGTTAAAATAACAAGATGATAAACATTAAAGGGTGGTTTGTATCTGAGAAATGACCAAAGGAAAATAAGTGGAGAAAGTGACACAAAAGATTGAAAGAATTAAGAGAATAAAAGAAATCAAGAAGAAATAATATATAAAAATCTTAAATAAAGGTAAATAATAAGATACAAATAGGAAGAATTATCAAGGAAAAAGAGATTATGAATGAAATAATAACAAGAACTAATGAATACAAATAATAAGATAAAGATAAAACTAAAAAATAACAAGGGGGTGTTGATGGTGTTTTTATGCACTTCACAACATAGGTAATACGTAGGTGCACTACCTCTCTTGAAAGATAATCTTCCACAATCAAATTGCAAAACACTATCCCAAGGTCTCTCAGGTGTCAGGTCATGACGATGCTTGGGATAAATCAATTGTTTGATGTGATTTTGCTGGAATCACAAGGCGGCCTTACGTGGTCGAAGCTATAGGGGAATTGGGTCAATGGATGGAGTTCTATGGATATGGAATTACTGTACCTTGCTACAGGTTCAGGCAGCAGTCTTAGACTCCATTGTTTCGTTAGATTTGGTTTTACAATGTACAACGAACCTTAACACAAGTTGTTTCTAAAAAAAAAGGAAAAAAGGCGAGGAAGGAGGATGGTTCCTGGACCTACAACTACCGATGAACAGTGATCATGGAGGTTCCTGCTGTGGACAGTTTCCTTAAACAAAATTTCATTAATCTGAATTCTCACAATATCATGAAATCTATGCTATCTTCTAAGGACTGCAAGTATTCATCATTCATTCACCATATGTGGATAAAGATAAAGTTTGATGAGCGGCAATAAGGTTAAAGTCCAGGCTAGCTTTACATAGTCATCTACCAGTAGCAAATGACCAAAAGTATGGACAAGGAAAGCATACACACAACAGTAATCTCCACAACAGAAGATAACCTACTTAAACCGTTACAGCTAACTAATGAAACTAAAGCAGCAAAGTAACTTGAAGCAAACTGTTAACTAAAGGGAGAAGAATCATGAAACATGTGGAGAAACCCATAAATACACCAGAAAATGACTGTATTTTCTATTATAATTTCAACAACATGTCTTTACAACAACTCAACTCTCTCAAAATGAGGGGAGGAGAGCCTTATTTATAGTTTTCAAAAAAAAAAAAAGAGTGGCCAAGATTCGATTTCATTGTGTGGCCAAGATTCACTTTACATTAGGGTTTCACCTACCCCCAAATACATTTCATTTATAAGACACATTCTTGTCTTTTCCCTGTTTTGTCATCTAGTGACAACACTGTAGCAATTTTCCCTTTGTTGTAGCTATTCTTTGAGGAACTCTTCGTCGATGACAGGGTTGCCTTCACGCTTCTTGAATACTGCATACTCCATAAAGCTCAGGATTAGTGGCTGGAACTTGTCCAACTCCATGATGTCGGACCGCAAGATCTGATAACTCCATTCCTGGGAATTGTTGTCGAGCTTCTTCCAGTCATCATCATATTTAGTAGCGTTATCCTTGAAGAGTTACGACTGTGCGAAGGCTCGGGCAGCAAAGCTCATGAATTCAGTGGTGACCTCGGTCGACATCCCATCTTCCATGATCTTCAAAAAGTGGGGCTTTATGTCCTCAGGATTGATTTCGACCGCACGCAGCTTGTACCTCGTCATTAACTTGAGGTACCAAGCGCATTCTTCTCTTGTCTCTCGAGCCCATTCGATATCTAGAACTATACACTCCAGAATCTGCTCTAGCCTCCTCTTTCGATGATCGAAATCCCGCCTCCAAGTATCCACCAGCCAGTGATCATCATCTTTGGAGGCAAGGTCCTTCTCCCAACCCTCGCTTGGCAATGCGAGTATGGCCTCGATCTTTGGATAGGTTGCCTCATACTTCCCTGGGAACTCCTCACATATCCGCCTCGTGCCCTCAAGAGTTCTCTGCACTTTGAGGAACTTATTTGTTGTCCGGATAGCCAAATTGATACCTGTGTTCCCCATGTCCAAGACCTGCCGGAACCAGTTTTTCGTAGTCTTGTCCAAGTTCCTTCTTTTCTCTAATTTTTTGATCTATTCATGGGACAACAGTTGAGGCGGGGCCGATGATGTGGTGGGCTGCTCATCCGGGGATGACTACTGTTGAATGTAGGCAGTTAGATCAGCCACTTGATCCTTTAGTTCTTCCTTAGAGATCTTATCTTGCTGGATAAGATGCACCACTGTGGCGACTGACCCCTGGAGGTGATCAACCTTATGTTCCCTTGTGGCCACTCCCAAGTCGATGTTGGAGATGTTATAAGTTATTCCTTGTTTTTCAACCATTGGTGTTGCTATCTGTACTGCCCTAGATCCTGAGGCATCCATGGTCACCTTTGATATGATCTTTGGCCTCTTTTCTTTCTTCTTGGTGCTTATTCGAACCCTGGCCAATATGGCTTCCAGTCTTGCCTTAGGATCCTTTGCGGTGGGGGTCTTTTGCTCTAGCTACCGCTATAGCCAATCAGGTACTTGGGGCTCCTCCCTAGGTGGTTTACTTTGATTCCCGCTGTCCCGCTTCTCAAGTTCAACGGCTCTAATGACAAGAGCCTTCTCCTTAGTCCCCGCATCTTCTTTCTCCTCATCGGAGTCTTGTTGAAAGGTTAGATGCTTAGTGGGGGATTCGGTGTGCAACTACTCCTTGGGCGGATCTTCTCTCACAGCATCCCCCTCTTCTTTGCTTCGGTTATATTCATGCTCTTCGGGGTTCTCCCTTTGCTTGCCTTCGTGAAGGGATGCTTCCTTGTCGTGCTCTAGGGTCTGGTCATGCCCCTCAATTGGAGATTTGTTGCCTTCAATCCCTAGGGCAGCAATTTCCTCTTCACGCACCAGCCGATCCTCGGCCTCCTTATCTTCAATCTCTTTGAGTTGCTTGCTCCACTTCGCATTGAGCTCAGGATCATTTGTTTGTCTTATCAGTTCATTGTCCAACTCCTCGCTGCTCTCACTGGAAGACTCATAGGCTACCTCATCAATTTCCCGGTGTTCAAATAGAGGGTGTTTGTGGTACTCAATTTCCTCGTCCTCCGACCTTGTTGCAGCCTCTAACTGCCGTCACTCAAGCTCGTCAGATATTTGCATAGTTTCCTCCATTCTTGGTGGTTCAGAAGGTGGAGGGAGAGCTAGAGTGTGGGCCATAGCTTGAGCTATTGCAGCCTGTACTACGGGATTAGTGAGCATCCCCGAAAGCTCGGACGAGACATTCTGCATTTACTTTATAAAAGACTTTGGTAGACTAAGGGCAGGCATCGTAGCAGCGAAAACGAAGGGTAAGGAGGGAGACATAGAAGAAGAGGAGACTGGCGAGGTCATGGCAGATGATGAATCCACCAAAATAATCTGCATGATTGGAGAGGTGGAAGCAAGGTGGATAGAGATGTCTACCGCAGGCGGGGAGGAAGCGAAAAGTGCGAGTGAAACATGCGAGGTGGGGGCAGCAGCAGTAGCAGCAGTGATTGTAATAGGCGGAGGCTTTGGCGAGTTAGATCCTCCCCCTCTAATCCCAAGGGGCGGACCTTTGGACATCACAGTCGTCTTCACGCCCCCAGTTTTTTTTCTCTTCTTCTTGGAAGGCTCAGGCTCGAAAGCCTTGCGGGCATAGACCTTTGGTTTGGGTAGTTGTTCACTGGCCTCCTTCCTCTTCTTGGTCTTGACCGATGGTGGTGTGTTGGATGCTTCCCCAGTTGTGGCGGTAGCTCCCCCTCCATCAAAGCCACTTGGTTCACTTTCCAATCCTTTGAATGTCAGGGTGACCCCTTGCTGTTTTAATCAGGCCACCTGTTGGTTGATCCACGCTCTTGTTCGGATCTCGATGGGCCTAGTGAGTATGCCAATGTCGTCAAGCTCCCGCTCATCCCAATCAATTGTAGGCAGCGGTAGATTGGCGATGGCATCATACCCCAAATCTACCACTGTGTCTTCATCTTCTTCGAGCTGGTCAAGAATCGGGCACAGGTTGATTCTACGCACGTAGATGGTAGTCATGCGCATGTAGTGCCGCAGCCGCACCTCAAGATCATTCTTGCAATTGGCCCAGAAATCCTCGACATTATGGAGGTGGGAATACTCCCTTCCCAGTGCCTTCCTGATGTGACCGTAGGGGTCCATTCTCGGCCAAGTAGTGTACTGCCAGAAGTGATACTCAGCCAACTCCCTTTCTGAATACCCCGCACACTGGGAGGTATGAATCTTGTACATTCCTTGGGCGAGCCCAATGGGGTAGGTTGTGCCTGCTAGATGCTTGTTGCTCAAGATGTTATGAATGTGCCTTAGCTGCTAGGTCAGCTCCAAAAGAATAATCTGGTCGTTGGGGTATCGGAGCAGCTTATTTGGCCTTTCTGTGAATCCCTGGGCGCGGATGTATGTGAACTTCGGGAATTGAATGTAAAGAAAGGCATATTGCCTAAGGAGGGCTATGGCACTATGACAAACTCTTCTCTGAAAGTCGCCTCTTAGGGATCGGATGATGTGGGCGATGAACGCATCGTTCACCTGGCAATAATCCTTCTTGAAATTTCAGAACTGCAATTGAGGGTACTTATCATATGGCTTGGGCTCCACCCCTGATGCCTCACTGGGTACTGCAGTCAATCCCTGATAGTGTCGCCGGTCTGCGAGGGAGTACACCAGGTAGGAAGTCATAAAGAACTTGGAGGTCTTCTTCACGGTCGTAATTTTTTCGTGAAAGCGGTCACTGATTATCTCTCCCCAATAGAAGGCGACGCCATCACCGCGGAGAATCTGCTCCACGAAATAGAACATCCATTCTTGGAAGAAGGCCGCAGCAGGAAGGCCCATTACTCGGCTCAACAAAGTTACGAGGTCATGGTAATCCTCAAAGAAATCGTTGTGATAGAGCTCCTGAGGGAGCTTGTCGACACTACCTTGTTTGTCCTTCAACCAATACTGATTGATTAACTTCTTGCACCTCAACGGATCTTGCTCCCATAGTTCTTTGCATTCCTCCATGGTGGGTATCTCCATGCTTTTGTAGGTAGGAACGTGGAAAGTTGCCGTTATACCTGATGGGGACATGTCTGCAAGGATATTTCCATCTTGGTACACTATAGTTCGGGCCTCCTGCTGATATGCTTCCACGCATGCCATTACCAGCTCTAGGGCCACCAAGGCTAGTGGGAAGCCTGCAGCCTTGGCAATTCCGCTGCTCTTTATTAATTTTGCATTCTCTGTCTTGTGGTTCATCCTGACCCTTTGTATGAATTCATCAACATCGACCTGGCCGATATTGGTATCTATGACATCTCTCCAGAGAAAGGTGACTCTGGATTGTATAGGGACTCCTTGAAATTTGTACTTCATCAGGTCCTTGTCCTCTTTGCCTCGAGATGTCTTGGCTATTCCTTTCCCTTTCTCCTTGGAGGCACTAGAAGTTTATGCACCAGATTCCATAAATCTTGCAGATAAGACGTGAATCAATAACAATAAACATGACAAAACGGCTTCGGACAAGTCCCCGCACATCAAGATTAGCTCTGCAATCATTATTTATGTTCAATAAGCACATAACACTTGATATGTCATTATTAGCAAGTAAGGCAGACAAACCAAGTTCCCAGGGCCGAAATTCCCTTGGCAGAATGTCGTTTGAAAGGGCAAGTTGAGGATGGAACTCCCAAAGGCATTTCCCGGTGTTGGATTTGGTCAATCAAAGGTTGTTGTGAAGGAAGACCTAATTTTAGCAAGTGAGTTGAAATCCGTTTTGGATTTGAAGGTCATTTGATCCTTCATTTGGGAGTTTGGGCATCAGATACAGGACAACCGTTGGAAATGGCATAAGGGAGACAGAACTCCGGGCATTGGAATCCGGGTCTCGGATTGCCGTTGCCGAGAAGTGGTTACGGGTCAGCCGTTGGAAATGGTGAAATGGAGGTGGCAATCCGGGGAAGGAAATCCGGAGGGCAATCTCCGGAGAAGGTTTAAAGATTTGCAGAAGTTCGGCGGCGAACAACGGGTCGAGACCCGGAGGTCGGAGAGTCGCCCCGGGTTTGCCGTTAAAACGGCGCCAGCGGAACGGAATCCCGGGAGAGGAATTCTGGTGGTCGGGACCTGAATGATGTTTAGACCTCAAATGTTTGCTTGGATTCTGGTTTCGGCAAAAAGCAGACCGGGGTCCGGGACTCAGGAAGACGTCCCGGGACGGCCGTGTGAAACGGCAAAAGCGATGCGAAATTTCGAGAATGAAATCCCGGAGGTCGTGTTCCGAAGTGATTTTGGATTTTATGGTTCCGCGTGGAAATTGGAACAGACTTTGCGCGGTCGGGACCCAAGGTCAGGAAAGCCGTTCGGGGAAAGCCGTCGAAACGGCGAAATCAACACGGAATTCCGAGGATTGAATCCCGGGGCTGCTTTGATCTTTGGCTGATTTTCGACCTTTTCCAAGTCCTCACACGAACTTCATGGGTCCGGGGTTCGGGGGATGAGAAGACACTTGGACGAGGCCGTTTAGAATGGCGAGGACGCAATGGAATCCCACGAGGGGAAATCCGGAGGCCGGAGTCCGAGGTGGGTTCAGCTGCATGAATTTTGAAGTTTGTTTGAGCTCGCAGACGACCGTGGGAAAGTCTGGGCCCGGGAGACATCGGCGACTGTTCTGAAGAACAACCACAGAGAGGTAAAGTTCCAGTTTCAAATTTGAGGCCCTAAATAATTGTTTTTTCGTGTTTTAACTTGTGGGATTTTAGGGGAGGGCATTTTCCTACCATATTTTAGCCTGGTTTTACATTTTACATTTTCTTAAGGTTATGAATTTCACAAAAACAGAGGGCAAGTTGCGTGGATGGTGGGTGTACCTCAAGATCCCGAAAATAATTGTTGTTGATCGGGCGAAGGACGCCGGAAAGGAAATTCAGACTATGGGGCTGAAAATGCTGGGTGCTTGAAGCTCTCCAAAATTCGCTATCACTCGGTTGGTTGACAATGACAATCGAAAAATCCGAATTTATAGCCATATTTTCCATTAATGCAACATTAAATTCCTTCGTACGGCGGCAGGGGAAGTGGGTAAGTTCAATTTTGCAGATGGCGGCGGGAGGTCCGAAGTCCGGTGGACGGGAAGACGTCCCGCCACGGCCGCGAGAAACGACAATGCATCAGAGGAAATCCGAAGGAGAAACCCGACATTCGGGATCCGGGGTCTGGAAAGACGTCGGACGCTGAGCGTTGGAAACAACAAACCTGAAACAGAAACCTGGGGGTCCGGGCCCGAAAGGAGCCACTATCGTCAAAAAAGGCATTCTAACAAGGAGAGCCCGAATTGACCCCAGATTTTGCATTTTAAAAGGGGGTGATTTTGGTCAAGCTTAAAATATGACTTTGGGGAACGTGCTGACACAAAATTGGGCACGCAAAATGAGGTGAACCAAAAAGTCCTGGTAATCAAAAGAGGGAAGAGAGGGTACCCGTTCCAAACGGGGCGTGTGTGCAACAGGCACAACAGGGGGGTTAGAAGTTTAAATTAAAGGAAAATAATAAATATTAAGCAAGAAAAGAATAACATAATACAATGAATTAGAAAATAGAAATCATGAAGGAGAATAGAAGTAAAGACGAAAATCAGGAAAAAAGAAGAAAAATTTAAGTACAATTAAAAAGACTAAAGGCAATTAGGAAAGAGTGATAGAAAAGGAGATTCAACAAGAGAGGATGAAGTTGCAAAAGGAAGGAATATTAGGCTTGAAAGAAAAGAATAAGATATTGAGACACATGTTGGAAAAAATAAGAAAAAATATACAACACACAAGAAAGAAACATAAAGGATAAATTTAACACAAGATAAGGGGTACAAAAAGGAAAGGGGTGAAGAAGACAGGAAATAAAGAAAAAAGGATGAGAGGAAAAGAGAAACCTGATGAATTGATGAGAGAAAGAGAGAGGTTTAGTGCCCACAAGTAAATGCAACAAAATAGAGAGAAGAGTTGGGAGGAACTTGCAACATGGGCAACAAGAGTGGAAAGATGAATAAGCAGAAAAAAAGGTGGGGGTAGTAAGGAGGGCCAAAAAGAATAAAGACGAGGATTGGAGAAGAAAATAGGAGAGAGGGAAAGATATGAAAACAAATGGAGGGAGAAAAAATAATTAAAGAATTCAAGGAGGTGAGATACAACAACAAGCAAAAGGTTGGTGGAGGGTGGGGCTAGACATGAAGGTATTTAATAGAGGATACCATGCAAAATTTAAGCTTCAAATTTCTCATGATTGAGATTGGAGGGGTAATTTTTTATATGAATAGATTCTTTAAGCTTCTTTTTGGAAAAAAATGTCTTCTTCAACCAATACTCATGCAAACACCAAGAAAATGTGGTGTTTGGGTTTTGAGGAGTGTTCTACAAGGGTAGACGTAGAAATATGCTCATGTTTAGTGTCAACACTATGCTCTTTGATTCTAGTGCTAATGGAGTGCATAGTCTCACTAAAATAAGGAATCTCATTGAAATAATCAACTTGATAGACTCCAAAGTTATGTAAAACCTCTTTGAATTCTTTGTTTGATGGGATGACATTTCTAATAGTAGTATAGGGTTTAAAGACACATTGGAGACCTTTTTGTGAAGGATCTTAGAGATCTTATTGAGATGCCTTCAATATAAGGGAGGGTTGTAATAAGGAAATTTCCAAAGACATCATCCTTAGGTTTAAATTGTATTTTAGATTGTTTAAATTTTATATGATGTTCTTGTTATAGTACCCATTCAATTTGAACACTCTAGACAAGTGGCAAAGCTCTTAATGAATGTGATCCTCATCACATATTTAAAAGGCCCTATTGGTCAAGGTCTTTAAGACACTAACATTTTTGGTAAGATGGTGATGTGATGCTGTGTGGAGGTAGAGGTTAGTGTAGGTAGATTTTTTTAGACTCAATGTGCAAGAGAACCATATGCTTTCTTGTTGAGAAGGATATCGAGGAAGGGAAGTTGGTTTTTATTTTCAAGCTCTTGGTGATTTTTCGATGCAGATGACATTAAGTGAATGAAAATTTTCTAATTGATTTAGGCCATAGGCCAAACATATGTTGGTGTCATCAACATAGTGCTTCCACCATTTTGATTTAAGAGGGAAGGAATTGAGAGCAAGGTCTTCAAAGTGCCTCATGTAAAGGTTGACTACAACAAGAGATAATGGAGATTCCATGGCAACTACATCACTAGGATTTTTGGTGGTTGGAATTTTAAGTTACCTTGGTAGGAACCTAATACAATTATTGCCATCTCAACAAATACTTTTTGTTCCACAAGGAATTGTGATATGTTTTTATGAGATTGTAGGTCTATTCATGTAAAGCACAAAAATCTAAGATTCAAAACTTAGACAAAACTTTAAATAATTTCATTTATATTCAAAATAAAGTCGACAATTCATTCATTTAGACATGATAAAAGACAATCGATTCCAAAACACAATGACTTAAAGTCGATAAGATAGATTCAATATATAATTCCAGTTTAAATAGATACATGTGTCATAATACACTTCAATGATAATCATACATAAGAAGTTATTATATCAATTACAATTCGAGACTTAGGCATTCAATCGCCTTAAACTCTTCAATACATATTTCAAAAATAAATAAAACATAAAAGAAGATCACATCCTTTGATCTTCAATCCAATAGCATATCTTTATAAAGAAAACGAGAACAAGGATCAGGCGCTTTTTTCGCCCAACCTCGAAGCTTACGCTTCCCCGTAATTCCTTAGTCATTCAAGAAATACTCGACCCTACATGAATCGCTTAGCAAAAAGCAGTCTACGAGCAAGATGGAATCTAGTGCGTGCCTAGTATAACTAGTAAAACCACAAGCATTTTCATTTTTCTAATTCATTTAAGAAACAAGCAAGTTCGATACTAGGATATGGTAGAGAGTTCAATAATTCCATCTATTTCAATGGTCCTTAAGTTACTTGGCCAAGTAAAATGTCATGCACGACAAATAAAACAGTTTTGGAAAAGCAAAACTACACTCTCTAATAACCCATATTCGGCACCCATCCCGGAAGGTAACTTTCCCAAAACATGACATGCACATTCATTTATCAAGCATGCATGGTTCTAAATAGTCAAATACAATATTTCAAAACAATAAAACATAAATCTTGTTTGAAGCGAAAACAATTTAAAAGTTGTTTTTTTCATCGTTTTAATCCATAAATGACATTAAATTAATATTTAAATTGAGTAATTTAAATAATCAAAAATAAATAAAGAAGGTGTATCTCCAGTATGTAGATTAAATACATATAGTAAAACAGTCATAAAAGAGCACACGTTCTTTCGCTCTTTTTACTCATCTATTTTGTTTCCTCTATGAACTAATCTATATTTGTTTTGTTTCAAGTAAATCATATCTTTAAATTTAATTGCTTTATTTTCTGTTTTCCATACTTGCAAAAAATAATTAAATTAATTAATACTACTTCATGAACAGTTTAAAATAACTCGTTTCAGTTTCTATTTCAGAATGTTTTGAGTTTTAGTTACAAAATTTACTCTTTAAAAACTTATGTTCCAAAAACATGTTAAAATTTAGGAGATATTCTATCAAATTGTTTTTAGTTTGAATTCCTTTCAATTCCAATTTCAAATAAGTTTTCTGTCAAAACAAAAGTAAATAAAGTTTTCTGTTTTTTTTTAAATAAAATTATTTTCAAATCATTTTGAGTTTCTTCTAAATTTGTAAATCAGTTGTTTCTCATTTCTTTTTCATTCAATTTTGCCTACAATCTTTTATGTTTTGAACTTGTTCAATGGAGTTTTGTGTAATTCACAGTTTGAAATTCAAGAATTTAATCAGAATTCTAAGAAACACAAAAATACTTCTAATAATTTTGACATTCAGAACAAGAGAATAACTATTTCAATGAATTCACTATGTTCAAGTTTTAGTTTAATAATTTCTAAATCAAAATCCTACCTCGTAATTTTGGAAATTGTTTATTGTTTCCTTTGTCAGATCTTTCTGTAGCTACTCTATCTACTCCTCTTCTTTCCCTGTTCAACTGTTGTCTGTGGCGTGCCTTATTTTCTTTCTGTTTCAATCTTTAATTACTTGCTCTTTTATGAGGCTGACCTTACCTATCCCTCTCTTGCGCGCCCTGTTTACTCTGTTGAATTCTTGCACACCCCTTTACCATTCCTTGTGTGGAGTATAGAGAATCCTTAAGGCTGTGTGGAGTATAGGGAGTATTTCTCCCTATCTTATGTGTCCACTCCTCCACTTGGTGCGCACTTAGCTTCCCTTGGTGACTGCGTGGAAATGGGAGACTTCCTTGTGTTCTCCTGCCCTCTGTCTGCCTTCTCTCTATGCGTGGGTAGTGGAAACTCTGGCCTGGCTGCGTGGAAGAGTGGAGAGTGGGGGATGACTCCAATCTAAATGCAATCTTCTGGAGCTTCTTTTTTGCGTACCTCCTCTAAGAGCAGTATGCCTCCCTCTCTAAACTCAAACAGTCACTAAAAGATATGGTCTCAGAATTCCTCTGTGCATGGTAAAAACTGAGACTTCTCCCCTATATTTTTTTTTTTTCAAAATCTAAAAACGAATTTTCACCCATTGTCCAATCTCAAAATTTCTCCAGACTAATTTCCTTCTCATGCATTGATGGAGTTATCAAGAAAAATCAGATCCACAAAATGAGATTGATCTCTAGTTCAATTCTCTAACTCCAAGTTTTGAAAATCTGATTGCTTCTCATATTGATTGAAGATATCTTTTCAATCTGTTCAACTGAAGTTTTAAATGCCATTTCAATTTGCACGTGAATTGTTTTCAAAATTATTTTCAATAACTCCATTTTAAATCTTTGTTTAATTTCTACATTTAAATATTTTCCTCTTTCATAATTTTCAATTAAAGAAAAACAAATAATTTTAAAACACAACTTTTATTACATTTTATTAAATTCCGAAATTGAAAATCTATTTCATTAAATTTCAAAATATAAGCATCTTATTTTCACACAATAATAAAATATTGACTTAAAGAATTTAGCTATTTCAATAAGATCTATTTTCTCACAAATTAATAAAATCGTCATTTAAAGCAACATGTATTTTTCCACATTTTGGAAAAATAATTTAACTCAGTTTTAAAATTTGCAAACACTGTAATCACAAAAATACATTAAAATATCAACTAAGTGAGTGTGTGTGATTCCATCATACTCATAAACGTCTAAAGGATAAAACGACTCTACCTGATCAATGTTCTCGCCTTCAATCACGTTCACCTGTTCCTGCGTTCACTTGCACTCGAGTTTTCATCAACAATGACAAACCCCAAATTAAATAAAAATACATTTCGAATCATTTGTAATTGCATTTCAATTTCAATTTCACTTCAATTTGAATTTGAATTTAACTTTCATTTAAATAATTATTTAACTTCAATTTAAATAACGATATCATGACTAATAATTGCATTTCATTAATCAATAAAATCTATACGTGACAATTCATTAGCTCATATTGCTCATAGACTACATCATGAAAGGTGAAAAAGATGAATGTAAAGTACGATTCCACAAGAGAATATATCTCATCATTAGATTTACAATTAACTAATTCAACAAAATCGTGAACAAAAATATAAGTAAACAAGAACACTACATCAAAGCTCACCAAGATGTCACCCTTATCTATCCTTTTATCTTTGATAAAATTGTAAAAATGATGGATTAACATAATTACACCGAAGGCGTTCCCTCAATGGAGTTTGCCGAACCAATTTTTCCTATCGACGGTTACAATTGCACAAGAAAGGATGGACTGCCATTGGATAGATCTTGGTCGTTCGTTCTTTCTGTATTCTTGGCGATGCAATATTTATGTTAATAGGAGTGAGTTGGTGTCGATGCATTTACTGGCGATTGGAGGCAGCGTAAAAAATATCCTTGTTGATGCTCATTTTCCCTACTTTCGTTTGCCTTGGTTTTGTTTGCCCTCGTTTCTCAGCCTCTACACCGTCGAGTCAAATTTTCTTCACCTCATTTGTTCTGCTATAGTTGCGCAGGTTGGAATCCGTCGGGCAACGCAGGTTGGAATCCGTCGGTTTGCCCGAGTAAGTTTAACCTTGACCCCCTTTGCATCTGCAACTTCAAACAAAATTCATCATCTTTTATTGCTTTGAAAATTGTCTATGCACTGCTACATAACTTCCACTTTGCATAGGCGATGAGGATGCTGGAAAATGTCGAGTTTTTTGTTTTTACGCTTGCAATTGCTTGAAAGCTTCTAAACCCTTTTCAACACATCTATCTTGTGCAAATCTGTAGTCATTTGAATCCAATCTGCCTACAGTTGTTGCTTCAATCTATTCACAGCAAACGAAAAATACGTATAAAATATCAGGGTTTTAGAGCTACTAGATTCTTGAGCTCGAGACAAGAATTTTGCGACCGTGAGGACATAATGCTAACTAATGAAAGATGTTGTCAATGGTACACTTTCTGAATAGCAAAACATTTAGCAAAGTACATTATGTGGAGACAAGAAATGAAATGAGTGATATAGTCATTCATCATTTAAAAATCTACATAAGGTTTTCATAGTCCATACGATTGAATAGGAGTTTCAGAAAAAAGCTGTGAATTTGGTTTACCTGCATGTTTGGGTGATCCATCACCAGAAAGATAGAGCAAAAAAAACATAAGTTTTAAGATTTGAGAATAGCATGGAGGCGATCATCACTGCCGAATAGTTGGGGATAGCGCTCAAGACATTCATCCATGATTTGGGTCAACTCCTCTGCCAATGGGTAGCTGATTGCAACCCCCCCTCCTCCAAGCTTTATGTACCTTCATTTGTAATTGTTTATTTACATAATACAAACATTGGTTCTCTTCTTTTCTGGTAAATGAAGGCATTGGTTCTATCAGTTTTTTTTGTGGTTGTTTCAATATATAATACTATTGTAATTTACTATCGTGATTTATATAATAAAGGCATTGGTTCTCTTCTTTTTTGGTAAATGAAGGCATTGGTTCTGTCAGTTTTTTTTGTGTGGCAGTTTAATTTTTTTGTTATTTCTCTTTTTCTTGTTCTTAAGGCTTTTTTGTGATAGTTCTCTGACAATACTATTTACTTTTTAATGTATAACAGTTGCAGCTGAAGCTGTGTAAATGCAATGGTTGCCAGACCTATTTTCACAATAGAAATCTGAACAAATTTTTTGGCCAATACACTGGTTCTTGTACTTTTAAGACCAACTGTCAAAATTCAAGGAATTGGCATGACACAAACCAAATATTATTTATTATTTAATGTATAGCAATTGCAGCTGAAGCTGTAAATGCAATGGTTGCCAGACCTATTTTCACAGATTGAACTGTTCTTAATGTTATTTTTGTGATAATTTTCTAACAATATTATTTACAATTTTATGTATAGTAACTGCAGCTTAAGCTGTAAATGCAATGGTTGCCAGAGTTATTTTGATCTCCATCAAATCTTAGAGCTATTTCAGATCGAAACATCTTCATATGTTAAACTTGATACATTCTTCTTTAAAGAGCTTAGGCATTACACATTAAATATTCCCTCACAATATTATTTACTATTCAATGTATGGTAGGTGTTGCTGAAGTTGTAAATGCAATAGTTGCAGAGCTATTTTCAAAGATCGAACGGTAGAGATTCGATCATCTTCATATGTTAAACTTAATACAATTTTTTTACAAAACTTTTGCATTATACAGTAAATATTTAAAACAAAATGACAATTTCTATCCTTCAAATACAATAGCAGCAATTAAAATATACATCTCCATCAAATCTTCGGCGTACCCATTGCACACAAAAATGCGATTGCTAGTTTACCTACAAAAGGAGGGATAATTTTACCAAGGTAGACCGCAAATTTATAGGTGGGGGAGTTTGAGGCGTCTTAACAACTGATCTCAAAAGGAATGCCAACCTTGTGAAATTTTGGAACGCCATAAATTTAGGGCCTAACAAAGTAATTGGCCCTTAAAAGTTGCTCACGGTATTTTGCCCAATTTTAGCACTACAGTGTTAGAGAAAGACTGGTACTCTGGGCCGGACCAAATAGCATGATAAGAATCACCGTCCCTGCCGACTTCAAATCGTCCGTCAGTTTCCTGCATAGCTATATGGTAAGGGTCATAGATTCATTTAAAGATTAGAAGCCCTGGAATCTTCTGTGAATAAATTTCAACTCTCGTGCAATATCTGAATGCCCAAGCCCACTAGCATCCTCCTTTTAATAGTACAATAGTTTTCTGGTTCAAGCCAGAAGCCAGAAGCCCAACTGTCTAAACTTTGGGGTTCAATTTTTCGAAATATGACGGAGACAAACAGCCACAAGATGGGGGTAAAGGAAGCAGAACCCAAGTCAATTGACGGCAGCCTTAGCCACAAGGAAGAAGAGCGGCTGTCAAAAAAGTCTCTGGGAGTAGAAGCCAGTCCTTCGGACTTTGACGCTTCAAGACGACGCAAACACCGTCGGCGGCTCTGCAGCTGCTGCCTCTCCTGTGGCGCTGTCGTCATCGTCATCGCCGTAATCATAGTCGTCCTGGCCTTAACGGTGTTCAAGGCCAAGGATCCGAAGATAACCCTCAATTCCGTCGCGATTGATGCCCTTAACACAGATGTGGATTTGGCCGCTTTGACGATCCACCTAAATTTGACGCTTATCGCGGACATGTCGATCAAGAACACCAACAAGGCGGCCAGTTTCAAGCATGGCAACAGCACAACCCTGATGCTGTATCGCGACAAGACGGTGGGGCAAGCCATCATACCTGCGGGCAAACTAAAGGCCGACAGGACCGCCAGAATGAATGTTTCCGTGACGGTCTTTGTTGACGCCGTTGTGTCAAGTGCTTCTGATTTGATCAGAGACGGGTTTGCAGGGAACCTCAATATGACCACCAGGACTGAGATGGCTGGGAGGGTTAATGTCCTACATCTTATAAAGAAGCATGTGACAGTGTTTGCTTTATGTGATATTAATGTTAATGTGTCTTCAATGAGTGCTGAGGTGCAGCAATGTAAAAAGAGCTACAAGCTATGACAACACTTGTGCTTCAGGAGGGGAGATTCATTCAGTTTAATTCCCATGATCCAGGGATATGTCTTAAGTTTTCTGTTAAGGATGTGTTTTGATCCACTGGTCGATTTCCTAATTCTGTATATTAGTAGCACAATTCTTGTGCTTCAGGAGGGGAGATTCATTCAGTTTAATTCCCCATGATCCAGGGATATGTCAAGTTTTCTGTTAGGATGTGTTTTGATCCAACTGGCCAATTTCCTAATTCTGTATGTTAGGGTGCCATATGCACCCAGCAAGTTGCTTACAATACACCCAATTTTATGATCATTACTGTGTAAATATCCATTGCAACTTTTTTCATTTTAAATATGCAGAAACCAAGAGGTATAATTTTCTTGCAAGTTCCTTTCAGCTCTTCTCTCTGTTCCATTGCATTTAATTTTTATTCTAAACCATTTTTCCTTTTTCTTCACTTTCTTTCTTTCCTATTTCTCAATCCCTTTTGAGTTTCTTTCTTGTGGGGTGTATAATTTTTTTTTTAATACTTTGTCTAAATATTTTATTTTATTTCAAAGCCTAACTTACCTCCCTTTTCAAATCAAATTTTCTTTTCTTCTGATTGTCCTCAGTCCTTTTAATTACATCTGAATACTGAATATTTTTTTCCTTTTATCTTTTATTTCTTATATTCTTCTTAATGATTTCTATTTTGTAATTCATTGTTTTATATTAAAAGCATGAAGTTTCCATAGTTCATGACGATAATGTATTAAAATTTCTGAATTATTAACTTGAAATGCAATTTCACAATGAACATCAATTTTAACAAGTAATAGTGATAATTACTATTAGAATCTATGTACAAATTTCATTTATAAGGTTTACAATACTCTATATGAGAAATAAACCAAAAATCTAATTGCAACTTCTAGTTTATGAATAGTTAGATTATGCATTACAAAATTCTATCCACTACTACTAAATTTAAACTCTAGCAATCTTTAGTTAGACTCTTAGTAAATATTACTAAAACTAGAACTCTCATCTCTTGCATGGTAAGAGATAAAAATATAGTGACTCCTCAAAAATCACATCAAGATAAAATTAAAGACCTCAAAAATCACATCAAGATAAAATTAAAGATTGCTAAATAGGCTTATCAAAATATTCTCTCTTTGAAAATGATGACAACTAAGAATAATACTAGCTATTTATTAATAACTTGGGGGGCTAAAAATAACAATTTTGACAAGTGACTTTGGAGATTTTGACGAAGATTTTCCTCTTTTGACTCGTGGATTTGAACTCTAAAACTTTGACAATTCAATCTATCAATTTGATAAACTATTTCTTTAGTAAACCCTATCAACTTTGAAAAACTAAAAAATTGTCATTTTAGAAATTGAAATCGCTCTCCTTAATTTACAACAACCTCACTTTAATTTGAAAACAAGTTAATAAAAGAGACTAATATTTTATTTATTAAATCCTATACACAACACTAAAATGATCAAAACATCAAACAACTATCTATTAGCATCTATAAATAACAATATTTTTATTTGGAGGGACATACCAATATTTAATAATTAATCAAAAATTGGACAAACATAGACATTTTATATCAAGTGAGCTCTTGATAAAGCAATTTACACAGTTTCAACACAAGCTTCCCCTTCTTTCTTTGTGTCACACTTGACTTAATAGGCCCACAAATTTGACTTTGAAACAACTCATTTTTTTTCCAAATGGTGAAACTTACAATATGTCCCTTTAAATCCTCTACTACATTTGAACCTTCATACAAGAGTGATAATATAATGGATGTTTGAAAACTTATTTAGTGATTTTTTAAAATTATGAACAAAACAACACATATTTCCTTGAGTGGTGTTTTGTATTATGCCTCATGATTAGATAAGAAAATAAGAGTTTAACTTGAAATCATACACATTACAACAACAACAAAAAAATGTGTACAAATATTGGATTTTCTTAGTGACCACACTATGCACTTGCAACATAGAACTTAGAATCTTTGATATTTTATAGTAGATTGATGCTTTATCAATTGGGTACAAATTTGAGATGTTTTTGATAAAATAAGCAGCATTTACAGGGTGTTGTACCCTTTACATAAAGAGCCCAAAGGGCCAAAAAGGAGCTAGTTCAAACCAGAAATGAACTAGGAGAGGACATACCACACACAGAAACAGTTGATAGATAGTCGTCAAACCATAGACTAGGACTAGACAACCCCAAAATCCGAGGGGCCTAATCTAACATCCTTAACCCTAGGCCTCGAAATAATGATAGATCGAGGGAGTCCCTTCTTCTTCCTCAACACCATAGACCGGGAAGACTTGAAATCCAAGTCCACTGAGCAAGGCGAGAGAAGCGGATCCACAGAAGCCACCAAGGGCAAAGAGCCACCACTCAGCGAGGGAGACAACAGTGCAAGGGAGGAGACAGGATTGATCAAAGGACCAGCAGAGTCATTCAAAGATGTTCGGGTAGGCTAAGTCATGACAGCGTCAGCAGATCGAGCCAAACATGGCTCCATGGAAGGGATACCTGGAAGAGGAGCAGAACCATGTTCCTAAGAAGACACTAAAGTGTCATCCTCTGCTGAAGAATCTCTCGAAGGAGGAGAACCCACTATGAGATGGTTTGAGAGAGCATACTTCCACCAAGTCGCAGCGCCCTTGCGGCGGGTATGAGGGCAAGCAGAGGCCAAATGACCCACCGAAAATCATCTCCTACACCGAAAGGGGAGGCCCTCATAGTCCAAGAGCTGCTTCCAAGGTTTGTCCTCCACCAATAAGACTACATCACCATGGAAAGGTTTGGAGATGTCCAAATCAACTAACAACTGAGCTACCGTAGTATGCCCTAGCTCTCTAGTCATAGAGTCCACCATTAAGAAGCGTCCAATGGTGTTACCAATAGCTTCATAACAAGAATCCTCCCAATACTGAAGAGGGAGATTTGGCAGTCGAACCCAAATTGGTTTGTTGTTCAACGACTCTGTAAGGGTATTGAAAGAATGAGACCAAGGCCTGATGGACAGAGAATGAATACCCCACATTCACCCCCTGTCCAACACACAGTTTCGCTTTGCGAAGGAGACAAAGGTAGCAATAAAGAAACCCCTAGTGCTAGGGTAGAGCTTGATCTCCCCAGAGACCACCGGCTTCCAAAAGATAGACACCCAGTCATGGAGATCGAGGAGGGAGGGCCATAGGCCATTAAACCTACAGACCATGCCTTGCTTCAAATAATAATCCTTGTACTCAACTACCTCAAGTCCACAAACCACAACAAGGGAATCTCGAGCATAGGGCAGAGGCCGACGAGCCAGAGTAGAAGGCCAAGAACCCACCTTAGCAGCCTTAGAGAAGGTCTTCACCCGGCTTGAGGAACCGCTAGCAACTGGAACAGGTGGGACATCCAATCATGTAGCAGCACCAGAGATAGAGCCCACAATAGCAGCTCCAAATGGAAAAGAACCCCCGCCAGAAGCTCGCATCCCTCAGCAGACATAGAACCTGCAACCAGAGAGGTCACGACCTCATGAGACACGACATTCGTAGACTGATGCCCTAAGCGTCCAGTCTTGTTCATCTTGTTCATGCACAGAGACGGGGAAACCATCGGAACCCCGTCAAGAGGCACGCTAGGAGGAGAGCACCCAACAAGAGGGCCCCTGCAAGCCACCCCAGCAATCCACGACACCTAATCTGCGCCTAGACCAAGCACACCATCGTTGTTCAAAACCGGAAAGAGTTGTTGGCTCCCGCTCGCGCACGTTGTTGCCATCTGACTAGTTTCTATTATAGATGTTTCTCAAACCACCTAAAAAAAGATTTCTTAAGACACTTAAATGAAAAACATGACATGACATCACAAAAGGGTGAACATGAAACTACATAAAAAATACATCACAATTGGGAAACATAATATGACATATCATTTGAACAAAAACTCTCTTTTACAAGCATGAATGATAGGAAAACAAGATGGATTACACAGTCATTTATAGGTTATAAAAATTAAGAACATTTCTTCATAAGCATGAATGATAGGAAAATTGTGTGCAAATTTTTATATCAATATTTTGAAGAATGAAAAATGCAGTAGTAGACTTGGATAGATAAATAAGCAAGAGGAAAGAGAGGGATGGATGGTCCAAATCCAAAAAATAAAATGTAAAGACAAAATAATGGAGAGGAAAAGGAAAGAACTTGGAAGGAAACTATCAAAACATGAATGGGTCAATGAGTTTGACTTATAAAACTACATGGTTGAATCCTGATAGCAATATTACAATTTGACATGGTGTGAAAAATACTTCCTACTTATCAAAATAAAATAAGTTAGTTAAATTTGCGACATGAAGAAATTAAATAATAGTAACGTCAAAAAATTGCTAAGAATATATTATATACTAAAACTAGAGGATAATATAGGTTAATAAAACAATTAGAAACAATTAAGCTAAGATGGCAAGTTGAAATATAAAAGATTAAAAATAAATAAATTTATATAATTATAAAAACAAAGAATATAAGATTATACTAAGACTACTATAAGATATTAAAAGACTAAAGAATTCTAATGACAATCATGTTAAAGACTATGAAAGGCGAGATAAAAATATTTCAAGACTATTAATAACTAAAAATTTAATTAAAATTTTATAAGGTTTTTTGAAAATGCAATTTATCTATCCAAGCCTCCTACTTCATTTTTCACTCTTCTCTCTATCTATATCTTGATAATGGATCATGAAGTATGATCCAATACCTTGATGTAAAAATTTGCATATAATTTTAATCCAAAAATCATAATACAATATTGTATTATGTTATTCTTTTTGTGCTTATTATTTATTATTCATCCTTTAATTTAACTTCTAACTTATTATTTTCTAATTCTATCTTTACTCTATTATTTTTTCATTCTCCAATCTTTTTTTCTATTTCTTATTTTTTTTAACTTTCTTCAAATATTTACAACTTATTTTACTCAAGAATATTTTATTTACTATATATTTGATGGATTTTATTATTTTTAGTTACAAATTATTTCAATTCATCTATTTTATTTACTTAATATTTCAATTCACTACAATTGTTTTTTTTTTTTATTTTAAGAATTTTTCCATCTTTTGTATGTAACTTATATTTTTATTTATATGTAGTTCTTTTTGTTTTATGTAATTTTAAATTATTTAAATATATTTTATTACTAAATAATATCATTAATGTTATGTTTATTGTTAAATATTAATACGTCTTAGAATCCAATTTTTGCCCTCTTCTCCATAATAACCCTTTTTAATGTTTACCATCTTGTTTTTTAACATTTTTATTTTATTATCTTAATTATTATTATTTATAATATTAATTTTTTTACTTCTTTTACTATTAGTTACAACAATTTATATTTACAACTCTCCAACATTTTATATCTAGTGCAATAATATTAGTTTTAAGATTGTAGGCTCCATGATCCATCATGAGAAAGAGGAATGTGAAGGAATGAGCTATAAACTTGTGCTTAAATAGAATTGTGCAAAAGACTTGGACAAAAAAGAGATTTAAGAAAAAATTAATAATTAATAAATAATAATTTTGATCAAAAGATTAATAATAAAGTAAAGGAACCTAAAGAAGAAAATAATAAGAAGGTTTTAGAGATTGAAAAAGGGAAAAATTAAGATAAGAAAAAAATGCAAGAAGAAAGCACAAAGATTTTTAATTAAGAAAATTAAAATTAAAATTAAAAGATAAAAATAAGAAGAATAAAATGAAGGTTAAGATAATTTGAAGAAAGGACAAAGAAACTAAAAATCACTATTACAACAAAAAGATAAAAAGAAGATGGTAAAAGGAATTAAATAATAATTTAAATCAAAAGATCAATAAAAGAAAGGAAGGCACAGCTTATGAAGATATCTGTATTCAGTACACAAATACTTTAAGGGTGGACAATATGCGGCAGTTATTTGAGGAGGATAAGATCAACCAGACGGTCAGCCTTCTAATCAAAATTAATAGCAGAAGATCCAACTTGGAAAAGAGCTTGACAACAAACTAGACTGTCTCGGTCCCAAAGACTATTTAGTCTCATGGACTTCATTAAAATCTTTCATTTCATTTCAAGAAAGAAAGAAATTACAGAGATGTAAGAAAAAAGCACAAATTTTATTTTTTTTTATGGGTAGTAAGCAAGATTTCTATTAACTGTAAAAGATGTTTACATAACGTCTGCATAGAGGAGCTGTATGATACCATTGCCATAACAAAATTGTCAGACCCTACGTGACAAAGCAAATAGACCGCAACCCCAACCACCTATCAGAACGGAGCGCGAAGACCAGCCAACATACACCCCTCAGCCAACACCAAACCAGACCAAAACCCCAAAAATGGCTCTCAGCTAGAGCCATAATAGATTACAATAACAAAAAAGAACTTGAAACATTGCCATTAGGATGGTCGTATTCACAAACTATTACCTAAACAACCTCACCACCACCTAAAAACCATTCAATTTTGCACAAATGAAACTCAGGCACCCATTCAAAGCCAGTGACAGGCTCAAGCCCCAACATCTTCTTGAGAAAGCCTACCCTGTAGGCCGCAATTTGTCGGTGCCACACCAATGTAACACTTTAAATCTAGCAACAAGGGATAGATTTTGAGTACCTCGCTTGGATTCTTTACCAAAGGGAGATCATTAGGCCACGACGCACCACGTCCCAGGAATGTCGCCTGCAGGGTCTCATCTAGCCTGCCCAGAAGCTCTTTCTTGAAGAGCTTGCTTATTATCGCCTTTGCCTCCACTTTCATTGTTCGGACATCAAGCATGGACGCCAAGAACCAAGAGACGATATGGGTGTTAACCTCGAATGTCTCCCGGTTCGCCAAATGCCCTTTGCCCAAAATCATCTTCACCGCCACCACCAAATGATGGTCAATCCTTAACATGATCCTCTTTAAGCGTTGATCAGTTATTGCTTTAAAAGCAGTCTGCCAAGCTTTACAGTCCAAATGGATTGGGGTATCGACACCCAGACTCACCAACACTTCCACATTCATCTCCACAATAAAGTTGGACCTCTTCGCCATCCTCACAGAACAAGAGCAAACCAAGAAAAACGCAAAACTTTGGCAAAAACCGTGCCACCCAACGAAATTTAAGGTTCTCATTCCGCTCAACCTAGCGCACTTACTACACTGTGCAGAAGCGTATGTGCCATCCAAATTTACCTACTCACTTGCCACCCGATGTCGAACGTACGTGAGGTGGAGTCATGAAACGCTAGCGGGGATAGCATGACGTATCCATGTTGATCGGGTCGTAGATTTGCCTTCACTTGCTATAATTAATGCCAACGAAAACAACACAGAGAGCTAGATGAATTGATGAAACATCATTTTCACCAATCTTCAAACTTTCCAACTTACTCAGACCGCCTGCCAATCAGACGCTCAGTGAAACAACTTTCCTTTTCCACTTCAGATTGCCACCTAGGTAAACCCTGTGAAAACGCCTACTCGCCCCGTAGAAACCCGACCTTGCCACAAAATGATATGTGGCAAGGTGCCAGATGCCCGCTCTGCCTCCCACAGAAAACACAGATTTTTAATCAAACTGGAAAATAAAAAGATAAAGATAAAAAGAAGGTTATGATAATTTAAAGAAAGGACAAAGCAATTAAAAATCACCACAAGGAAAAGATGAAAAGAGGACCACTACTAATAAGCAAAGTGGACGGAGGCGGGGGCAAGGGGAGGTGGGGGAAGGGCCAAGGTGGAGGGTTGAGAGTGGGCGGGGCGTTGGTGAGGGAGGAAAGAGGCTGCCAAATGGGTCAGGAGAAATAAGGAGGGGAGAAGACAACACACAAGAGGGAAATTTTAGGGAAGATCAAGAAGGGCAAGCTTTGCTTGGTATAGAGGTTAACAAAGGGTGTCGAGAAGGATTAATGTGTCAACCTTCATCCCGATTGAGATTGGTAGGGTGACCTCTAAATAATGATTGGCCTCAAGAAGCTTCCTCTTGAAAAAGTTATCTTCCTTAACAAGGACTTGGGTGTTTTCCAGCAAATGTGATGTTTCATGGTAAGAGAGTGCCAACTAGGGAAAAATTGGTGTTTTGGTTATGCTTGATGTCAACACTATGTTCTTCAATCCTAGTGCTGATAGATCTACCTGCTTCCCCAATATATGGAGAACTACAAGAGCAAACAACCTTATAGGCACCAAAGTTGAGCTCAAATCATATGGGAATCTTTGATAGAAGGGATGAGATTCCTAGTAGTGGATAGAGGTTTGGAGTAAACGAGGCCCTTTTTGGTAAGAATTTTTGAAATTAGAGAGGCCTGCGACAAAGGGGAGGATGAACAAGCTAGGGGTATCAAGATCTATTGGCTTTGGCTGAGGATGAACAAGAGTCTTGGCACGAGAAAGAGACCTATAAATTTCTTTATTGTTGTAGCCATTCATCTTGAAAACTTGGAACAAGTGGGAGAGCTCTTGGTCAATATGTTCATTATCACAAATCTGATAAGCTCGGGTAGCTAGAGTCTTAAGGACCCCAACTTTTTGGCTGGGATGGTGGTGAGAAGAGGCATGGAGGTATAACTTGACATGAGTGGATTTCTTATAGATTTGACAACCAAGGGAGCCATCATCTTTTTTGATGATAAGGATATAAAGGAAGGGGAGTTCTCTCATGGACTCAAGTTCTTTGGTGAATTTAATGGAATCAACTAATCTATTTAGGTAGGAGTGAAAGAGTTCAAATTCTTTTTTGTCCAAGTCCTTTGCACAATTCTATTTAAGCACACGTCTACAATTCTTTCTTTCACATCCCTCTTCCTTATGTGGATCACTAAGTGTGATCCAAAATGTCGATCAAAAAAACATACACAAGAAATCCAGAAATAACTCTATAGTTCTAAGATTTTTAATACCTTAATTTTCAAAAATCGGGTTTTTTGTCTCTTCATATTTTATTGTGTCTAGAACCCTCATGTTATGTGTTCCAACCTAGTTATTCTTTTGAACTAAGATCTGTAATCCACATTTCACTCTTATCCTGATGATAAATTAGAGAATGTGATCCAGAACATTTATAAAAATTTCTCAGTTTCTATCAAAAGCTTTTTCTATGAAAATGAAAAAACATGATATTTCCATTATAAAGCGAAGATCGTTGCTAACCGTTAGAAAACATGCAACACAAGAATAACATTAGCGGATATGATGGTTGGAACGACGTATCGGTTGGGGGCCTTTAATCCACAATGTCACATGAAAAATGGAACTGTTTGCACAAACTTTTTAAGACATCACAAACTACGAGAAATAAAATCATCATTTGTTTTCTGGCAGACTCATTTCAAGAAACCCCTTACATTGTGCATTAAAAAAATTGTAAAAACAATTCATAAACATATCGTTTATCCAACATTTCTCACTAGAAATGATCTTCAAGAAGACAAAAATATTGGAAAGAAAAAGTAAGCGGTATCTAGTTACATATTCTTCAAATCTTGTGTCATTAATGTCAAAGAAATAGTTGATTATCAAATGATATTAAGCGGTATCTAGTTACATATTCTTCAAATCTTGTCATTAATGTCAAAGAAATAGTTGTTTATCAAATGATATCTTGACATCTCGAATTAGCTCGAAAACAATGGAAGCGTGTCCAATGGCCATTGCAAAACTATTTGGTAGCACCAGAAGGGTTAGACAGCCAAAGCAGATGAAACTCCAATACCAAACTCAAAAATTAAAATACTCTTGCTCAATCTTGGATAAACTATCCTAGAATCTGGCAAGCGAGTAAATAAGCTGCCATCTACAAAGTGGGGTGTCATGCAAGAGCAGCAGCATAATATTAAATAATGCTCAGGAGAATTAAAAGCAGTTATTAGACTGCTCCTTAAAGCAGCTGCATGGTTGTTGAAAATTCTTGTCAATAAAGTAATGCCACCAGAACCTGTACCAGCAAAAATTATAATTACATAACATGTAGCACAAGCCACGAGTATTCAAAAGTCCAACAAAACACTAGGAATTCCAAATTGAGGTCGTTAGCAATGATAAAAGTCTATTCATAAATGAAAAAATATTTATCTATCCACAAAGAAAAAGAGATCGTAAATATTTGGTGCCTTTCTTGCACTCAAATGTTAGTCTGCCATGCTGAAATGTGGGCAAACAATGTCTATCCTCTACCACAAAGTGCTAAGAACACTATTAAATGATGAAGTGTCCCCAAGGAAAATTTGAAAGCACAAACCTGATTCACTGTAACGTTGACCTAAAGAGGCAAAAAAGCTGGAACTCGTGAGCAATTACTCAATTTTATGCACAGCAAGTACTAATACTGTGAAACAAAAATGTGAAACCACATATTGCTTTTACCAAGACATTACATAGCCCAGACGATGCACAATTCCTTTAACAAGTCTTCAAGACTTGAAACCCAATGCTCACTAAACATTATATATAAGTAATACAGTATAGGAAAGGCCACTGGAAGGACAGTATTTGTCCTGGTTAGAGGAATTTATGTTGACAAGCAGAAATGGAAGAACGTTAGGTTCAAGTTCCTTCTTGCTTGATTCAATTCATTCTCATCTACAATTTTTTTCAAATCTCTTTGACCAATAATTTATCATCTTACTTTGAACTGTAAAACACCACCTTCAATTTTATTTTGATACAACTCATTATTCAACTTTGGCAGCATTGGCAATGCCCACCATGCATCAAAGAAATCAACAGCCTTGTCGGCACTACAAAGGAGAAAGATGCCATGCCCTCATTTCATTCAAGCTCCCGCCTTTTTCTTTAGATCTTTTAGTTGTTTCACTTCTTTTGTGAACATTCTTGGGGCAATCGCCATAGCCATTAGTTCTTGAAAAAGTAGCTTACAAGCATATGGAATGTGCACCTAAGTATATTAAAAGAAACTTGTCAGAAGGTGACATTGCCAAAAACATAAATATTCAACTAAGAAATTTTTAAAACTAACCTGAACAATGTCTGTTTTGTTCTTGCAGCCTCTACAATCAAAAGAGTTTTTCTTCAAATTTGCAATAGCAATTAAG
Organism: Sequoiadendron giganteum; assembly: GCA_007115665.2. NCBI lineage: Eukaryota > Viridiplantae > Streptophyta > Pinopsida > Cupressales > Cupressaceae > Sequoiadendron > Sequoiadendron giganteum. The sequence goes on along the minus strand of CM021103.1, from coordinate 535,313,943 downwards.
CCACATCGCTCACAAACATGGATCCTATATGCATCACTTTGGTCAAAAAGCCTTTCTTTCAGAAAATGAGCAGCTCCATGTGCTATCATACAATCACGCTCCATCTCTCCAAAACGTAAACCTCCATCACGGGAGCGTCCTTCTGCTGGCTGTCGAGTAAGAATTTGAACAGGTCCACGGCCACGAGAATGGATTTTGTCATCCACCATATGCTTTAAACGTTGGTAATACGTAGGACCTAGAAAAATCATTGCACTCAACTTTCTGCCAGTGTGTCCATTATACATTGTCTCAAAACCTCTCATCTGGTATCCACATTTATGAAGTGCCTTGCTGATGCTGTCAACCTAAATTTTCAATAATTTTCATAAATCAACCACAACAAACAGATAAAAATGACAATATGTAGATTCAATTAACTGGAACATAGGAAATAGACTTACAGTGACATCAGTGAACGGTGTTGCGTCTCCCTCTTTTCCCATGTGAGCAGCAACCTTTCCCATGATACACTCAATGAGCTGGCCAATAGTCATTCGAGAAGGAATAGCATGTGGATTTACTATAATATCAGGTGTAATGCCCTCAACTGTCCAGGGCATATCCTCCTGAGTATATGTCATGCCTACAGTTCCCTTCTGGCCATGTCTACTACTGAACTTATCCCCAATTTGTGGTATACGGACAGATCTCATTCTAACTTTAACAAACCGCAAGCCATCCTGATTGGTTGTCAACAGAACCTGGAGACCAAAGTAAAAGGTTATTCACCAATTGTGCCCACGGTCATCAAACAAATTAAAGGAACTGCATAAAAGTCATACTTCTGTTACACAGCATTGACCCAGTATGGCAAAAATGCAAATGGAATCTAATTAGATAGGTTTAAAACAGGCAAGCTTAGCCAAAACATGGTAACCTAAAAAACCAATGTTGTTTTTCATAAAACTTCAGAAACCAAAACTGAATTTGTCAATTTCATACCTAAGTCCTAATTAGGGTATAAATAGAAGAACAATTATTACAGTTTTTAAGGAGATGATAAGAAGTGCTTTTGCTAAAAAAATATTACTTCAAATTTTAGGTGAAATATAAAAATTTATGTATGAGTTCTAGGTTTACTTTTTAGGTTTTAATTTTTAAATTAAGAATATTTGTAATTATATTTTTTATTAGTCAGAGGGACCTCCTTGACACAACATCCACTTTAATCAACTTAGATGCCACAATGGAAGTCCAAGAATCGCCACTTGGAATTCCACCTTAGATACCATTATGGATTCAAACTTGGATCTCCATATTGAGAACTCTATGGCCTTGCCATTTGAGCACAACCCCTTTGACATTTTATAAACTATTACTGATATTAATATATTTCAATTTATTTATTTATTATAAATTTTAAATTTACAACTTTAATCAACTTAGAAGCCACAATGGAAGTACACGAGTCACCACTTGGACTTTTACCTTTTGATGTCACTATGGGTTCGAACTTGAATCTCCATCTTGAGAATCCTATGGCCTTGGCATTTGAGCACAACCCCTTACATTTTATAAACTATTTAATATATTAATTTAAATGTAAAAAAAAATAAAAATTGCAGATTTATCGCAAATTTGTAAGAAATTTATTGGTTTAAGAACTTGTTCCAATTTTTTTCTTCACTGAACTTGAACACAAACATGAACCTTGTGACATAGGTTAAAACTTAAAACTCAATTTCTAAATGAAATCTATTCACATTAGAACTTCTTAAAAGGTGATATGCCTTGAACCTAAACTAAAAATTTGATTTGTGCCTGTACTCTATATTTCTGCCTCTTAACTGTAAAAATGGTCCAAGAAAGATATGTATAAAAAATTAAGTGCTTTTGAAAACACTCAGGAAAAGGTGGAGAACAAAGCAGGTTGCAATTATTCCCAAGTGTTTTTCATAATGCTACCATGATTTTATCAAATTGGAGAAAAGGAAAGTTACAGCTGTAACCTACCTGATCAACCATCCCACTTTCACTATGACGCAAACTTGTGCTCTGATCTCTCTTTGTGTATTTTGATACCTGGCCTGCTGAATCATCTTGTGCTATGGGGGTTGTTTTACCAATAATCACATCCTCTCCTGAAACCCTAGTTCCCTGACAACATAGCAACCGTTAGTTAGCCTGAAAATTCTGAGTATATTGCATATCCCACTAGTCTTTCTTCTAAATAAATTCAGCCCTTCAAAATTTAAGTACACAATAGCTTAAGAACATAGTCAAACTTACAGGAGGAGCAAGCCCATCATCATCCAATTTGTCATACGAACCATGCCGCATACCCTGTGATTTATCAGAGCAGTAAAGAAATGGTCATCACCAACACAAAAGAAGGTTTGAACTCAAACTAAGTATGTAACAGAAGAGCATAAACATGTCACTCACCATTGTATTCTCCCTGTTTGGACGACCAAATTCCTCCTTCACTAGTGTTCCTGCCCTTTTTTCTTCATCTCTACAAACATACAAAAAGGAACATGGAGAGAATAAAAAGAGATTTCCAAAACAAATAAAGCATCCCTTCTGCAGATAAGACTATTAAAAAACTTTGATTTAAGAAGACTTAGTTATATAAAGTCAACCTGTAGGACCGAAAAAACAGTGAACGAAAGAATCCACGATCTATCGAAGACTGATTCATGATAACAGAATCTTCCTGATTGTACCCAGAATAGCAGGAAATAGCGACAATCGCATTCTGGAAAAGAACACATAACATTAAAAAAAGTTACAGATTAAAAGCTTGAAAAGAGTTCAGAAAATAAATACTAAAGAAGATCATAAATGTTTTTTAAGGTTATATTGGAAATGAATTAATCACCATTGAATATTTCTGTAACAAATGAAACCTGTTAATATAATCAAATAAAAAAGGCTTACAATTCCTGCTGGCAGCTGCCTGAAGTGCAAATGTTCCATGGCCCTAGTAGTAACAAGGGGCTTCTGTGGATAATAGAGTACATATGCTAAAGTATCCTGTAGAGAAACAAGTAAACAGTGAATGATATCGTTAACAGAATACAAGATAGATACTACAAGAGTTGATAGCATTATTCAAATATGCATTCCTTAACCTAGAAAAACATATGCATACCATTCGTAGCTGGTAATTAGTAACATAAATGCCCATTGCTTGTTTACCCATAGCAGACTGGTATGTATTACGAGGAGACTGCAATACATAATAATGGATCAAATGCAGCTCAGAATATAAGCAAAAAATAAACCAAGCAAAAAGCACTCTGCCATAACAAGTACAAGCTGGAAGATGCCATTGAGCACAAACTACTAAAGAACAAAACCTGATTATGATCAGGGAATGGAATGATTGATGCACAAACACCCAAAATTAATGATGGATGAATTTCACAATGGGTGTATGTATGAGAATAAGCATCTTCCGGGTTAGTTCTTGCATTCACAAGGTCCTGCAGCAAAATCATAAATTATGTCCTGAAACTGAGTAAACCCAAAGACAATTTTCAAAGAATTAAATATTCAAACAAAAACCTATGACAGGTATTGAAAACAGAAAAAAGGCCAGACATTGATTGTCATGGAAATCATTGTTGTCTCCTCTTCTTCTGTATCCACATACTCAATACAACCCTGTGTAATAAGTTCATGCCATCCATCTTCCCGGCTCTGTCCAGAAATAATTGATAATACGGATGTAAGTGTCTTGTAATTAGATAGCACATTTTGTTCTATATCAGTTAAACGTATAGATATTATTTTACTCACTGCCTGTAAATTGTTGATGTCTTGTTTCCTTATTTTTAAACGTTGATTCTCCACAACAAATAGCGGTCGACTGCAGCGGCCATAATCAGTATATAGCCTTAATTCCCTTAGGCGAATGTCTCTAACAACTCCTACTTCTGGGTTGACATCAACCTGGAAAACTTACAATAGCATTTAGTGCAAACCAGAAATAGCAAAGTTGATTTAAATGCATTGATGATGAGATCTGGAAAGATCTCTTAAGTATGAATATTGACTAAAAAAGAGCATAGACAAAGTCGAAGATATTCTCCACAAGAACAGCAAACGTAAATGTTATGTTATTCAGACGAAAATTGAAAATACAAATAAATAGAAAGGTGCTCCCTAAGGGTGTTTAAGAAAAAAGATAATTTAGGAATCCTTAATGATCAAGGAATAACTCTCAGAAAGCTATACCAAGCATTTATTCGACTCAACAATAATTCTCACACTTCAGGACTCAGAAATATTGTCACACAGATTTGTTTGATTTAAAGGTCTTTGATTTTTATTTTTCGTGCTATGAAAAAAAACAATCCACTTCATTAAAAAATTTCAGTATGTTTCTAACTTTTCACTTTCACCAGTATCCTGTTGAGTCCAAAATGCCAAGTCCGAGAAAAGTCTGGATCAACTTTCATAAAAATAAAATAATAGGAAGTTCAAAAGAGCTAATGCAAAACCAGGTGTATATTTAACATACATATAAAATAACCACAGACCTGTCTTCTCAGCTGCCTCAGAGTCCTCACTAAAAGTTCAGGATCACGGTGAATTCCAACCCAGCAACCATTTACAAATATTTTTGTTGATGTTGGAATTGCTGCTGGAGATATTTCCTAAAATTACAATGCATTTTCAGATTTTCTTAGACAACAAAATTGTGAAGCATCATAGATAAAATTGAGGCTCCTAGAACTCAATAAGAATTCAATAAGCAGTTTAAACTTTAAAACAAGAATAATCCACCTCAAAATTCTCTGTGCTCCATTCCTCCAGAAACTCCAGAATTGGATTAGCAGATGAACCAACAGTGATGTAAACCATTAAGGCCAAATTTTTCACTAGCCCACAAGCCTACAGATAAGAAATGAGAAAACTCATCACCACCATCTTAGAATATAGATCTTTACTGCATAATCTCCAACCCACAATTATTTTCACGTGAAAACTCGGAAATTGTTTTCACCTGTCCTTCAGGAGTTTCTGCAGGACACATCATGCCCCAGTGTGAATTATGTAACTGTCTGGGTTTTGCCAGCTTACCTAAACAGGCAAAGTAAATTTATATCAAATCAAAATTCAGAAACACATTATAATGTACATAATTTATCAACCAAACTACCAAAGACGATATGATGAGTTTGGACAATGTATATATTCAGTAGAAAATGTACATAATTCTACCTTCACGTCCAATTGGAGAGTTCAACCTTCGTAAATGTGATAGGGTTGATGCAAATGTCAGACGATTCAAAACCTGTATCAACAGTCGACAAGAGTAACTGATTAATATTATATTGGGTAAGAAATTAATATACAAATTTGTGTTACAACAGCAATGTACCTGTGACACTCCAGCCCTTGTACCTGCTGCATTTGCTTGTCCCCAGTTTCCAGTAGCTAAGGAGTATTTCAGGCCACTAGAAATTGTTTTTGCTTTAATTGCAAATTGTAGATTCACATCTTTCCCAGAATCAACACACTGCTCAAAGGGGCATAAATCAGAAAGCTTCTATAAAATTATAAAATATCTTTAAACAATATAGAAGCAGAGTGAAACAATTATAACAAACCTTTTGCAAGTAGGACCTCACATCCCTGGTCAGCTTTCGGAAAAGCTAAACAATTAAAAAGGAAAAACATCAATAAGACATCCCTAATGATCAAAAAATAAAGCAGGTCTTAATAATTTGTATATCAATGGGAGCTCATCAAGAGTGGCATTTTTAAAATGGTAAATGCAACAAACCATTCTGAACAGTCCTCCAAGTAGAGGGCCAGCTAGGTCCAATCTTTTGTTCCCATAATGATCTCTGTCATCCTCTGGTCGACGACCAAGAGCACATAATAGAAGTCGATGGATGATGTATCTGAGAACATAAACGAACTGTGAGTTCCCTGTGATGCCTCATGCTTAAATAGGATTGTTTATTATAGAGTAAAGAACAACATCCTAACAAACTTATTGTAAGTAGAAAATAGTCAATACCCACCCAAAGAAATAAGCTTTCTTAGTCTCACTATGCTCTCCTACACCAACATGGGGCAGCATTTCCTTCTGAAGAATGTCTTTGGCATACCTGCAAAACCTAATTGTTAGACAGCTGTACAGGGGGTTGGAAGTAGATTCCATGGTAAATATTGGTAAGTCGGATGTTTTTTATCAAGAGGGCATAATATTACAAAAAGAATATGAAACCCCAGGAATAATTTATAATTTTATTGAAACAATAAATATATATAAAAAAAATAAAAATAAAAACTTCTGAATTTATATGCTCTCTAGTAGACCAATAGTCATCTCGTAGCAATTATTCTTCACAAAAAGGCTCACTTTATACGCTTTTCTCTAGTAACACCAACAGTTGAACCTCGCTTCCCAATGTAATCCAAGGCAACCTATTTAAAACATAAGAGGTAATTGAGTAAATACAGATTACGTCTTTAATACCAAACCATTCATCAGTAGAAGTATCCCCTGTCATAAGTCTAAGGGCTTAACATATTACCTGTCAAATTTTAATAAATATAAAGTTTGTACCTAGCAATTTCCTCTGTATACACCTAAAATCTTATTAACTTTCCCATTTACAAGAATCTCCCACTTTTTGTTAGGTTGCATTAGAGTCTTACATTCCAAAAACATTAGAGCACATGATTATAGGTAAAGATTCAAACTAACTTCAACTACCTTTATTTATAAAGTTGGAATACATGAATACAATTGACATAGACAAGTAAAGAAACATTCAGAAATACAAAATAAAAACCTGCTGGTTCTGAATGACAAATGCCTCCTCCAATGATGGTCTCAACAACTCCATCATCGCAGCATCACTAAAGTCGTAGCATATATGCTCTAAAATATCTTTATCAGCAACAAACCCAAGGGCTCTAAAAACAATAATAATTGGAATGTCTGAACGAATATAAGGCAAAGTTGCTCGAATAAACTGCCCAGATGAACCCTGGTTGACAGAAAAATTGATAGGAAAAGCATATAAGGAATACTAAAAAAATAAGGATAGAAAATATACAATAGAACATTGTAAGATTGTAGAGAAAATGTTATAAAATTCCAAATTGTCATGAGAATCCTTCATAGTAATTTGTCAAGAAATTACCTAATAGAATAATATATTCCTACATAAGTTTTAACTTTTTATAGCTACCCATGAGTGAGTTTTAACTTTTTATAGCTACCCATGAGTGTATAGACCTTACTTGGAAATGACTTTTAGGTTTTGATGTTTAAGCATAATTATTCAATGCACTCTTTTCTGAAACACAATCAACTATAACATCCCTCTCCAAGCAGGTCATACATGTTCAAAGAAATAGATTAGCCACAACATATGCAAATTCCTGTTACCTATCCAACAACTCACAAACCATATTCACAATAACAACGAATCATGAATTTGATAAGAGAGGCAATGACCTATATACATAGTTGAAGAGCAAACAATAACCTACCCCTTTGGCACTCGCTCTTGAAAGCATGCGCACAAACATGCTACTAGGTGGCCTGTTTTGTGCCTCAGCCATAGACCTCACCTCAGCAACATAAGAAAATTTATTTGGTTGACGTTTCTTAAAAACATAAACATGATTTGTGCTCATTTTTTCTTGAGCAATTAGAACCTTTTCACTGCCATTGATTATGAAATATCCACCTTGGTCATATGGACACTCCCCAAGCTCATGGAGATCCTTTTCATTTGTTGGAGACAATGTGCAATATGCAGAACGCAGCATTATTGGTACCTGAAATGAGGCATAAACAGCTAAGCATTACCATATAACGAAGGCAAAAGTTGAAAAGGAGATTCTCCAGTGTCTGAAAATAAGGCAAAAGAAAAAGTCAGAAAATTATACCTTCCCAATAAACACTTTTGTAAGATCTTGTTTCTCTGCTAGCTCTTCACAATCAAGTCCTTTCCTGAAAACCCGTTTAGTTACATCAACATATAGTGGGGCTGAGTAGGTCAAATTCCTTAACCGCGCTGCTTTGGGAAATAAAGTAGCAGTTTCCCCATCAGATTCTGTCATCATAGGTTTGCTAAGATATATCTGACCAAAGCTTATCTTGAAAACAGTCTGCAAAGGAACACATGAAAATTGACCTTAAATCCCTGCTTAACTCAAAAAGGCAAGGTAGAAATGAAAGTGAAAAAAAAAAGACAAATCTATGTAGACCATGTACCAGTAACATAAGTTTGAAAACTGGCAGTGAACTGAGTACTGTAAAAAAGGAAAGCTAGGTTTCCATTTCACTTGATAACTTGGCTGTACATCTATAAAATAAGGTAGCAAATGAGGATATTGCAAAGGAAATTATAGTGTTGTCAAGGTTCATCATAAAATTTGAGTGATTTTAAATTGTAATTGTGACTTTTATAGCAGTAGCTTATTCTGATCAAACTACGTTACTTCTTCAATCAAGTTTTCTAAAAATTCATTAACCTTATATTGATGGCTTGTAAATGCACATCAGAAAATATCCATTCATTGGAAAATGCATATATTGGTAAATCTTTTATTAACAGCCTACAAATGGACATTAGAAAAACTATCTATTCATAGGAAAATATGTTGGCATTCCTTGCAAAACAAGAGGTAATGACTTCTCAAAGGTTTCTGAAAATTGGAAGGTAGGTTTTAAATTTTTAAATTAAGATAAATAAGATTTGCTCCATTTGGTCAATATCAGTGAAGTATGGGAGAATTTACAAATTTAAAAATTTTAGTTTTATACTATGAAAAATATAGTTCCATTCATGTGGAGAAATTTGGTCTAATATTGCAGATGTACACATGCATCCTAAAACATACTAATTACGATTACATATTACTTGATGATATACAAGATTTTTCACTTGCAGAATTACCTCTATACAGGCCAAAGAAAAACTGTTCATAGACCAAAATGGGAGATGCCCTTACATTCTCACTTTTCTGAGGGAAGAGGCCTAATGGATATAATGCCATTGTCACCTGGAAACTCACACCCTAACCCATCGCTGTCATCTCCCACCTTGAAAATAAGTCCTTGTCTCAGATGCACATATGGGTACATCCCCAAAACATCAGGATACTTCAGCTGACATCTCCATATGTCTCACTGAGGCGTTGCTTATAAATCGGATAATTTTCTATATAGTTTTTGTAAATCCATTTTTAGTTCCTGTGCTACTAACTATTTGAAGAGAGTTAAAAAAGAAAGAAGAAAACTAGCAATAGATGTATTTTTCTGATTTAAATTAAAATTCACAGCATGTTTTATAGCAGAGATTGTTCCTAGCGAAGGCCAGACCACTTAGAGTAAGAACAGAAAGCGACCACAAGTGTTAATATGGTTATACATACAAATCTTTATTGATTAGAAGTGAGAAATTGATTGAAATGAGAAAGAAGTGGACTGGAGGAATTCATTGAAATGGAAAAGATAAGTATTACATGTTAGTAGCTTGTGTTAAAAAAACGCAAAATTACCTGATTTGCATTTGCAAATTTCTAGTAAAGATCGAAACTACATGAAGGAATTCTCTATTCATCATCTTCTGCAAAAGACCTTCAAGGTTATTAACCTGTTGCCAACAATACAAACAAAGTAGGACCATAACATACAATGATGTGTAAGAGCAATAACTATTTTGGACATTTCCAAGTATATATTGTTGAATACCACGGATGATGGAATAGAGCTGTTTCTCCAGGAATGTTATGGAGGCTAAGTTTTACTAACTTGATCTCGTTCAAGGGCTCTTTAATCAACATTTTTCATGGCATCTCTTCGCAATTCAATACTGTATGTGTATATATTATGCATGAATGTTCAATGTTTCTAGATTAGCATAAATTTTTCAATTTTTATTCAAAAATCTAAAAAGATTTTTTTTCCTGATATACATACACATATCATGTATTTTGGCATTTTGAAGAGCCCTTGTATTCTATTTTCAAAAAGTCGTCATATTCTTCCCAGTCCCCATCCCAGTTTATGGGCAGCCAGGTTTACCACTTTAATGCTCATTATTCCTGTTTTATTTGTCTTAGGATGCAGTTTTAAGTTATAAAATATAATGCATATTTAATTTTCTGATATATGTATAAGTCCTCATATTCTGTCTTTTTTCATGAAATACTCATCCGAATTGAAACAACTATGTATAATAACACTTGTATGCACTTTTTCCCTCTTTCCTGATAATTAAAACGCAGTTTTAGTTATATAGCATGGTTGATTGACTGTGGACTAGCAACCAATGTGTCAAAGGTCAATACCAATCCTTAAGGCAATAATCTACTTCCACAGACACAATCATAGTATTCAATTCCCCTTTCCTAATCAAATTAAACACCAGAAACTCATAACCTTGAATCCAATGGTGGCTGGTTTACCATTGTATTTTGTTTTTGGTATGATAAGCCCCAGATTGAGAGTTGATGATACCTTCTACCTTAAGCCTACTAAAGCTAAATGGTGTTGAGTTTTGAAAAATTATCTAAGTCCTGCACCCTAACCTACACCCAATTAACCATTCGTTCTTGGATTTTGCTTAAGAAAAAATTTAAAAAGGGATTTAGCTAGTTTTCTCAAAATTTATAAATAGCTCAGACCTCAAACTCTAACCCTTTAAATTATTATTCATAAATATTTTAACAGTTTTTGTTTCCCTGATATAAGTACAAAAAACATGTATTTTGGCATTTCCAACAATCCTCATATCCTATATTTAATATTTTTTAAGTTGCTTGCTCATCCCAGTTTTTCGGTGTCCATGACCATGACCATGCTAATACCATTTTCCTGCATCTTATTTCTGTTATATAGTGATTAGAATGCAATCTTAGTTCTATTCCACAATTTTGTTTTCCTGATATATGCACAAATATCATGTATTTTGGTGTTTCAAAGAATCCCCAAATCACATTTTTTTAAATTGGCAAGTGCATCCAAGACCTAGTCCCAGTTTCTTGGTAACCATGTATAACACCACTTTCATACACCTTATTTCTGTTTTATGGTAGGTACAATGCAGCTTTAGTTATATTGCATGGTTAAACTAGCAACCAGTGTGTGTATAGTAATTGGAATACAGTTTTAGTTCTATTTCACAATTTTATTTTCCTGATATATGCACAAATATCATGTATTTTGGTGTTTCAGAGAATCTCCATATCACATTTTTTAAAGTGGCATAAGCATCCAAGTTATACTGCAGGATTAATTAACTGTGTACTAACAACCAGTGTGTGTCATACGTCAGCATCAAATCCATACCGACTTGTTAGCACCCTGTTTCTATCTTACAGCAAACATCAATGATTAGAATGAAATTTTAAATATACTGCATGTTTGATTGAATCTAGACAATCAACCAATGTATTGTAAGTCAACACCAATATATTAAAGGAACAATCTACTTTCAAAGGCACAATTGAAGCATTCAATCCCTTCCATCTATTTGAACACCTGAAAGTCATAACCTCATCTTTGATGACAAGAAATTGACAGGTGTACCATTGTGTTTTTCATCACGATAAACCCTGGTCATGTGGAGGGTTATTAATGATTTTTACCTTAGGCCTATAAAGATTATTATGGCATTGAATTTTAAAATATCATCTAAGTCATATACCTTAACGTAAACCCCATACAGGTGTTCTTGGACTTAGCTTAAACAAAAATGGATTTGGCTAATACAATCAAATCTATAATAGGTCAGGCCTTCAACCCTAACCCCAGACTTTCAAAAAGAGGAAAGAATTTCCTTGGTCTCATTTTGAACTGTTGTTGCAAGAAGGCCCTCCAAAAAAAACTGTTCAGACAAACATAGAAAAAGAGCCAAAAGGAATTTTGGGCCACTCAACTAGCCAACCCTATTGTTTATGCAACATTCTCTTCCAATAATTCATTAGAATCTCCAGGCATTCAATGGTTGCAATGTGCTCTTTGGTTATTGCAAGTTGCATGTTTATTATTTCAACTTGTTTTGAGAGCTTGATGTCTAGAGTTTAATAGAGGCATCAAAGCCAAAGCTAACTGCAATAATTATCTGAAAAACTATTTGCTTTCTTAAGTCTGAAATGTCCAGCCATTTTCTTTGCTTGATGTATTGTACATGGAAAATGCCTTTAGCTAGATGACAAAGAAAATGCCTTTAGCTAGATGGCAACGACCTCACCATTCATACTGAAACCCTAGGGGTATATTTACAAAATGACCATAGGGCTTATGCTGTGAAGTTGACTGAAGAGACTATTTGATGGGACTTTGGCTACATTTGAGAGAATTCCCGATTTCTCTAATTTGACTCAAGGCCTGTTCTTAGGAAGTTTTGGCATAAAGATCTCTGCCCATATGTGTGGATTGGATCTCATGCTTTCTGAGTGGACCAATTTGTGAAATGGAACATTTTTGTTCATGTTTGTGGGAGACCCAGTAGGGCCTATGGGACAAAAAAAGAAAAATGTGCAAAAATAATTAATACCAATTGCTTTGCACTTTGCAGCTTAACTGCCATTTGCTTTCGTGCTGTCACATACTTTCATTTAAATATTATTGATGCAGATACTTTTATCTTTGTGGGCATCCACTTGTTTTATGACAGACTTCATAATCTTTGTAAGCTATTCAACCCATTATTTGTAGGTGTCTTTACTCCTTCAAACCAGAATGTATTTGTCAGGATAGCTATTAATCCCTTGGGCTTGTGTATGAGCACGCAAACATGTTTTGAAAGATCATTCAAAGGTTCATCCTATTACTTTATAGGTCCAACTTCTGTGCGTGAGAATAATAATATACTGAGTAATTGACCCATGGCAGGGAGGATAAATAGAGAAATTTGTCATTGCTTGAAGGGAGAAAACAATTGGCAGCTTACTATCTACTGGTGTCAAGAACATTTGCCTGTTATTGGAAAAGCCAATGGATGGAATTATTACAATTGCTTTGGATCAGATGTTCGTTATTTGATAAGCCATAGAATGGAATTGTTATAATTATTTTAAGTCTGATGACTATTGTTTGATAAGCCAGAGGATGGTATTGTTATAACTGTGTAGGCCTTGTACTTGTTAATATAATTTATTATATTAACTATTAAGTATTGGACCCGACCAAATTTTTATGTAAATAGAGCAAATGGCTGCATTAAAGATAAGCCAGAGGATGGTATTGTTATAAGTCATAACTGTGTAGACCTTGTACTTGTTATTCAGTGTGGATTACAGATGCCCTCTATAATATGTTTTGGACCATAACTACCATATATCTATGTCTGTTACGGACAAAGGCAGTAACCATGCAGCCATGCTTGTTTGATTTTTAAAGCAAACGTAGCTGTGGGCTAAGTCTGGATCTTAGTTACAAACACCACCAGTTATTATTATTTAAGGTGTCAGCTGAGTTGTTGTTTACCATCTTTAATGAACAAACGCTCAAGACAGCTGAGACCATTCCATCCCATGCTTTCAGAACTCACTCCTAGTCAATTGGCAAGCTATTATCTTGTCTGTTGATCTTGAAGAAGATACTGAGTGCCTATTGTATGATGAAACAGAACGCTGGAAATTAGTTTTTGAATAGCTTTTACAATTCCCTTAAGCCAAGATTATTACTTTTAATTATTTATGTTAACATGTTTTAAGGCTATAAACCCAGACGCTGTGTTACTAGGATTGGAGTAAATCTGGCTTGCAAAAGAGAAGCATTGGAAATGACCAGGAAGATAATTCCTGGTATAAATTTGTCTTCAATGCCATAATAGTGGCATTATTATAATTTATTATATTAACTATTAAGTATTGGACCCGACCAAATTATTATGTAAATAGAGCAAATGGCTGCATATTTTTAGGTGTTAATACACCAACCAACCTTTAGGGTCCACCAACCCATTTTTTAGGTATAAGTCTGCTGACTCATCATTTTAACTTTTTGGTGCATGCACCAACTTAACTTTTGAACCTGTCCACTTTCATTGTATAATCTAGGTTGCTTGGTAGAATTTGATAGGTGTGTGGAGATGTCATTATACCACATGCATAAAGTCAATGTCATGAACAGAACTTGAATTTATGCATGTGGGATAATTACTTTTACACATGATACCGAATCCTGCAAAACAATCTAGATGTGCTGAATTTAGAAACATTAACCACAATGGCAGGTTGGTGTGGATCCAATACCAGAAAAGGTTAGTTCACAAACTCGTTGCCTAAAATGGTGGGCTAGACCAATAACCAAAAGTGGTGTCCAGGTGTGCCTATTTACAAAAAGAGGTGAATTAGATCAACAAGCTAGTAAATGTCAATATTATTGGCATATACCAAAAAAGGCTCATGACAACTATTGTGAAGCATCTATTACTGGCGTGGGACTTCACCCTTTCGTTAGGTTAACCACCTACTATACCATTAATATTGACATAAACCAGAAAAGGTTCATGACAACTCCTGTCCTGAATTTACTGTAATCTTGACCAGAAAAGAGATATCAAACCGTTATGTAACATGAAAATTATGCAAAATCTCCTAAGTCTTGAGCAAAGTAAAGTATTTATTGCTAGAATGGGTGCTGGACTTCATGTGGGATGTCATCATTTTTGTTTGCATCCTGTATATATATTGTGTTGAACTATGTTTTTATCCTTTATAACAATTATCCTTGTCTATAAATTGGCAAGCAGTTATTGAGCATTGAGTATCGTGTATGACTAAGAATTCTTAAGTTGACATATAAGTTATTGTTGTCATAAAATAATGTTACTCTCCAAATATGGATTTAAGGACATTTGTAGTGCAGTAACTTGAGAACTAAAAGTCCCATAACTGAAAAGATGGGATCTAATGTTGAGAATCCAAATGTCTTTGCATTGTCTAGAATAGCCCTTTGGGCGTATGGATTGAATTGTGTGTTTTGGCCTTTAGTAGCTAGCTTGTAGAGTACAAGGTATTAACTAACCTTATTGACAAGGAAATCTATCATCATTAATTTATTTGTAATTTCAAATTTGACTATTTAGTTATCACATCCATATGCAGGAGTGTAGATAAAATATTAAAAAGTAATCAAAAAGTAGGTAGCCAGCTGGAGCTATGAACATTAAATGCCACTGTAAGATTTTTGGCCCATGTATTCAGGCTTCTCTCAAGTAAATAAGAAATTAGAAATAAACTCAAACACATTCAGTCATATGGTTTCATGAATGATCAGCTTCTTAAATTTCACAACGTATTTATTATTTCTTTCTGAGCTTCAAATTTATTTCTTAAGTTGTCTAAGACCTATGGCACCAACTCTCTTGGATTATAATAAGTAATAACCAGATACAACAGCCTTCTTTTGTCATTTATGTCCCTAATTTGTTAAAGAAAATGGAATCTGCATCACCAAAAACTTCAGCAGCTCCCATTACCCTGATTGCTCTTGGAATATGTGGAACCTTGCTGTGACTCATGATTAAGGAATGGGTGAGAAATAATACAAAAAAGGTTACCACATTACTCTCCAATAGTAATGTGCATTTATGAAAAGTTGTTGTTTACGCATTGCAGCAGAACGTGAAAGTATGTATGGGATAATGGGAATATTGAGGATAACTGATTACCTTCTCTTGACAGACTCCTAGTGAAGCTAAGTTTGGCTTCATAATGTGATTGTGATTCTTCATAGTGTTTAATTTTAAGTACATATTAGTACCATATTAACAAGAAAGCCACGGAGCTTCATTAAGTGTATAGCATTACTCTAGTGCAATTTCAAGGGAGCATTATAATGATGACCAGTTGTTTGGATATTTAAATATGGGAGAGGGGTTACTTGTCCAGATAGTATTTTTCCTTTGCCAGGATTTGCAATCTATGCCCATCCATTTTTATTATAATTACCCTTTAATCATAGTTATTTGCACAGTTACAAATACAGACGGATATGGTTTGAATACGGCCATATCCAGATGTTTTTGGACTGGTTGGATTTGTCCAATCCAGCCTGGAGTTTTCAATTACTACAAGAAATTTTACAGCATTTCCAAGCTTATTTGTAAGCTTTATAGAATATACAATATTTAAAGCTGTAATTTTACCCCCAAGCTCATGCTTTAATAAGCCTATTCCAAAGCACACACCTAAATTCCATTGTTATGATTATGATTTTTTTAAACTGTTTCAACTTCCAAATATAAATTATTGCAAGACATTGCAATGCAAAAACTGTCTTTTGTTTTAAGAAAAAATGGTGTAAACTTGCTGTACAAACACTTAATACATTGCATATTTGATAATCTTCACAATTGGGAATTTCTTGCCCCTAAGGTTAGATTGTTTTGTTTATAGATAGATTTTGCTTTTAAAATTCGGTAATATTTTTCAGATTTTGGATCCTAACATGGCATGACAATCGCCAAGAACATGAACTGATCAAGGAAGGTGATATTTCAGATTTATGCTTGTCCATTTGTTTTGTAACACATTTTTAGTGGACTGATATTTTGCAGCAAACAGATTTGTTATATAGTCATCATGAACAGCTTTTAGCTTTGTTAGAATGCATAAATTGAGTAAACAAAGTTGATAATATAAGTAGGAAATTCTGCCACTATAGAGATTTCTAGCTAAAAAGCCAATCTCCTTTAATGTTTTCCTATCAAACTAAAAGCAATGATTTGACCTGAATGGTACTCATAATCTTTGTCATTGATTGGAGCCAATTTGACTAGAACTAGACAGCCAGTAGCACTTCTAATTATAATAATAAGGGACAAATTTTTGCTTTATTATGGTTTGGACTGGAAATTTAGCATAAATTAATAATTAAGATAGATTATTGCTAATAATAGTTGAACGGATAATAAAAATAGGTTTTAAGAAAAGAAGCTACCTGGAATGTGACAAACCTCAGAACTGGTGTAAAAAAGTATATAAAAAAACTTAAAGAAAATTCAATTACAGTCCAAGACTGTTCAACTCAGTTTCTTAATTTAAATATATAGGACAGTGTAAGTTAACTGTGTAACTGCTATAATAAATCAACTGGAGAAATATCTGCTACAATACTTACAAACGATCATCATAGATTATGGCCTAAGAGGGATTGATTCCAACCTTTAACAATAATCCGTGAAGTGAAAGAGAATTATCATTAAATTTGCCCCACCCAAAGAGCATGGGAGCAAAAGGGACAATTCTGGAAAGAATTGCACAAAAGATACCCCAAAAAGGAGTAGCATGCAAGCTGTAAGAAAGTCCACAATCCACAATGGAACAAAAGAATTGATAACATACATGAGTTTTCACAGTCCATTGGAATGTCCATCACTGATTAGCAAAATTCACAGTTTTTCCCATATGCTCCTTCTTGCAATAGAATTGATGTCGTTATTATGAACTTACAGTATTTTTATGGACTATTTTCTCCCTAATTGCTAATTTTATTTTATTTTACTTATAAAAAAAAAATTCCCATTGATCCCCTATTTGTTTTGCAATGAATATAAGTGGTTGAAAACCCTCATAGTTTCTGAAAGCTTACCTTCAATGGGACCTCTAGGGGCAATCCAGGGCTCTCTTGAACTGGGGTGGTTATTCATGATTTCTCGTGGACATTCTTAAAAGTTAGCTCTTTTCTCTTGGACACACACAAACAATGAAGCAGGGCGGGTGGCAGCTATAAAAGGTCTCTCTTTGGCTACTTCCTCGGGGTGTAATGCCTCATTGTGGAAGGGGATTCTTCACTAGAGATTTTAGGCCTCAGTAAGATGGAGTAGGCATTTTCTATTTGTAAAGCCTTTAAGGATATCTTATTTCACCATTGTTTTTGGGAATCAAACAAAGTGGCAGATTTTCTTGCTAACAAGGGTGTGGATAAATCAACATTCTTGGTGTGGAAAAATCATGAGCTTCTCCACTCCAAGGATGCTGCCAAGGTGACAGCCTAGGTGGTTCCCTTGGCCATTGGGTTTTGATGTTGTGTACTTATGTTGCTTGTCAACTTGGGTGGTGAGGATGGTGTGAATCATCTCCACATATTCACACTTTACTGTTTTTGACACCGTTTTATTGAATTCCATTTCCAGGGATTTGTAATCATTTTTAGTTGGCTCCCATATTGCTTGCTCCTGCTCATTATTTAGTGCTGCCAGTTGTTAGCTTCTTAGTGAGGCATCTCATCATGGGGTACACTCAATCATGTGTATTCCTTGATTCTTCAGTTCTTTATGCTCATCCTTGCTCTCTCTCACTCATCAGGGATTTTTTACAGGTTGGAAATATTCTCTCTCTCTCTTAACAGGTGGTGTGTTTGTAGACATTGCTTTGCTCCTCCACTTCTTTGCTCAGTGGCAGTCACCTCTCATGGAAAGCTGTCACGCTGGTAAGACACAGGACCCATTATTCGAAGGCACAATTTACAATAGGCATCTGAAACTTATCTTTAATTGTTCTGATTTGGCCTCTCTCACTTATGGTTAAGCATATTTTGGATCCTAATGAGAATGGGATGTACCAGTGTTTCCCACTAATGAGGCTCAATTATGGAATATTTTGTGCATAATCTTGAGGTTGTTCTGGACCCTGTGCTGTATGGTTGATTACAGAATTTCTAGGTAACAAAGCTGTTTTGTCCGCTTGGCTTGTGGACGAGACATCTGTTGATTCTCCTGGGGTGAAAGAGGAATTGTTGGAGTACGCTACCAGGGGTTAGCTGCACAAAAAGTTGTTGACCATTTTCCACCAGTTGCAGGGGCTTAAGGATTTAACTGTTGATCTGAAAATGGTTGTCAAACATTTGCTTGTCTCTCATACCAAAGGTCAATTAGAGGCCAACAGTGCATAAACTGCCTTCTCTCAAAGATAGGGTGGCATTGTTCTTCAGCCAAGAGGAAGGAAATCATCCATAGGATGAAATTCAAGCAACTCGACGATTGTCTAGGCTCTTCTGTAGCTCACTCCCAGAAAGAGGTTGTGGCTATGGTGAAGAGCAAGCATAGTCTGTGTGGGGCTTCAGTGATGTTAGTGGTTGGGGGATTACTTGGCCCTGAGTTCTGGTGCTTGTCTGTCTTTCTTGGTTGGGGTTTCTGTATTTTGTCCTGGCTTATGCATGTAGCTTCGTTTGTCTGGTATCATCTCGGCAGTTTGGCCGTTATTTTACTTGTTCAGAAGATGTATATAGATGTTTCCTGGGTGAGACCCCTGTAGAAACCTTATTTGATTCAAAAATTACAGAACTTAATTTTTTTTAAATCACCCAGTGACCAAAAAATGCATAGAAAAGTATAAATATTGTGTTTCTGCCTTAGAAAGAGGTAAAATAATTTCCCAACCATTCTACACAGGTCCGTTTAGATTTGGAGTGACTGGAAGTAGAGTGGAAAGAGAAAGGTTTTAGAAGAGAAAAGAGAAAAAGTTCTGGCCGAATTTGGAATGGATGTTCCTCAGTCTTCGACTCTGGATTAAAAGAAGTAGATAGTTCGTGAACCCAATACCACTACAGCATCCAAAAAAGTACTGGAATGTTGATCTCCAAACAAAAAAAGGGTAAAAGCAAATGGTCCACATCACCTCAGTGAAGTCGGCTTGTCTGCCAGGGTTATGTTGCGATTCGGGTTTAATCTCGATATCCGCGGACTCGTCCACGATTTCCTGCATTGTATTTTGAATGAACTCATCGAAGGAGTCGAGCTGCTGGCGCACCAGGCCCTTCTCATCGAAGTAGGCACTGATCACCACCCACGCGTCCTCCTGTGTTATCTCCTCCCTCCCATCGTCCGCCTCTATCTGTTCAACCTCCTCTTCTCCGTCTCCCTCCTCCTCCTCGTTCACACTCACACTATTGTTCCCATACTCCTCCTCGTCCTCCGGGGCATACATCTTTAAGTTTTAATGGACACTCAGAACCTCTTTGTTTTGCCCTGCTCTTGTTCTTCCTATTGCAGGGGGGAACTCGATTGAAAAGAGCGCGATTGGAAAGACGAGTCAAGGGTCCGAGAGGTTTATTAAAGGAGTTTCGTCGGCCAGTTGTGCCTAATAAGCCTTGAACAGATCTTCGCCGACATATATCTGGTCTCGCCGTTTTCCACAGGCGTCCACCTGCGACTAAAACTACATAGCAAGTATAACCTCTTCTAGGCTACATTTGTTAAATGGGTTGCTTTATGTAACGGTGAAAATCACACACCCATGCCATTTTCCCTTGTATGTTTATACTGTCCCTTGTACAACAAAAAAATTATTTGTTAAATTGTATTTGGAGCGAAGGAAAGATAGATTGCACATGTTTCAGCTATATAGTAAGTATGATTTGCATTTGTTTTTATAGGAGAATAGTAATCTTAGTTTTTTTAGGTCACGATTTCATGGTAGGGGAGAAGACTCAGTATCCGCTAGGGCTAATTTCGCGCAATCATAGAATCTAAACCGTGCGTCGAATTGAAAAAACAAATTATGGGTTTTTTTCGCCCACGAGCTAAGAGCTTATAACTAAGTTTTTGGCTTTTGGGCAATTCGGTAGAGTGCGGGAGCATTGGATATGCGCGCGGAGGTCAAAAAGACACCTTTTAGAGGTGTCGTTCGGTTGCCGCCACCTAATGTCCCAGTATCCGTCCACTCTAATTTCCATCAATTATAACTGTTTAAGCCTTAAATCCACTCTAAAACATGCATTTTAACACTTAATGAGCAGCCATTAGTGTTTTTGTAATTATAATGAGCAGCGATTGGTGTTTTTGTAATTATTTATTCAATCAAATAAAGTTTTTTAATGGATCAAAGTGAATTTTTTTGGGGGGGGTTAAGTGAGCATGGAGGTGACGGTTATTCAATGCGAGGCGGCAACTGGGTCTTCTCCCCTATCTAAAAATTTATTAAAAACATATTTAAAATAAGTGATTTAGGTCTTATTTTTTAATATGGTAATTTAGATTGTAATTCATACAATTTGATGGTTAATTAACAAATAATGATCATTCTTTTAAATAATATTAATTCAAAATAAGTACAAAATAAATTTAAATTTTGTGAGATGAGATCATATCAATAATTATATCTCAAGAGACAAGAATGCACTTGTTAATATGGGTCGATGCACTTACAATAAAGAAATAAATGAGAGGATAGAGTGGCTTAGCTCTAAAAATAATGATAAGGAATGATTAGTGATGATAATATGAATCGATTTGTCACCTTTGCAAAATTAATAGCTTTAATACGTTAACTATTCTAGAATCAAAATAGACACAAAAGCCTTACAATTTGAACCCAAAAATTGTAGATTTGATAGCAATTCTTATGGATTTAAGCTTCAAGGCATGGATGTGAACTAGCAAAATATAAATTATTGAAACTTATTCAACATGATGTCCAATATTTAAAGTGCTTGCAAGGATGCTTATGTATAAACACTCTTAGGGAATCTATAAGATTATTATGGTTAAATTATCTTTTCTATGAACCCTTGTTGGACCAACTTTATAACTTGGAATGAAGATTTGAAGATAACATTCACCAACATACAAGTAGCCTATATGGAAGTGAAGCTTTTTTTTCCTTTAGAAAATTAAAGTGTAATCTAATGATCTTTTGAATCAATTATATGAATGTTTATATTTACCAAAACAAAGCAATCAATATCGCATAAGTATATACCAAGTCACTCATAATTACTAGAAGGAAAGTGTGGAGTCTTAGAATTTAAATGTGAAGATTTAAATTTTGGTTCAAATCTCAAGTACATTGGGATTAATCTCAAGTGGTGTGGGAGTCAACCTAGGAAAATAAATTGATAATCTTGAGGCTAGGAACAATTTTATAGAAGTATGTACAAATGGGATGCAATAATTGAAAGAAAAATACTGAATGTATATAATTAATGTAAACAAATATTAATTAGAATAAAGAAAGATTGGGGACTAAGCCAGAACTTAGCACAAGAATATGTGACTTATCAATATATGATTTGCATTAAGATATTCTATAAAAATGACCCAAAACAAAATTGGAATTAGCATGGATACTATATGTGTGCAAGGAAATGTGCCTCAAAATGGGAACAAAATTACAATAAAATTGAACAAAAACAACAAATCCAAATAACACCCAGGTTAGGCAAAAAGAGGTCAAACCAACATGAAACTCAATGAAATTGATGTATGTTGAACCCCTTGTTTTGTAGATTAGCCAAGGATCGTCAAATTTGATGTGTGCTCATAAAAGTTCAAAAGCATAACAACACTCAATTGATAAGGATGCATGATTTTCTGGAAATGGTTGTGTTGAGTGATATAGGAAATGAGAGGAAAGAGGATGAAGGGCTAGGATGGAAGGATAGAGATCCATGGCTAGGATTGTATGTGATCTCTCAAGCAATGAGATTGTGCCAAGTGGCACAATGTGATGGCTTGAGAGGGAGATTGCTACTTGGGAAGTACCTAGGGGGATGGGGAGGATCTTGCCATAAAGGCATTCCTTGTCCTCACATTCCCAAAGCATGGGTTGCAAGGGAACAAAGGAATTTTAGATTTCTTTAAGGTACTTTTGGAAGGGGAGACCCATGTGGTGGTTCCTTCTAAAAGGGGAAGAGTTATGAGGGGAAGGGACAAGATGGGTAAGAATAAATGGAAAGGCAGTTAGCCATTCTTAATCATGGGTTAGGAATGTGCAAATGCTTATGGAGGGGATTAGGTAAATGGTTAGGATTAGGATTAGATGGCAATTGGTAGGTTTGGAGGATGGGACATGAGGTGAGAGGAAAATAGAAATTAAATAATTACAATTCAATTCCTATTTGGAGGAAAAAGGGGATTCTAAAATTAAGGAGATTATGAAATTAAATTAAATAAATAAAGGTATTTATTTTATTTAATAGATTAATGGGACACCATGGTCTAGAATAGGTAAATTAATTAAATCAATTACCCTACAATGGGAGTTGAAAAATATACAAAAATAGGAGATATTAATTGAATAATGAAACATTAGTTAATTAATACATGTGGTGGAAATTAAGGGCAAATTGACCAAACAAAAGTGATCAATTATAGGTGTCTACATTTTTTCATCTTTAAAATAATGTTAAAGTAGCGTTGATTTAAAGAAAATAAAATATAGCTAGCATGGGGAAAGATTGGGTGAAAAGATGCCCTAGTGTAAAGATGATAGAAGAAAATGATAGGGATAGATGATCCCCTCAAGAGGTTGGATAGGAAAAAGGGGCCCGAGCAGTGTCTTGAAAGATGAAAATGATGACAAAAAGGGATTCGAGATGAAAAATAGGGATTGATAGAGAGAGAATGGAAGAAAATGGAGTTAGGATGAAGAAAGGAGGGAAGAAACGATGATTAGGGTCCTATAAACAATAATTAGGGGGTAATTACTATTTATTGTAACCTAAGTGAATACTAAATTAGAGAGAGTCGAAAGAGTAACAAGTAGAAGATGGCAAAGGTTTCAATTGTGGAGCATTATGTAGATAGAGCAAGAGTAGCATGGTGACAAGAAGGATGAGACAATCATTAAATGCTAGGTGAAAGGGGACAAATGGCAGATTTTCCCATCTCAATTTGACAAATTTGCACCCAAAGGGGTGAATAGGTTAGAAAATAGGTGAATGCACTAATTTAAGTCTAAATGCACCAAAATAGAGGCGGATCCGTGAAAAGATAGGTGAATCCACTTCTAAAGAGGTGAATTCACAAAATTAGGGGCAAAAGCACCCATAGATAGGCAAATACACAAGTTAAGGGGAAAATTTGTTCTGAAAGGGTGGATACACAAATAAAAAGGTGAATAGGGGAGAGAACCCAGTAGTTGATCATGTTTCAATAGTTGTGATAGTAGTTGTTTATATAATGCCCAATAGTTGTGATAGTAGTTATTTATATAATACTCAATAGTTGTGACATGACTACCCTAGCTTAAAAAAAATGTATTTCTTTGATCTAAAAAGCAATCAATCCTACAATGCCACATCAACGCTCAACTACCCATGATGTGAATGCACAAGTATTGGTAGCACTTTTTTTTGGGTGTTTTTGGACATATTGACAAAAAGCATGTTGATGTGGCATCATATTTGATGATGTGGCTCTGAAACAAAAGTTATAAGCAAGGGACTTGCCAAGTAAGCTGCTATAAAAAATTGAGATTGATTTGAAATTTCCACATAGGATAATTAGAAGTGTGAAGTTAGGGTGCACAACTACTGGGTCCTCTCCCATATGTCAATAAAAAGGCAAATGTGTTTGGAAGGGTAGAGAATCGTTGAATGGGTGAATGCACAAGGGAAAAGGTGAATGTACCTTGTAAAGGAGAAAATTTTCCAAGGGGTGAATGTGACCATAAAGAGACAAATGTGCCTTATACAGTGGTGAATCTGCCAAGGGTGGATGGGGGGATAAAATAGATAAAAGAAAATTTGAAATGATTGGATAGTGGTTGACATGTTGATTTGGCCTATGCAATAAAGATTATACTCTACGAGGGTGCAAGGGAGGCAATTGATCATGCTAGGGTTGTTGGCAAGATCTTAAGACACAAATTGGGCATAGTTGGAGGAGTGTGTAGTGGCATACATAATGCAACTACCAGCGATCAAGGCACACAAAGCCCTATTGGCATCATTGATGAAGTGGTGGAGGAGCAAGACCAACACTTTTCATCTCTCGACAAGGGAGATAATGATGAAATTAGAGGACATGTGGTGGATATTGCAAGTCTTGATCAAGGGCTGACAAGTTTACAACACTAAGGGGTGATGGTGGCAACTCTACAAAGATTGTTTGGGAGGATGAACATTCCAATACAAGGGAGATAACTATACTTAGATAGAGTGAGGCCTATAGTATCAAGGATGACACTATTCCTATGTGTTTTGGTGAGTGGGATCCTCTAGGATACTTCCCATAAACATTGGGGGAGTGTGCAGCCAACATGATCGAGCATAGGAGGATATTTTCTTGAGGACCTTACATACTAGCACATCTATATAGGTACATGCATGTGATTTGATACAAGGATGGCTAGATCATATTGTACATCACGCTCCTACAAATATAGGCTTGGGAGCACATTGCGATGACCAAGCCAATAAAGCAATAAATGGACAAAGATGATGATGAGCCAACCATATTCAGCTAGGGTGGGACACTGCACTACTGAGAGGTGTAAGGGATGTTGCGCTAGCGGAGAGTTTTGGATAATCTTAAGGAGGGATATATCATCTAGAAGTCATGTAGTGTCAATGGTAGATGGGAGGAGGATCGCAAATACAAGCAACATATGATGACTCTTGTTAAATTATAGTGAGATGAATTCCTGATAGAGAGGTACAGGTCAGATCAAGTGACTCGACAATTTGATATTACCCAGAATATCATAGAGGGGCCACATGTGTTTGCACATTTGAACCAGGAGGCAATGAAGTGGAATACCTAGATTATGTGAGACAGGTATCATAGGATAGAAGGGGGATCATTAAGGTCATATGGGACATGCATGAGGGTGTTGATGACCTTGAGACGATATAAAATTATTGGGTATTTTGGGTGATTCATCATCTAATGAGATTGACCCAAGCACTAAGTGTGACTCTAGTGGGTAGGATGTAGGCCATCATAGGAGAGGCATTGAGGAGGAGGAGAGATAGGGTGGGAGCCAAAGGAAGACACAGAGGAGGAGGGAGATGTGGTTGTGGGGGGAGAGGGAGGAGGAGGTGGAGGAGGTAGTTGAGGAGGCTACAAGGAGTAGAAGCGGTAGTAGCAACAACTCCTCGAGCTTAGAGGAGATGGAGGTGGAGGTCCCAGGGTCACCCAAGACATCAGTCTTAGAGGAAATACCTATGTAGGCTCCATCGTCATTAATAGAGGGGGGAAAGGGAGACGAGCAGTTTGGAGGTGAGGGTGGCTACTAGATAGAGAACAAGGTTGTGATGCTATAGTAAAGGATTGCCTAGATGTAGGGTGATTTGGCCACAATGATCATTGAGAGGGATTATTTATAGATGACCCTGACTATAGTGATGGTGGAGAGAGATAACTTGATACTAGCTCAAGGGGCTTGGGACTTGGAGAGGGGGCGGTTGCAGGTGGTCTAAGATAGGTATCGCTAGGAGAGGGATATCACTAGGATGCAAAATGGTCAGCATAATATTACAAAGTTAACACTATAGCTTGCAAAGGTGAGTCAAGAGACTCAATATTATAGAGGGTTATATGAGTAGGAGGTCCTAGTCAAGGCAATAGCACCAAGCTTCTTTAAAAAGGAGTGAAAGAGAGGAGGAGTGGGTCTCGATTGACATGATCAGGATTCACAAGAAGCTAGTATATGGGGCCACTACCGCCACCAGGGACAAGAGGAGGGAAAGGGCCAATAGCATCAATGGGAGCATCAAGCTCCACAACACACTTAGAGAGGTCGAGCAACACTCGACCACATGGTGGGGCTATTTTGATAGTTTTGATTGATGTACATGGGCAGTGATGATGTATATGTGTTGAGCACATTGATTTTGATGTGTATTATGATGGGCGTTTGATTGTTTTTGAACTATGGATGAGATGGTTGGTACATATTATATGTTACTATATGTATGCATGGATAATATATAAGGATATTGTGATGGATAACGTATATGATACGATGTTTGTATGACTCGTATAGTATTGATGATGGTGATGAAGGATATATGCATCAATGATTATGATGTATGATGATGTGACTAATGTGTGTGATGTAGGAAGGACATGCTTATATGATTATGATGCATGACTACGTGACTAATGTAGGATACAAGATGAACATTCCTATAGGATTATGATGCATGGTGATGTTTTTGACCTTTTGTTAATGTACAGATGGATATGGATGACATGTATGTATGTGATGTGATTAGCATGGATGTATGGAATTATAATTCTAAATAAATCTAATGCAAATGAACTTGTGAAATGCAACTAATGGGTAATGAACCTAACTAATAATGCTAATGAAATGATAACATAAAAATGCAAAACATGTTCAAACTACTAAATCTAGACACCTAGATGCAACTAAATGTGAATGAGATTAAAAGATACATAGACTAAAAAATATAAGAAACTAAATGGACCTAGAATGATTTGATGCAATAAAAATATGCTTAGACTAATAAATGTATATTCCCCTAAAAATGAATCTAATGGATAATGCAATTAACATATGCTTAGACAAACAAATCTAAACAACTTAATGAACCTAAAAAACAATGATGAGTCTAAATTAGAATGGTATGGGATGGTTAGGATCAATTGCAAGCATAAGACAAAATGTATGATGAAAGGTAATATTCATGATATAAGACATCAATCATAGTGTCAAAACAAGTAGACGATTTGGGGGATACACTTGCACACAAAACCCATGGTTAAGAGAATGGGGGAAATGGACTGGGTAGATAAGTAGGTGGGAAAAAATGATAGGATCAATGGATTAAAAACATGTAGGATAAATGGAGATGGGGAATTTTTAGTGTCGTATAAAATTTTAATGTAGTGAGCATTTAATTTGATATAGCATGGGATACCATACACATAGGTATGAGAAACCAAGCTACCTTCATATCACGTGCATATGACTAACTCGACAAGCAAGAAGATTAGTCCAACATCTCACGAAGCCATAGGGAACTTTGGTGGGAACAATATTGGAAAACCACAAATAGAAGGAATTCTCAAACGTAACACAAGTTCTTGAGAGGCCTTGGTTGATACTACGCGAGGAAAAACAAGAAAACACAACAACAAAAAGGCCAAGACTTGCCCCTATTTTTACCATTGAAAGTGCACCATGATATGATGGATTGTGGTGACCTTGAGTAGGTAAAATAGGAAGCTCAAAAAAAATATAAACAAAGATTCCAAAAGCACCAAATAAATAACAAAATATCTCAAGTATATTTTGCCATAAGGATGATGAATGGGGTAGATGCAATCTGATTGGAGGAACGATATATCCTGTGAAGACCAAGGATGGATAGGTAGGACCTAGGATTCTCATGACAAGATATGATCAAGATACCTAAAACCTAGGGGAGGTTAATGGATTTTATTGAAGTGCAATATTGGTAGGGGATTCTTGGCAACACAACAAACACATGAATGGGATGTAGTGACAAGTATGTACAAGGATGAACTTAGAAGGTGACACAATATTGATCCTATGATATATACAGGATGTATAGTACTTACATGAGATGATTTTTCCTAATATTATTAGTAAAACACAACGATTATGAGCATGTTCTAGAGTCATGTAGGACATGCCTAAAAACTAGTGTATGAAGCTCAAGAATAGGATAGTTTTTCAAGGCATCAAAGGATCAATTAGGAATAAATGGGATGGGTGGATGAATGGCATGTAAGATAAGATGGGGGATTTATTAGGATATGGCAAGAAGAGGGCTTAGTGGAATAATGGAACTAGCTTTATACACATCACGCTTGTTTGATAGGTTTTCACCGTGATACTTGTACAAGATGCCACACAAGGTGGTTTTCACCATAAGACAAATTATTTTTCTTGAATATTGTTTTAATCTTTCTATTTTTTGTTTTTTTTTTTAAATTTTGAAGTGTTATACAAGGTGGATTTAGGTATGGAACCGCTTGAGGTGGATGATGTTGAGCGGTTCATCTAAAGGTTCACCTTCTAGAGTGGCCAATTGATATGCATTTGAACCATAATTTATCATGATCACATAAGTACCCAACCAATTAGGCTCAAACTTTCCTTTCTTTTCATGGTCTTATTGATTCCTCTGACACTCTTTAAGCATAAGACCACCAATTTGAAATTATCATGACTTGATCTTCTAGTTATAGCTTCTTCATAGGCTATTATGATATTCCTAGAGGTGATTAAAATCATTGAGTCATTGTTCTTCAAGAAATTATAATTGACTCAACTATGCAATTTGATACTCCTCATCATTGATAATATTTTTGAGAGATAATAATGGGATCTTGACTTCAATTGGTAAGATGACTTCAACACCATAGACTAATGAGTATGGAGTGGCATATTTGGGGAAATGAATGGAAGTGTGGTAAGCCCAAATGGTGAGATTAATGTGGAGGTTCTAATCATGACCGATTTCATTGATAATTTTTTTAAGGATTTTGAGTAACGTTTTATTGGTTACCTCATCTTGATCGTTACCTTGTGGGTAATATGGAGTAGATCAATAGTGTTGAATGTGAAATTGTTCACAAAGGTTACAAGCATTCTAATTTTAAAAAGGTCTACTAGTGTCAATGATAAAGGTGGAGGAGATACCATAATGACAAACCACTTCATAAAGTATTAATGGCGGTGATGATGAATTTATGGCCATTAGATAAGAGTAGAATTATCTTACCAACCAAGTCGAGGCCCCATTGAGAAAAGGGTTGTGGTGATGTGATATGTTGCAATGCTTGAGATGACACATTAATAAGATCACCATGCAAGTGATAGGAAAAACATTTATTAACACACTAACAAGCGTTGTGCTCCATAGTTGGCCAATATTACCCAGTATGTAGAAGTTCCTTAGCAAGAACCATTCCACTAGTGTGAGCTCCATAGATACAATTGTGAATTTATTTTAATGCAAGGTATGATTCTAATGGGTTTAAACATCATAATAAAAAACCATCATAGCCTCTATGATATATAAGGTATCTCTCAAGATAGTGCAATGGGAGGATTGTTGGATGAAGGATTTGTGTCGATTACAGGTTAAGTTTGGCAGCAGGGTTTGATCACGAAGTTATGTATAAATATCATGTTACTATGTCAATTCAAAACCAATAATCTTACACGCTATATCTCTATTTGGGATGTCATAATATGACATAAAATTTGCTCCACCAAGAACTCAAACTTGTGATTGTGAGTAGGCATGTCAACCAAAGATCCAATAGTGGTCATTGTATCACCTAATTTATTGTTAAGGTGTGGTACTTGCACAAATTGTATCTGAGTGAGAGACTCTTTGAAGTTATGGATCATAATTTTTAGGGATAAGCTTGTCATATTTAGTTTGGTACTCATTGTTGACTTATTTAATGATAATTTGGGAATATTTGTAGACCTTTAGGTGGGTAACGTTTCATTGAATGGTCATATTTAATCCTGTGATTAAGGATTTATACTCCATTGTTTTATTTATTCATGATAATTCCAACCTAAAAGACTTAGGAATCAAATCACCTTGGGGGTGATGAAGAGGATACTTGCCCCTAAACCATGTTATGTGTATGACCCATAAAAATATAACTTCCCTACATGATACTCTTGAACCATGAAGATAGAATCATCTTGAAAGTCTATTATTAGTTGATGGGTGTCTATGAGTGGAGCCTCAACAAGTTGATATGCAATTACACATCCATTAATTTATTTGTAGTCCACATACTCAATATCGAACATTTAATAGGATCAACCTCGAAGATGAGTTTTATTTGATTGCTTAACATATAGTGTCTAAATTTTTGGGAAGTAAAGACAACAACCAATTATGCTTTTTCTATGGGGGTGTAGTTGAGCTCATATCCAATGAAGATGTGAATGATATAATACACAAACCTCTCTTTTTTTATTCTCATCATGTTGAACTAGGAGTGTTATCAATGTAGTTGATGTAGCTAAAAATAAAACAATATGGGTTTTCCTTGGATTGGTGGCATGAACATTGGTGGTGATGCTAGATATTCCTTGATTTTATCAAAACCTTGTTGATAAGATGTATCCCCCTAGAAGGCAGTATCTTTGTAGAAATGAGTAAATGGTTAGCACTTGTTAGCTAGTTAAGTGATGAGTCTTTTGATAGATTGCGATTTCCCTTGGAGAATCCTCAATTATTTTAATGTCCTCAATGGGGGAATATCAAGAATTTATTTAACCTTGGTAGCATCAACTTCAATTCATCTATGGAAAACAATAAATCCTAATAGCTTACCAAAAGTGATGCCAAAGACACATTTTTTTGGGTTAAGCCTCAACTGATCACGAGCAAGGTGATCAAAGATGCATTCAAGGATATGTGGATGAGCCTCTCTAGTATTAGACTTACCAAGAAGATTATCAACATAATCCTCAAGGATGATACAAATGAGATAATGGAAGATAGTCGTCATTGCTCTTTGGTAAGTAGATCTTTCATTTTTAAGACCTAAGGGCATCACTTGATAGCAAAAGGTACCTCATGGAGTGGTGAATGCAATTTTATGTTGATCTTCATCTAATATGTATATCTAATTGTAGCCGGAGAAATCATTAATAAGGGACAAAATATCATGACCAATTGTAAGGTTGATAATGATGTCAATATTGGGCAATGGAAAGTCATCTTTGGTACATGATTTATTAATATCTTTGAAGTTAGTGTTGTCACTTAGAATTGCACCCTTGCTAAGTTGTAAAACTCAACCTACTAGTGAAACATGGGATGATCTCCCAGAGTGTTGGCTTATATGATGAAGATCAACCTCCAAATAGGGTCGGTTCCCTTTGAGACTTCACCTAATTAACCTATCCTACTGTTGAATCATTGATAAAATGATGAAAGGAAACATAAACTAAAACCTAAGACTAATGAGGTGATGCACCAAAATGATTTTGAAGCCTATAATATTGTTTGGAAACACAATATGATCAACAATTTAAACCCAAGACATACACAACTCATAATTTCACATGTCTTTGCAAAATTGTTCCATAACTAGGTTTAGTATGTTAAAAATGGTGTTTAGAAGGAGCTATGAATGCTATCACAACTTAAACTCTATTATTAGCTAGTTAACATAAGTTATGACTTGAAAAAATACATTTTTGCACAAAGGCAATGAAAATAGGACAAAAATAAAGGGGAAAGACATCACCACAATATTACATCAACCATTTTAAAGATATTTGCACAATGAATAGCTCTAAGAAGGTAAAAAATCTTATCTTTATTGATCAAAAGAAGTGTTATATATAGTTGTGCATGCTTCAAAATGGAGTTACAAAGCTACTCCAACTTGAGAGAACTTTGAAAACAAGTTACAATATATGGCCAAGAGAGCAAGAACTCTAGGAAAATCTGCCCTTGGGCTTCCTTATAAGTTGCTCAACAACTTGCTAGATATTAGGAATATGTGTTGAAAAGACAAGTGTTCACATAAGCTTGTTAGGTCAAACCTTCTTGGGCATCCGAAATAGTTATCCCCATTTTCCAGCCCCCTAAAATGCTCCAAAAAGGTGTTTGAATGAAGAAAACTTCTTTCTTTGACCTTATCAACCAACCAAGACTCCTTGAAAAACTCCTAGATACTTGGAGATGCTCCAAACTGGGTCAAACTACCCTATATTCTCTCCATCTATTTTGAAACTTACTTAACCTCCTCCCTACATGCTTGGAAGAAAGCATAACTGACCTTCACCTCAACAACTACTCATAATTGCTCTTGAATTGTTTCATAAGCCATGGAAAATACTTATAAATAATTAAATGCCTTAATAGGGCATGGGAGATCATTTAGGACAAGCATTTTTGCCTCATGTGTCACTCCATTAAGGTCTTCTTTCTTTATATCATCACCAACATAAGCCATTATCTTCCTACTAACCTTTGGACCATTACCTTGGATGTTCTTTTTGTCATTTGTTATCTTCATTTCCTTGTCATAACAATGTGCTTGAATGATGGGGTTCTTGTATTTCACCATTGTTGTGCTAATCTTTGTTTTCCTGCCCTCAATGCTCTTCATATCTTTGTTACTCGTCAATATACCGACCTTTCTAGCATCGCCCTTCATTGTTCATACTCTCAAGGTTTGAAGAGAGATTTCCCATAGATTTCCCTAATGAATTTTACCATATTTCCTTAGTCTTTTACCTTTGTTAGATATTTTCTTAGGAATGATGATTGTGTGACATAGATATATGGTTGTCATTATTGTTTTATTCACTTGTGATTTTCTTTATGAGGGCTTGACATAGGGTATATGACTGCACACTACTCATGGGATATGTTTTTCAACTCCTTCAAGGGATTTGGATATAATAATAACCAATAAACTTGCATGACCATGTCTATCATGCATTGTAGACTATCATGTATGTACTTTGTTGTAGAGGCATGAGTATGCAATGATTCATGAAACCTTCTCTACTCAAAATCAATATACCTCTTTATATACAAATCCCCTCAAATTCTTCTTGAGTATTCTTGGTTGGTCATCCTCTAGAGTTGATATTTAGGTGGAAAACCTCCTATGTGTTGTCTTATATATAAACTTAAAGATTTAGATAAAAATATTGCTTGGTGAGCTAATAAAACTACCTCTTCTCCTTTCAAAACCAACCTTCTCATGTTGTCAGTAAGTGTCTTGTAGCCTTGATTTTAGAGATTAGAACATTTCCTATTACTATACAATACTTTATGGGGTTGTCTTCTTCCACATTTTAGTCGTGAAAAACCTATCATACTAATTTCTTATGAATTGGGTGATCCCACAATAGTGGGTTACACTTTTTGGCCAAACTTGACATTGAAATTAACATTTTGAACTAAATCTTCACTTTTGGACACCTATAGTTGCTAAACCATGAGGAAATTTAAGATGATGGAAACTAGTGATTTTTGAAATTTTGTCTATAGATTCTAAACATATATATTTTAAATTTCTTTTTCCATCTCCTTTGATAACTAGTTTTTAATAGTAAACAACATTTTAAAGAGTGATGTGTACTATAAAACACATAACTTTTTTCTATGAAGGATAATTTTTTTTAAAAAAATTTTAATTTAGATTTGTAACTACAATATGTAGAGGATGCATTCATTTTCATAGTGTTTTATTGATTTTTTTTAATTAAGTTTTGAAGTCAAACCAATTACAATTTAGACATAGGTGTATTATAAAGAGCATAACTTTTTTTGTATGTATCAGAATTCAAATTGTTTTTTGTTGGATCAAGGACACCAATACCAATAGGATAAATATTTTTCAGAATTTCTTTTGGTAATCTACTATTTTTCCACATATGCAAAACAAAGATCTTGATTTTTGGTGAAAAACCTATGTTTAATTAAACTAAAAAAATGATAATAAAACCAAAATATAGTTGATGGAGAGCTCATTTTGAGGACTATAATATTGTAGCTGGGTTTGTTAAGTTGATTCCATTTTGATCCTCAACTTGAGCCTCAAATCCCAAAAATCTACTTAAAATTACAGATGAAAGGGGGCAAGGGCAAAAAAGGGGGTGTTCATTTGAACCCCCCTTCTACGAAACCCCTTCATTAGGAAGGGGGTTCGAATGAACACCCCCTATATGGCACAAGTTGGTGTTTATTAGAAGGGGGGGTTCATTCAAAGGGGATGGATGCCATGCATGTTCAAATGAAGCCCCTTCATTCGAAGCCATTTTTAAGTTTTTTGATGGGTGTTTCTAATTTTTCTTCGTGCAAAAAATTGTAACCCACTATTGTGGGTTCACCCAAGATCAATGTTACATCTCACAGGACGATGTTTTCATGAAGCCTTTTAACAATATTTTGACAGTCATAATATCTAAAAAGTTCCTCCCTCTATGTTTGATGTCATTGTGAAAGTCTCTATGGTTGCGTTGTCCCTTAACATTTCAAGAGCATCTTAATCACAAGTTTATGCAACCTCCCATTATCATCTTTGACTTGAAACCTATTTTTATTGTACTTTATCTTTTTATAAACTATAAAACTAGCTCTTCCCATTCAAATGATTGTCCTACTTTGAATCCATCATTGTTATGACTGTGTTATATGTCTTGAGCTACAAAAAATTCATGGACTATCAACAATAATTAATCTTCATAATAATTGTCCTCTTGGTTTCCTTTATCCTCATACCTCATTTTCATGGTGTACTATTATGATTTATGTCTCTAATTGTTAAATTCATAACTGTCATACCTAATTGTACCCTTACATGTATCATTGTCTTTTAACTTTACCAAGACTACCCTTTGTAAGTAAATTGTGCACCGATAAAATGTATGGTATTGACACTTCTAGGTCATATTGATTACTTATAATAGGTCTTCTAGGCTCATGTCTCCTATACCATTGTGAATTGTCATATTAAGTCCATTATCACAATTGGTATATATATATATTACATATTCCTCTAATGGATTGTCCTCTCATTATCTTCATGGTCAAGCTCATAGAGGCATAGATATCACTAACATATCTCAACAACCTTTATCATGCCTACAATTGAAGCTTTCTTAATGTTAGGTTTTATTGACAATGCCCTCTCTACATCACTATCTTCTAACCTTAGGACTTCCCTTTGAATTATTTATGGATATTTTCACATTATGACTATCCTTTAGCTTTTCACTATCACCTCTTTCACATTATTATTGTCCTTTAGCTAAGACACTATCCTTTCTAAGTCACTTATGGATTGTCCTCTATGTTATGACAGTCTTGTGATTGTCCCATTTCCTCTATACTCTAAATATTTGTCTTTGTGTACTATCTAGGAGATATTACACCTCTAAGGTGTGAAATAATATCCATTTAAAAATGTTTCCAAGACTATCAAAGTCCTTTTCTTGTGTAACTATACTATGATAGTGTTTATCTTTGTCTATCATGAAGTTTTATTGAAAGGCTTGCCTTCTTAGAATCTTCAAATGATCTTTCACCATATTTAAGGGACTATCACGCTTCATAATTCATAACCCTCTATTACTCCACAACTATATCTCTTTGGATTTTATACTTGCAACCTCATAGGGTGATGAGGTTGAATAAGACCTTTATGTCCTTGATTTCTTATCTATTTTGAAAAAAACTTGAAATCCAAAGAACCTTTGAGGATACTCATATGATTGCTTGAATTGTTATCTAATCAGGTTGAAACCCTCTATCTTTCCATAATTGTTTTTATTTATTTTCTACCCCTATTGTATCTTATACTCTTCATGTTACCAAATAAGAACAAGAAGCTACAACGATGGTTTTATTGATGACTTCGACATTGGTTTTATTTTTTAATATAGTCTTTGTTGAAGACTTGTAACATTTGTTAGAGACCGAATAAGTGAGTAGTCTATAGCTTTTGTGATTGAGATCCTTTTTTGTTCTCTATAGTGCCTTGGTATTATTTTCTTGGGTATATCTTACTTGATGCTTACATCTATCACACTATTCAGATTCATGTGATTGTTCTCTTGCTTGGTTAGAAACATATAGAACCTCCCTAACATCCTCATATAAGTAGGAGCTCCTAGGAATATGAAATATAACATTTATTTTTGCATTGAAAATATGACCTCTATCCATTCATTAGGTGATAATTAGATGGTCTTTCATCAATCTATTTGTGTATCAATCATCCCCTCAAATAACCATAGATTTAGATTTTCCAACTTCTTGTGATATTCTCCTATAACCAAAATACCTTGATCACCTATATAGCACCCCTATAAATATAAGGCCTTCAAGAAATTACAACACTTGGCTACTGACACTAAGCCCAGACTGGTAACTATAAAGCACCATACTAAACTCATCTTTTCCAATCTTGGACATCCTTTACTAAGAACATTCAAACCAAGATAAAAAAGAGTGCCCATTATCGAAAAAAAATTCATACTTTTTCTTATCAAATCCTCCCAATACTAGTTTAACCTTCTTCAAAATTAACTTGATCCAATGTTCATATCATAGTCATAAACAGATTGAGGTGCACAAAATGAGCTATATTTATATTTTAGTACATGATAATTGAGTTGTGTTTCCATGGAGGAGATTGAATATATTGGTTTGGTAAAATAAATAATTTTCCAACCATAAAGTATTGTAATAGCCTCCCTAAATAACCTCTCACAAGATTCTTCTAAACATTCATTTTTGTGATCTTCCATATTATTTTCCAAGATATGCACATGAGAAGCTAGACCAAGACAAAAAAAAATCCACATTTGAAAACATATCATGAACTAAACCTTGCATTAGACTGTCAAATATTACCTCTACTTGTGAATCCAATCTTTTCAAACCTTGTTCACTATCTCCTTTTGTACCTTCTATATGTGCCTCAAAAGATAATATCACTTTAATGTCTTTCTTGACTTGGTTGGCTCACTTCCTATAGCATATACATGTTGCTCTGGCCTTTTACCTCCACTTGAGCTTTCAATCAAATGATCTACCTCTACTACTTACATAATAATTCATGAACTTAGAAAAATTTCTAATGAACTCTGATAATTTGCTACTGATGGTCTCACATTACTAGGGATTATTCATTTCTATGAATATTATCTGACCACCTTGAATTCTCAAATTCAAGGAGACTTATATAATGATCAATAAATCATGCATAAACCTGCAATGAAGGCTATTGTGACTATTTTATTGAATACCTATTGCTTCTCTCTATACCAAGACATGAACCAACATGGAGGTCTCAACAAATAGATGCATGGGAGAGAGATGGATAAAAATTATGATTTACATGGTGAATATGGCGTGTCTTCAAAGAATTCTTCAAAGAAAAAGATATTTCATAGAGTAGAAACTAACAAACCTACCCTACCTTTGGTTTTTCACATGCTTGCTTTTGCATGAGTTAGAAACCATGATCTTCAAGACTTAACAACTCGATTTGGACAAGGAAAGCCAAATATTTTGAACCAAAATAATTCCCCTCTAAAATCTTATGCATGTGGACTTAGACACTTTTGATAAACTTAAGGTTGTGTACATAGTATAAGACCCCTTTTACAACATTGAGACTTATTTTAATCTCAAGGATTAAAATAAGCTAATAATACCAATATGACTTGATTGTGTTTTCAAAGGAGAGAAGCGATCATTATAGACACATCAAATTGATTTTCTAAAGATGCTTAGAGTTTGGGATTTATTTAAATCCTAAAAAATGTGAGTTTAGTGTTGAGGAGAGTAAGCTTCTAGGACACATTATGTCAAAGGATGGGGTAAGGATAGACCCTGAAAGAGTTAAAATAATTGGCTTTATCCCTTAACCCAAATCTATGAAAATGATTCCTTTCTTCTTTAGGTAGTTAAATTTTGTATTGACGTTTATCCCTAACTTTGTAAAGAAGAACAAAGTGATATCAAAGATACTCAAGAAGGGACAATCAATAGAATGGAGTATAGAACCAACTGAAGCTTTTAAAGACATAAAACAAATAATTTTTTGGGGCACTTGTATTGGTAATCCCAAATTACTATAAGCCTCTCTAGTTGTTCTATTTTGCTTCATTTTATACAATTTTTGTTCTATTGTTACAAAAAGAACATAGAAGAATATGAGCAGCCTATACTTTTCTTTATAAAATCATTAAAAAAACCTTAACTAAAGTATTCAA
Organism: Sequoiadendron giganteum; assembly: GCA_007115665.2. NCBI lineage: Eukaryota > Viridiplantae > Streptophyta > Pinopsida > Cupressales > Cupressaceae > Sequoiadendron > Sequoiadendron giganteum. Next base: position 535,275,513 of record CM021103.1, on the reverse strand, counting down.
AAATGGAAAAGCATGATTATTCTTTAGTTAGGGTTGTATATTAATTTTAGATCATACCCAATTGGTGAAAAAATTATTGCATATGTGTCACACCCAACTATGAAATATATTTTCATGCAACAAGAAACATTGTGTAAGAGGTGTAGGTGGGTAAATAATCTAATATGGATATTCAAACCACTAATCTTGTGAGGGGTCAATGTTTGGCCAAATTGATGGTTAATTCCAACTTGGAAGTAGCAGATGTAAATAAGGTAAGTGATGGTGTTGTTGTTGAGTGTGATTTGGGTGATAATCCATGGTATAAAGATACTCTTTTATGTAATATGCATGGATTTTCCATCTTTTATGAATGATACACAAAGAATAACTATTGAATTATAGTCACAAAGATATTTTTTGATCCAAAGTGAGCTAATATGGAGGAATCACAAATGAGTTATGCTCAAATTCTTGAACAACAAGTAAGTTGATGAAGTGATGAGAGAGTGTCACCATGGTATATGTGGTGGAAAATTTAAGGCCAAGAACACCACAAAAACAGTATTGAGAGTTGGATTTTGGTGGCCAACTTTGTTCAAGGATGTTGCCTAAATTATCTAAAAATATAATGTTTTTCAAATATTTTCGAGCAAGTTAAAGTTTACTGGTGCTCTTCCTTTGTTACCCACATCTATTGAGGCACCATTTTAGTAGTGGAGCATTGACTTCATTGGGTAAATACAAGAAAAATATAACAATATATTTAAGTGGATTTTAATAGCCACAAACTATTTCACTGAGTGGGTTGAGGTTATTCCAACTCATAATGTCACATCCAAGGTGGTAGTAAAATTTCTAATCAAAAAAATCATAACTAGGTTTAGGGTTCTAAAGATAATTATTGTTGAAAATTATAAGTGTTTCAAGTAAAAGGATATGTCTACTAAGTTTGTTTTTGACCTAGTACATTCTTCCCCTTATCATCCTATAGTGTCATAAAATTGCACCTCATGGAAATTTCACACTTGCGCATTTATCTTGCTACATTTAAGGCACCTCTACACATTAATGACAAAAACTTATGAGTCAAAATTTCACAATTTCAACTCCACAAGGGACAATGACAAAGCATTAGCATTCCTTTACCTCATTTCTTGTAATTTTTTGAGTAGGATGCCTACGTGACGTGTGGATGTTCACCCATCACGCTAGTGTCCCCGAAGTTTTTGAGTTTCAAATGAGGGAATCTTGTGACCTTTGTCTATGACACATGTCATTGTGGTAGAATAACAAGTGTAATGATTCTTCCCACCCATGCAACCTCAAAAAACTCCTCTTTTCTCTTAGTCTTTTACTCATTCTCTCTATCTCTCACTCGATCTTACTCTCTTGTTCTATTCTCTTCTACATCTCTTCTCTGCAGTGAAGCTCTACTAGATTCTCATCTCGTAAAAAACCAAGTCTCTCTTGAAAGCAAGCAATGTCTCGTCTATCAAGCCAAGAGAGAGCCACATATTGTTGGTAACACTATCTTGTCTACTTTATATTGTCTAATTACAAATACATACTTGTCTTGTTTATTTTACTCGTGATAGAGGCTCTCCTTCACAATGGGGTTTGTTTCTATCACATGTCTCGTCTATTTCTATCTATTTGGTTGTCTGTAGAGGTGGAAACACCAAAATGGGGGTTTGACTGAGGTAAGCTCCAAAACAACCCCAACATTTTCCCTCACCCTTTTTGTGTGCAAGTTTTCAAATTTGAAGAATTGAACACTTGTAGCTTTCAGGTTTTTATCTCCTAATTTGACAAGGAAAACAACATAGGACACAAATGTTCCCACGATGTGTTATTTTTTGGAAATAGGATGCCATTTAATTGCAATCCTAAAACATTAGTTATTTCATGTATATCCTAAATTCCTAAAATGTGTTTATCAAACACTAGGATTAAGAAGGAATTAATAATTGTTGAAATAATCATGATAATTGGCATTTGTAATTAATTCTAAATGTTAAAAGCATGTGTGGACGCCTTGGGATTAGCTCCTACAAAATAGGAGCACATGGGCTCACACATGGGAGGTGACACTCACCTTAAGTTCAGTTAACTAAGTGGTAAATTGAGTTTACTTCAAGATAGCATCCTAGGTTCCTATAAAATAGGGATTTTGTTTTATGCATGTTGAGTTCCTATAAAATAGGGATTTTGTTTTATGCATGTTGAGCACCTATAAAATAGGGTTTGAAGTTCAGTTCAGTTCAGTTTAGTTATCTTCAGTTAGTTTTAGTTGCATGTTAGTTGACTTCAGTTAACTTGGAATGCATGCCTGATAACTTGAGTTGCATGACAAATAACAGGAACTACCTTCAGTTAATAGGAGATGATCATTCTTGCATGAATGGTGTTGAGAAATGTTTCAGTTAACAAGAAATATCTTGGACCCTCTTTGGGCGCCCAAGTTGGCTTCTTGGAATTAACTCCTTTGCATGCAGAGATATTATTGATTGCCTAGTTAAGTGGGGCCCTCTTGTGGGCGTCAACTTTGAGGATAAAGCCATGAGATACTTACAAGATGAAGACTCAGTTGTGACTTCAGTTTGGTACGCCCAAATGGAAGAGGCAGATGGTTTGACATTGGTTTTCACGGTGCATCTCCAATTGCATGAAATTGGCATACCTTTAAGGGTTAGGGCTTAAGAATTGTTTGTATAACTCATTTGGAGTTTACAATGTTGGAGAAAGTCTATATATCTCAAACAAGTTGTAAAGAGAGTTGGTAAGTTTTATTTGTAGGTTGTGAAGAAGTTTGGTGAAGGCAAAAGAGGCATTCTCAAGCAAGAATTGAAGCTATTGTAATCTACTTCAAGATTGGAATAATAGATCATTTCTTGGTGGAGTTTTTTACCCGAAAGGGTTTTCTCCATGGTATATGCTTGTGTAATCTTTCTAATATCCTGTCTACTTCTTCTATCAACTTCTGTCTACATTCTACAACACTAAAATGGATTAATCAAGATAATCACCCACAAAGAATTTGCAACAAAAGGAAAAGCTTATTTAGATCAGCAATCTTAAAGTTTTACAAGGTATTAAGCTACTAAAACACCTCAATTTTCAACATTTGGTATCAGAGCTGAGGTTGGGTAGAGTATTGAAGGATTTTTTGGCTTAGTGGGAGCTTTTATTATTTTTTGTTATTTAATGATTTTGGAATTAAGTTTTGTTACAATGAATTCTCGGTTAGATATTGAAAGGTTCAATGGTTCTAACTATGAAATGTGGAAATTAAAAATGGAAGATCTTCTTGAAGAAAGAGATCAGTGGTTAGCGGTTAATAATGAGACAAAGAAACCTACAACTATTTTAGATGTGGATTGGTCTAAGTTAGATAAGAAGGCAAGAGGAACAATTAGGTTATGTCTTGCTGATGCGGTTCTCTTGAATGTTTCAGATGAAAATACTGCATATAAATTGTGGAAGAGAATAGGGGATATTTATCAAACTAAGAGTCTCACCAATAATTTGTATCTGAAAAGGCAGTTGTATTCATTAAAAATGAAAGATGGCGAATCTGTTGCACAACATTTAAATGCTTTTAATTTAATTCTCAGTCAATTAGCATCTGTAGATGTAAAGCTAGAAGATGAGGATAAGTGCATTTTGTTACTTTGTTTTTTACCAGATTATTGGGAAAATCTAATTGTTGCAATTAGTGGTAATGGTGTAGATCCAAAGATGGACAACATTATTCCTACTCTCCTATCAGAGGAGATGAGGAGGAAGTCTAAGGAGAAAATCCAAGATCTCTTGTTTGTAAAAGGTAGGCCTAAGAAAAAGGAACCTAAAGGAAACAAGGAGGGGAAGGGTAAGTCAGAAGGACGAAGTAAGGTAAAGTGTTGGAACTGTGGGAAAATAGGACATGTGAAGAAGGATTGTAAGAACAAGAAAGAAAGTTCTAATTCTTCTACAGAGGAGTCCTCGGATGATAGTAATGATGCATTGGTTATTTCAGCTAATAGTGTTTGTGATAACTCTTTGATTCATGTTTCAGAGTAATCTTCGTGGAGAGGATGGTAGTCAGGATGCCATGTGTAACTTGGTACTACGGTTCAGTGGGAGTTATTGGTAGTGACTTGGATGCATCATTGGTAAGGTTATCTTCATGTGATTGGGGATATGGTTTGTTCTTGGTTTAGAGTGGTTGATATTAAGTCATGGCTTACTCTTGATTCTAGATTAGAGGTTGGCATATTACATGGTTCTCTTGAGACTAGGATGTGTAAGTATGTTATGATGCATGTGATCTCATAAGAGGAGATGGTTAGATCATGGATGTCATGTTTATGTTCAAGGGTGGAGATTTGACATTGATCTTGTGTAGTTATCTTAAGTATTGGGTACATTAATCATTTTGCTTGATTACTTCATGAATGTGTTGTGTTGCATTTGGAGTTTGGCATGGTTTGGTTGGTTATAGGTCCTCATGGATACTTGGAGAAATAGGTGAGGCTGGAATTCTCTTTTGGTAAGAGATATTTGTTGGAATGGTTACTTGTAAGGAAGGTTTTTTCAATAGAAAAGACTGAGGAGCCTACACCTTGGTTGAACGTGAGTTCAACACACTCGGTGGTTTAGCATACCTCCACAGAGGCAGTTTGGATACAGAGACTTGGGAAAGGTATTGGTTTGGTTGATAATGGGAAGGTATTAATTGAGAAAGTTAACACTTTAATCAATGTTACTGATTATCTTATGAAACCATATAGATAAGTTCTCTTGGTTTTAATCATTTGCTTGGAAGCTTCATGATTATGCAGGTTGCATTTGAAGTTAGCATGGATTGATTAGTTGGTGCAAGAAGGCTATTGGCTTTGAGTCTTGTACTTGTTATATTATTCCTTGTTTAGAATAATTGCAATGTATAATGTCAAGTGGGAGAATGTTGGAAATAGGATGCCATTTAATTGCAATCCTAAAACATTAGTTATTTCATGTATATCCTAAATTCCTGAAATGTGTTTATATCAAACACTAGGATTAAGAAGGAATTAATAATTGTTGAAATAATCATGATAATTGGCATTTGTAATTAATTCTAAATGTTAAAAGCATGTGTGGATGCCTTGGGATTAGTCCTACAAAATAGGAGCACATGGGCTCACACATGGGAGGTGACACTCACCTTAAGTTCAATTAACTAAGTGGTAAATTGAGTTTACTTCAAGAATGCATCCTAGGTTCCTATAAAATAGGGATTTTGTTTTATGCATGTTGAGCACCTATAAGATAGGGTTTGAAGTTCAGTTCACTTCAGTTTAGTTATCTTCAGTTAGTTTTAGTTGCATGTTAGTTGACTTCAGTTAACTTGGAATGCATGCCTAATAACTTGAGTTGCATGACAGATAACAGGAACTACCTTCAGTTAACAGGAGATGATCATTCTTGCATGAATGGTGTTGAGAAATGTTTCAGTTAACAAGAAATATCTTGGACCCTCTTTGGGCGCCCAAGTTGGCTTCTTGGAATTAACTCCTTTGCATGCAAAGATATTATTGATTGCCTAGTTAAGTGGGGCCCTCTTGTGGGCGCCAACTTTGAGGATAAAGCCATGAGATACTTACAAGATGAAGACTCAGTTGTGACTTCAGTTTGGTATGCCCAAATGGAAGAGGCGGATGGTTTGACATTGGTTTTCACGGTGCATCTCCAATTGCATGAAATTGGCGTACCTTTAAGGGTTAGGGCTTAAGCATTGTTTGTATAACTCATTTGGAGTTTACAATGTTGGAGAAAGTCTATATATCTCAAACAAGTTGTAAAGAGAGTTGGTAAGTTTTATTTGTAGGTTGTGAAGAAGTTTGGTGAAGGCAAAAGAGGCATTCTCAAGCAAGAATTGAAGCTATTGTAATCTACTTCAAGATTGGAATAATAGATCATTTCTTGGTGGATTTTTTTACCCGAAAGGGTTTTCTCCACGGTATATGCTTGTGTAATCTTTCTAATATCCTATCTACTTCTATCAACTTCTGTCTACATTCTACAACACTAAAATGGATTAATCAAGATAATCACCCACAAAGAATTTGTAACAAAAGGAAAAGCTTATTTAGATCAGCAATCTTAAAGTTTTACAAGGTATTAAGCTACTAAAACACCTCAATTTTCAACATTATTGTCCATTGGTCATGAATCTATCCTATTGGGGGCAAATTATGTGAGTTTTGACCTTTCTATCTCTGTAATTCTCTATCAAATTATGTTAATTTATAGTTTTATCATTCTAGCTTATCATTTCATTTAATTAAGTTGTTGCAATATTCTCCTTCTTAAACTTTGTCACTTGAGTTTGTACTTTGAGGTAATTGAGGGCTATTTTCTCCCTGTAGACTCTTCCTTGTCCTAGAGACTCGAGAGTAGCGAATCCCCTCCTTTACATTTTGGTGAACCCAACATGACCCAAATGATGTTGGATATTTTTCTTCAAAAATTTAATGCTTTTGATAATGCACTTTCTAAAGAAGATTTTGATATTTTGGATGATGCCCTAGATGATTTCTTAGGAGCATCTCCTTCTATCTACATATTTGTTGAACAAACTATCACAATTGTCTTCTTCTTCACAAGTCGAAGAGTCTATGAATGTAGTTGTAGTTTTTGTAGCCCCTCAAAGGTCTAAGAGACCCATCATTTACGTGACTTTGGTTAGCCCATCTCCTAAAATAATTCACTCTATTCATGGGGTTCCTGTCACCATTGACACAGTGGACCTTTACACGATATTCTTGTAATCTAAGGCTTCCTCTTATAAAGGAGTAGCCAATATGTACAACACTAGAATAAATCAATCAAATTCTTTACCATCTTCTCAACCAAGCCTTCCTCTAACACCTAAACATGTAGCTAAAGCATTTGGTGAGTATGATCTTGTCGAACAACTTCATGTTACTCCTGCCAAGTTCTCATTATGGGATTTTCTTAAGACTACTTAAGTTTATCAAGGTATGCTTCAGGAAGCCTTGCAAAATATTCTCTTGCCTTTTTATACTAGGTTGATGGATGTTAATGCGTTGATGGTTCATATTCATGTGGATTCATTGAATATTATGTTCCATTCACATGAAATCCCACCTTTGGAAGTAAAAAAGCAAGTTGAACCTTTAATGATAATAGTCAACATTAATAAAATTGGTAATAGGCATGCTCTCATTGACACCAGATCGAATCTCAATGAATGTAGCATTGACTTGTTACATAAAATTTAAATTGATTCATCTTCTCTTGTTGCTTCTTCTTTGCACATTCATGGATTCGATAACTCCGATCAACAAGCCCTAGGCATGATAATATTGCCTTTGAGACTGGGACTCATTATCGTACCCACCTTGGTTTATGTTATGTTAGGTCCTTCACCTTAAAACATTCTCTTGGAAAGACCCAAGATTCATGCTTCAGGAGTAGTCACTTCTACCAGGTGCATCGTTCTATAAAATTTGTTGCTAATAACAAAGTAGTTACAATCAAGGTCGATCCTGATGCTATACACATTTGTGAAATGAAAGTTGTTGACCGAGCCTCGATTGCTTCTACTCTTAAGAATTGTATTCCTTCATTATCTTCTAATATGTTGAGATCATGTTTCAAAGGCTTCTCTTGAAACAAATGTCCTTAAGGAAGATCATCTTAAAGCAGAGAATCCTAAGTCTACCCCTTCTAATTATTCTTCTAAATTGAATGCATGTCTTGGTGATGATTGAGGTTCCTCGGACTTTACTAAATTTTTTATCGGGGAGTACAAAGTAGATCCTATCCATCTAGACATTTTGATGATCTCATACACTTTTTTCAAGAAAGTTCATTGTCCTCTCGTTGAGGAAGATGATCACGCTCTTCCTAAGGAGAATAATTGTACCCCTTATGAGGAAGATAATCATACTTCTATTAAGGAGGCTAGTGTTTGGATTCCCATTAAGAAGGATGACTGTGATCTTATAAAGGAGTATGATGCTCACTATTTAAATGATGGTCTTTACGTCGATCCTCCTCCTCCTTAGGAATTAAAAAGATGTTACGACCCTAGTTGTTGAAAATAAAGGTGAAATTGTAGCTTAAAACTTGTAAACCTATGTGAATGTAGATCTAATTAAGTGTTCTTTGTCACAATTCTTTGTAAATGATTAATCTGATTAGATCAATTATTTGTGTATGATTATTCTATTTAGATCAATTTTACCAATTGTAGAAAGAGACAAAATATTGTAGAAGAATGAGACAAGAAGATAGAAGTGTCACAACATATAAATGGAGAAACCATTGCAAGAAAAAACTCTACCAGAATCAATAGTTCTTGTATTATTTAACCTTAGAACAAGATTACAATAATACTGTATCAATCCTTGATTGATATGCTTCCTTGCCTTCAACAATTCTTCTTCACAACCTGCACAAAAATCCCATTCACTTTCTTCAACACAAGCTATCCATGCATTCCATGTGATCAAGCATGAACTCACACATCCCATACCATGCTTAAAACCCTCACACATGCACAAGATCAACCTGCTAACTTGCTCCAAACTCTGATGCAATTGCTGCAATAAATAGACAATTAATGAGCATGTAAACTCATAAGAGTTATCAAATACAAGAGCATAAAGCTCCTCACAAAAAACCATGCCTAGATTGTTCAAGTAGAGTTCCACATTGTAACATGAAGTCAAAATTGAAGTCTCCTCAATTTAGGTTCCCCAAACTGAACACTTAACTGATCATTGGTCAAGAAAATATCTTGCAAGCATCACCTCAAAGTTGGTGCCCAATAATGGGCCCACTTAACTGAGCCTTGTAATTATCTTCTCATGCAAAAGGTGTTAACTCAAAGATGCCAACTTGGGTGCCCAAGGTGGACCCAAGTCAATCTTAGTTATCTGAAACATATCTCTCCACCAATTCATGCAAACATCATGCATGATTGATCATCCCCACTTAACTGAAATTATCCACCTGTTATCTGTCATGCAACTGAAGTCATTAGTCATGCAACTCAATTCAACTAACATGCAACTCAAGTCAACTAGCTTGCAACTCAAAATAACTACATGCAACTCAAGTCAACTAGCTTGCAACTCAAAATAACTACATGGAACTGAAGATAATTGAACCATAATTGAATTGCATTGAACTGAACTGATAGTGCCACTCCACTCTTGCAAATATCAATCCCTATTTTCTAGGAGCAAGACATGCATTACTGAAGTGTTACCAATCCTCCAAATAGTTAACTGAAGGTTTTTTTAGGGAAGTTCATTGAAATCTAAGGCCTCTCCATTTGTATGTATTCAAACTCATGGATTGTATCAATTTTGATGTATTTTCTCTAGAAATTTGTTGTTGTGAATTTTAATTAGAGGAGCTTGATAGAGCTTTAATTTCATTATACTTGTTATGGCGACTCTTCCAAAAGTTTGCATATGAGTTTGAATAGTATATTTATGGATAACTAAGTAGATGAATTTAAAATTGATGTATTTCAATGCTTTAAGAATTATATCACTTGCAATTTTTTAAATTTCCTTTGTTATTTCCTCTTGTTCACTTTGACTTTGTGGCCCTAAAATGGGCACTGATCTCCTATATTTTTCTAGTCACCCATATCATAAATAAGAAACCATAAAATTAATTTTTGTTCTAGTAAAATAGTATGTGAGTTCATGATTTTACTACTTGTAGGAAGTATAGGAAACTATTCTTAGTGAATCATGGAACTTACCCCATCTTGCACACAAATGTATAAGATGTATTATCAACTATTTAGGCATTAAAGATAGCTAGTTTGTTTAGTCTAATGACAACTTCTTAGGCTAACTAGATAGGTTAGGTTTGGCAGTCATTTATTATCATTGTTTATCTTAAGCAATTTGAATACTTATTCAAGTATAACCATGGGAACACCCTCCCAAGTTTAAGTTGAGCTCAAAGTGTAGAAGATAAAACCCACTCTTATTGAGTTAGATTAGAATCCTCCACAATTTCATTGATGAAACCTTTTACTCATATAGTGACAACCTTGGCCTTATGAGTAAAATGTGTTCTAAGAAGTGGAGTAGTTATTTTGAGACCTAACATACTCAACTTACATAGTAGACAAAAAAGTAGTAGAATATTTCTTACAAGACCAATCCATGGGTCCTAACCTTATGATGCAGGAGCATCTAGGGGTACTAGAAATCTTGCATCACCAAAAGTATTGCTAATTTATTTTTTTTATTTTCAATAAGGGCTAAGGTGTGTGAACAAAAAAATATTTTAATTTGAAATAATATGATTTTCCCTTTTGGTAATATGTAAATGCAATTTTTGGAGGAAATATGCTGAGGTAAATGTTTCCAAGGCATTTAAATGGTGAAATATTCCTTTTGGGAATCCATTTATTGGTGGGGACCACTTGGGGTTCATGTGATTGCATGTTTAATTGTGTGACTTGCCTACCATTGCATGTTTGTGCCACAAGCTTTGCATGTTACTGCATGTCTATATTTGGAGTCATCGAGGCCATCGAAGATCAATGAAGATGCAAGAATTGACCAAATTTGATTGGCCATGGTTTAGGTGCCCATGTGAAGGCCATGTGAGCATTGATTAATTTTATTTTATTTTTTGATTATTTCTCCAAATGGGGTGTGGGTTTTTTAAGGAGGTTATTTTCTTGTGGTTTTGGAAAACCATGGTGGTTTTCTCATTCTAAAACTTCTATATTACGATACCGTGTCATTTGTGGAGATGGATTTTATGGGACTTTTTGTAGGTGACACGGGGATATATTGTTAGATTGAAGAGAGGATTTGAAGACTCCATTGTTGCAAATTTCTATTTGCATAGAAGCCCATGGTTTTGGGAGCTAGGGAGCTCCACATTTTGAGAGATAGTGAGCTAGTGAAATCTATTTGAAGGGAGCTTGAAAGATTCGATAGAAATAAGGTTGAAGGAGACCAAGAAGACATTTTTTTTGCAGGTTTAGATGTGTGATACAATAGAAATCAGATTTATTATTTCATGGTTTGATTACAACAGTGATTTCTAATGAAGATTGCAGGGTGAATATGCTAGAGGTTTGTGATATAAGTCAAATTGAAGGAGAAAATTTTTGTATTGATATTTTGTATTTTGTATTAGTCATATTTCTAATTTGTAATGATTTTCATCAGCCCATATGGCTTCACAACCATTAGTTTCAGTTATGCCATGTAATTCTTGAATTTCCAAGAGATTTTGAGTGAACAAAGAAGAACACTTCTTGTATATTTTTGTGTTGTTTCAAACCATTTTTAAGTTACATTTTTAGATTGTTGTTGTAGACACTTAAAAATGTCCTGAATGATATCACACACTCAAATATGATATACTAACATCATTTCATCCTAAAACCCATCTTATTTTTGCTTAATTGATTAAATTAGCCTAGTTATTTAACTAATTGTATCATTTTCATCTATTAATCTGATTAATCTAATTATGTTAGTTCCTACCCCTTTCATGCTAATCTTTCACCCTATTAAATTGAATAAATCAAAACATTTAATTCAACATCTTGAATCCTCTCATTTAAATTAAATAATCTTAATTATTTAATTAAATGTCATTTTGACCCCTTTTCATTAAATAAGTTAATTATTTAATGAATATCCTAAATTCCCCTAATTTACATAATTGAAACTTTTTTTAATTATCAAATTACTAATTAATTCTAACTTTCCCACTTGCAAGGGAATATTCCTTGAGAATATTCCTCCTTTGCACATTCCTCCAAAAGGGAATGTTCTCATGGAATATTCCTTCCCCTTCCGCACATTAAAATTTGGTTTTAATTAACTAAATGCTAATTTTCCTCCAAAAAGGGAATATTCTCATGGAATATTCTTTCCCTCTTCACTCATTTGAAAAAAAAAATATTCTTCCTTGTAAAAAGCTTCTTGAGCAAGTTTTGAAAGTGTGCTTCTTTGTATAATTGTGAGCCTTTGATTAAATATCATCTTTCATTTTCAACCCTTAATGGGAATCCATGATCTATGCCTCCATTTTCATTCCTTCCATCATGACCATTGATTGATTCCTTTGGAGAAAACTATACCTTGCATCTATTGAATAGGGATCCACCTTTTCAAAGAAAACTTATGCTGTTGAAAATCACTCTCATCTTACATCCAGATTTAGCATACATATAGCTTTCTTAGTTTAGAATCTTGATCATAGTAGCTTAAAGCATCCATTAATGGCTTCCATGGGAGCTTAGTTGCATCCATTTAGTATATTTTGAAACTAGGACTTTAATCTTTCTAATCTTGCATACATTTAGAATAGCTTTGCCTACATTTACATCAATCATCTTAGCTTTCATCATGTTAATTTAGTTTTTATCATGTTTCACATATCTCTCTCATCAGTTTCATCAATTTTCTTCAATAAAATTGATTGAAACAAGCTCATTATCCAAGGGATTGGGAAAGGGTCATCATTCCACATCAATGCGATGCCACTCCCCCCATAGGATAAGTTTTAATGTCTTAGAGTAGATGTTTATCAAGCTTTCATGTTTTAGAATGTTAGTTTTAATAGCTTCTTTGCTTTATTTATATTGAATGATCTTATTGGGATTGATGCTTAGTGGCTTAAGTACGCTTTGAATCCGTATGGATCAAGTGTAGTTAACCTATACTATGACATTGGTCACAGTTGTGAGTATGTGAATGAGGGTTGGTTTCTTACTTCACCTTAGATTTTAGATGTAATTATATTTGACTTAATTATTTGGATCTCTTCCCTAATCTGTTGCAAGTATGAAAGTGTTGTCATCGATGTCAACTGGTTGTTGATTGTCAAGTGTGAAGGTGTTTTCATTGATGTCTTAGTTTTTGGTTGTATATGTTGAGGATATTGAGAAAATTGTAATAAAGAAGGTTTGCAGGTATTCAGTGTATGCTATGGGATGTGTTGCTATGCTAGTAAGGATATGAGGTGTTGTTCATGATTGTTGGTAGTTGCTATATCCAAAATTTGGGCTTCTAGATCGTCGTACAGTGTGAGATATTTTCACCAGTATGTGTACTATTTTTTTAGTATGTCTGGTTGTTGTCTAGGAGAAATTTAGTTGCTCAAAATTTATCTGAATTTTGGTTTCAGGACTTGCAGTTTTGAGAATAAGCTAATGAGATTGTGTTCAAGTGAAATTTGTTATTTGGAGAGATTGGATCATGTTAAGGATGTGTGTTCTTAATTTTCTTATGTGTTTTACACGGGTGTTGGCCAACCTTGTGTTAAACACTACTTATGAAGTTCATGAAGCGTGGCGAAGCATGTATGGAATTATTTAGGTCCTCATTATGTATGTGTTTGGGTTGCCCTCATTCTAATTCCACCATAGAATTTTTTGGCATCGACCTAACTTGAATTTGAATTTACAAATGGTGTGTGTCCAACCTTGGATGGGTTTCAAGGTTGAAGGCAGTATAAATATAAGTTGATATGTTTGTGAAAGATTAATGCAAGAAAGATAGATTCAAAATAGTGTGTGTGATGCAAGGTTGAGTAGATCAGTGTGAAATTCAAGTGGCGAGTTACTAGAGGCAATGAGCTAAAGGTGTACTCCATCATTCAAGCATGTTTGCAAGTGTGCGAGCGTATTGTGGTGGAAAACTCTCTTGCATTGAGATAGTTTTCTCTCTGTAACAATTCTCTTCTATATTCTTTGTAATTTTGTGGCAGTGAGCCCTTATTGGGAAGTGAACCCTTATTTGATAGTGAGCCCTCCGAGAAGTATTGTTTTAGACAAGTAAGTCTTGTTTTGACAGTGAGCCTTTGTATTTGATTTTTGGAATTCTTTATATTGTGAGCTAATCCTTATCGTGTTTTTTCCCTCATTGGGTTTTCCACATAAATCTAATGTTACTATATGTATGGTTTTACTTCTTTCAATTTTTGCTTTTGTACTTAATGATTAATAACATTAGCAGAGTAAAATATTTGTGAATGGTTATTGATCTAACTTCTGGTGAAAGCTAAAGGTTAAAATTGCTACAACTGATTCACCCCCCTCTCAGTTGTCTTCTTCAACAATTGCTATCAAAGAAAAGTTCCTCGGAGAAGAGCTTAACCACTTAAGGAAGGTCTGGGATGGCAAGCAAGATAATTATTGAGCGTCCTAAGTTCGATGGCACTAACTACACTCTATAGAAAGCAAAGATGGAAGGATATCTGGAATACTATGGATATGATGTTGAGAAAGCTTATAAGACTCTATACATTGTTCCTGCTAATGGTCTAAGTATTGCTGATGAAATCAAGGCGCATAAAGAAAACAATAAGACAAAATTTATTCAGAAGAATAGTCTTTCACATTTCAAATTAATTAAAGTTATAAATCTGAAGACTACTAAAGAGGTTTGGGATGCATTGGAAAAGATCCATGAAGGAGATGAAAAGGTTAAAGAAGCAAAGTTGCAGAATTTGGAGGCACAATTTGAGATCCTACAAATGTTTGAAGATAAGAATATTAAATCCTATGTATAGAGAGTGGATGAGCTGGTAGGTGGAATGCAAGGATTTGGTGCAACAATGGATGCATCCAGGATAGTAAAGAAGATTCTCAGAATTCTCCCTAATGCATATAGTGAAAAGGTATTTTCTATTGAGGAATTCGTAGATTATAAGACCTATACTAAAGATCAATTGTTGGGTACTCTAACCTCATTTGAAATGAAAAATCCTAGCTTAAGAAATGGATCAAAGATAGAAACTACTTTTAGGGTTACAAATATTGAAGGTTCGAATGAAGAAAACTTTGATGAAGTAGAAGCTAACTTTGTAAGAAGAATGAAAAAGGGCTTTGATAAGTATCAAGGCAAGTTACCTTTCAAATGTTTTAGTTGTGGAGGAATTGGTCATTATGCTTCAAGATTTCCTAAAAGAGTTGAGAGGAATAAAAAAAGAGAAGGCAAAGAAAACAAAGGAAAGATGATCAAGAGAGCATATTATGTAAATGAAGATGCTGGTATTTCTGATAAAGAGTTTGATTATGGAGATTTCGATGATAATGAATGCTTGTTCTTGGCTATAAAAGATGAATCTACTCCTACTAACAAAAAAGATCTATGAAGGAAAGTGCTTCGGAGAAAGTTGAAGATACCGTGATCTTTGCTCTTCATGCTAAACAAGAAAAGAACTACCAGGTTGTTGGCAGTGGTTGTTCACATCACATGACCGGTAAAAAAAGTAAGTTTGTTAAACTTGAAAAATATGATGGAGGCTTAGTTAAGTTTGGAGATGATACTGGTGCTTAGATTTGTGGGATAGGTTTAGTCAGTTTTGATGGCAAGCATAATACTGTTGATATCTACTATGCTAAGGGTTTAAGGCATAATCTCTTGAGTGTTGGAAAAATGTGTAGTAAAGGATATAATATTGTGTTCAAGGATGAGAAATGTGAAATAAGGAAAGGATTCAAAATAATGATTACTGTTGGAAAGAAGTTTGAAGGAAATATTATCAACTTAAGGGTGCTATTGGACATTGCTTTATGTCTCAAATTAATGACAGTTGGTTATGGCATTGGAGGATGTGTCATATGAATTTTGACAATATGGTGAGAATTAGTGCAGTACAAGCTATGAGAGATTTACCAAGAGTTACAAATCATGTCTATTTTCAAGGACTGTCAGTTTGGAAAGCAAGCTAGAATCAACTTTAGGTCAAAGGAACAATCTACTACCAGACTATTGGATTTGATTCACATGGATCTTTGTCATCCTACAAGGGAAATAAGTCTACAAGGTGATAGGTATTTTATGCTTTTGATTGATGATTACTCTAAAATGACATGGGTTACATTTCTTAGAGATAAATATAATGCATTAGACAAATTCAAAGCATTCAAAGCTAAGGTTGAAAATGAAATGGATATGAAAATCAAATGCTTAAGGTTTAACAGAGGTAGTGAATTCACCTTCAATGATTTTAACATGTTTTGTGAAGCACATGGAATAAGAAGACAATTATCTTCTCCTAGAACTCTTCAACATAATGGAGTTGTTGAAAGAAACAAAAGGACAGTTCAAGAAGTTGCTAGATCGATGATAACAAAGGCAGGTCTACCAGAAGTCTATTGGAGATAAGAAATTCACACTATTGTTTATGTGTTTAACCAAGTTCAAGTAAAAGCTAACAACTTCAAGACTCCTATGAGTTGTGGTGTGGAAAGATTCCTACTATAAAGTATTTCAAAGCGTTTGGAAGCAAATGTTATATCAGAAGAGATGAAGAAAATTAGGAAAGTTTGATGCAAGATGTGATGAGGGCATCTTCCTTGGATACTCCCTTAGAATCAAAGCTTATAGATGCTATAATAAAAGGTTGAGAAAGATTTTAGAAAGCACAAATGTCAAGGTTGATGAAGCATTGAAGAATTCAATTGAAGTTGATGGATATGCATCAGATGAACCAAAATCTAGAAAAGAGGTAGAAGAAGTTGTTGAAGAACAAGAAAAGTAGAATGAAGAAGAAGAAGTTTCGGTGGTGTCCCCAAAGACACCTAAATATGTGCAAAAGAATCATTCAGAAGATCAAATCATTGGAGAAAATAGAAAAGGAGTATTGACAAGAAGTTGAGCTATTGCTGCTGCTAAAATAAATCTATGTTTACTTTCTACAGTAGAACCTAAGACAATAAGTGAAGCATGTAAAGATGAACATTGTATTTGAGCAATGGAAGAACTTATGTAGATTGAGAAATATAAAACCTAGGAATTGGTCCCTCTATCGGTAGATAAAAACATAATTGGATCAAAATGGGTTTTCAAAAACAAGGTGACTGAGAATGGAGAGGTGGTCATAAATAAATCAAGGCTTATGTGTAAGGGTTACTCACAAGTAGAAGGTATAGATTTTCATGATACTTCTGCTCTGGTGGCTAGGATGGAAGTTATCATAATGTTTTTGCCATTTGTTGCTCATAAGGATTTAAAAGTTTATTAGATGGATGTAAAGTTTGCATTTCTAAATGGTGAGTTAGAATAAGTATAAATGGAACAACCAGAAGGATTTTAGTTGTCAGAACAACCAGACATGGTCTGCAGATTAAAGAAGGATTTATATGGATTGAAGCAAGATCCCAGAGCTTGGTATGCAAGGTTGGATAGATATTTGATTCTAAAAGGTTTTAGCAAAGGTACAATAGATAATAATCTTTATTTCAAAATTGAAAATGACAAAATATTGATAGTAGTTGTATATGTTGATGATATTATCTTTGGAGGAAATGAAACAATGTGCAAAATGTTTGCCAAATAAATGTAAAAATAGTTTGAGATGTCAATGTTTGGTGAGATGAATTTATTTCTTGGGCTGCAAATCAATCAAACAGAAAAATGGATTTTTAATTCATAGTCAAAGTATGTAAAAGAAATGTTAAAGAAGTTTGGGATGGATGGTTCAAGACTGGTATGCACTCCTATGGTGTCTAGCTGCAAATTGAGTAAGGATGATGATTCGCCTAAGGCTGATTAGAGAAAATACATATCTATTATTGGAGGACTATTGTATTTAACTGCTATTAGACTGGATATCATGCATACAATTTGTCTTGTGGCTAGATTTGAGAAGATCCCAAAGAAATACACATTGTTGTTGTTAAGAGAATATTCAGATATTTGAATGGCACTCCAGACTATGGCCTATGGTATCCTTTGGATACTAATTTTACTTTACATGCTTATACAGATGCAGATTGGGCAGGTTGTGTTGATGAAAAAAAGTACAAGTGGTGGTGCATTCTTTCTTGGTTGCAGATTGGTGTCATGGTTAAGTAAAAAGCAAGATTCAATTTCCTTATCCATTACAAAGGATGAGTATATTGCTGCAACATCCTGCTGTACACAAGTTTTGTGGATGAGACAAACATTGAAGGATATCAGAGTAATGTATGATGATCCCATCTCTATTTTTTGTGATAATATAAGTGCAATTAACATTTCAAAGAATCCAGTGATGCACTCAAGGACAAAACATATATCTATCAGGTATCACTTTTTTGAGAGAAAAGATAATGGGGAATGAAGTAAAGCTTGAGTATATACCTACAAAGGATCAGATTGCTGACATATTTACTAAGGCTCTTCCTAAAGATACTTTTGAGTATCTCTGAGAGAAGTTAGGGGTTATTTACCCTCCTTTCTTGAACTAGACACATATGGAGATGCATCAGTCTAGTGGATTTATGGATCTATCTTCTTTCTGGACTGATGTTTGGTGGCTACCCCTCAGGGGGAGTAGGTAGTGTCATGTTTTGTCATTGCAAATTTGTTTGGATGTACTCCTAAGGGGAAGTATTTAGTACTAGTAATGTTCCTAATGTCAAAGGGGGGAAACAGTGTAAATTTTTTTTTGCCTTTTCCATTGATGTCAAAGGGGGAGAAAGAATCATGTGAATTTTTTTATCTACCCAAGAGGAGAGAAAGTGAAATCATGAAGAAATGTATTTAGAGTTGTTATGTTGTCTTTGATGGTTTTTCACATCATGTGTTGCCATCAATGACAAAGGGGGAGATTGTTGCAAGTAAGAAAGTCTTGTCATTGATGCCAACTGGTTGCTGATTATCAATTGTGAAGGTGTTGTCATTGATATCTTAGTTTTTGGTTGTATATGTTGAGGATATTGATAAAATTGTAACAACGAAGGTTTGTAGGTATTGAGTGTATATTGTGGGATATGCTTCAAGATGTGTTGCTATGCTAGTAAGGATCAAAGGTGTTTTTAATGATTGTTGGTAGTTGCTATATCCAAAATTTGGGCTTCTAGATCATCGTACAATGCAAGATATTTTCACCACTATGTGTACTATGCTTTTTAGTATGTCTGGATGTGGTCTGGGAGAAATGTAGTTGCTCCAAATTTCTTTGAATTTTGGTTTCAGGACTTGAGGTTCTAAGAATAAGGTAATGAGGTCGTGTTCAAGTGATTTTTTTTATCCAAAGAGATTGGATCATGTTAAGGATGTGTCTGCTTAATTGTCTTATGTGTTTTGCATGGGTGTTGGATGACCTTGTGTTAAACACTACTTACAAAGTTCATGAAGCATGGCGAAGCATGTTGGGAATTATTTAGGTCCTCGTTAAGTATGTGTTTGGGTCACCCTCGTTCTAATTCCATCGTAGAATGTTTTGGCGCTAAACTAATTTGAATTTGAATTTACAAATGGTGTGTGGTCGACCTTGGATGAGTTTCAAGGTTGAAGGCGTTATAAATATAAGTTAAGATGTTTGTGAAAGATGAATGCAAGCAAGATAGATGCGAGATAGATGAAAAATAGTGTGTTTGATGTGAGGTTGAACGAATCAGTTGAAATTCAAGTGGTGAGTTACTGGAGGCAGTGAACTGAAGGTGTACTCCATCATTCAAGCATGTCTGCAAGTGTGTGAGCATATTGTGGTGGAAATATCTATTGCATTGAGATAGTTTTCTCTCTGTAACAATTCTCTTATATCTTCTTTATAATTTTGTGGTAGTGAGCCCTTCAGATAGTGAGTCTTTATTAGGCAGTGAGCTCTTATTGGACAGTGGACCTTCTAGGCAGTGAGTCCTATTTTGGACAAGTCTTGTTTTGGCAGTGAGCCTTTTCAACAGCGAGCCTTTGTATTTGGTTTTGAAATTATTTATATTATTAGATAATCCTCACTGTGGTTTTTCCCTCATTGGGTTTTCCATGTAAATATTGTGTTACTGTGTGTATGGTTTTAATTTTTTTAGTTTCTACTTCTACACTTAATGATTAATCACATTAGCAGAGTAAAGGATTTGTGAATGGTTATTAATCTAACTTCTAGTGAAAGATTTAAAGGTTAAAATTGCTACAACAGATTCACCCCCCCTCTTAGTTGTCTTGTTCAACATAACCACTATCAATGTAGACTTTAACAATGGTTTTTTAACTAGCAAGATCAATATTTTTTGTTGTCCCCCCTTGAGGTGGAATGAGAAATTGAGGATTTCCCACCTAACTTGTAGTCAATCCCACAATTTATAGTATCAAAAAAATATCGTAGAATGCATTTTTAAGTTGTCAATTGCTATATCCCACTCCCTTAGCTTAGACTAATCTTTGATTTTTTTAAATGATTGTTGGATGCATCTTTTCCATATTTAGTGTGTTCATTTATGAGACCCTAAATTTAATGCCTTGGCCTTATAAATCTATTATCAATTTATTTTAAAATATTATAATTCAAATTCTCAAGGGCATAGTATATTGAGAAAATTAGTCACCTTTATTAAGAAAATCCTCATTCCTCATTACCTACAATCCCAACTCATAAGTCACATTTGAATCTATCACCTCTAAAATAATATCTCCTTGCTCTACCTCTTTTTCATCTCCATTGTCAAGGGATTAAGAATGTAAAAGGATAACACATTTCATTTAAGTGATTTATAAGGAAAACATTCAAGCCACTTTGAGTATAGATACTATAGAAAAAAGGTACAAAATTCTAGACCACATGTGGTTAACCTACTCAACAACATTCAAAAACTTGGTCTTATCCAAACCCTTCAAGGTTTAAAATTCTATCTTCAACCTAGTCAATCAAGATAAAATAACACGTGAGAATAAACCCTCAACTTGATATATAACAGAAAAAGAAAAGTCTTCTATTCATCCTCTATCTATCCCATTTACCCCAAGTCTGCCTAGAATTTAAAATTGACTCAAGTTCTTCCTAAGTGAGTACATCTTATGCGAGAGCTAGTAAAATTGTGTCAAGAAATTATACTCATCATCCTACGAATTTACAACTATGTACTTAATCCTAAATGGGAAGTTATTCTAGACCTAAGAGAGGAAGCTATCCATATATATTTTTATATTTTGTATATAGAGTCACAATATCCTATTAAGGTTGTGAAGTCACAGTATCCTATTAAGGTTGTGAAGTTAGAAAAATTTCGAGGAAAAGCAAAAATCAAATCTTGAATAGGATTTTGGGAAAATTTCTCGTTCAATCAATTGACACATGAATCCCCTTTCCCTCTTAACCTCATACATATTTAAGGAACCCTTTGAGTAGGCTATAATCACTCTTTTGTATATCTATGAGAAATATGGTGATTAAGAACTATGCAGGCACAATTTATTGATCATATACATGATTAATCATGTTCACTTTTTACACAACTTCAATGTGGCATAGGAAATTTTCTTTCCTATGACCAGACAAATCAAGAACATCATAATGCTAATTTAGAATAGGAATATAAGATATTTTATGTGAAATATTGAGTCTAAAGATACTTATTTTCTCTTCTTATATTATATCATTGTAATTATCTAAAGAGGAAATCCCACAAAATTATTAGTATGGTACATTATATATATTAGGGAATTTTAGAAGTTCATCATCTACTTATTTTCTCATTGATCTTGTATGTCACTACAATATTTGTGTTGAAGAAGAATTATTTTATTTTTATATTAGTGATAAAGAATATGCATGTTCTAGGGTTTCACTGAAAATGATTAATAACATCTTACTTAATGAATTGAATACATTATTGTATATTTGATAGTTGAGCCTAAAGAATTACTTATTTTATTTCATGTGATATAATATTATAATAGATTTGGTATATTACTTAGGAGGCCATGGATTGAGAAATTTATAGTTTTTGAAATGTTAAGCAGCATTTTCAGGGCGCCATACCCTTCACAACGAGCCACAAGGGCCAAAATAAGCAAGACTAAAACGAAAACATTAAAATTAAACATAAACAAAGGCAGCCCACAGACAACACAAAAACCATGGAGAGGCAGCCAAAAGACAGGACACCGGCACATGCAGCAGCTAACTGGCGTTATCCCAATTTTATAAGCAGGAGGTCCATGACCTCATCACCAACCCAGTATTTGTTCTCCTAACTGTTATTTCCCTCCAACTCCTCCTTAATAGCATTTGATAGGGTGCTAGTGATGAAATGGCCCAACTTCATAGTGAATTATTGCAGTTGTTCCTTCTATTTTGCATCAATTTGTTACATTTTTTCATAAAATAAAAGTCATAATAATTCAAATGGCTCATGTTATAAGCCTATATTTGATGTTAGCCACTACACAAACTAAAAACATTTGAGAAGAAATTAAATGATGTACCTTATGGGAGAAATTATGACATACATTATTTGTACAAGATACATCTTAAGTAGTTGCAAATGATTGAAAATATATTAGATAAATATTTTTTTAATCCAAAAGATCCTAAACTTGTGAAACCATAGGTTATTATTCGTAGAGGTCTTAATATGCATACATATTCTAATAATCCACATGAGAAACAAATTAGACACATACTAAATAAAAAGATAAATCAAAAGAAGGGTACAAATATAATAAACATACTTTAAATAAATCCATTTTCTATTACATTTGGGGGAATCACACTTCTCTTAATTCCACACTGTTCCTACTCTTGCTATACCTTGTGGAATTTCCCAATCACTTTGATATTAAACATTATTGTGGGTTCTTATTTCTTATCATAACTTTATGCCTTCTATCTTGGCTTTATTTGTTCTAAGTTTTCTTTATTCATTTCCATATGGCCCTTAATTAGAAAATTGTGAGTGAATGTTAATGTAGGACCTATTTCATTCCTTACGTATCTTGATCCTTTCAAACTACAAGGTTCTAGCAAAGTCTCTTAATATTGAGACTTGAGAGACAAAAATCTATCAAATTTTGACAGAGAAGTTCTTAGAGTTTGTGGGTCCTAGGAATGTTCTATCTTCACTTATAAGTGGTTTTTTTATCCCAAGTTTTTTATGAAATCAAAATAGTTTAGCTCCATAAACAATGAATATATTCTTGTAAAGGTCTCATTTTGGTTTATCCTAATGTTTCTTAGAGCCATATTTTATTTTCTTAAATTTATGGAATTAAATCAACTATTCCAAAATGTTAGGGTGGTTATCTAGTGGATTCCCATTTAATTCCCCAACTCTTGATCCTTTTGGGCTACAAGATTGCAACAAAGTGTCTTAAAGGACTTGAGAGAAAAAATACCAAACTTTGATAGAGTAGTTCTCAAAGTTCACGAGTCCTAGGAATGTTCTATCTAGACCTACATGTGGATATGGTGTCATTCTATAATAACCTATATTATTTTTTCAACTTGAAATTGTTTGAATGCATAAACAATGAACATATTTTTAAAAATGTCTCACTTACACTCAATGTAATGTTGCCAAGAGCCACATTTTTTGTTCTTCATATCATGGGGCTCAATTTAATACACCAAAATATTAGGGTTGGTGGGTAAATTACAGTGGAGAACCCATTTCATTCCCTATGATTCTCAATATTTCTAGGCTATAGGCTTCTAACAACCTCTTAAAATATATGAGAGTAACAAATTGTCATTGTTTGATGAAGTAGCTCTCAAAGTTTATGAGTCCTAGGAATTTTTTGTTTATAACTAAAAGTGTATATGGGGTCCCTCCATAAAAACCTCTCTAAATTTTTTCATCTCAAAATCATTTGATCATGCAAACAACAAATGCATTCTTATAAAAAAATTCATTTGTGTTCAACCTAATATTGCCAAGAGCCAAAAAATTTGTTCTTCACCTCATGGGTCCAAATTTATTATGATAACATGTTGGTGATGGGTGGGTGAATTCTAGTGGAGGCCTTAGTCTCTTAATCCTTCTAGGCCATAAGGTTTCAATAAATTCTCTTAAGAGACATAAGAGCAAAAAACCACCAAAATATGAAAAAAAGTTCTCAAAGTTCATGAGACCTAAGAATGTTCTTTCTAGACCTATAGTTGAATGTGGGGTCCATCCCAAATAAGTTTCTCAATTTTTATACTCAAAATTGTTTGACCGTGCAAACAACTAATACATTCTTGCAAAATGCCTCAATAATATTCATTATATTGTTGCCAAGACCCATATTTTCCATTCTTTACCTTGTGGGACTGAATTGACTACATCAATATGTTGGGGTGGGTGGGTGAATTATAGTGGATGCCTTGGTTCAATATCCAAGTCTCTTAATCCTTCTAGGCTACATTGCACTAAGATAATATTTCAAGAGCATTAAGAAAAGAATGCAAAAACTTTTTCCTATTTGTCTTGTCAAATTGTGGCAACTAGGAATTTATTGTTTGTACCCGCATGTGGGAATTAGGTACCTTTACAATACCATATCTCAATTTTTTTCAACTCTAGAATGTTCGATAATTCTAATAATGAATGCATTATTGCAAAATGCCTCATTTGATAGTAGTGTAAATGTGTCAATAGGTAATTTTTTTATCTCACACATCATGGGACCAAATTGACTACATTAGCATATCAATGTAGGTGGTATAATTCTAGTGGAGGCCTCAGTTCATTCCCAAGTTTCTCGATCCTTTGAAATTATATTGCATATAGATAGTATCTTAAGAGCCATAAGAGCAAAAACTTGCTAAACTTTTGCCTACTCGTTCTCTCAATTTGTGGCACCTAGGAATTAATATCTCATATGCACCTACAAGTGGATGCAATGTCCCTCTATAGTACCCTATCTTATTATTTCTCAATTTCAATTTTTTTGACCATTCTAATAATGAATATATTCTTCCGAAATGCCTCATTTAAGAGTAATGTAAATTTTTCAATAGACATATGTTTTATTTCGTTGGTAATGAACTAACAATATCAACATATTTGGTTGGTTTGGTTAATTATAGTGGATTCCTTCTTTTTCTCCAAGTCTCCCCATTCTTTCAAGCTACATTGCACTAAGTAGTCTCTTAAGAGCCATAAGAGCAAAAAGTTGCTAAACCTCTAGATTAATAATGTGAGTATTATATTTTTGATTATTTAGATGTTATACTAATTTCATCACTTAATATTTTAACCTTATTCTTTTTATTGGAGAACTCTTTAAATTTTGTTTTCTCCTTTGTTTTATGAGCTTTAGGGGTTTTTGGTAACTTCTTAATTTTCACTGGTTTTAGCTGTTATTAAATTATTTCTCTTCTTTTATTGTGTCTTGAATTTTTAATTCTTTTCCCTCGTATTGTGTGCCTCAAACCCCCTCTTTATTTCCACCTTCTATCTTTTTAATACACTAGGTTTGGAACTGATTATTTCTCATATTCTTCAACTCTTCATCATGATGATGGATCATTGTGTGTGATCCGAAATGTTGATGAAAAAATAGCACACAATCAAAGTCAGAAGTAGCATAAATTAAATGCTTGTTCTCTCAAACCGTGACACTTAGGAATATATTATTTACACTTACAAGAGGATGTTATGTCCCTATAAAAAATCCATTTTTTATGTATTGACTTCCTTAAGGCTATCCTATTGCCATCCTTGTCAAATATTTCATTACAAAAAGTACTAGGAAGATTATTTGGGCATTGAAAAGAGAGATTTGTAAGATATGTAAATCCTATCCCACCTATATCTCCTTGAATACTATGAATACATTTTTATTATAGGATGAAATAGTAATATAATATCCTTATGCCAATTATTGGAGTGCCAGAAAACTTGTGAGGACAACAATCATCCCTTTATGATATCATAATCATCACTTACCCAAGAATGCAGTTAAATATATGAAATACCCTTTAGATAGCTCATTAAAACCATAAAAATTACTATAGGTTAATAAAATAAAATAAACTATATATATTGATTCATGGCCAATATAGGGCTATCATAAATGGGTGAATTGGGACTATCCACTAATATTATGGTTCTCCTGAACTACTTCATGCATCCCTATCACTATCCTTTCTTAGGTTAACAATGTCCAAGGTGGGTTTTCATGAGATCTTTGTGTATCCTCAACCAATGATGAATATCATTAGCTTCAAGGAGATAAAAGTGATAACTCCTACCATAAAAAATCATAAATAATGCTACCATAAGGGTGTGTCGGCCCTAAAACCAACCATAGGATAATATAAATGTGATAATAAGAAATGGGTTGGTCATCTTATCTTTGAGACTACGTGAGGTTTATGAAAACATAAAGAATACAATCACATCATTGCATATAGACCCTATCACGTAATGATCTAAGGAATTAGACAAAAAATATAATATTCATGCTAAAATTGTCAATAAAAGCTTGTGATTAGCATAAGAAAAGATACCATAAAGAGATATAATCCTAGTGTGGAGACCTCTATACATAATGTCAAAACTATCTTAGATGTGGAAATATCATTAGAAATGGTATTAGTAAAGGAAATTGTATCAATGAAGAGCTAAAAAATGTCATAGGAGGCATTAGGATATTTGGGACTATCAAACTCCAACATGACTATCATGAATGGACAACTGCTAACTACAAGATTTACTTTGTGTTCAATATCATTTCCATATTACTAAGATATTTATTATACCAACCATGTTTAAGAGATTAGTATATCATTTTTATACGAATCACCAAAACTTGTGAGGTTGAATTGAAGAGGACAATCAAGGAAATAATAAAGGACTATCACGTTAGGGCTATCATCATCCTAGCTCGATCATGATATTATCTATTATACTCCATTAGTACAAGGAAAAAGGTGTCTTCTTTCAATCATCATGAAAATTTATTATCCCTTTCCAAGATACTATCAACTAACATTAGGTGTTGCAATCTCAGGCCAATGACATTCTTATGTAGGGTCATGATGTCCATGAGTAAAGATTCATTATTTTAACTTATCCCAGTCTTATTATTTAGGAATGGAGATGGATGATTGTTGGGTTCAAACTAATTACCTAAGAAGGCTCAAAATAAGGGAATGAGTTACAGAGAAATCACAAGGTAACTAGTTCAAGATTTAAAATTAATGATTATGTGAATGAGGAAAATCATGCATCAATATATCAATCCATCAACCCATCATTGCAAAGGGAAATCTTATCATAATCTTGCATTAGTAGGTTATCATTTCAATTACCATTGACATATATGTAATATGAGATCTATCTTGATGTATCTCATAGAGAGATAGTCCTAAATGGAGTAAAAGTAAACCTAAATATCTACCACTAACATTATCCTATAAGAAGATGAAGAATGGATCATAATATTACCATACCTTTCACAAGATCTCCTTTCCCCATTTTGTAAGAATGTAGGTTATAGACCAAATTTCCCATTTCCTAGTTTCTACATCTCCCTTGGTACCGTGTATGTGTGTTCTTCCTCTAATTTCTCTCAATGTCTATATAAAAGGTCCCCAAAGCCTCTAAGTTTTAAGGTAAGCTCAGTCTTCTAAGTGATTTGTAGTCATTAGAGTTTTGGAGTTCCTCGTCCAAGCATGCTTTCTCATCTAAGTTTAACCTTTCCTCGGTACTTATTAGAATTTTTAAATTCTTCATCCTATCATGAATTTCATCTTTCCCCCACTCTTTATATTTATTATACTTTTAGAATTATCTTTACCGATATGTACATTGTTCAACTCCCAATGACCCAACTTATGGTATGATTCTTTTGGTATCACCAACCCTTGAACCCTAATATTGTTTCCTTTAATTATATTCTTTCCAAAATTCCCCAACACATGCCATCATTATATTAATGGTAAGTTTTGGTTCCCTAACTTTTCGAAGTGGGACTTTTCCCTACCCATAATCATTGTTCAAATTTGGAGTTATGTATTTACATTGTGGCCAAACCATTATTTTGTGATGGATATAAAAGGTGAATGTGTCCATTCAATGGGATCATATAAACTTAATAAAATTCCTTTACAAATCTATTTGGAGCACTTGTGTTTGAATGTGGGAATCTTAGGACAAAAACCCTAGCAATTTTAGAGGGCGATCTTGTACAAAGTTTACATTTGAGCTTCATTGAATACAAACTCCAACCATATTGCATTGATACGATTTTCCATTGCTGTTGGTATAAATTATTGTTGTATTTAATGATAATTAATTATTTAAATATAATAATATTTATTTTAATAAGAAAGAGTTCAATATTTAGAATCATTATTTGTTGTTCAATTATAATACGAAGATCGAGAGTTGTTTTTCATTTATCAATCAAAATGTAATGTTATTATTGATGCATAAATAATATTTTAATGTAAGTATTCTAAGATCTAAGTGATTAATAGGGCAAATAGAGTTTTATTCAAATAATAAATATTTGTGGAAGGTTAAAAATTGGATCTACATTATTATTTTGGCATGACACATTACATTGGCATTAGAGTTGGTTTTCCTATCAACCTATGAATCATGTGAATACTCTTTAGATATTTAATGTATGGTGGAATGATCTCTTTAGGATCCAATAACAATGGTAATAAAGGCACATTCAAAGAAGGAAGCATGGGAGAGAAAAATTCCTCTATTGTAAAAAAAAGATGGTACCACAAATAATCTTAGAAGAAAAGGGATCTAGTTTTCCTGCAAGGAATCATGGACTCTTGATCATGGGTACCTTTATAAGCAACGAGTTTACTTCACTGAGGTAATGTTGGATAAATACGTATACTCAGATGAGCCCGAACTAATTATAAATACATAATGTAAATTACTAGATGAGGAAGAAAAAGAAGAGTTAAAACTTGATGAAGTTCTAGAAAAAATAATAATGATGAAATGAAAGAAGAAATTGAGCATAAATCAATAAAATTATAGTTTGATTTATAGTAACTTGAAGTCACCACTTTCAATGGGGTATACATAAATACATTATATGAGGATACACAAAATCTTATCCCAAATACATAAATGGTAAATGGAAGCACCCTAAGAAAAATAGTATATAAATCCTTTATATGAGTGAAATTATAACAACTAAGCACAAAAACAAGATCCAAAGTTGCAAGAGTGCGAGAAAAAATAAATGGAAGATATAGAACCTAATGATGAAAAATATATATTTTTAATTTTTGATGGTGTGAATCATCACATTGCTAGTACAAAGTATATAGTCTTGGGGTTGCAAGATGGAATGGTTTAAAAAATTTAACCACTCTTATACGTATAGTTTAAAATCTGAAGGAGATAGTAATCTAGTATAGATGCACTTAACATTACGTCTTTCTAGCAATCCCATAATCAAGGAAAATTCTCTAAGAATGGGAAAATAATTAAGAACACGACATACAATAAAGGACACAAATATCTTGCCAGTAATGGTAGAGTGTAATTATTAAATCATGACATTGTGATTATTTCTATCAAGGTTCAAACTTTTATTGGGGTGTTATTGCTAAGTATTCATGCTAGAGATGAGGTCCTTCATTTTGTGTCTCACTAGTTCATAGATACAACCAAAATCATTTACCCCTATAAAAAAAGACACATAGATCCTTTTACTCAAATTTGAAGAATTGGCTATGCATTGTAGAGTGGGATCCTAGTAGCTAAGGAATTCTTATAAATCATCTAGGTAGAGGATGCAACACACTACTTTTATATTGGCCATTAGTGGTGAAAATCAAGGATATATTCATTGCTTAAGATCTATGGCACTGCATGTAATGGGAAAAAAGAAGACCATGGAAACAAATATATCATTGAGTTTGACTAGGCCAATTTTTCCTATACTTTGTGGAGATATAATCCAATTAAAGAGAAGAAATTCATGTTTACCAATATAAGTGTTCCCATATGGTAATTGAAAGGTAGACACCATGTAAGAAGAGGTTTTAAATTTTATGAAAAAAATGATATCCTTTTTCGTAAGAGATTTGACATACTCGAAATAAATAGACAACTCTCTATTACAATGGATGAACGTAAATTTCATCAAGTTAGGGAGCTTAATTCTAAGTTTGAAGGAAAGATTGTGTGCATGATAAGACACATGTTGGTATTGGTGAGGGAAATACATATTAACTCATTATATGACAAGTAGAATAACATTTATTTTGGAACTCAAATTTCTTCAAATCAACATAATATGGTATTCAACAATATATCCCCAAGCTCACTACCAAATAGTAGATTCCAACATTCTAGGGAGTTAAAGTTGATAATTGAAACCTTTATGCTTGGGAATAAATGTTGTAGTTCCCCATGAAGAAACAATAAAATTTTATTATCTATAATCTTCCTAGGATGGATAAATCAAGTGAAGCATATGAGATATCATCAACATCAAAATCACATTGAATTAAGTATGCAAATTTTTTTTATAGAGGAAAAGGTATTTTAGTCAGTCACATAACATCTACAAGTAATCTTCTTCCTATTTATGAAAGTACTTACAATAATTATTATGGGGAGATGCTTGTGAAATTTGACCATTCCAACAATGAATATATTCTTGTGAAATGCCTCATTTGAGAGTAATGCAAATTTTTCAATAGACGTCTTTTTTCTTTCATTAGTAATGAACTAACAATGCCAACATATTTGGTTGGTTTGGTTAATTATAGTGGAGGCCTTTTTTTTCTCCCAGTCTCCCCATTCTTTCAAGCTACATTGCACTAAGATAGTCTCTTAAGAGTCCTAAGAGCAAAAGGTTGCTAAACCTTTAGATTAATAATGTGAGTATTATATTTTTTGATTATTTACATGTTATACTAATTTCATCACTTAATATTTTAATCTTATTCTTTTTATTGGAGAATTCTTTAAATTTTGTTTCCTCCTTTGTTTTATGAGTTTTAGTGGTTTTTGGTAACTTCTTAATTTTCAATGGTTTTAGGTTTTATTATATTATTTATCTTCTTTTATTGTGTCTTGAATTTTTAATTCTTTTCCCTTGTATTATGTGCCTCAAACCCCCTCTTTCTTTCCACCTTCTATATTTTTAACCTACTGGGTTTGCAACTAATCATTTCTCATCTTCTTCAACTCTTCATCATGATGATGGATCACTATGTGTGATCTGAAACATTGGTGAAGAAAATAGCACACAATCAAATTCAGAAGCCGCATAAATTAAATGTTTGTTCTCTCAAACCGTGACACTTAGGAATATATTATTTACACTTACAAGAGGATGTTATGTCCCTATAAAAATTCCATTTTTTTTATCTATTGACTTCCTTAAGGCTATCCTATTGCTATCCTTGTCAAATATTTCATTACAAAAATTACTAGGAAGATTATTTGGGTATTAAAAAGAGAGATTTATAAGATATGTAAATCCTATCCCACCTATATATCCTTGAATACTATGAATACATTTTTTTTATTATAGGATGAAATAGTAATATAATATCCTTATGCCAATCATCATAGTGCCATAAAACTTGTGAGGACAACAACCATCCCTTTATGATATCATAATCATCACTTACACAAGAATGCACTTAAATATATGAAATACCCTTTAGATAGCTCGTTAAAACCATAAAAAATTCCTATAGGTTAATAAAATAAAATATATATATGGATTCATGGCCAATATAAGGATATCATAAATGGGTGAATTAGGGCTATCCATTAATATTTTGGTTCTCCTAAACTACTTCATGCATCCTTATCATTGTCCTTATCTAGGTTAACAATGTCCAAGGTGGTTTGTCATGAGATCCTTGTGTTTCCTCCACCAATGATGAATATCATTAGCTTCAAGGAGATAAAAGTGATAATTACTACCATCAAAAATCATAAATAATGCTATCATAAGGGTGTGTCAGTCCTAAAACCAACCATAGGATAATATAAATGTCATAATAAGAAATGGGTTGGTCAGCCTATCTCCAAGACTACATGAGGTTTATGAAAATATAAATAATACAATCACATCATGCCATATAGACCCTATCACATAATTATCTAAGGAATTAGACAAAAAATATAATATTCATGCTAAAATAGTCAATAAAACTTGTGATTAGCATAAGAAAAGATACCATAAAGAGATAGAATCCTAGTGTGGAGACCTCTATACATAATGTCAAAACTATCTTAGATGTGGAAATATCAATAGAAATGGTATTAATAAAGGCAATTGCATCAATCAAGAGCTAAAAAATGTCATAGGAGGCATTAGGATATTTGGGACTATCGAACTCCAACATGACTATCATGAATGAACAACCACTAACTACAAGATTTACTTTGTGTTTAATATCATTGCCATATTACTAAGAGATTTATTAGATTAACCATGTTTAAGATATTAGTATATCATTTTTATATGAACCACCAAAAATTGTGAGGTTGAATTGAAGAGGACAATCAAGGAAACAATAAAGGACTATCATGTTAGGGATATCATTATCCTAGCTCAATCATGATATTATTGTAAGGCTGCTTGAATAATTCTCTATAATGCTTATAATGTAGAATTATGTCTTTTATTGCATACTTATTTTTGTTATGATTTTAATCTTACAACATTATTTTGTATAATCCTTATATCCATTAGATTGATTGAGTTCTCTTCTTGGATGAAATTGACACACTTTTGTACATATTCTCCATAATGACAATTGGGAGTAGCTTGGCATTAGATTATGTGTTGTAGTCTGTTTTCACGTCTACCATGTTCTAATTGACAATTACTTATTAAAGATGGTTATATTGACCTTCAGTCCTCCATCTAACATTGATAGTGTCGGTGATATTTAGTTTACACAATAATCTTGATAATAACAATACCAATGATAAACAAGTTAACTACAAATTGTATTTAATTTAAATTTAAGTAGTTATCACTCAAAAATAATACTATCACTAGGCCTCAACAATAAGGGTATAACTACTCTTCATTTAATCTTTAAAAGGGAAAATATTATGGTCTAATCAAATTTACACAATGTGTAACATCAATATTTAATTACCTCTTCTAGCCCATTAATAATAAGATCATTGTTGTATAATCAATAATTAATCTTTATCCTATCAAAAGTTTAAACTTGGAGTCAATATTATTTTTATCTAATTCCCTCTAGGTGATAATCCTACCATCTCAATGTTACTCCAATTAGAATATTATTTATTTATTTGCTTACCTTAGACATAATAATATCATTGAACAAATCATGGTTAAATACAATTAGAATATTATTTATTTAATTTCTTACCTTGGACATAATAATGTCATCGAATAAATCATTGTTAAATATGAATGTTGTTACCGCCGAAGTTGGATTTGCATTGGTAACTTGTTGCTTAATTAATCAAGTAAAAATTAATTTATATTCATTATCTACTCCACTTTCTAGGTAAGCTTAAAAGAAAGCGTTAGGTCAAACTTCTATCACATAGCTAAATAGATGGTATTATATAACTAAATCTAATTCCTAGATGGTACTTTTAATTTGTGTTCAAACTAATATTGCCAAGAGCCAAAAATTTTGTTCTTCACCTCATGGGGCCAAATTTATTGTTATAACATGGTGATGGGTGGGTGAATTCTAGTGGAGGCCTTAGTCTCTTAATCCTTCTAGGCCATAAGGTTTCGATAAAGTCTCTTAAGAGACATAAGTGCAAAAAACCACCAAAATATGAAAAATAGTTCTCAAAGTTCACGAGACCTAAGAATGTTCTTTCTAGACCTATAGTTGAATGTGGGGTCCATCCCAAATAAGTTTTTCATTTTTTCTACTCAAAATTATTTGACCGTGCAAACAACTAATACATTCTTGTGAAATGCCTCAATAACATTCATTATATTGTTGCCAAGAGCCATACTTTCCATTCTTTACCCTGTGGGACTGAATTGAATACATCATTATGTTGGGGTGGGGGGGTGAATTATAGTGGAGGCCTTTTTTCAATACCTAAGTCTCTTAATCCTTCTAGGCTACATTGCACTAAGATAATATTAAAAGAACATTAAGAAAAAATTGCCAAACTTTTACTTATTTGTCTTGTCAAATTGTGGTACCTAGAAATTTATTATTTGCACCCACATGTGGGAATTAGGTACCTTTACAATACCATATCTCAATTTTTTTCAATTCTAGAATGTTTGATAATTTCAATAATGAATGCATTATTGCAAAATGCCTCATTTGATAGTAGTGTAAATGTGTCAATAGGTAAAAAAAATTATTTCACACATCGTGGGACCAAATTGACTATATTAGCATATCAAGGTGGGTGGTATAATTCTATTGGAGGCCTCAGTTCATTCCCCAAGTTTCCCAATCCTTTGAAATTACATTGCATATAAATAGTCTCTTAAGAGCTATAAGAGCAAAAAGTGGCTAAACTTTTGCCTACTCATTCTCTCAATTTGTTGCACCTAGGAATGAACATCTCATATGCACCTACAAGTGAATGTAATGTCCCTCTATAGTACCCTATCTTATTATTTTTCAACTTCAAAAAATTTGACCATTCCAACAATGAATATATTCTTGTGAAATGCCTCATTTGAGAGTAATGCAAATTTTTCAATAGACATCTTTTTTCTTTCATTGGTAATGAACTAACAATGCCAACATATTTGGTTGGTTTGGTTAATTATAGTGGAGGCATTTTTTTCCTCCAAATCTCCCCATTCTTCCAAGCTACATTGCACTAAGATAGTCTCTTAAGAGCCCTAAGAGCAAAAAGGTTGCTAAACCTTTAGATTAATAATGTGAGTATTATACTTTTTGATTATTTACATGTTATACTAATTTCATCACTTAATATTTTAATCTTATTCTTTTTATTGGAGAATTCTTTAAATTTTGTTTCCTCCTTTGTTTTATGAGTTTTAGTGGTTTTTGGTAACTTCTTAATTTTCAATGGTTTTAGGTTTTATTATATTATTTATCTTCTTTTATTGTGTCTTGAATTTTTAATTCTTTTCCCTTGTATTATGTGCCTCAAACCCCCTCTTTCTCTCCACCTTCTATATTTTTAACCTACTGGGTTTGCAACTAATCATTTCTCATCTTCTTCAACTCTTCATCATGATGATGGATCACTATGTGTGATCTGAAACATTGGTGAAGAAAATAGCACACAATCAAATTCAGAAGCCGCATAAATTAAATGTTTGTTCTCTCAAACCGTGACACTTAGAAATATATTATATTATTTACACTTACAAGAGAATGTTATGTCCCTATAAAAATTCCATTTTTTTATCTATTTACTTCCTTAAGGCTGTCCTATTGCTATCCTTGTTAAATATTTCATTACAGAAATTACTAGGAAGATTATTTGGGTATTAAAAAGAGAGATTTATAAGATATGTAAATCCTATCCCACCTATATCTCCTTGAGTACTATGAATACATTTTTATTATAGGATAAAATAGTAATATAATATCCTTATGCCAATCATCACAGTGCCATACAACTTGTGAGGACAACAATCATCCCTTTATGATATCATCACTTACACAAGAATACACTTAAATATATGAAATACCCTTTAGATAGCTTGTTAAAACCATAAAAAATTCATATAGGTTAATAAAATAAAATAAGCTATATATATGGATTCATGGCCAATATTGTTAGAGTAAAGGTCTTAACTTAATTACGTTGATTAAGTTACCTTTATTCCCTTCTTAAGATTTCACGTTAGTTTGCATAATGTGACATTTAATAATTATATTAATTATTAAATATTTTCCTATTAGGGCTTCTATTAGGGATTCTATTAGGGTTTTCCTATTAGGGTTTTATTAGGGTTTGCATGATCTCCTTTTTATAAGGATTGATCCCATTGTATTTCATATCAATTCATTCTCTCATTCTCTCTGATATATACATTTTCAGTTTTCAGAGAACCCTTGCTTGTTTGTCTCCATCTCTTCTTTTGTGATAGGTTATTTGCATGCAGGTGATCTTCGGGGTTTGTGAAGCTGTATTTTCTCAACTCCTACATGGTATGGGAGTTCCACACCTGTTGCTTCCTGTTCTTGTTTTGAAGATTTTTTGGAGCTTCAAGGGTTTGGGGTTTGTTTTCTTGATCCAGGGCATACCTACAATTTTGAAGCATTTTTAGTTCAAACGGACCTCACCATTGCATCCACAGTCGTCCAAAACCTAAATCGACTGTCCATTTGTCCATTTTGGACAAAGTCAAAATTTGGGGCAAATTTCTTTTAGGGTATGGTCGTCGTCTGCGTGCAATTCGGAAAAATTCCTGGTAAAAATTTCGGAATTTATTTTTTTCGTTCCTTTTTTTCGTAAAAAAATAATTATTATTTCTTGCAAAAAAATTTTGTAGTTGTAAAAGTTTTGATTTTTTTATTCAAAAAGAAAAAAAAAAAGCAATTAATTTTTTTTTTTTGAAAAAGCCTTTTAACGCTTGTGTGGGTGCATACGGTACCCTGTGCAGGGTACTGCGCAGGCCCGTACCTACGCAGTCCCCTGCGCAGGGAGTTCGCGCCCACATGGGTGCAGTGGGGGTGGCCCCCACCATATTTTTTTTTTTAAAACATTTTTTCAAAAAATATGCCCTATCGCACATTTACGGTGACGACCGTTTGGTCATCAAATTTAACCTAGTGTTTTTGCTGCAACGGCCATATGACCGTCAAATTTAACCCAACATTGGTTTTTCCCTCTTTAGACCTGATTTCTTCCAGAGGCCGTAACTTGGGCATACGATATCGTTTTTTGGCAAACGAGATATTGTCAAAAAGCTGGTTTTCTCATATTTCCAGTGTTGTGGGTCTCATCACTTTTTTTTTCCATTGGTGCATTCTACAACCAATTGAAGACAAAGGGGCTATTTTCAGTCTCAAGCTCATAACTTTTAATCACTTTCTCCATTTTTCACAATCTCAGCGGCATTGGAACCGTATTTTAGAGCTCTTCATTTTCATCCATGCTATTTTTCTAGATTTCACTCCAGGTATATTCTATTCAGTTATGTTTGTTTTCACACTCTGGTGGATTACCTGGACATATTTGCTCTTGGAAACTTTTTGTTCGCATGGGATGCTTTGTTTTTGGTTGTTCTTCATGTATTTCCAACATTTTGTCTTTTGAGGATATTTTGAGCATCATTTGTAAGCTATCTTTTATGTAAACACACTGAGATAATGTGTCACACTATTGTACATGTGTCTTTTGGGGATTTTGCACATAAGGTTGTGCCATATTTTGTACTCGCACTGTTATTATAAAGTGCCATGAGGGGTTATGTAGTTTGCCTTTGTTTTGCCATCATATCTTTGTCCGGTGAGTGTCCCTCCACGATGACAGTGAATCCATACCATGGGGGGTTGTGTAGTTTTCCTTTGTTTGCCATCACACCTTTGTCTGGTGAGTGTCCCTCCACGATGACCATGGATCCATATGATTCCAGCCTCATGCATGTGTGCTTTGTTTTGCACACCACTTTTTTTAGTTGCAGGTGCTATCTTGTGCACTTTCAAATGTTTCTTCTCCTTCATGCACTACAAGGTGTTTCACATAATTTCAGTGGATTTGTCAGGCTCTCCCAGTTCAGCATTGTGGGGGGGTTATTATATTGTTCATGTTAATTATTCCTTGGTTTCGCCTTGGAAGGGATCTTCCATCTTCAACGGAGGTTCTTCAGCACCATAGCAGTCATCTTTCGACAATTGTTTGCAACTTCTTCTGCTTTTGCGATATTCTTCTTCTTGGATTTCTGCATCTCTTTTTGGAGTAGAGCTTTTTCCCATGAGGTTTTCTCTATTTCTCCATTTTATAGAGATTTGGTTGTATTTGGGTACCTAATCTAGCCTAGTTGTCGGGACCCATGTTTGCCTTCTTGCATTATAGTTACCTTTGCTTTCTTACACTTGTTTGTAGTTGCACTGTTGCTCATCTTAAAGGGGGGTGTTAGAGTAAAGGTCTTAACTTAATTATGTTGATTAAGCTAACTTTATTCCCTTCTTAAGATTTCACGTCAGTTTGCATAATGTGACATTTAATAATTATATTAATTATTAAATGTTTTCCTATTAGGGCTTCTATTAGGGTTTTTCCTATTAGGGTTTTATTAGGGTTTGCATGATCTCCTTTTTATAAGGATTGATCCCATTGTATTTCATATCAATTCATTCTCTCATTGTCTCTGATATATACATTTTCAGTTTTCAAATAACCCTTGCTTGTTTGTCTCCATCTTTTCTTTTGTGACAGGTTATTTGCATGCAGGTGATCTTCAGGTTTTGTGAAGTTGTATTTTCTCAACTCCTACAAATATAAGGCTATCATAAATGGGTGAATTAGGGCTATCCATTAATATTTTGGTTCTCCTAAACTACTTCATACATCCTTACCAATGTCCTTATCTAGGTTAACAATGTCCAAGGTGGTTTTTCATGAGATCCTTGTGTTTCCTCAACCAATGATGAATATCATTAGCTTCAAGGAGATAAAAGTGATAATTCCTACCATCAAAAATCATAAATAATGCTACCATAAGGGTGTGTCACCCCTAAAACCAACCATAGGATAATATAAATGTCATAATAAGAAATGGGTTGGTCATCCTATCTCCAAGACTACATGAGGTTTATGAAAACATAAAGAATACAATCACATCATGCCATATAGACCCTATCACATAATTATCTAAGGAATTAGACAAAAAGTATAATATTCATGCTAAAATAGTCAATAAAAGCTTGTGATTAGCATAAGAAAAGATACCATAAAGAGAGAATCCTAGTGTGGAGACCTTTATACATAATGTCAAAACTATCTTAGATGTGGAAATATCAATAGAAATGGTATTAATAAAGGCAATTGCTTCAATCAAGAGCTGAAAAATATCATAGGAGGCATTAGGATATTTGGGACTATCGAACTCCAACATGACTATCATGAATGGACAACCATTGAATACAAGATTTACTTTGTGTTTAATATCATTGCCATATTACTAAGAGATTTATTATATTAACCATGTTTAAGATATTAGTATATCATTTTTATACGAATCACCAAAAATTGTGAGGTTGAATTGAAGAGGACAATCAAGGAAACAATAAAGGACTATCATGTTAGGGATATCATTATCCTAGCTCAATCATGATATTATTGTAAGGCTACTTGAATAATTCTCTATAATGCTTATAATTTATAATTATGTCTTGTATTGCATAATTATTTTTGTTATGATTTCATCTTACAACATTATTTTGTATAATCCTCATATCCATTAGATTGATTGAGTTCTCGTCGTCTTGGATGAAATTGACACACTTTTGTACATATTCTCCACAATGACAATTGGAAGTAGCTTGGCGTTAGATTATGTGTTGTGTTATGTTTTCGCGTCTATTGTGTTCTAATTGACAATTACTTATTAAAGATGGCTATATTGACCTTCAGTCCTCCATCTAACATTGATAGTGTTAGTGAAATTTAATTTACACAACAATCTTGATAATAACAATATCAATGATAAACAAGTTAACTGACAATTGTATTTAATCTAAATTTAAATAATTATCACTCAAAAATAATACTATCATTATGCCTCAACAATAAGGGTATAACCACTCTTCATTTAATCTTTAAAAGAGACAATATTATGGTCTGATAGAATTTAAATGATGTGAATAACATCAATATTTAATTACCACTTCTAGCCCCTTAATAATAAGATCATTGTTGTATAATCAATAATTAATCTTTATCCTATCCAAAGTTTAAACTTAGAGTCAATATTATTTTTATCTAATTCCCTCTAGGCAATAATCCTACCATCTCAATGTTACTCCAATTAGAGTATCATTTATTTATTTATTTACCTTAGACATAATAATATCATTGAATAAATCATGATTAAATCCAATTAGAATATTATTTATTTAATTTCTTACCTTGGATATAATAATGTCATTGAATAAATCACGGTTAAATATGAATGTTGTTACCACTGAAGTTGGATTTGCACTGGTAACTTGTTGTTTATTTAATCAAGTAAACATTAATTTATATTCATCATCTACTCCACTTTCTAGGTAAGCTTAAAAAAAAGTGTCAGGTCAAACTTCTATCACATAGCTAAATAGATGGTATTATATAACTAAATTTAATTCTTGGATATGCAGATCAACTACATCCCTTCTTGTATTTATTTTTCTCTGGTGTGCAGTTTCATCGAAGAGTATAAGTAGCAAAGTCTCAAATCTCATTAAATAGTTCTCATAGAAGAATAAATTTTGTTTAGGTACATAAGGTTGAAACACCCACCAACCTCTTGACCAAAGTCTCATATCACAGCTTATGCCTGGCAACATTATCCCACACAAACATACCAAGGTATGTGGTTACTCTATTAATGTACTTTGTGGCATGATCCTACACAGACATACCAAGGTATAATACAAGGTAACTCAAACTTAAATCCTACACAACTAACAACTTAATGGGTTCAACATTATCCCAGAGCACCCAGTGTTTAAACTTGGGCTCTGATACCATGTGTAACGCCTTGCCATGTAATCATAGAGGACATCGCAAACACAATGGAAGCGTAACAATTTTTTTTGAAAGTGCAATTAACAATAAGTGAACTACACTTAACGCATACATCCTCTAAGGTATGCGACAACGCTTACATTTGAATCCCATAACATATAAAATTAAACTAATGCATAGCATATAAATTATACTCATGAAATAAAGAACATAGATCCAATAACATTAAACTCATTTTATAAGATTAAAAAGTACATATTAAAACGATTCATTCAATATAGCAGTTACAAGGCTCATTTCCAAAATGAGAGATCATACAACAATATTATAATTACAATGATACATGGATTCTCCTCGAATACAAATGAGGAGTAGTACACATACAAAATACCTAGCTGATCCAATAATACACAAGAGATGGTACAAAGCAATTGGAACATGCAAGCTCTCCAATCTAGAAGATCCTGCCATCATGAACATGAAGTGGAAACCCAAGGATGTAAGGTGCACGTTCCACCCAACCAAGTGGTACCCGAAGGCCCACCCCCCATGTTAGGAGATAGTAAAAGGGCTTCCTAAGTAAAACTGACAACCTCAAGACATAGGCAACCACAAGACTAAACTATATGAGTACAATAAATACATGAAGGTTACATTGCTTCCAGAGTAAAAGAATCAAGTACATCAACTGAAACAATACAAACTGTTATCATAGGAGGAGTGTCATCACAAAGTTGCATGGGTTATCCTGGCAGATCTTCCTAGGCCCCGACCCCCATCTTGGGTTATCTTGGTAGCCTCTCATGATCTCCAACCCCACATGCAAATCGATGCGAGATCAAATATCTGTCAAAGGGACAAGATAATGATCTTTCCATTCCAGGCCTTCTCGTCTCATCTCAAGTCTAAACGAGCCCTTGAGCCAATGAGTGAAGCACAATTAATAAGTTATGTGTTTAAGACTACCCTTTCCCGTAATACTTTTATTTAATTTCCATTGAATTATCTAACTCTCACATGAGTTATCTTAACGCCACTTTGTGCGCCGACCCCCATTGAGAACCACTCCCCTACTGAAAACACAAGGATCTAATCCATAAACCAAGGGTAAACAAAGTGCACAAAAATGAATATTAATCCCAACCATAAAGCAAGGGGTAACACATCTCGTTCTTAGTAACCGGGTGTTTAAATTGAATCACAACCAAGTGAGCTACCCAAGGAAAACAAAGGGCTGAACAAAATATCACAACAATCCCCACATAATATTACAACATTTGGAAGGCTTACACAATAAAAACTAATAGATTTCCCAACTTATGTGGACAAAAGACATCATAATTAAATAAGCAATTCAAGAAAGTAATAAAACTATCATTATAATTTCTTTAATCTAATTTCCATTCGAAGAAAATAATAATACATTGCTCAAAATAATCTAGCTTAATAGAATTTCATTTATAGTCAATAAAGAAATTAAATCTAATTATTTAATTCAATTTCTCAATTACATCTATATAAAAATCAATTTCCCTCTTTTAAATCATTTCCTTTTAAAAACATACGATTCGTGCATTTACATGCACCTATTTAAAATTCATTTATATATATATATATATATATATATATATATATATATATATATATATATATATATATATATATATATATATATATATATTTGAATATATACATAATTATATATGTAATTATATATAATTATATAAATATTTATAAATTATTTACAATTTCCAAAAATAATATTAACTATATATTTATATATATATATATACATAAATATATATAAATATATACATATATATATATACATAAATATATATAAATATATACATATATATATACATAAATATATATTTACGCATATATACCTATGCATATACATATGCATATTATATATTAATATATATTTATAACCAAATAATAATTGAAATAGTGAGGCAGACGAAAGTCTTAAAAGCAACAATATTGAAGGTTGTGCCTGGTTGTGTATACACAATCGACTCCCCTAAGGGGGCGCATGGCCTATGAAGGCAACACTGCCTTCACAGCCCACCTCCCCTATGGGGAGCGACTATGGGGGTAGCCCACAACCCATACCAATTTAAAACTTATAATTTATTTTTTTGAAAACCATGCAATTTTATAATATTCACCGTATGGATTTTTTTTCAATTTGGGTTTTCGAGAATAAAATTTCTACAAGAACTTTTATAAAAAAATGTATATATAATTTTATATGTATATATATATATATAAATATCAAAATTATTGCTCCACATGAGCAATTTTTAACAAAAATCTTCCATGAGAGGATATTCACAAATTTAACAGAGGTTTTTAATTTCCCTAGCCAAATAAAACTAATTGGACGAAAAAAATAATCTTCTACAAGAAGATATTTTCCAATACAATCAGAGATTTTCTAGAAATTTTGACAGGTAGATTGAAATCAATTCCTACAGAGGTTTTCCAATTTTTTTATATAATCATTATGAGAATTTCTATTGTTTTAAAATAATTTATCTTTTCAAAAAGAATACAAGAATTTAATCTGAGGCTCTAAAGCTTTTATGACAATATTTCCAATTTACAAAACATATTAAAGCTTTAAAACAAATAAATTTTCTTCATTATACAAGCAATCTTTTCCAAGACAATAACTAATTCTAATAGCCTTTTTCGATTTGATTTTAAATAAAAACAATAAATAACCTGTTTTAGAAAGTTTGAAGTAGAACCTCACCTTCAGATTCCAAAATTATCAAAGCCTCTTCCAAAATAATCCTCTTTTCTATAAAGTTGAAAATAAAACCAAAGCCAATATCCCGAGAACTTCCTCCAATTTTCAACAACCCCAAAATACAATCTTCATTCTCGTGAAATAGTGTTTTGCCCTCTTTTAGTTAATGCAATAATTTTGTCTATGAATTATTTCCCAACACCAGATTTTAATTTTCAAACTCACGTCACAATCCCAAAATATCTTCTCGAAATTAAATCACAAGATATTTATTTATTTAATAATTTAAAATCAAATATTAATTTTAATTATCCATTAATTTAAATTCATAACTTTATTTAATTAATTGCGATCCTGGCTGGTGGCACAAACTCTATTAGTGGGAGATGGCATCCATGACGGTTGCTCTGCAGCGAATGGGACTGGTGTCCCCTATGTCAAGGGGTTCGACGAGAATGTGGTTGCTCAGGGCTCGAAGGCGAGGGTGAACGTGGCGGGGCAGGCTGCATGTGGTGTTGCCAGAGACGACCGTAGTGCTGGACAAAAGAGCCAAAACAAGCTTGGGGTTGGGGAGAACCGAAATTCTTCGGCACTGAGCTCATGGCTTGGAAGACCACCGTTTGGTGGGTTTATTCCTATGGCTAATGCTATCTCTGTTGATCTAAAGGTTGAGACGGAAAAGGAAATCGATTTTAATGCTTTTGCCTTCTCCTCACATGGGGTGATCTGCCGGTTTAAGGGTTTTTGGCCTTCCCTTCCTTAGTTGCACTCTTGGATATCAAAAGAATGGGAGCCTTTAATAACTGGTAAAGTTCAAATTTTCCCCATGGCCAAGGGGTTTTTTGTTGCTAAATTTGACATTGATCAGGATAAAAACAAAATTTTATGTGATCACTTTTTTAGCCGGGAGGATAAATTTCTCCGGATGATTAAGCCTTGGCATGCTGATTTCAACCCTTCTTCTGAAACTTTCAATAAGATCTTGATTTGGGTTCGGCTTCCTGATCTTCCTCTCCATTTATGGTCTGATCCCCTTTTAGAGGAAGTGGGTGAGGCTCTTGGAGATTTTTTGTTGGTGGATGATGAATCCTCTGATATGTTTCAATCTACCTTTCCTCGCATATTGGTTGAAATGGATATTTCAAAAGGGTTGCCTGCTGAGATTTTACTTAAAAATTCTAATATTTCTTGTGTCTAAGCTTTGGACTATGAAGGGATTCCCTTTCGATGTAGAAGATGTTTTAAAATAGGTCATGTTGCTGCACATTGTGGTTTTGAGAAAAAAAGCCACGAAGGCTACATGGTGGAAAGGTGCTTCTCAACAATATTATATGGTTGAGAAGAAAGTTGGGCAACCTAGGATTTTTTTTGAGATGGTTGGTTTGGAATCTCAGGGCCTTGGGGCTTCCTCTCTGAATGTCTCTTTTGGAGGGGCTGGTGAGGCTTTGCAAG
This sequence comes from Sequoiadendron giganteum, assembly GCA_007115665.2. Lineage (NCBI taxonomy): Eukaryota > Viridiplantae > Streptophyta > Pinopsida > Cupressales > Cupressaceae > Sequoiadendron > Sequoiadendron giganteum. The sequence continues at coordinate 535,230,991 of CM021103.1, read as the reverse complement.
ACTACAATGTTGAAAACCCCAAGGAGAAATAGTTTGGGCCTATGGCAGCCACTTTTGGTGATAGTGCTCTGGCTATTATCTCGGGTGGTTCTCCTAATTTCGCCACGCCTACAGGGAGGAACACAGTTCAAATCTCTGAGACAACAACTAGAGGCATTCTTCTTCAGGATAATAGTGCGTTGGAATGGCTTGATAAGGACGCACAAGTGGAAGAGGGCTAGATAAAGGGCAAGAAAGAGAAGTCCTCTAAGCCTCCTTTTGACATGACTCTCCACTCCCACAAGAGGAATTCTAAATATAAATCTTAATGGTTCTTGTTTGGGGGCTGGTTTGTGGCTAGTTGTTGGCTGTTTTCTTGGGGCTTTGTAGTCGGTTGTGGTTCTTTGGCCTTGGATGCCTTTTTATCCTTGGTTGTTTGTGCTTTCTTGTCTTTATGTTTTGACAACCTACTGGTTGTGGGTTCTAGATCCATTCAATTTTTTTTTGTAAAGGGTTTTGAGTCCCTTCAAAACCTATTTTTTCCTTCATCAAAAATAATTTAATATCAAATTTAATCTAATTAATTTTAATCATTATGTAAAATAAATTTAATCTAAATTATTAAATTACTTTACACAATAAATTAAATCTAATCAATTAAATCAAATTTAAAGCTTCTAAAAATATTAATTACGATTAAATAAATAATCAATTTAAAACATTAATTTTCCACAGAGCATACCTTGCAAAACAATTAAACAACAAGGCGAACGGGGACAACCAACCAACAAAGCATGACCAAAACAAGGACTAACGACACATTGTGACTAGGGTTGTGGTTTTGACAAGGAAATCTTGTTACTACCTCCCAATCAAATATTTCGTTGGGCAATGGACACACTCAAACCTATGAATCCAGGTGGAGTCGATGTCCTATACCTGCAATCCTGCAATCAAAACATATGTCGTACATGTATATAGATCATAAACAATCACACCATGAAGAGAAAATCGCATAATCGCAGGGCACTCAAAATCGAGTGATGCAATCTCGTTCCCTTCACCCATACAGTGTCACATCAAAATTGATGAAACTACAACATCAATTAACTACAAATGAACATATATCAATATAAACTCACATAATCAACTATGCTAAACAAAGAGCATGTCATAATCAATAATCATCAATGTAGTGTACCATCACATCTCAATATAAAAACCATTATCGCTATAACATCAACGATCAAATAACATCATAATATCATAATCTATCAAAATAAAAGCTCTATCTAAAAACATAAGCAAATCAGAAAACATGAGAAAATCGGAGGGGTGCTATATCCCCCCTAGGATTAGGCTTACGCCTGAAGCCTGTGAACAAATAGGGATAGAGCTCCCTCATCTTGGATGCTTCCTCCTAGGTAGCTGATGTATCATCTCTCAGATCCCACTGGACCCTAACCTGCTCAATATCTCGACCCTTGAGGGTGAGTCTCTTGTGCTGCATGATGGCCACGGTCTCCAAAGCTAGCTGCCCATTCTCTACCTGTAAGGAATTCCAATTAAGGATGTGAGATATATCAGGATGGTAAGGCCTACGTACTAAAACATGGAATACGTCGTGTATACGTGAGACACTAGGTGGTAAAGCAAGACGATAAGCTACTGGTCCAATCTTCTTAAGAATCTCGAATGGCCCCACAAAGCGAGGTGCAAGCTTAGAGCCCTTTCCATATCAAATGGTACTCTTTCACGAACGCACTCACAAAAAGACTCAGTCACCTACTGCAAACTGATGGTCCACTCGATGCGCATCTGCATACTTTTGTTGCCTATCCTGTGTAGCAACCAAATGTTCCCTGATTTAGATCACTTGCTGCTCCATGTCTTGAAGCATCTCAAGACCCAATAGAACTCTTTCCTCTAACCGATCCCAGCTCAAAGGATTCTGACACGGTCGTCCATACAATGCCTGGAAAGGAGGCATACCAATTGAACTCTGATAGTTGTTATTATAAGAAAACTCCAGTAGATGGAGATAGTCTTCCCATTGTGTCTGTTGGTCCATCACATACATGCATAGCATATCCTTGAAGATCTAGTTGACCCTCTCATTTTTCCATCTATCTTAGGGTGATATGTTGAACTAAAGTTCAACTGCGTCCCCATGTCATACTATAATGACATCCAAAGAGCTGGGGCGAACATAAGATCCTTGTTAGAAATGATTCGATGAGGAATACTATGCATCCTAACAATATCTCCCATGAACACTCTAGCAATGGAAGAAGCATTATAGGATGAAAAAACAAGTGAGAAGTGTGATACCTTAGTCAACCTATCCACCATCACCATAATGGCATCGAACCATCGTGAAGAGTTGGGTAACCCAACAATGAAATCCAATGAGATTATGTGCCATTTCCACTATGGCACCAAATGTGGTTGCATAAGTCCTACCGAATGTTGGTGTTCAACCTTCACTCACTAACACTCCAAACACATCAACACAAAATCAATGATGTCTCGCTTCACACTTGACCAAAAGTATAGTTTTCGTAAATCAACATGCATCTTCTTCACTCCAATATGAGCTGAATAGGGTGCCCGATGTGCCTCTATCAAACCCAATGTACGAAGATCTCCAGAAGATGGAACATAAATGCGGCCCATGTGTCTCAACAAACCATCTTACTCTAGAGAATAACCTGAGAATCTACCCTCAAGAGTTTTGCTTGTCTCATCTCCGATCTCACCTCTTGATACCAACTGTCTACAAGATGTGTAGAAAGGATCTGATTCCTCAAATCCACACCAAGAATCACTTCTGAAAAATCGTGTCTCTGTCTATTGAGAGTGTTGACAAATGCATTCTCCTTCCCCTGGATGAACTTCACCTTGAAGTCATACTCGCAAAGGAACACCATCCATCGCCTTTGCCTGGAATTAAGACTGGGCTATGTGAAGATGTACTGTAGGCTTCAATGGTCACTATGCAACTCAAATCTGTTCCCCAAAAGGAAATGTATCCACCTCGTCAAAGTGTGTACTACCACTGCTAACTCAAGATCGTGTGTGGGGTAATTCAACTCATTATCCTTGAGTTTGCGAGACTCATACGCTATAACTCAACTATCCTACATCAAGACTGCTCCTAATCCCTCCAAAGATGTGTTTATATAGACAAAAAATCTCTAGTAGGATCAAGTATCGCAAGAATCGATGCATTGGTCAACCTCTCCTTCAAAGTCTAAAATGTTGTCTCACACTACTCTAACCAGATGAATTTCTTCCCTTTCATCTGAAGAGAAGTGATAGGATGTCTTATCCTCAAGAAACCCTAAACAAAGAGTCTATAATAACCTACTAATCCCATGAAACTATGTATCTCTGGCACATTAGTGGGCATAGGCCAAGCAATGACCACTTGGATCTTCGCAAGATCCATTGCAATACCCTCTCCTGAAATCACATGTCCAAGGTACTTAACCTTGGTATGAAAGAACTCATATTTGGATAGGTTAGTGTACAACTGATTGTCTCTCAAACACTGCAAAACTTGCCTCAGATACTCCTCATGTTCCTATACTGTTTTGGAATAGATGAATATGTCATCAAGGAATACCAATACAAACCTATCAAGATATGCGCAAAAAAATCCGTTCATCAAGCTCATGAATACAGATGGTGCATTCGTCAACCCAAACGGTACCACTGTGAACTCTTAGTGATCGTAATGAGTACGAAATGCCATCTTATGAATGTCGAAATCAAATATACGTAGCTGGTGGTACCCTAGCTTAAGATCAATTTTTGAAAAGACTGTAACACCCTTGATCTGATCAAACAAATCATCAATCCTAGGTAAAAGATATCGGTTCCTAATTGTCACTTTATTTAGCTGATAGTAGTCTATGCACAATTAGAGAGATCCATCCTTTTTCACAAAATTACTGGTGCTCCCCAAGGTGAAATACTAGGGCGGATGAAACCCTTTGCTAGCAACTCCTCCAGCTGCAAGAGGAGCTCCTTAAGCTCGTGTGTAGTCATACGATACGAAGCTCATGAAATAGGCTCAGATCCAGGTATAAGATCAATCTTGAAATCAATGTCATGCTGAGGTGGCATCCCTGGTATCTAACTGGGGAATACATCTACATATTGCTGAAGTATGGGGTGGCTATCAAGTGAAACCTTCTCCTCACTACCTCCCAACTCTAAGTCATCTACTGTCACTACAAACAACTAACAAACCTGATGTACACATCTCCTCATCTGCATAGCCGAGATCATCCTCAATGATATGGGCCTCTAGACTCCCACTATCTCAACCTCCCTACTAGATACATCAATGCATAAAATTGACTTGCATTGATAGTCAATAACAACTCTATGAGCCTCTAACCAATCCATCCCTAAGACAATATCATACGACCCCAATGGTATAATGTGGAGGTCTACTATAGTGTGAAATGATCCAATCTCCAATCTACAATCATGTACTAGGGAATGCATTGCAACTTTGGCACCAAAGGCCAATTCAAATTGCCACCTAATGTCCTGCTTAATTGTCTCCAGTCTACAATGTGTGGCCACAAATGATGAAATAAATGAATTTGATACTCCTAAATCAAATAAAATGGTAACCCTGTTACCCTGTAACATACCCGAAGTCTCTACCACTGTGCCCTGATGATCAGCTTGGCGATTGTCAACCATAGAAAATACTCGATGACCTCTACCCGCATCTCCAATAGTCGGCTCCGACGCCACTGGCCTTTGAGTATAACTTGATGTGCCCTTATTGGGACACTGTCACACTATGTGACCCTGTTGGCCACAAGAAAAACATCATGTACCCCTACTAAATCCTCTACCTCAGGAGGCACGCTCAACTGTTGAACGCTACCCCTATTATAGGTAGATTGTGTCTATGTTGGTTTCTCATAATTGGAGCGTTTAACCCGCCTCCAGTTTTTGTCACCCCTTGACTGATATCTATCACCCTATCTAGGCTGGAAATTCTTTTGTTTCCCCTGTGAATTCTGATGTTGACCACTCTGTGCAAGCACCTGCTATGTCCTAGGTGGTCCAGATCCCTGAGCCTGACCACTACGTGAACTAGGTCTTGTATCTGAAGCACTACCTATATGTACACCAATATGTCCACCCAACGCCATCGCCAAATTATCCTCCACTAGTCTGGCCTTCTCTACTACTATCTCCATGGTCTTGGGTTTGAAAACCCGATCACCACCATTGATCTCAGCATTTAAGCCCCTAATGAAGTGTTGAACTAGCATGCCTTCATTGTCAACAATACCAGCGTATTGTTTGAGCTCGTAGAATCTAAACTCATATAGTTCTAATGACATGGCCATCTGTTGTAGAGCATGAAACTCATCTCCACGACGTTGTTACCAATGGTCATATAGGAATCTGGCTCTGAATCTCTTGATGAACATATCCCAAGAAATTGAATTAATGTCAATACAAAGCTTCTTCTCCTCCAATCTCCACCAGGTAGATGCAAAGTCTCGCAAGTGCATGACAACACATCTGGCCTTGGTGTTGATACCATAAGGGTGCATAGAAAAACACCGATTCAAGTCTATCAACCATGTATCAGCCTCAAGTCCACTACCAGAACCATCGAAAGTGGGCGGACGACCTCTAAGTAGGTCTCTCATATGAGCAGTTGTGACCACCTCCTATTGTGCTAGAACCTTTCTCCATCTAGGGGATCTCTCTCCTTCACCAATATTTATTTGATCTTTATCCTGCCTCGACCCAAGGCGAGCAAGAGTCTCCTCTAATAATTGATGCAAATGAGTGCCCTTGATCCTTGGTGGATCTTGATTCTGGTGAACTCATCCCAGAGCATTCTGGGAAGCCTGTTGTTCCTCATGATATGAGTCATGGGGAACATGGGGAGGTGAGTCTTGCTGATTACCTTTACAGCCGCCTCCTCAACCTCGGCCACGACCTCTGCTGTGACCTCACCTAGGTGGCATGATCCTACATAGACATACCGAGGTATAAGACAAGGTAACTCAAACTTAAATCCTACGTAACTAACAACTCAATGGGTTCAACATTATTCCAAACCACCCAGTGTTTAAACTTGGGCTCTGATACCATGTGTAACGCCTTGCCACGTAACCCTAGAGGATGACACAAACACAACAGAAGCGTAACATTTTTTTTTGAAAGTGCAATTTATCAATAAGTGAACTACACTTAACGCATACATCCTCTAAGGTAAGCGACAAGGCTTACATTTGAATCCCATAACATATAAAACTAAACTAATCATAACATATAAATTATGCTCATGAAATAAAGAACATAGATCCAATAACATTAAACTCATTTCATAAGATTATAAAAGTACATATTAAAACCATTCATAGATTGCATTCATTCAATATAGTAGTTACAAGGCTCATTTCCAAAATGAGATAGATCATACAACAATATTACAATTACAATGATACAAGGATTTTCCTCGAATACAAATGAGGAGTAGTACATATACAAAACACCCAACTAATCCAATAATACACAAGAGATGGTACAAAGTAACTGGAACATGCGAGCTCTCCAATCTAGAAGATCCCGCCATCATGAACATGAAGTGGAAACCCATCGGTGTAAGTGCACGTTCCACCCAACCAAGTGGTACCCAAAGGCTCACCCCCCATGCTAGGAGATAGTAAAACACAAGACTAAACTATAAAAGTACAATACATACATGAAGGTTACATTGCTTCAGAGTAAAATAATCAAGTACATCAACTGAAACAATACAAATTGTTATCATAGGAGGAGTGTCATCACAAATTTGCATGGGTTATCCTTGCAGATCTTCTTAGGCCCCAACCCCCATCTCTGGGTTATCCTGGTAGCCTCTCACGATCCTCGGCCCCACATCCAAACTGATGTGGAATCAAATATCTTTCATAGGGACAAGATAATGATCTTGCCATTCCAAGCCTTCTCATCTCATCTCAAGTCTAAACGAGCCCTTGAACCAATGAGCAAGGCACAATTAATAAGTTATGTGTTTAAGACTACCCTTTCCCTAATACTTTTATTTAATTTCCACTGAATTATCTAACTCCCACATGAGTTATCCTGGCACCACTTTGTGCGTCGACCCCCATTGAGAACCACTCTTCTACTAACAACACAAGGATCTAATCCATAAACCAAGGGTAAATAAAGTGCACAAAAATTAATATTAATCCCAACCATAAAGCAAGAGGCAACACATCCCATTCGTAGTAACCAGGTGTTTGAACTAAATCATAACCAAGTGCGCTACCCAAGGAAAACAAAGGGTTGAACAAAATATCACAACAATCCCCACATAATATTACAACATTTGGAAGGCTTACACAATCACAACTAATAGATTTCCCAACTTACGTGGACAAAAGACATCATAATTAAAAAAGCAATTCAAGCAAGTAATAAAACTATCATTATGATTTCCTTAATCGAATTTCCATTCCAATAAAACAATAATACATTGCTCAAAATAATCTAGCTTAATATAATTTCATTTATAATCAATAAAGAAATTAAATCTAATTACTTAATTCAATTTCCCAACTACATCTATATAAAAATCAATTTCCCTCTTTTAAATCAGTTCATTTTAAAAACATATGATTCGTGCATTTACATGCACTTGTTTAAAATTCATTTAAATATATACATAATTATATATGTAATTATATGTAATTATATATATACAAATATATATTATTTAAATATTTATAAATTAATTACAATTTCCAAAAACAATATTAAATATATATTTATATATATACATAAATATATATTTACGTATATATACTTATGCATATTATATATTAATATATATTTATAATCAAATAATATTTGAAATAGTGAGGCAGACGAAAGTCTTAAAAGCAACAATATTGAAGGTTGCGCTTGGTTGTGTATATACAGTCGACTCCCCTAAGGGGGCATGCAGCCTGGGCGCTACCTTCACAACCCACCTCCCCTATTGGGGGAGGCTAGGGGGGTAGCCCCCAACCCATACCAATTTAAAAATTATAATATTTTTTTTGAAAACCCTGCGATTTTATAATATTCGCCATACAAGTTTTTTTCAGTCTGGGTTTTCCAGAATAAAATTTCTACATGAACTTTTATAAAAAAATGTATATATATTTGTATATGTATATATATATATATATATTAATATATATGTATCAAAATAATTGCTCTAGATGAGCAATTTTTTTACAAAAATCTTCTATGGGAGGATATTCACAAATTTAATAGAGGTTTTTAATTTCCCCAACCAAATAAAATTAATTGGAAGAAAAATAATAATCTTCTACAGAAAGATCTTTTCCAATACAATTAGAGATTTTTTACAAATTTTGACAAGAAGATTGAAATCAATTCCTACAGAGTTTTTCCAAATTTTCTATATAATTATTCTAGGAATTTCTATTGTTTTAAAACAATTTATCTTTTCAAAAGAATATAAGAATTTAATCTGAGGCTATATAGCTTTTACGACAATCTTTCCAATTTATAAAACATATTAAAGCTTTAAAACAAATAAAATTTTCTTCATTGTACAAATAATCTTTTCCAAGACAATAACTAATTCTAATAGCCTTTTCCAATTTGCATTTAAATAAAAACAATAAAGAACCTGTTTCAGATGCTTGAAGAATTTGAAGTTTGAAGTAGAGCCTCATCTTCAGATTCCAAAATTATCAAAGCCTCTTCCAAAATAATCCTCTTTTCCAGAAAGTTGAAAAAAAACCAAAGCCAATATCTTGATAACTTCCTCCAATTTTCAAAAACCTCATAATACAATCTTCATTCTCGTGAAATAGCCTTTTGCCCTCTTTCGGTTAATGTAATAATTCTCTCTGTGAATTATTTCCCAACACCAAATTTCAATTTTCAAACTCACGTCACAATCCCAAAATATCTTCCCAAAATTAAATCACAAGATATTTCCTCTAAAATATTTATTTATTTAATAATTTAAAATCAAATATTAATTTTAATTATCCATCCATTTAAATTCACAACCTTATTTAATTAATTTAAATAATTAATTAAATAAAACTTTTATAATCTAACAATTTAATATCAAATTTAATCTAATTAATTTTAATCACTATGTAAAATAAATTTAATCTAAATTATTAAATTAATCTACACAATAAATTAAATCTAATTAATTAAATCAAATTTAAAGCTTTTAAAAACATTAATTACGATTAAATAAATAATCAATTTAAAACATTAATTTCCCACATAGCATACCTTTTAAAATAATTAAACGATAAGGCGAACGGGGACAACCAGAAAACAAAGCATGACCAAAACAAGGACTAACGACACACTGTGACTAGGGTTGTGGTTTTGACAAGGAAATCATGTTACTACCTCCCAATCAACTATTCCTTTGGGCAATGGACACGCTCAAACCTGTGAATCCAAGTGGAGTCGATGTCTTGTACCTGCAATCCTGCAATCAAAAAATATGTCGTACATGTATATTGATCATAAACAATCACTCTGTGAAGAGAAAATCATGGAATCATAGGGCACTCGAAATTGAGTGATGCAATCCCGTTCCCTTCACCCATATAGTGTCACATCAAAATCGATAGAACTACAACATCAATTAACTACAGATGAACATATATCAATATCAACTCACATAGTCAACTATACTAACCAGAGTGCATGTCATAATCAATAATCATCAATGTAGTGTACCATCACATCTCAATATAAAACCATCATTGCTATAACGTCAACGATCAAATAACAACATCATAATATCATAGTCTATCAAAATAAAAGCACTGTCTGAAAACATAAGCAAATCAAAAAACATGAACAAATCAAAGGGGTGCTACATTGTTTCATATGGTTGTATCAAGGAAGGTTTTCCTAATGGGAAAACAATCTTTTGTGGTTGTTTTGATGAACTAGTAAGTTGTCTTTTATCTAGGAAATTTCTATTATATAAAGTATCTTCTATTATTCTTTTATTTAGAAGTCTTTTATATGGTAGTAATAGTTACCATTCTATTGCTACATTGTTAGGGTATGCAATTAATGACATCATTATTTATAAATAATTTTTACTACTATCCTAAATTTTGGTATAAGAGTGTTGAGTATATTTGCATATTCATCCTTAAATAGTGTATGTGATACATAGTGTATCATATTAAATCACTCATGGATTATTTGGTTGATTATAATATGATACACATAGAGGGTGTTGTAATAGGAAAAATCCCTCTATATACCTATCCTACCACTTCACTATATAGTGATAATCCTCATAGTTTAACCATTAATTTGTATTCATTGTACATATTAAAGTATTGTGAAACCTTTTGTGAGTTAAACCTAGATGGTAATATGGGTTGGAGAAAACCCAAGATATTTTATAACATTCTTGAGAATTCCTATGTGTCGGTCTAGTCTCAATCCTTGACCTTGAACTATTGTTTCCTATGTTTACCGTGAAGAGAGGTGTTAGTGGTTTGTGATTGGAGTCGATGTTAAGCCATCATTTTAACTTGACGATTATATCTCTTTGTTATCCAACCATGGGTGAGATGGTTGAAGTCTAATTTTTGAACTACGGTTTCTTTGTGAATTATATATGTAAGTAAGACCATCAAAGATGAGCCCTTGAGGAATTAGGTCCGCCCCTAGGCTTGTTCTCTTATTATTAGTTAAAGATACTATTGATATATATTTTATTTACATAACTTGTGACTTGAATTAAGTATTTGATTATTGATGAGTTCGTGGAACTAATCAAGCCTACCTTGGTGATATGGATTCCATAGCTCCATCTAAAACTCAACCATGATTGTCAAATCAAATGTGTAGATGGTTGAGTTCTTATAAATTTTTTTGGTCAGATGTTGTTATGCTTTCATGAAGTGCATGTATAGGGAGTGGTCTTTGGGATTTATGCTAGTGGTTGTGGTCAAAATTTGAAATTTGTGTTTTGTCCTTAACTAGTTTTTGGTGTAAAATTTTGGGCATTACAATTATCTCCTATACTCCATTAGTACAAGGAAAAAGATGTCTTCTCTGAATAATCATGAAAAGTTGTTATCCCTTTCCAAGATACTATTAACTAATGCTAGGTGTTGCAATCTAAGGCCAATGCCATTATTATGTAGGGTTGTGATGTCCATGAGTAAAGATTCATCATTTTAACTTATCCTAGTCTTATTATTTAAGAATGGAGATGGATGATTGTTGGGTTTAAACTAACTACCTTTAAGAGGGTTTCAAAATAAGGGAATGAGTTACAAATAAATCACAAGGTAACTAGTTCAAGATTCAAAATCAATGACTATGTGAATGAGGAAAATCATGTATCAATGTATCAATCCATCAACCCTTCATTACAAAGGGAAATATTATCATAATCTTGCATTAGTAGGTTATCATTTTAATTAGCATTGAAATATATCTAATGTGAGATCTATCTTGATGTATCTCATGGAGAGATAGTCCTAAATGGAGTAAAAATAATTTTAAATATCTACCACTAAAACTATCCTATAAGAAGATGAAGAATGGATCATAATATTTTCATACCTTTCACAAGATGTCCTTTCCCCATTTTGTAAGAATCTAGGTTATGGACCAAATTTTCCATTTCCTAGTTTTTACATCTCCCTTGGTACCATGTATGTGTGTTATTCCTATAATTTCTCTCAATGTCTATATATAAGGTCCCCAAAGTCTTTAATTTTTAAGGCAAGCTCGGTCTTCTAAGTGATTGCTAGTCATTAGAGTTTTGGAGTTCCTCGTCCAAGCATGATTTCTCATATAAGTTTAACCTTTCCTTGGTACTTATTAGACTTTTTAAATTCTTCATCCTATCATGAATTCCATCCTTCCCCAACTCTTTATATTTATTATACTTTTAGAATTGTCTTTACCGATATGTCCATTGCTCAACCCCCGATGAACCAACTTATGGTATGAGTCTTTTGGTTTCACCAACCCTTGAACCCTAATATTGTTGCCTTTATTTCTATTCTTTCCATAATTCCCCAACACATGCCCTAATTCTGTTAATGGTAAGTTTTGGTGCCATAAATTTTAGAAGTGGGACTTTTTCCTACCCATATTCATTGTTGAAATTTGGAGTTATGTATTTACATTGTGACCAACCCATTATTTTTGTGATGGATATAAAGGGTGAATGTTTCCACTCAAGAGGATCATATACACTTGATAAAATTCCTTTCAAAATCTATTTTGAGCACTTGTGTTTGAGTGTGGGAATCCTAGGACAAAAACCCTAGCAATTTTAGAGGGTGATCTTGTACAAAGTTTACATTTGAGCTTTATTGAATGCAAAATCCAACCATATTGCATTGATAAAATTTTCCATTTTTGTTGTATAAATTTTTGTTGTAGTTAATGATAAAGAATTATTTAATATAATAATATATATTTTTATAATAAAGAGTTCAATATTTAGAATAAGTATTTGTTGTTCAATTATAATACGAAGATTGAGAGTTTTTTTTCATTTATCAATCAAAATATAATGTTATTATTGATGCATAAATAATATTTTCATGTAAATATTCTAAGATCTAAGTGATTACTAGGTCCAATAGTGTTTTATTCAAATAATAAATATTTGTCGAAGGTTAAAAATTGGATCTACATTATTGTTTTGCAATGACACATTACATTGGCTTTAGAGTTGGTTTTCCTATCAACCTATGAATCATGTGAAGATTCTTTAGATATTTAATGTATGGTAGAATGATCTCTTTAGGATCCAATTAAAATGAGAATAAAGGCCCATTCAAAGAAGGGAGCATGGGAGATAAAATCTAGATAGTTGAAGACATCATAGCTTATATGACAAAAATGTATAAAAGTCTCGATGGTGATATTAATAAACATATATCTTTTGTAAAATTTTGTGACTTGAAAATGAGGTATGCATCAAGAAAAATTCAATAGAACCATCCTTACAATTCTCTCTAAGTGTTCAACAAATAATTTATATGATATAAAGAAGAAGAATGGTTAAAATTGAAACCTCACAAAATCTTATCCCAAATATATAAACGGTAAATGGAAGCACCCTAAGAAAAATAGTATATAAATCCTTTGTATGAGTGAAACTATAACAACTAAGCACAAAAACAAGATCCAAAGTTTTAGGAGTGTGAGAAAAAATAAATGGAAGATATAGAACCTAATGATGAAAAATATCTATTTTTGATTTTTGATGGTGTGAATCATCACATTTATAATACAAAGTATGCAATCTTGGGGTTGCAAGATGGAATGGTTTAAGCATTTTAATCACTCTTATGAGTATAGATGCACTTAACATTACGTCTTTCTAGCAATCTCATCATTAGGGAAAGCTCTCTAAGAATGGGAAAATAATTAAGAATATGACATACAATAAAGGGCACAAATATCTTGCCAGTAATGGTAGAGTGCAATGATTAAATCATGACATTGTGATTCTTGCTATCAAGGCTCAAACCTTTATTGGGGTGATATTGCTAAGTATTCATGCTAGAGACGAGGTCCCTCATTTTGGGTCTCACTAGTTCATAGCTATAGCCAAAAGCATTTACCCCTATAAAAAAAGACACATAGATCCTTTTACTCAAATTTGAAGAATTGGCTATGCATCGTAGAGTGCGATCCTAGTAGCTAGGGAATTATTATAACTCATCTAGGTAGAGGATGCAACACACTAATTTTTATATTGGCCATTAGTGGTGAAAATCAAGGATATATTCATTGCTTAAGATCTATGGCACTGCATATAATGGGAAAAAACAAGACCATGACAAAAAATATATCATTGAGTTTGACTAGCCCAATTTTTCCTATACTTTGTGGAGATCTAATCCAATTAAAGAGAAGGAATTCATACTCACCAATATAAGTGTTCCCAAATGGTAATTGAAAGGTAGACACCATGCAAGATGAGGTTTTAAATTTTATGACAAAATTGATATCATCATTCCTAAGAGATTTGACATACCTTGCATAGAGATAAATAGACCAGTCCCTATTGCAATGGATGAACATAAATTTCATCAAATTAGGGAGCTTAATTCTAAGTTTGAAGGAAAGATTGTGTGGATGATAAGACATATGATGGTATTGGTGAGGGACATACAAATTAACTCATTATATGACAAGTAGAATAATGTTTATTTTTAAACTCAAATGTCTTCAAATCAACATAGTATGGTATTCAACAATATATCCTCAAGCTCATTATCAAATAGCAGATTCCAACATTCTAGGGAGGTAAAGTTTATAACTAAAATCTTGATGCTTGGGAATCAATGTTGTAGTTCCCCATGAAGAAATGATAAAATTTTATGATCTATAATCTTCCTAGGATGGATAAATCAAGTGAAGCATATGAGATATCATCAACAACAAAATCACATTTAATTAAGTATGCAAAAAAAATTCATAGAGGAAAAGGTATTTTAGTTAGTCACATAACATCTACAAGTAATGTTCCTCCTATTTATGAAAGTACTTACAATAAATTCTTATGGGGATATGCTAGAGTTTACAACCAAGAGAAATATAATAAATTTTATCTTTCTAATGTTGCATAGAAGCCTATAAATCTACATGAATGGAAAAAAATCTTGGTAACAATAGACAAAGAGGTGCAAGTTCTAACTGAGTTGGACAACACAAAAAGGCTCATTGAAGACCTAAGGCGAATTGATTGTTTATTTATTTATTTATTTTGCACAAATTGAACGATATTCATATCCTACATATCTTCCTTTTTCCAATAATTTCATTAAACTAAATCAAGATCACATTATAATTAAAGAGATTTTTCTCCCAACTATATCATTCCATGTTTCTCATTAATGGTATAATTCAAAATTTCCAAATTCTATTAGTACTAAGTATCATATTACCCTTGTCATCTACTCCATAGATTTGCATGAGCTCACTCAAGAAAAGTCTTGTATGATCTAGACATGTATTAGATTTCATAATTCTCCTAAACTTCAGCATGTAATATGAAAAGAAAGGAAATAAAAGAAACAAAATGGCCAATAGCTCTCCACCCACTATAGGATTTAAATCCAATCCTCCCTTGAAATATGATCATGTAACACTTTCACAAACTATTTTACATATAGGATTCATAACAAAAGTGTACCACATAACATCCACATTCCTAAACTTGACACATTACAACCACTATTCACAGGGACTCTTGACAAGTTTATGCTTTATAACATATACATTGAACAATGTCTTGCATTCATATTTCTTTGTTTTAACACACACAAGGGTATAAATGAAATTAAACTAAACAAGTTGGAAGACTCAACCAATACAAACCCCAACACACTACTTGCAACAACAAAAGAGATTCAACATCAAGTTTCACATAGATTTTTATAAACAAGACCAATATGTCAACAAAATCCTTACACATCAACAAAGATAGATAACTAAAAGGGTAGATATTACCAAGAAAATTTGCTATCCAACTTGTCGAAAACTCTCTCCAAGCCCTCTCTTCCATTGGTCCTTCTTCACAATCCTCTCCCTCTTTCCACAAACATGGTAAGAACTTCAAATGAATAATGGAACCAAACAAGAACTCAAGAACAATTCCCAAAAGGAACCAACCCCCTCTCCTCTCAAGGGGAAAGAATAAATAGGCGAAAAGGAAACTACTTTTCCCTAACCACCTAACTAACCAACCTACTCAATTTTTGCCACTTTTCAAAAGTGGGTCTAAAGAGTGGGTTCTAGACTTTGTTTAAGGGGTTTTATAAAATAAAATGACCCCTAACCCATAATTCTATCACCTTGGAGAATTTTTAAACAATAAACATAATTTTAAATCACATGGGAACTCTACAAACCACCAAGAAATAATCATAATAAAGGATAACTCAAGACTAATAAAATAATCTCTCACACAATCACACAACCACACGATATATAAAACAATTCAACATGTTACATGACCTCATTCTCCTTATAGGAAAAAAATGAAAATTCACAAGGGTAAGAAAATGGAAGTAGCTATGTGAGCCCAATCAACATTGTCCAAATTCACCTGTTTACTCAATCAAAAAAATTTAGTACAATACATGAACGATAATAGCTGCAATAAATTTCATATGTAAAATAATGTTTCAAGAATAATAGTCAACTAGAGAAATTAGATCTAATAATCTACACAAGTAAGAACATATAATTAGAAATCCTACAACATTTACTTACATATCACCTAATATAATCAAGTAAAATCAATCATACTATATACCATCATGAAATCACCACTCCTAGAAAAACCTATTAAAATCTACCTTATAGTCGATACTACCATTGGTAATATTAAAATATCAAACATCATCTCTATAATAACACCTACTCATACATCTATAGTATGGAATTACTTAACAATAATTCCATCTTATAATAATAATAAAACATTTGTCTCAACAACCCCTAGCACATAATACAATCCATCTATTATACACAATAATTTACCACTAAAATAACCCATCATAACTGAGCATCTTGATAAACACATACTTACATAATCAATGAAGGAACCCACATTATTATCATAGAAAAATCACAATAATTATTAGTTATACAAAATTAGTTAGTAATCATATTAAAAAATATGAGGATCATTGATGTATAAGAACAACCATCACCCATAAACTCATGTATACTATCCAACATAGAAGCACTTAAAACATTGGATAAGAACCATCAAAACACATAGACTCAATAGGATCACAAAAAGGTGGGGTCTTACAAACACTCTCCTTCGCAATAGAAGGGATCATCACATGTTGAATGCCCAACTTGACTAGGGGTTTTAGTGCTTGGTCTTGGGAGCGACATGCCCCCTCTCTATGTTTTGCAAAGCGTGTACCTCTACCCTAAAATCACACATATCAAAATAATTTAGAATCTCAATGTGGATGAACTCACAATCGAGTTTTCTCAAGAAATATTATGGCACCTCATTATTATTGCATGTGGGATGGTCAACAAACATCCACCACTTATCCCAAAAATTATCCCTTATTCCTTGGTGTTGACACCAATGAATATGGAATCTCTTACAACTTGTGTGCATGCCCACAGTGTATCGGTTCTTAGATTACAAACAATGCACACAAATCAGATTTTAAATTTTTTCTCTTTCATTTGTTTATATTATAATTTTGTAAATAATGGAATCTATATGAGAAATAATAGATCCTAAAAATGTGGTAAGGGATTTCCAATGTGAATTAGTTGCATTTGGGTTTTTAACATATTAACCAATATTTGAAGTTCTGTTTTGTTGGTTTCAATTTGACCTAATAAGTTTTCTCATGTCTCATGATGATACCAAGAAATGGATGAAGGAGTTTAAAGCGGGTTAGGTTGTGCTTGGTGTCCAATAATATTTCTTTCATACACATGATTTGGTGGATTAGGGTTTAAGAGTGTTGAAGGATTTTGATTCTTAACAAATATATATATTTAGCTAAAATAATTAAACAATAAACTTCATTTTAATTTAAACTCCTAAAAACATAGAAATCTTATCTCTATTATATTTGAGAATAAATTGGATCAAACTAAAATGAGCCCGATCTTTGATTTTTATTATTATTAGAGCTAAAACATGAGCACATTATAAAACGCTCGTGTTTTACCTTTGATGGGTCTCCCATTTTTTTTGCACATGCCTTACTCTTGATTCCAAGTATCATATTCCAAACTTTTTATTTTACATCACCCTCATTTACGATAATGTCCTTGCATTTATTACATGTTGCCTTCCAATATTTGTCAAATACAGTTAACTCAAAAATATTGGTTTGACTAAGGTGAGTTTGATCATTGCTTAGCAAACTCCTCAAAAGTGTTTGTAAACACCATCAATATTTGTTTTACAAGTACACGAGTCCATAAGCTACACATCAAATTTGTTGCACTCCAAATTGATTCTACAAAATCAGATCAATCTAATGACACATAGTCCCACATTTTATGGGTTTGAATTATCTAAGGTTGGTCATTCAAAACCTAACATTAGATTTAAGGTATGTGTCAATTATCACAATTTCTTGATCTCCTAGTACACATTAATTATTATTTATCATGTTTTCATATATGTTCCAATAAGTATTCTCAATCTTAGACTTTTGAAACTATTTTTTTACTTATTTAATTGTTTTATTTAATTCAAGAACTTAGATTTTTATATAAAATTGTTTTATTTCTTCACAATTGGTTTTAAACACTTTTAAAACCAACTTTACCATATAAAATATAATTTCTTAGAGAGACTTGAATTTCTTATCAAAGATTTTGTATGGAACAATGTATATGAACTCCGAACTATTCAAAAGGATTCTACAACTTAGAAATTTGAGCTCCTTTAGTGAATGGCAAAATAAAATTGTTAGTTTCATATAACCAAGATTATTAATTTTTAAAATAAAATAGAACTATATTAGTGTCAAAAAAATATTACAATTGATTGTTCACATGAAACTGTATGAAAATACACACTATAAACCATTTTAAGAAAATGAAGAAACAAAAACTAATAACAGAGCTAGCTATAAAAACTATAATGTGGGCTGATCAAAACATCAAACCCAAAATATATAGGTTACAATTTGCACTCATCAAAACATCAAACCCAAAGCATAAATTAGAAGTCAAATTTAATCAAAATATCATAATTTTGGGTTACAAATTGAATTGATTAAAATATGAGATCCAAAACATAAATTACAATTTGAACTTGATAAAAACATCAGAATCAAAACACAAATTACAATTTGAACTAATAATAACATCATTTTGAACTGATAATAACATCATATCCATGATAAACTGATCAAAACATTAGTTATAACTTGGACTGATAAAAACATCAGACCCAAATTGATCAAAACATCAGACTTAAAACATGAATTACAACTTGAATTGATAAAAACTTTAGACCCAAATCATGAGTTACAATTTGAACTGACCAATACATCAGACTCAAAACATAAATAATTACCACTTGAACTGACAAAAACATCGGATCCAAAAAATGAATTGCAACTTGAACAGATAAAAAAATCAAACCCAATACAACTTGAACTGATAAAAACATCAAACCCAATGACAAAAACATTGGATCCAAAGAATGAGTTGCAATTGAACAGATAAAAAAATCAAATTCAATACAACTTGAACTGATCAAAACATCAAACCCAATACATGATTTACAACTTGAACTGATCAAAACATCAGACTCAAACCATGAGTGACAACTTGAACTGATCAAAAACATCAGACTCAAACCATGAGTTACAACTTGAACCGATCAAAACATCAACATGGGCACTGATTACTAAGATATTTCAGCAGACAAGGGAAGGAGGAGATTTCACAACAAACACCAGTCTAACAGTCTAATCTTATTCCATATACATAAAAGAAAACCCAATTAAAGACCACAAAACGAAGTGCAAATCAGATGGAAAGGCGGGTAGCAGAGATGACAACGCCATCAAAATCAGCATAACACCATTCTCCCGGAACAATTCTGGTGCCAGCAATGATGAGCGGGACATTGATTTCTCCGTGCCCCTTCTTATTCGATCTCAGAGGGTGCGCTGCCAGAGCCCGGAGTCCAATATCACAGCTGTTAATTTCATGGACATCACGGACGCAGGCATTGAGGACAACCCCACTCCAGCCATTAGTCTGAGCAAGTTGAGCGAGGCGGCCGCCAAAAAGAGCGCAGCGGAGGCTGGCGCCGCCATCCACCACCAGCACTCTGCCCTCCCCTGCCTGCGCCACCATCTCCCTCACAGCCACATTGTCTTCAAACACCTTCACCGTGGCTATGCTACCGCTGAATACCGTCCTGGTTCCGTATATTTGGAACATGGGAGGCAGAATCCTCACCCGCCCATCTCTCACCTGATCTTCGTACGCGTCGCACAAATCTGTTGTCGCCATGACCAGCAATGGCTTCTGGACTGCAACATTATTTTTCAATCTGCCTGGAGCACCTTTCTAAAAATAGGCTGATCCTTATCGCCACCGTTTGCCGTGTCAATATGTCATACTCTTAGAGTATTTGTTCTCAAAGCCCTGCCCCACACTCCACATAACTACACTGAAAATGAGGATTTCGACATTTGGTAGAGCAAAAAATCTGTCACTAGTTTACTTAATATTTTTTCTGGATTTGATCGTTTATTAAACTACCTGGTTTACTTTATGTAAAAGACATCAAGGGATATCTCAGATGTCTCAGATGTCCTTATCTGTCATATGAAATGAGGAAAGTGGAAGAAAATACAGAAGAATACTCAAATCTTTATACATAGAAAATAAGAAGATAAACTTAAAAACAGTATTATATCAAATATTGTTTGGTTAGTGGAAGAAGATATTCAGATGATTTAAAGGAGTTTGGTTAGTGGAAGAAGATATTCAGATGATTTAGAGGAGCTTCTACTGAGTGAAAGGAATTTAGAAACAATATCTTCAAGCAAAAAGGGAAAAAGGGAGCTAATTCTTTTCTTTTAAATAGGCATTTAATGATGTCTCTTGAAGAAGATTTATTGAGTCCAAATGTAGATGTGGATTGGGACCTATCTATAGATGCTTCTGAAATTGTAAAAAAAAATGGGGAGAAGGATTTACAAGTATTGAAAACACGGAATAAAATGCAATAGCAAAGAGGCTCTTATTGCTTTGGCATTCAAACATGGTAAAAATTTAACTTTAGTTCCATTAGTTGCCCTATTACATGCCAAAAGGTCGATCATAAACACAGTGATGAAAAGTTCCGAATTTGACAAATTCCTGAAATGTTCATATTAATAAAAGGCCAAGAGGTAAAAACAAATAAAAGTAGAGATCTTTGTAATAATGACTAATATTGTTATTTACAATATTCAATCTATTGTGTCTGTAATGAACTTACACAATATGAAGTGTAGTCAAAGAACCAATTTGGATAAAGTATACAATCATTGGTTATGAGAAATAGAGAAAATGAAACATTTAAGAAAATTTCGAGGCCCAATTTTTCGAGTAAAGTCTCTGCGATGCACTTGATAATTTTGGATATTTGATCCACGTCATGCATTTGCTATCAAGAATTTTGCCTCAAAGGTATAGGAAGGTTGTACAAGGAACAACACAAATAAAAAATTTAAACCATGGCATAATAACTTGATTTGCAACTGTAAGTTGTAGTTTTTTTAAGCTAAAATTACATACCATTAATAAGCCAATACTTACACATTGTGTTAGAGATAGAGGTCACTAGTAGTAATGTGCATGTGGATAAAATTGACAAGTGAAGTTGGAATTGGTATAAGTGAAGTAGAAGGTTCAATTTGACATCTTGGTGAGGGTAAATAGTCTGAGAAATAAGTTGAGTAAGTCCTCTGACATCTTCAAAAATGAACACTAAAATAGATGCATGGCGTAAAATACAAATTGCAAAGTAGGTGATTTTTGACAATACAATAGGTTGATGTTGCAAGCCTACAGAGAAGGTGTAGTTTCACCTACGTTTTGCAAGGTAAGATAGGGTAATTTGCCCCCTTAGAACAAAGGTCGGTAAGGATATTGAACAAGGAATGGAAGATATTGTATTTACTCATTTAAGAAGATTAAACTGTAGTCACTACTTTTCTTGCTTCCATTGAAATTGCATTCAAAAGAATAGGTTTCCAAAATCAAAAGTATAATTTGTAGCCTAGGATTATATCAACATGTAATATATGTCATGGAAAATAGAGCCCAAATATAATAATTATGCTTATGACATTGTTGTCATATCTCAAGAACAATAGAAACAATATTTTCAGGCATTCCATACATATACACTCTTGTGAGTTGAAATAAAATGTTTACATGTAGTTTGCAAATTCCCTTAAGTAACTACGCTCTTTCTTGTCCATTTTTTTCTCGACATTTCCTGAAAAGTGATGAGATAGAACATTGAGATTAAATAACTCCAATATAACAAAACATCGAAAATTAACTAAAGTCTAATATACAAATTAAAATTAAAATCCAGTCACAATCTATGAAGGGGTAAAGCAAGGAAAAATTTCTTACTCTTCTTCAAGGCTTAATAGGTTGCCGATGTTTGAGGGAATTGAACTTGTTATCTAGCTTCCATCAAGCATCTTGTTTCCCAACAGTATTACCAAAAGACACAAATTGAATAGCTATGAAAACCTTAAACATGGCATAGGAAGAAAATAGAGTTAAAATGTTGATACTCACACGACTGTCAAACTTCCCAGAGTAGGAGGAATCTGTCCATGAAAGTTATTATTGCATACATATATATATATATATATATATATATATATTAGTCACTAAACCTTTGTGTCTTGCATACTAAATGTTTATTGAAATGTCAATTTAGAGAAAAATGACAATAGTAATTGTTTCATCAACATGGTAGCTACTTAAAATTTGACATGATGTTTTTTTATTATTATGACTATTGAAACTAGGTTGAGTAATCTATCCTTGTAGGCTATCCAATTGATATTGGTAATCAGATAGACATACCAATACAAGTTGGAAATCAGAAAGACAATGATGTGGTTTTTTATTTAATAATAGATAATTTTCCCCTATTTTGAAAAGAATATGAACGAAAGATGCAAGCAAAATACAACATAATTTAATTTTCAAAGAGCGAGAAATTTAAATAAATGACTACGACATTCCTAAATGGACATGAGCGACAAAAAAGAGACGTATTCTATAAGATCTCTTATTTAAAAAAATAGCTATGTATTTAACAAATTAACATATAAAGTAAATAATTTTTTTTGTTTTCATTTTGCTTTTTGAATACTATAAAAAAATCTCTTCAAGTAAAAATAAAGTAATTTAAAAAGCCACATATTTTAGTTAACAAAATGTCATAAAACTATTAAAATAATTTGTTTTCATAAAATTTTAGCACTATCTAAATAGTTATGTAAGTAAGATATGGAGTGAAACTTTGACACTATTTTTTTTTTTTTTGAAAATTTTGATCAAAGATCTTTTCCTGAAACTATTTTCTATCCACTGTGGACTGTGAATGCCTTAACTCTTTTCGAAATGCACGTTTTGCCTATAAGATCATAGAAAATCTTTCTCATTGTCTTAAATTTAGTTTTCAACATAGATGTTGATGCCAAAATTGGAGGAGTGAAGTAATCAATGGTGAAACAAGTACCTGTAGAGTCTGATGGATATTGTCTTGAAGACCAATAAAGTTGTTATACCTAGCTTCAGCAAATGTGATATTCCTCAATACAACACAAACAATAAATGATCTTATCAACGATGTCTACCACCAAAAGCACACTATGAGAAATCAACATTTCCTACACTCATGAATTTGCATATTGAGCTCCAACTGCTTACCTCTGGCTTGGCATGCATTTTTCAAAATAGAATTGACCGATATATCCATCACTTTATAGTTAAAAACTTTTTCTTTGCCAATAAATATGTGTAATTCTTGTGCAAGACCTTCAAGACAACTATTTTGGTTGTTTATCAACAATATCAAGTTCAGATTGATGGGAAACAAAATACACTAGCATGAAATAAAGAATTTCAAATACAAACTATCTTATTTAAATTATAATTGTCCAAATTGGAAGAGCATTATAGTTGATAACTGTACCACTTTTGACCATGTCAATCCAGCAAGCGAGACACCCCTTCCCATCTACCACTATTATCGGCTAAAATTTCCTTGCCAATTAGATTGAAGATTTTTTTTTTGAGATATATTTTGCTATAAAATTTGCATCTATACATTGTTAATAGATAAAAGATTTTGAAATAGAAAAAATATTTCACCTCTTAAATAAATTTTCTATTTTAAACATTTAACCTATCAAAAACATAATTTTTAGACGTTTATATTAAAATAAATTAAATATTAAAAAAATAAATTATTCTATAAATTTATGAAAAATTGAATTATTTTATTGTAAAAATTTGAACTATATACAACATAATCTTCAAAACCAAACCTATATTATATAATTAACAACATAAATTGTAATTAAAAATTAAATGTTAAACATTTTAAGTATGAAAGAAAGAAAATTGATGGCATTTATTTTTAAGTTTTGGTAATTATTTATTTATTTATTGAAGGGATTATGACTTACAAATTCATCCCCAAGCAATGACAAAATTAGTTAATTGTTCATTGCCTTAAAAAAATGTGTTGCTTACAGGCATCATTTCATTTTACTCTTATTGTAAATAAACAACCTTTAAAAAGTTTTTTTTTGAAAAATTAGTTAAATTTATATTTTTTATTATGGTTTTGTGGGGAAAAATGCTTTGAAAAGCTACGATAAAAAAGTTTATCGTTAGCATTCCTAAAATTCGTCGCTCAAAATTTTTTAG
Source organism: Sequoiadendron giganteum (assembly GCA_007115665.2). Lineage (NCBI taxonomy): Eukaryota > Viridiplantae > Streptophyta > Pinopsida > Cupressales > Cupressaceae > Sequoiadendron > Sequoiadendron giganteum. Next base: position 535,206,478 of record CM021103.1, on the reverse strand, counting down.
CTAATAAAATTGAGGAAAAATAATTTTTAGAATTTGAAAAGTTAAAAACCGTGCATTTAACTTTAAGAAAATTAAAATATAGGTTGGGGTGCATTTTCGTTATCCATCCCCTTAGTACTTATGTCAACACGTTTTTCTATGAATGTATGAAAAAAATAATGAATTTTGATTGGCTTCAAGCAAAACATTTAATCACTAGTTAAGATCCAAGCCTTGCCTATAGTTCCATGGCAGGAACTAAAAAAGGGTCACATAGACCATCAAATTCCACGTTGTGTACATATAGATTAAAACAATTCTAATACTAAAAGTAAGGTGTTACAAAAGCATAGTTAAAAAAATTGTCATTTTTTTTTGTTGTATTTTAAAAATAGAATGAAGATCTTTGAGGTGCACAAAATCTTGATCAACTCTTAAAATCAAGGTTGGAAAATAGTTTCACAATAGTAAGTTTTTCATATGGTGAAGAGAAGACATGATTTTCTAAATTAGATCACATCCCAGATCTATAAATGCTTGATTTGTTGCAAATTCATGACATGCAGTTTATAATTTCAAAAGAGATAGAAAATAAGAGGAATGCCATGGGCTTATTATCTCTATTTGTGTCCTTGTTGTTTTGATTTTCCCTACATCAATGTCTTCTACTATAATAGGTGAGATATATTTATAAATTTTATTTATTTTTATTACATAATCTATTTTATTTTATTTTGTAAAATTTGAGTATTGTTTTCAATATTTAATGAAAATGTTCAATTTGCTTATACACTTAAATTCAATTGTAGATTCTTTTGGATTTTCATTTCCTCCATCTAGCAGTCATTTTGACAATCCCACACGGTGTAGCTACATGTTGTTCTTCCTATCATTGCCAACATTCAATTGGTGGATAGTAGTAGATAATTCTTCATAAAAAATATTTTGATATTTTATTTAAGTTTATTGAATAAAAATTAGAAAAATGTAATGTATCTTTTCTTAATAAATAATTAAATACACTCTTTACAATGTACTATTTTCAATAAATTTGAATTAGAAACGAAATACTTCTTTTTATTAAACTCTTATGCACAATTAATTTTTATTTTAAAATAATAATATTATATTTTACAATCTCTACTTGCATTCTTGTTGCCATGGACAATGTCTTAGGTGAGATACATTTATAATTTTTATTTAGTTTTATTATATAATATTTTTATTTTATTTTTCTTTGTAAAATTTGAGCATTGTTTTTAATATTTAATGAGAATGCTCAATTTACTTATACACTATAAATTTAATTGTAGGTTATTCTAAAACCAACTATAAATTTAACTGTAGGTTATTCTAAAATCTTAGTCCATTTTTAACAATTATGGATAGAATAATTGTCATCCTTTCAATAATTTATTATACACAATGAATTATAATTTATTTTAAAATAATAATATCATAATTTACAATCTTTTTATTAATAATATACTAACACAACCTTTTACATCTTATTGTTTAACTTAATTATATTAAATGTTTGAATTAATTATATATATGTATGTATGTGTGTGTAATGAGTTATATAGTTATATATATAAATAAATAAATAACTCATTACTTAACTTAATTATATATTTAATTATTACTTTAAAATTTTAAAATTAATAATTTTATTTTTTCTGAAATATTAATGATTTGTAATTCATTATTTAACTTAATTATTATTATTTTTTAAAACATAAATATGTTTTTGAATTCATTTTAATGTAATATCTTAATGTTGTAACTTCAAAGACCTCCTCAAGTATCATATTTACTCAAAATGGATTTGCACTAGGAATTTTATCACCAATAGCCCCTAAATGTTCTCATATATCATAGATAAATAATATATTTCTTGATTAGCATATTTGGGTTTCAACATTATCTTAAAGTCAAATTATCAAAACACAAAAAAACCAACAATAAATTCTTCTTTGAATTATAATTCTTATCTATTTAGTAGGTATTTTAGTGGTTCATGGCCTAAAAATAATACAAATAATACAAATAGAGTACCTGATTTTGTGTAATATATATGCCATGATCATGGTTTCTCTCTGGTTGTGTAGTTTTTCTTAGCCTTTGATAACTTCCTACTAGCAAATGCTAAAAAAATGTTTTTTTCCCCTTAGAAGGGTTATAAGGGTTAGTATTGCACTTATTGCAATACCAAAAGCATCTAGGTAAACATGGAAGGGTGAATTATATTGAAAAATATCAAAAGTGGCACCTCTTTAATTTTGGTTTTGAGTATCAAAACATTTTTGACACTTTTGACATAAGTATTTTTTTTTTTCTTCAATACTTCTTCCATTAGTCTAGATATTGTTAGTATATTTTTTAACAATCTTGTAAAGTTAACATGTGTATCCTATGAATGGATCTACCTCTAATATTCTTTTAGGTGGTGGTAAGTTCAATAGTATTGCTACCTGTAAGGGATACACAATCATCCCTTCTTTGCATATGATGTGTCCAATAGAATATGAAAAGGTATCACTATGATACATTTGTTGCATTTTAAATTTATTTGGAGACTCCTACACCTCTCATACATCAACTTCAATATGTGTTTGTAGTTTTCAGTAGATGATTCGATTGAGAAAATCTAATCTTTCTCGACATTGATCATGATGTTGAAAGTCCAACATTCACTTGTTCATTGTCAAATGTGAATTTTAATATTACCATGGATATATGACAAAAGAAATACAAGTAGTATGTTTACTATTTTGTTACAAATTACATACATGTGAACTCAAAATGGTCACATAATCAGGAATTGAAGGGTCAATAGATGTAGGATGAATACTTCGACCATATACTTTTATTACACATTTTTTTACATTAATTTTCATTCATAATAGATTAATATAGTTAATCTTATATTTCAAAAGGAAATATGATAAATTGTATAACCTTATTAAAAATTACCTTTTGACAATGCCAAGGATGTTATCTAGCAACTCATCTATCAACACCATATTATATAATGTGGATGTATCTTGCTCTTGGCCCTATATACCATACTCCTAAAATTGTGGAGCATCTTCTCTAGTGTGTATATCCTAAGTATCTTTAGAAAGTCCACAACAATGGCAAAGGTGAGGTGACCATGATGTCTAGGAGTCTCACCCTCATCACCTTGTGGAAAAGGATTGATATGCTATAAAAAGGTTTATGTGAGGGAATTGATAGAATGTAAGGTCTCCGCCTCAACACCTTCCTTCACGACAGAAGGGGTCATCACATGTTGAATGTCCAACTTGACTAGGGGTTTTAGTTCTTGGTCTTGGGAATGACATTACCCCTCCCTATTTTTTGCAAAACCTTTGCCTCTACCCTAAAAATCACAAGTCAAAATAATTTAGAATCATAATAAGGATGAACTCACAATTCAGTTTTCTCAAGAAATATTATGGCACCTCATTATTATTGCATGTGGGATGGTCAACAAACATCCACCACTTATCCCAAAAATTATCCCTTATTCCTTGGTGTTGGCACCAATGAATATGGAATCTCTTGCAACTTTTGTGCATGGGTGCATTGGTTCTTAGATTATCAAACATGCACACAAATCATATTTCAATTTTTTTTCTCTTTCACTTGTTTATATTATAATTTTGTAAAATAAAATTACTATGCATTCTCTTTATGATTGGACCATATATTTCTTTGATCAATAATGGAATCTATATGAGAAATAATAGATTCCAAAAATGTGGCAAGGGATTTCCAATGTGAATTAGTTGATTACACTGAAGTATGGGGGGAGAAGAGGGTGGGGTGTGGAGGTGGTCTAATTATGTAATTCCACCTTGTATTAAGTTTACTTAAGTAATTTAATTAACTTTTTAAAGTAAAATAAGAGAAAATAGTGCATGTAATTCAATCAATGACTTTTTTTTTTGGGAGGGGGCGTGGGGAGTGTGGAAGTGGTCTAATTATGTAATTTCACCTTGTATTAAGTTTACTTAAGTAATTTAATTAACTTTTTAAAGTAAAATAAGAGAAAATAGTAAATGTCAACTCAATTAATGATTTTTTTTGCCACCTCTACCTCATTCATCTCTTTTATTGATAGAAATTAGGTGCCACCTTTACCTCATCAAGTGAGTTCATTTGAAACCTTTTTTCCTACATGTTGAGTCAATCCACAAATCACTATGACTAACTTAACCTCTCTAGGTTACTTGTTACCTCAGTTTGTGCATCATCCTTTACATTTATTTTACATAACTCAAATATTGGAATATTGTTACTCTTGTCATATTTGCATTTGAATTAGTGTCATCTTATTATATTTGTTCCAAGGAGAATTAATTATTACTAGTGCTTTATATAAAATCTCACTTTTAACAAAAAAATATCTTGGAATAAAAACTAATAATGAAGTGAGTTTTTTATGCCATATTCATATGTTTTTGAGTAATAATGCCCCCTTATCCCCATGATATCATAGCCAAATTATTATTTGTATGTTGACCTCCATCCTATTGCCAATTCATAATGGACACTTTTATGTTGCTTCATTTATAATGTTGTATATATATCATCACATCACCCCTACTTTTATTGTTCATGATAGAATGCGTTATTATTACATTATGTAGATTTTTTCAACACACATCAAATGAAGTTGTAATATTGCGATGAGTTCATCTAAGTGTGGATTTATGATCTTAAAAATCAATTCCAAAACTATATTGGACCATTGGGGTCATGTCATCCACTTAAATGTGGACTTATGTTCCAACAAATTGGCTCCAAAAGTTTACTAGACCATTGGAGTCATGTCATTCAAAGTCATTAGTGTCAATGGTGCATTAGGAGAGAAAATTCATCGATGCACCAATGAAACAAGTTGTGAAAAGGCTAATGATGATTAGTGATGGAATGGGACATCTTCAAAAATGACCCAAGAAGGCTACTTTTGCAAGTTCATCGCTCTTAGTAGACTAGTGAATAATCATTCACTTGACAAACTTGTTAGCGCTTGTCAAATGCATCAACAACCAACAAATTCTCACTACCTAAACTAGCAAACTCGTTTACAAGCTATCAAGTGTATAAGCAAGTGTTTGATTTTCCACTCAATCAATTGGTTTTCCATCTTTCAAGGTTGGGAGGTTGTTCAAAGCTCACATGTTGTTTTTCCACATTTGCAAGAGGTTGGCTCTCCTATGGTAGTTCTAGTCCATCTTCAAAGTTGATACAAGTGTGTATGTGGCCCTAAGTGAAATGAGAGTACATTGCAAGAATAGTAGACGCTCCCAAAGTATTGTGTGAGCCCTAATGCTATACAAAAAATTATACACCTATATTTGAACCGTGATAGTGGAACAATAGGTATTTGCTTTCAAGAGCTAGAGTTTTTCTACCCTATGTTGGGTTTTCTCTAGGGAAAACTATGTTAATCACTTTATTTTGTTGTGTGCTTCAATTGCTATTTCATATATGTTTGAGAAGAGCTTTGTATTTACTTGATTTGCACATGTTTATGTTGATAAAACATCTATTGCTAAGTAGTTAATAATGCATCTTAAAGGATAGTGAGAGTTGTTTTCATTGACTATTCGTTTGCTAATAATAGAGTGAGGTTTAAACTCTATTTATAGATCAAGTGGTATCATAGTAATTGTTTCCTTCAAGAAAATTGTGTTTGCAAATTGTGTAGGTGTATGCCATCCATAAGATCAAATGGCAATCAATATTTGCTCCCTTTTGAGCCTAAAACTGGATAGTGCTACACAAATTCAACATCATTTATCCATCATATGTTTTAGAGCCAAAAACTATTAACCCTTGGGTTTGATTTTTGCACATTTGTTACAATTATTTGCCCCAACTAATTAATCTATACTTATTATGTGCTTATTGATTGCATTTATTTAACTCATCTAAATAATCTATGTAAGGCAATTATTTTATTGAAAATGTCTTTTCTCAGTGCTGCTTGTTTGCTCTTTTTTGGCTATTGAGTAGGCTAGATTGTCCATTCCAACTTCTTTAACAACCAAAAGTTGATCCGTTACATCACATTCTTATCCCATATTTCACGGTATTTTGCCTTTGGATCAATTCGTTTCACAAGTTTGCTCTAGTTTTTATATAATTGTATTTCACATCTAGCCAAATCTTCTTCAAATGGAGAATCAACTGAAAAATCAAAGCTTCGTTGTAACATCAATTATTTAGCTTATATCAGTCGTATTGCTTGATTTGATAAGCAATCATTAGAGCAGCATTTGCTTCACTGCTGGAGTGTGCACTTTCTTGCACTCGGGCATACTTCGATGACCCACCTTCAACAATTTTTTCACAGCTCATCCTTTCTCGATAAATCAATCATCTTGCTTGTGACTGATTGTTCTCGAAACAATAAATTCATTAACGATTTGTTTATATGTACATTGCATTAGGGTCCACAAGCATATCAAACTCCGACTGAATTAGACACGTAGATTATTGTTCATTTGATTTCAGGTTTGTTTCATCTAGCATGGTTTTCATTCTTTGCAATCTTATTGCACAAATATTGATTTAAGCTACACTGTAATTCTTATTAGCCTCTAATTTCATCCCTGGTTGTTAACAGCTGGTGCATTGTGGTCAATGCAACAACAATGCACCAGCTGTGGTCCTCATGTAAACAGCCACTGTGTTGAACACAACACATCAGCTCTTGCAATTCCATTCCTGTCACTATTAGGGCTTCTACTTTTAATTTATATCTGTTGGAGAAGAGAGATTTACGGGGGATCTCCTTAAATCTCTCTTCTCCAACAATATCCATTATAGCCTTCTGCTCCAACTGATCAGTTCTTCTCATTCTCCTCATCTCTAATCATTCTTATCTATTACAATTTACATCTTTGCTAGCGTACACTTTTTTACTTAGCTTCTATCTTGCAAGCCGCATGTGGGTGTTCTTGGGAATTGAGATGGACTGAAAGTCTACATGCTCAATTTCTCCTATTTATATCTGGGGAACACGGTTTGCAGTGGGCACACATTTTTATTATATCTTAATTGGATAAAATTCCAACTTGCTTTCAATTATTTTTTTCCATCACTACCATCATTTCGTCAGAACCCAAGATAGAAAACTCATAGTTACATCATGCCATAGAAAGTAAAGTAGAAAAAATATATCTTCTAAAAAAACCTCATAGTAAAATCATAAAAATTCCAAGCATGCGCAGGGACTCATCACAACACCAGACCCCTGTTCTGAATCTTCTTTTGATTTAACTCTCCATTGTCGAGTCCTATTAATTAATGTTGCCAGATAGCAGCAATGAACAGTGTTTTCTGCCATATTAAGAGTAAGTGTTGGTTGTAGAACTTATAAATAGGCATCGACAGCAACATGGTACATTTGAAGTTATTTCTATCTATCCATATGATGTATGATTGAAGATGCCAGTAAAGCATATTTTCTTGCTAAGACTCTGGTTAAATAGGTGGATGCTATTGGCACTGAAAGATGGTATCAGTGCCATGACTGTAGCAAATGAACAGGGTAGCATCAGAATATGTGGCGAACAATTTGGAATTATTCAAAATTTTAAATGAAGGCTAACCTAACCATAGGAAAATATTAATTCCAAAGCTCTATTTTCCTAGGAAAGCTACTAGAGATATACAGATGTTTCAACTTCTGGAACAGGGGCTACCCTAGAAAGGAATAAATGTTTGTGTGGAGGATGCTAACTCACGAGGAGGGCTCCTTTAGATCGGTAGATCCAGGTCCAAATTATAAGGTTGGTGCAAGGGTAGAAAGCAAAACTTCTGTCTTATTTCTATATGTGGCATGCTTCTATCTTAATTCTATGCATCTTGTTTTTACATACTGCATGGAGAAAAGTTGAAAATAAATAGTAAAGGAGCAACATAAAGAAGAACTCCTGCATAAAATCTACATGTACAGCATGGAGGAATGTCATATATAATTAGTAGAAGAACAACATAAAGCAGAATTTCTATCTTAAATCCATATGGAGCATGGACGAATGCCGTACTGAATTTTTAGAGAAGCAAAATAACCATTTAAGATTTTGGGTGTGAACTTGAAGTGATGCCCAAGTTAGAAAGTAGAGTTCATAATAAGCCTAGCGTACATCTCTGTGGTATAGTGCAAAAGCTTTTCCAGTACTCATATTTCTTTTTGGCATTAAAATTCAGCCCACACCCAAACCATGAACTATTGATTTGAATCTGTGGCAACAATAAAGTCAACTGCTGTGCGTTGTAATTTTTTTCTTTTCTGCTTATTTCAACTTTTATTTTTATTTTAGAAACTACTTTCACATAATATGTGCAAATTGAGAAGAGTTGTTCTCAAGTTGAAAGACTGCTGCAAGATGATAAAGGAAAAAAGTGTGGGGAAGAATAAACTTTTATGCAGCTGTGTCCCTAATTTCTCCTTCAACTTGACAGAATCTCTTCCGTTTGGTCAAGAGTGCTGGCATTCTCACAGTAAATTCTTTTAACGTACTTCCTAGTCGATTATCTTGGATTTATTGATATTCTGTTATCATCAGGACTTGAGAATGAATAATGAACCGAATGTTGAATACTAGATATTAATTAGATTCCTAGACTTAATTTTCAATCCCAAATGGATTTTACTAGGTCCGATATTGAATTTTGAAATGTATGGTTATTTGGGTGATATCATAAAAAATTGTTTCACCATTTTTTATTGAGGCAACCCTATTCCAGAGGTATTTATCACACAAAATGTTACTATCCCCTTTTATTTTCTGCACTTGGCAACTGAGTCAAACTAAACAGAAGGTTTGCATAAAGAAATATGCAGTTTCAAGAAGTAAGGTATTAATAGGTTAGGTACGTAGATGAAGGACAAATTTAAATTTTCTTACTGATAATTGCTATTAGAGCTGCAAGTTTTATGTGTAAGTGCTCAAAACTTGCTAGTAACAAATATTTAGCTTGTAGATATTAGAAATTATAGTACAGTTCGCTGTAAAAAATGACCAAAAGAATAAAAAGAAATCCCTGTGGATGGAGCATATTTTTATCCAGGGCAAGGGAAGCTCTGCCTTCTCGAGCACCCTCAAACATATAGAACTATCATGACATATAACTTAAATAAAAGATGCCCAACGCATCAAAATTCAAAACAATTTTTAGGGTTTTCAAATCTGACCAGCCCTTATTAAATAAATTAGCACATAGATGGAATAAGGCTTTTACTTGAGTCATACAGAATGACAGTCGTAGTTATGAAACTCTTTGTTTCTCATATTTTTCAGTTGCCATTGTTAGAAAGTATTTTCTCTCCAGATAAATAATTGGTGTGCAGTATTATTATACAATTGCTACTCATAACATGTCAATGACCACTGATTAAAGTATACATCGTATTTTGCATTATTTCTCAATTAAAAGGGATCTAAAAAGTTGACTGTGTTTAAAATGGAAAGGGCTCAATTAAAACTGGCTCCAGAATTCCATCAATTATCAAAACCTATAGAAGTAATGAGGTTGCATGATATGAAACTATGGTGAGGATTCGCCACAGAACAGAGCAAATCAAAAATTAAGAACCAGGTAAGAGAAAGTAAGGAAACTCGTGGATTGAAATGTCCAAGTACAAGTCCATAGGCTGCTATTTAGGCAAAACAGCCATGTAAAAGTTGGAACTAGACAAAATAAGTTCTTCTCTAATTTCTCCAACTGCGTGAGGAACATCAAACTGTTATACTTAAGCAAAGGAGAGCAGAGAATCCTGAGACATTTGGCACTATTTCAACAGGACAATCAACTGAATATCATTGTTGGCAGAATTGGAAAGCCTATAGGTTTGAAAGAGAGGAATTACTGTTTGATAAAGTTAGTAATAGCAATAAAAAAATTTAAAACACACATCGTTACAGGATAATCACAAGGTTAATCTCTAAGAATGATAAAACAGCGATACTGTGCAATGTTTATGATTTTCGTAACTAGATCTCTGATTTCTTCTTTAGTTTAGATTATATTGTTATACTGCAAAAGAGGCTCACAGCCATTTCTTTTTGTAGTTTTCACCGTTTTATTAAAAACATAGAAATCAAATTTTTGCTATTTATGAAAAAATTGGGTTAGGAGTTGAAGCACTGTGAGGTGACTGACAGTGAAGTTCGCAACGAATACAGACATTAAAAGCAGAGCCAGTGGTAGTAACATGCCCATTGCCATAACCTTGAAATTTTATGAGGCGATGATAGATAGGATAGCAGATAGATTGACCAACATGGAGAAACACAGAATATTTTACATCAGAACCAGAAAGGAGAAGCGATGAGATTTCAGGTGGTCGTATCCGTGAATCAATTGTCGCTGTTGGGGAAGAGAGTGAGCACCTGGCGAGGAGCGGAGGAGCTAACGGTGCTCAAATCGTCAACCATAACATACTCACCTCGAGTAAAAGCAGAGGCAGAGGGAGAGGGGGCCATGGCCATTCTCTGAGGAGGCGGAGCAGGAGGAGGAGGCTGCCTGGGGAGGCCGCTGAGAAACCTGGGATCGAAGGTGGCGTAGTGCGGGGCAGAAGGTATATGCGGCATGGAAACCATCGGCAGCATCATATCATCGCGGTGGAGAAAATGGCTGGGCGGCACAGGCGTGGAAGCGAAGAGGTGATCACAAGACGACGGCCCCTCCGACGAAAGCCCCTGCATTCGCTTCAAATAAAGCCGGTACTTCTGCAAGTGGCTCGCAACGTTCTCCCGGGTCAGTCCCTCCACATTCATCAGCTGCATTATTGTCTTAGGCACCGCGTTTTTTATCCCCAGGTGCGCAACGGCGTCCACGAACCGCTTGTGCAGCTGTGGCGTCCACACCAGCCGCGGCCTCTTCAGAGTCCGCGCTGGCTCTTCCCCCCCACCGCCGCCGCCGCCTCCGCCGCTGCCGCCGCCACCGCCACCAACAGACGACTCCTCCTCTTCCGCTTCCCCCAGTCTCTTCGAAACCTCCGCTCTCTGGTGATGCTGAGCCTGGTGGTGGTGCTGGGCCTGGTGTGGAAACACAGACAGAGATTCCGGCGGCGAGTGGATTTTAAAGGCGGCGGCGAGATCGGGCGTAATAAGGTTCTGGGTCAACGGCATCAGCTCATCTGGCGATGGCAGCTCCTCCTCCCACTTGGCAAACCATTCCTCGTCCTTCATATCTCCCAAACAGTAATACTCACCAACTCCAAACTGCTCTTCCACTGGGAAACCAATTTTGCATACCTGACCGACTGACTGAGAGATAGGAAATGTGAAAGTTCTTGTTTTCGTTTTCCTAAGTAAATTTCCGTCAAATTCCGGTCTCGCTCCTGTCGTTCATCTCCAAGCTTTTGTATTGGGCGATCCAGCGTACAAATGATTTTGTTGCTGGTGGTTTGTTTGTTGTGTGTCCGAAACTCCCAAGGCCTTTTTGTTCCGAGATTCCGCTCCCGAAACGTGTGCGTGCATTTGAGTCGGCAGCTCTCAATGTTTTTTCTGTCAGTTGACCGACCCAACAAAGGTGTCCGTTGCCGTGAATCGCGAACCGGAAATCAACAGAAAAGAAAAAAGAATTATAGAATTGGAAAATCCTCCCGTCTTACATTAATGGCCTTGCTCCACAATTATTGTCCGAAAAAGAAATCTGTCTGCACGGCGTTTTGGTTTTGTAGTTGTAATTTGTGGTCGAGGGAGTCGTGATTTTTTTTGTTTTTGTGTTTGTCCACAAAACTCGGGATTTCTTTATCATTTTCTTCCACTACTGACAATATAGTTGGAAAGTTATCTTTTCTACAGCATTTGTCGGTAAAACTAAATGAAGCTTTTGGAGGAAAAAAACTGACTCCGATTACCCGATCGCCTGACAGAATTCATATCTCCAGTTATATTACTGTGGATTAAGTAAAAGCTCTGTTTCTGTGTCTCAACTCCACAATCTCTGCTCTAAATTTATCTGAATCTCTTCATGTCTTTCTGGGTAATTGATCAAAGTTTACTGGAACAGTGGCTCACAAACAAGGACCTCATTCATGTTACGAAAGAGATTTGAATATAGTGTTGTAAGTGTTTAAGTTTCGTAAATTTGTCGCGATATTATCCTTTCGGGATGAGAGCAGCTATTCGCAAGTCACTCATTGGGTGAGTCGGGGCCTCGAAGTCAAATCCAAGACCTTGGGGAGCAAACCCAAGACTCAAGCCAACTCCACTAGCAGTGTGGGCTGATTTGTCGTGTTGTTTTGTGAGTATACAATTTGTCGTATTGTTTTCAATTGGATTTTTATATTGTGTATATACAATTTGTCGTGTTGTTTTTTAAGTGAGTTTCAAATTGTGTGTATATAATTGGTTGTGATGTATACAATTTGTGGTGTTATTTTTTTTTCAGTTTGGGTTTCAAATGTGTGTACAATTTGTCCTGTTGTTTTTAAGAGGGTTTTAAATTGTGTGTACAAACTTTTGTGTTGTTTTTTTTAAGAGTTTTGTATTGTGTGCATACAATTTGTTGTTTTGTTTATTTAAATTGGGTGACCAAATAAATTAGACCTACCATGGACCCCCTTGGGGATCCAAACCTAGGTTGCATGTTGACAAACACTCAACACCAACCATCATTTTTCTTCTCTTTTCAAAATATTCTAGATCATTTTTACTTCTTTCTTCAAAATATTCTAGACCATTTTTTATTGATGGTTGCATTTACTTCAACTTTTTTGGATACTTTATTAGTCTTATCTAATATTTGTTATTAAAAATAGTTAGAATGGTACCAAAGCTAGCTCTAGCAAATTTCCATTTTTATAGGGACCTATTAAATATAACGTCATAGGTGTTTAGATAAGGACGACTTAAATATAACATCATAGGTGTCAATAACTTATCACTAAATTATATATTTTTTCAAATGTTTTGGCATTTTGCTTGCTTCAAAATATTCTACATTATTATTATTGACCACATGCATTTATTCCTATTTATTTGGATATATATTTTTATTAAATATGGCTCTTGATTAGTTTAATTTAATATTTGTCACTAAAGTTGATGAGATTGGGACCACTATTTAATGATTCTAACAATCCCTCAAAATTTGTAAGAATGATCTAAGCTTGTAATGTTATTGATTCTATATGCCAATAGTATGAGAAACATAATTTCATAGCCTATATATATGTGCAGGTTATATTCTCTGTGAGTAATCCGTTATCACTTGGGTTAAGCTTAAGAGTTGCACTACATTAGGTATAACAAAGTTGGCAATATGACTAGGTTTTTTTCTCCTTTTGTTGAATTTCAATATGTTCAAAAACTCTTTGCAAAATCTTGTTGCTAGTTCATGCCAAACACTTTAATGGCATTTTCCTATTCATCTCATCACTTTGTTGTTTCAAAGCAAATTTCTCTCAAAGTATCCATATGAGTTTGTTGTTAAACCCTTAGACTATCTCACTTGTCATGATCTTGATAGATTTTATTCCTCAACCTAAGGACTTAAAAGAATCCATTAGCATTTAGAGTAGGGAGCCATTGCTTTTCACAAAAAAAACTCTATATAAATCTACCAAACACACAATTTTCTTATCAATTACCAACCATAAGACATGGGATTGTCTTTTTTGGTTCATATTGTCCAAAAATTAATTTATAATGCCCTTCCAATAGACAAAAAAGATGAGGTTTAAACAAGCATTGACAATAAAAAAATTGCTTCCATATCTAAAAACCCTAAATCATGAAGTCTACCATTAAATCATCACACATCTATAAACCAACAACTTCTATTATTTCCCATCCACTCAAAATATTGAATCCAAACTCTAATACAACAAATTCCCAAACACTATCAATTTGGGAAAAAGGAAAAAATGGTGTGTCTTCCTCTTCTATTACTCTTTTAATTAAGAAGTCTTATAGCCCATTGCATGGCAATGACAACTCTCCTAAGAAGAATTATAGGGGCAAGCAACACTTTATTTTTATTAGCATTTTTTTGCAACCATTACAATGCGTTATTAGGTAACTATTTTGTTAGGCTTGTCGATTTCAAGGAAGATAGAGGTTATCTTTTCATGGAAGACTCCTTTGCATGAATATTCTCTTAGAATGTATGGAGCCTTATAAAGACTCCAATAAAGCATTTTGCACTCATCTTTGGTCAATGGATAGGAGCTTTAGATATTTTTTTTTTGGTGTAGGAGTATTTTGGAAAAACGTGTAATCAATATCACTTAAAAATATTTACAATTTAAATTCTCAAGATTCTTGCGGTTTTGAATAAAATCGTTTTGCAAGGAATCATGAGACATCAATCTGAACCTATATGTTAATTTTTGCACGAATTGGAAAACTCTCTGTGGACACCCGAATCCATCAATTCACAAAATCAATCTTCTCCAAATTTTATGAATAGAATTTTTGAGACAATATAAATTAATTTTCATGTCATGATTGATATTTGGCATAAATTTTATGTAAATATTGAAAAGCAAAAATCAAAAACCAAGAAGATTGAAATTTCATATAAAAAAAAAATGTTGCATAAGAATATATATTGGTGAATTGACCGAGAAATTGGAAGAGGTTGAAAACAATTTGTGTGAACAAAAATTTGGTTGTATTACTTGCCCAGAATATTGGTATATAAAAAATAATAATAATACATTTATTTATTTTTGGCACAAAGAAGGGGATATGAGTCACGGTGAGAGGTGAAGAAAAAAATTAAAAGACAAAGAGTTATGCAGCCATAAAAATGAACAGGCACGCCATTCTTGAATTTTAATTTTTTTTTTATGTGCAACACTACATGGGAATAGTAGGCATTGGTCAGCGGAGAGGCAAGAGGGAAGTTTTGAATAATAAAAAAGGAGGATTAATGCACAAAAATAATAAAAAATTGCACCAAGTGTGGGATAGATTAAATTTGAAGCAAATTAAATTACACAATAAAAAATAAGAGACCACACCTCATGAAGCAAAGGAGAATATAATGAGAAGGTGAAGAGTCTGAAGAAGTTAAGATTTTTTTAACAATTGGGAATTACTATGTTGTAGGCAGAGTGAGAGGAGGTTGAGGCTAAGAAGGAAGTGAAGGATAGACATTGGTTAATGAAGACCAATGAGGGGTTGTGCATTAATTCATTTGCATGAAATTATGAGGTGCAGATTGGGATAAGTGGTGCCATTGAATATGGCTTCTTAAATTTAATTGTAAATAAAAATACAAATATAAAGAGAAGGGGTTTGTGTATTGCATATGGAATAATAAAATGTAAAGGTTACAAATAAGGTGAAACATGAGGAAGTTGATGTTACAGAAGAGAATAGAGAAATCTACTAGGAAAGAGTCTATTATAGAACAAAAGAATTTAGTATAGAATGGTATTGTATAGACAATCAACACTTTAATGTTGTGAATTGTAATTTGAATAACTATATATTTGAATTCCTATGCAAATTTGAATGTAAATTGGGTAGTGTAAATCTTGAATTGTAACTAATTGACAAATGGAATTGCCAACTTAATTAAAAATTGGCTATGAAATTGTGAAGTTCTATATTTTTGAAGGAGAAATAGTTTTGTTACAATCTTGTTATTACAAGATGTGTGTTAGCTAAGAGAGAGTTTTAGCTTTGTTAGGTGTCATTTTTACAAAAGATTTTTTTAATTGGAATTTATTAAAGTATAATTGGATGAACTATCTCAAATTTCCACTTATCACAAGGAGGGGCAAGGTGGCATAGCCATCCTCCATTTATCCAACTCTTCCTTTTGTAGTTATTTCTTATGAATAGGGCCCATCGAACTCATAAAAATCTATAGTGTGGATTATGTTTGACATTTAATTCCATTCCTTTGGCCTTATAAAAATTTATGTTCCTAATGATGGAAGAAATCATGTGAAGTTATGTATAACATTGTTACAAAATCTTGTTGTTAGTTAATCCCTAACAATTCAATGGTCTTTTCATATTCCTCTTGTGACTTTTCTATTTCAAAGCAACCTTATCTCTAAGTATCCATTTTAGTTTCAATTAACATGACTTACTCATCCTACTTTGGGCATTTTCCAACCAAATTATTAAACCCTTAGACTGTCTCATTTTTCATGAGCTTGATAAATTGTATTACATTGTAAACATATAATTTCCACATTCCTTGTTATTGGCATGAATTGTTTATGGATTTGACTATGTGATTTTTTTCCTCAAAATTTTGGATCAAACTCCATGATACATCATCAGGAATCATAAAGCAAGAGAAGAAAAATGAATGGTTATTAGTAGACCAGACTTAGTTAAAAAGATGAGGGGAGTAAGAGGACGTGAGGACCAAGAAGACAATAGGGAGGAGGGGAAGGTAGCCACTAATTTAACTCAAAAATACAAGAAAAGAAAGACAAAAAACTCAATGCATGAGCCCAGTATGATAGAATACCAAAAAAAACATCCAAAAAAAAAGTGAAAGAGAGTGTATCCAACATATAACTACTTAAAAGGTGGGTGATATTGAGAATGTATACACACATACATATATTAAAAACAAAAAAATTGCATTGTCAACCAGAGGTGAAGCTTATACATTGTCATCAGTTTTAGAAACATAAACACCTTTGTTGTTGGTAAAATTTAAGAACAAACCACTTTGTAATGGTTAAAATCTCTCCTCTTTGTGACTTGATAAAAAGGCTAAAATTGTTACATAGATGCATACACACACATAATCATAATATAAAAATTATAGTCTTACGTGTGTGTATGTGAATATATATATAAAGGATGTGTTACAAAAGTATGTAGAAAACTACCAAATATAAATGATAAGCGCACGCACACACACACATACACACATATGTATGTATGTACTATGTAAAGATGCGAGAATATAAGATGAAATGCACTCTACCAATTTAAGCTAAGGAACACCAAGGAATGACACAAAAAAAGAGTAAGGTGATCGAGAATGGCTAATTCCTGCGAATGGGTCATCTTGTGATGCATAGCTAACATTGGTCTAGAGACTTTGGTTTGATTTTATATTTGTATAGTTTGGTGTTTTAGACATGGTTGATGTTGAGATTTTGGTTTATGGATATTATCATTTTGGATTATGGACATAATGTTTAATATGCATGTGTAGACATTTATTTGCTTATAAATGATATTGTAGACACTCAAAATATCTTGATTGATATCGTGCACTTGATCCTGATTTACTAACACTGATTCTTCCTCAATCATTCCCACACTAACCAATTAATGAAATAATCTTTATTTAATTAATTAAATTCATTGATTTTCCTCCTTAAATCAGATAAACACTTTATCAAATTTATTTCATCATCTACTAATGTTCCTCTTTTAATTAAATAAATCAATTTTATTTAATTAAATCCTAATGTTCCTTTTTTAATTAAATAAATCAATTTTATTTAGTTAAAATCCTAAAGCTCTAATATCCTCTCATTTGATTTAATAAACCCAAACATTTAAATCAAATGTCACAAATCAACTAATTTCATCTTTAATTAATCCTAAATTAATTAGCTCCTAACACTAATCCCCCATTCCTCTAGCTTTTGACTCCACTCTAGGGTAAGTCCACCTTCATCAACTAACCAAGGTGCACATGTAAATCAATTTATTTAATTTACTAATTACCCTATTTTCATTCAAAAAGTGGCATATTCTTGGAATATTCCACCCATTTGACTTTTCCCTCCTAAAAAGGACTTTGTTTTTTTTCTTGAGCCACCTTGACATTAAAAGCTCTTACACAAGCCACCTTGGCTTTAAATGGCTCTTACATATCCTCTTCTTACACAAGACATCTTGGATTTTAATAGCTCTTACACATTATCTTACACAAGCCACCTTCCCAGATCTCCCAAGGTGTGCTCACACATGTGTGAGCACATCTCCGCCAAGATTGATTAGCATGTTGACAAGTGGCATTATGCTATTGGTCTATTCTTTAATCCCACATTCATCAATCTTCTTCACTCTTCAATCCTTGGCTTCTATAAATGGAGGCATCATTCTCACAATATATGGCCAACAATTAAGAGAATAATCACTATAGCCATTTGAGTTCATAGCATTTCATCCTTTGCATCCATTTTAGCAAGATTATTAGCTAGATTATAGGCAATTTCATACTTGTTCATCACACATCCATCATCAAGCTTATCAAGGGGTTAGGAAAGGGCTTCTTTCCACATCAAAGGAGCACTAATCCCCCTATGGGATGCTGGTTTGAGTATTAGAATAACATTTCATTAGTAGTTTACTTGACATTCTACTTTGTTTTCATGTTCTTATGCTTAGATGAATTTCATAGGGAATGCTTATTTCTTTCTTGTTTCTTGACTAATGATCACTTATTTGTTCATGTTTGAGTAGGTATAGGAGTGAGCATTCACATTTTGGTGCCCACCGTGGGGCCTAGCCCCGTTTTTAATATTTTTCTTGCAAGTTTCGTCAACAGGTCCATTCATGAATTCCAATGTAGCGCATCCACTGTCTATTTCAGTGCGTTGGTGGTGACTTTTGGCGCATCAAAGCCTTGTTATAGCACATCCACAACCCAAACCAGTGCATTTACCTCATGTTTCAGTGCATTTACCTCTTGTTTCAATGCATTTACCTCCTGTTTTAGTGTATTTACCTCCTATTTCAGAGCATTTACCTCATGTTTCAGAGCATTTACCTTTTGTTTCAACGCATTTAGCTCCTATTTCAGAGTATTTACCTCCTGTTTCAGAGCATTTACCTCTTGTTTCAATGCATTTACCTCTTGTTTCAGCATGTTTACCTCTTGTTTCAGAGCATTGAATGTGTTTAATAGCATATATACTTAATATTTTAGCGCATATGCTCTCTGTTTTAGCACATACACCTTTATTTGCAGAAATTTAAAATTTTGGGGGACTGATCTGTATCTTTCTGTTTTGCAAACACTTTATACGCTGTCAAAGACACATCTGAAACTACTAAAAATGTTTGCAGGTTGGCATCAATGATAATTGCTCTCACATGAGAATTAGATAAAAGGCAGATTTTATGTTAGAAAAGTGGACATTGAACTTGAAAAGGCATTTTTAAATGCTTATTGTAATAAGCCTAGGGCTTCCATTTTTCACTTTTGTTTTCTGTTTTAGGACAACTCATTTCAGTTTTGGGTTTAAAATTAACCATTGATTTGATTTCTTCAAGTTTGTTAAAATGAAACTTAGACACTTACTAGCTTTTCAATTTGGTCTAAAATTGAATAAACAACTTTCACACTCAGATTTGGTGTTATAAAAATAATCCATTTATTGCTTTTGAGGATTAAAAAGAATTTGTGCTTGTTCTTGTTTTGTAATATTTTTTACAAGCTCTTGCCATTCAAATGCGTATGCACTTCTCTCGCACTTCACGACGATCTTGAGAATCAAAAGCATTTTAGTGACATTAGGTTGTCTAAAATATTGCCTCCACATTTCAAATTTGGGTCTTTAAAATTGAACAAAGCTTGCTAGTGTGAGAAGAAGGCATTGTGTTTGTTCTCTCTTTGTTCACGCAAACAAAGATTGATCGAACTACGAATGTAATTACTCACTATTGTTTACCTTTAGAGGGCCTACTTTGGTGGGAAAAAGTACTCACCCCAAGGGAACAACCCAAGCAGTAACAAGCATAAGCCAGGCTCTTTTGAACCGCTATACAAATTTGTGGTTGCAAGGAAAGTTTGCAATCAACTGAGTGATGCATGATAGCTCTCCCCCAATATCTTTATGATGTGTAAATCCCTTGTTCTAAGGGTTTGGAGACCTCTTGAGGTATTTTATCATTGTGTCCTTTGAATTAGATGCCCTTATTACAAACTCTTGTGTAGTAGCCCAAAAATACCAATATTTGTTGGCGTCAAGAGGTCGGAACTTCGGAGTCGTCCCACATACAAGTTTGTGATTATTTGTAGAGATGAAAAGTTCATTGTGGGAGATTCATGAGAACTGAAGCTTGGATGACTCGAGAAGTGTGTGCTGAGAAAGGGGGAGCCAGTGTGGTCAAGCTTTTAATCATTCGCTCTGAATAGGTGCAGCTGGAGAAATCCAAGTGGGAATTCAACAAATATTATATTTTCTATCCTAGGATTGTGCACTATTTTTGGAATCAAAACATTTTTCTTGGATCTAAAACATTGAAAAACAAACATTCAACAAATCATGGGAATTTCAAACCCTTTGGAAGAAAAAATACCTTTGAGGTGTCCATGTGTTACTGCTTGTCCCTAGGGGTTCTTAACCCTAGAAGGCTTCTAAACATTTGGACATTTCAATTTGTTCCTCCCAAAGTCAACATAAAAAACTATTGCCTTGATTCTCTTGATTTCTACATAATGGACTTTGTGGGATGAAAAGAAATTAAGACATAAACATTTAGTTTGAAAAGCTAATAAAGTGTGGATGTGGTTAAAAAAGAATTGATTAAGCAAAGACAAAAGAAAATTGAACCCCATACATGTGATTGCAATCTTTTGTCTTAAGGTCTTCCAAGCAAAACATGGGTCTTTTGTTTTGAACTAATCTTAGAGAAAATCATGTTCTTCACTATCTTGATCTTGTAAACAAAGTCCCTCTAGGTTCATTTAGGATCAAATTAAACACGTCATCCATCCCAAACATTTATCATCTCCATCCCACAAACAACTTTAGAGCTTTGGAAACATCATTATTTAGACTTGGGTACATCATTAAACCAAATCAAAATCACTTTGTTTAGTTAGGAGTGTGAGAATGCATCCTTTCTCATATCTCTAGTTATATTAGCAATCCTTTGAACAAGTTCATCCTAAGGTCACATCCAACATCTTGGGATCTACAAATTCATTATCCAAATCAAACCAATCAAAATCAAATCCTAAAGTCTAGCATTGATTTAAAATTCCTAAAAGTTCAAACACCCATATCATTCACCCCTTTCATCCTTCATCTCATCGTTGATCCTAAACACCTTAGAGGTTCACTTTTGCAACAAGGTCAAAACACAAGAAAAACATGGAATATAAACTTGATTCATACATCATGAGTAATCCAAGTCAACCAAACTATCAAAGCCTTACAATGCCAATTGATTATCAAAAATCACACTTATACAATCCATACATGGGATCATTATCTCCTACAAACCTCAATGATACAACAAATGTGATTTTTCCTAATCTACATTTTGGAACACAAAACCTCAATGATACAACAAATGTGAGTATGCCCAATCTAAATTTTGGACCACCTTTCCCTATGATAGATTTAAATCAAAGTCAAAACCCACAAATCTATCAACCAAACAATCAATGCATGAGTCTTAGTCCAAACAACATTATCCCACGAAATCCATACATTCCAAATGTGACTATACCAAATACAAGCTTACCAAACATGAACATATCAAATCCACACTTGGTGAACTTTGGGATAGATATGTTTGTGAATCACACCAATGTTGTTCAAAGTCCAAACAATATGTTAGCAACTCCATGTATTGATCCAAGTCAAGATAACACCATGCAAAATCAAGGTTACCTAAATCAAAGCAACATGTTTCCCAACCACAACAATGTTCAATTTCAACCTATAATGCCAAATCTAAATATCATCCCAAATCAGAACATTGTCCAAAATCAATTTGTCCATGATCTCATACAAACACGACAAGTATACATTCCAAATATGCTTGAATAACAACCAAATCAACTATATCAAGGATATCAAGATCAAATCAGGATCAAATTTTTTGAAATCAAATTGCTTCACTTAGGAAATTAATTGATTCATATCACCAAGAGACATCTCCACCCCAAAATCTACACACTACAAAAGGATTATCTCATCAAAACATTGATTTGTCTCCACAACCACAACAAGAACAATATCTCCAATGTCAAGAGGTTGGATATCAACATCAACAACAAACCCAATCACCACATCTCGAAGATCAATCACAACAAGAATCACCTCAATAAGCACAAATCTCACAAGAGTACAAACGTGAATACACTCCTTTTGGAGATCCAATCAAATCAGTGCTAAGAAAGATACTCGATGCAAAACTCATCACTCTTCCAAAGGTAAGTGCTTTCAACTTTGTCCTAAACTTCCCTTGGAATAGGGGTGGATTTTATTGTGAGTATCATAGAGAAAATCTTCATAAAACATCAAATTGTATTCAACTCAAAAATCTCATCCAAGACTTTATCTTTCTCCATCGAGCATGGCAGAGCGGCGACATATACAGGGTTTCCGAAGGCACAAGGATTTCCAGTATGGCACTGGTGAACAGGCGCATTGCCCTTTCAATAGGAGGAATGGACGAAGTCACAATAACACTAGATGGAAAAACTCAAATCGAGCTTGGCAGGCTCTGGACAAAAAGAATGCGAAGATGGGAGTGTTGAGACTGATGGGACAAGAGAAAAGACTCAACTACAAAGGGGTGAATTTTTTAGAAATTGGCAGTTGAATGAGATAGTAGATTTCAGAAAGGTGGAGGACAAGTTCTAGCGCCCGAAACAACAAGTGGAAAAAGTCAGCCCAAACAAGGTAATGCCAAGTATATCCTATGCAACCATGACCACTTTGCTTCTAGAAAATAGAGAATGGAACGACTCGATGAGTTTGTTGAAAGCTAGGGATTTTTTCTTGAAATGGGGTGGGAAGTGGCCTGAATTTTCTAAGCTTAGGGCTTGGTGTGATAAGCATTGGGGGAGTGACTATGAACTAAAAATCCTGGAGAATGGTTTCTTTATGGTGATCTGTAAAACTACCTAGAAAAAGGAATGGATCATAAATAGTGGCCCTTTTGTGATGGAAGGAATAGGTTTTTTCATTAAGGATTGGGTCCCAAAATTTAATCCTAATGAAACAATGGTTGAGGAAGTCCCTGTGTGGATCAGATTGAGAAATCTCCCACATGAATACTGGGATTAGGAAACTTTAAGATTGATTGGAAGTAAGTTTGGAACCTTTGTGAAATCAGAGGAGGTTGTTGATAAATCAAACCTTAGCATCTTCCCTCGAGTTTGTGTTTTAAGGTAAGGGATTCATTCTTTGCCATAAATATTGGAACTCAAGATGGGGGAAGGCCTATGGCATCAGAAATTAGAAATAGAGGATACCCTGTTTGAATGTGTGAGTTGCATTGGAAAAATGAATCCTGAAATTAAACCTGAATCTTTGAAGAAGGGAAAGGGTTTGGCTCAAAACATGTTAATTGAGGAAATAATAAATCTATCAGAAGGAGTGCATGGGGAAGTGTTATGCAACTCTCAAGAATGGGATATCCATAGGTCAATTGAAGAGTAGATTTCAATGGGATTGGGAGGTGTATGGGATGGAATCCAACGAAAGGAAATAGATTCCTTATTTGTAAACGGGTATGAAAATGAAAATGAAAATGAAATTAAATGGAGGTGGGATCAAGTATTTGATCAAAATGAAAACCCAATGGACATCCCAAATGAAAATATGGGGAGTGTTGAGGCCAACTCACTTGGGATACAAATGGGTTTGGAAGACATAAGGAGTAGAAATGAGGACATGTCGAGGAGGGAGGATACACAACAAAAAGAATTGGAACCTCTCTGTGAGAAAAATTCTCCTCTTGAAAAAGACAGATTGATTCCTCCTCGAGTCCAGCCAAATATTTTGAGTGCAATGACAAAGGAGGTGTCTCCAAGAGAAGAATTTTTCTTACAAAATTGAGCAAAAAAACTTGATGAAAATTGGGTTCAAGAGTCCAAAAGTAATAGAGAACAAGAGGGATGCTCAAGAAACACATTTCAAGAGGATGGAAGTGGTGATGTGGGGGAAGAATTTTTTTTCAAGGATATTCCTATATCCCCTATTAGAAACCTAGAGAATGCTTTTGAAGGGGTCTGAGATAGTGGGGGAGAAATGATGGATTCAAATTCAAAATCGGATTCAGACGATGGCCAGGGCAACGAGGATGTCCTTGGCTTTAAAGATAATATTGGTATTTTTGAGAAATGAACCATAGATCAATCTCTAGCTTCAAATAGTAAAGCGAAGTTTGGCGAGAAGAAGAAGAGAGGACCCAAAACCAACAGAATGCGGCTAGAAATAGCTGGTAATGCAGTTGGGCAAATAAAATTGAGATTGGGAAAAGGCCATGCCTTTTCTCGACAGCCATGAGGATCCTTTCGTGGAATGTCAGGGGCTGCAATTCCCCTGACAAGATTCGTTTGATCAAAAGATGTTTTGATCAAGCGAGACTTGTTTTAGTTCTACTACAAGAAACAAAAATAAAGGAGTCATAATTTGATTTTTTCTCAAAATTTTTTGGGCGTTGGAAGTGTTCTTTATCAGGGGCAGTTGGTGCTTCTGGTGGGTTGGGGTTGCTCTGGAATGATTCTATTGTGGATGTTCAGATTATCAGATGGGAAATAAATTGGAAATGGTGTAGGGTGAAGTCAAAACAATTAAGAATGAGCTTTTGTATTCTCAATATCTATGGTCCCAAAAATTCAATCCAGAAGAAGACATTATGGCAAGAGTTATCTGGAATCCTAAGAGAGGGGGAGGAAGGAATGTTTCTCCTAGGGGGAGATTTTAATGCGATAATGCGACCCTCAGATAAATTTGGGGGAGTTTGTTGGTCGGGGCCGAGTCAAAAGGACTTATGTGATTTTGCAATAGATAATGGCCTGATTGAATTGCCTTTTCAGAAAAGGTGAGTTCACTTGGACAAACCGGAGAGGTGGATTCCTAAATATTGTTGAAAAACTAGATAGGTTCTTTTTAGCAGGAAATTGGGCAGAGCAAAAATGGTTGTGTGATGCGAAGATCCTTCCAATAACTAGTTCAGACCATTACTCGATAAGTTTGAGAATTCAAGAGGAATCAACTGCAGATAGATGTCCTTTTAAGTTTGAAAAAATATGGTTTTGGGTGGAAGGTTTCAAGGAATTGGTAAGTAACTGGTGGAAAAATGCCCCTAGGAGGATTGGTTGTAAAGCTTTCATTTTCTTCAAGAAATTACAATTCTTGAAAGAACAATTAAAAGCTTCAAACCGAGAATCTTTTAAAAATATTTTTGATGAGAAACTAATTCTGGAGGAAGAGCTAAAAGCTTTGCATTTGAGAGTAATTGAACATGGGATGAGTGAAGAAGAATTTTTCATGGAGAAAAAACTCAATAAAGAATATTTAGAAGGCCTTGCTCAAGAAGAAATTTTCTGGAGACAAAAATCTTGGGAGACACAGCTGAAGGAGGGAGATAGGAATTCAAAGTTTTTTCACAATTCAGTTAAGGTTCATAGATCTACAAATAAAATTCTCACAATTAAAGACATCAATGGGGAAATAGTGCAGGATCCTGCTCAAATCAATAAGGAGGCTGTGAGTTTTTTTACTGAGAGATTTAATGAGACCCCAACTAATTTGAATCAAACCTCTAATATATTGGATATCATCCCGAATTGCATTTTGGAAGAACAAAATGCTCTGTTGATGGAGGTATTCTCTTTGAAAGAGGTGAAAAGGGATCTTTTCAACCTTGGAGGGGATAAAGCCCCTGACCCTAATGGGTTCCCAACAATTTTCTTTTTAAAATTCTAGGATATCTTTGCTTTTGACTTATGGGAGGTGGTTGAAGAATCTAGGAAAAGTGGATTCATCCTCAAAGACCTAAACAACACCTTTATAGCCCTCATCCCAAAAAGGTCAGTGACAAATTCCTTTGGGGATTTCAAACCTATTTATTTATGCAATATGGTCTATAAAATCATTTCCAAAGTCATTGCAAATAGATTGAAATTGGTTCTAGGATCTATGATTTCAACTGAACAGAGTGGTTTTTGTCCAAATAGATCTATTTTTGAAGGTGTGATTGTGCACATGAAACAATACATACAGTCAGGATGGAAAAGACTGAGAAAATGATGGTCAAGCTAGACATAAAGAGAGCTTATGATGAGGTAAACAAAATCTTTTTACTAAAAGTGTTGAAGAAATTTGGTTTAGGTAAGGAATAGATAAACTGGATTCAAATTTGCATTAGCACACCTCGGTTTTTTGTTTTGATTAATGGAAGTCCTCAAGGTTTTATTGATTCTGCTAAAGGAATTAGGCAAGGTGATCCTATATCACCTTTTCTCTTTATAATCCTAGTTGAGGTGTTAGGGAGATCGATATCTCAGAAATGTAGGTTGGGTAAATGGAAGGGGATTAAAGTTGTTGAAGGCATTGATCCAATATCACACCTACAATTTGCAGACAATACTTTTTTGATGGGGGATTCTTCTTTAAGAGAAGCACGAGTGATGAAGAACTCACTGGATAAATATGGGTTGGCATCAAGTCAGTGCATTAACTGGTGGAAATCAGAAATCTTCTTCTTTAACACCCCATCCCAAAAACAAAATGAAATTTGCAGGATACTAGGAATGAGGGTTGGTAATCTTCTGAACAAATACTTGGGCATTCCCCTCTTTGGGGGGGCTAATAGGGCTGGAATTTGGAAAGATCTGGTGGACTCTTGTCTAAAGCGAATGGATGGGTGGAAAAGTAAATGGTTAACATCGGCAAGCAAAATCCTTATGCTCAAATCAGTGATATCGACAATCCCGATTTATTCAATGATGTGCTTAAAGATTCTAAAGAGAGTAATTACTTCAATTGGACAACACATGAGGAAATTCTTTTGGAATGGGTCTAGTGAAGAAGATAAAATCCCTCTGCTTGCATGGGATAAAATTTGTAGGCCGAAGGACAAAGGTGGTGCTGGTGTGAGAAATTGGTAGCTTTTAAATGAAGCCTTGGGTGCAAAATTGGTGTGGAGTATGTATGTCAACCCGGACTTACTATGGGTAAAATTTCTAAAAGCAAAATATCTAGACTCAAATGAGAAGCATAGAATTCTCAAAATTTGTAACCCTCCAAAAGGTTCAGAAATTTGGAACTTCATAGTTTCTTGTAAGCCGGTGATTCTTAACCATTTCTCGTGGCAGATTGGAAACAGGTTGAAGGCAAGATTCTAGGAGGACTCATGGGATAGGTGGCCAAACTTGGGTGATGAGCCTGATTTGTAGCCCCTTAAATTACATTTCTCACAAAGATGGAGAACTAAAGTGAGAGACTACTTGGTTCCAAAACTGGGTCCTTTTGGGCAGGAATGGGGATGGAAAGAGGTCCCAGAGGAGGGCTTGACAGTTTAGCAAGTGCAACAAATGAAAAAGATATTTCACTCCTGAAGTGTTATCATTTCTGAGAGTGAGGATAAGATTGTTTGGTGTGGGTCGACTAATGGTTGTTACTTGGTAAAAATTGGATATCAATTATTAGATTCTATGGAGGAAGAGAATTTTTGGGTGAAGGATCTTTGCTAGAACAAGAACTTCCTACCAAAAGCAGGCACATTTGCATGGTTAGCAATTAAAGGTAGAATCCTAACAGGGAAAAGAAGGAAGCGCTTAGGGTTTGCAGGTCCTTCAAAATTTGTCTTGTGTGATAAGGTAGAGGAATCAATTAATCATCTGCTTATTCAATGTGAGGTGGCTATTAGGTGTTGGGATCATGTGAGACAGAAGCTGAGATGGAAAAGTCTTACCCAAAGGACCTTAAAAGAAGTTTTTGAAAGCTGGCCACCAAAGTTTCAGAAAAAATCTCTTTTGTCGAGTGTGTGGATTGTTTCGCCTTCTATAGTTATTTGGGAGATCTGGAAAGAAAGAAATAGGAGGATTTTTTTAGATAAGAGTGAGCCCCTAAAAAGATTGCTTAACAGAATTGATCATAGCATTGAAGAATTTTTGAGTGTTGCAACTCTAGATTTGCAGAATTGGCACAAACCTTTCTCCTTGGATGATAGGAATGTGTAGAGAGCCTAGCCGGGCATTCGAGTTAATACCATTTTGAGTTCATTTAAGTCCTCATCCAATACTGCAGGTGAAGCATGGGTTATGTGGGAAAATCCTCTTGAAGGTTGGCATAAGGTTAATTTTGATGGAGCAACACGAAACAACCCAGGTCTTTCAGGTGTTGGTGCCATAATCAGAGATCATACAGGAAACTTAATTGTGTTCGCAACTAAGAAATTGGAGCCAAGAACAAATAATGTGGCGGAGGCTAAATCAACATTACTAGTAGTGCAATTAGCTACATTTTATGGCGTGAAGAAATTACATCTGGAAGGAGATTCCTTAATTATTACACAAGCTATCATTGACTCAAGGGCGAAGGCATGGAACCTTCAAAATGTTATTAGAGAGATTGCAATAATATTGGAGTGTTTGAGTATTTTTCTATTAGACACATAAGGCAGGAGGTTTATAAAGAGGCCGATAGCCTATCCAAGTGGGCGATCTCATTAAATATAGAGGGTTAGTTGGTAATTGAAGACCTTAGGGGTTGGAGTTTTTAAGGATGGCCATAATGGCTAGTCTCTCCTCTTGGGTTAGAAAAGAGTCTGATTTTAAGTTACAGGGGTCTTTTAATGGGGATTGGTGGATTTAAGGAACAGTTGGCATGTCATGAAAGGTGGGTGAGACAACGGTTAGTCGGCTATGATATCCTAGAACCAAAGGTAAATGCCTTATCAAGCAAATGACAAGATGGTGTTAGAATTTTAATTGCAGGGAAGGACGGGAGTGATCTGGCTAGCGTGTGAGAAGATCTGGAATTGCATATCAAAACATGAAGATAGAGGAATGAGGTAATATTGCGGTGATGTAGGAGAACATTTTGAATGATGAGGACAAGGAGTTGAAATATGGAAAAATTAATGCCTTGTAAGGGCAGGTTTTTAATCATGGGAAATAGGTAGTTGTCTCCCATTTTTAGAAAAAATTATCTGTAGAGTTGGTGTGAAGAAAGCTTGGTGGCAATAGAGACTATGTGGGGTCTCTCGACAAAATTGCAGTAAAAGGATTTTTTTGGCCCTCCGTCTGGGAAACGTTTGAAGTAGCTATTGAAGTGTGCACATGACAAAGTGGTGGAAGTGGTGTTGGACATTCTAGGGCCACACTTTTGGGAGGTGACACACAGAGGATGCATGAATGTGGACATAGCCTCAATGATATTCGCATGGGTGTTAGAGCTTGGGGAGGAGTCCAAAGAAATTAAGTGGGTGATGCGTGCTCTTTTTGATGAAGATTTGTTAGGAAAAATGGAATCCTTTCTAGAATGGGCAGTGCCAGGTGTGGGTTTCGACGTGTCGGAAGGCATATAAGACATGGATTAGGCAACGCAAGATGGTTTGATCCCTTTCATCAGGTAGAGAAGGAGAACCGATAAGGATGCCTACAAGCTAGAGATTTTGATGGCATGGGAGAACTTGAAGCTAGTTTTGAGATGGTAGGAAGATGTCAAGCGATGGGATACAACAAGCATTCTGTGTCAATTTCCTAGAAAGCAACACTCGGCGAGGAGAGGAGGAAGCCAAGGCGGAATGGTGCAGTGAAATGAGAGGTAAGGATTTTAGAAGAAGGCGGGAAAAAAGTATTTTTTGTCGCTAAAAAATATAGAAATTGTGGTTTTTTTGAGTAAACGGAGAAGAATAGAAGGAAAAGGGAAGGAAATCGCAAGAAAGCGACATATAAGTGAGAATGGATACGAAGACCCAAAAAAATGGCGGAGTCGGGAGTGGAGGAATGTGATGGTAGTTGAAAGAGAAAATTTTTGTAAGATGGTATATATTAGACCGAAGTGGGGTGGTCATTAGAACTAGAAGTTTACTTTTCAAAGAATATTTTGAGTCTGTATATGTAATTAGTGATGTCTAGGATGTTAAAGTTGTAGACAAAAATTAGTAATTTTTTGTTTTAATCGGGCGTCACCTGTGGTGGCCAATGGTGGTGGGATATTATTTTGACCTTTATATCAATTATAATGTCTTTAATTATATATTAATAAAATAAAATCTTTTACCGATAAAAAAAAAAAATCTCATCCAAGACCTTATTGATCAAAAAATAATAAATGTTGAGGACAGTGATCAAGATTCAACCACTAGTGATAACAGTGACAATCTCTCCACCACAATTGTTGAGATCAGTGATCAAGATCAATCCATCAATGACTACCTTGAAGATGATTCTACCTCATCCAACGATCGAATCAACACATATCAAGAGTCACTTTTCAATCATGATCAAAATCCACCAACAATACCCGACAATGATCCAATTCAAGAAATGTTAACATCATTGGATCCTATGGTTTAAAACATTGACAATCTCTCCACCATAATTGTTGAAAATGATGATCAAAATCTATCCATCAGTGAGCACCTTGAATTTTTTTTTGCCCCATCCAATGATCAAATCAACATGCATCAAGAGTCACTTTTCGATCATGATCAAAATTCATCAACAATACCCCATAATGATCTATTTTAGGTATTGTTAGAATTATTTGATCCTATTGACATAATCCAAGATCCATCCACCAATGATCATGTTGAAAATGTATCTACATCACCTAATGAGTTAGAGGCAATATCTCAAGAGTTTATTCCAAAGCATGATCATCATCTTTCACCAAAGTCTAGCAGTGGTCCTTTCAAAGACATATTGACATCCTTTGACCTCATGGTTGTGAATATGGAAGGAATCCTCAACTCATCACTTGATCCAAATCCACTCAAAGATCAACAGGATATTGAGCCACTTCACATGCCTAATGACGATGTCCAAGAACCCTTTGTAAGCAATCCATTCTATGAAATTGACCCATGTCAAGAACTTGATCCAAAGTATGTCAAAAGTAATTCCAACATTAACCAAGATCAAGAATTTATATCTCCACAATACTACAATGATCTAATGGGAACTCTCCTATCTATACAAGATGTCACAAATAATGATCATATCCATATAGCACATACTCCTTCATCTACCCATGAGATGCTTTCTTTGGATGGACATGTGGATGATCTTCATTCAAAACAAGAGTCTCATACTCTTGATATCATTACAAAGGAACAAGAGTCTCCTAATCTTAACATTTGTACACTTGATCAAGATATAGAAAAATCTAGAGACATATTAGAAAGGCGTCATGAAGAAGGCTTCTATAGAAGTTGTGAATTAGAAACATCCCATGAAGACATATCAAAAATGAGTCATGAGAAAGACTTTTACATGGACACTAGATCATCAACACCTCTTGAAGAAGCATTAAAATCTAATATTTCACAAGATCAAGCCAAAGATATCAATCAAGAATTTATCCCACATATGGAGGATCCTATCACTTATAAACTTGGATCACTTACCTTTTTTAGGGCAAGCTATCTTATCAATGAAGAAATTGTCACCTTTGAAGATCCACAATAGAATAGAGAAGGGTTAACACCTTGTTTCCAAGTTAAATCATATCCTATTGCAAATGAAAAATTTCAACAGATGAATTATCAAGGCAGAGGATTAGGCCTACATGAACATGGTATCCTAGAACCAATGCAAATTATTGGAAATCCTAAGTATCAAGGTCTTGATTATTCGATAATTAAGGGATCTAAACATAACGGTGATACCTCTATAATACTGGGGGAAACTTCATCTCAAGCAAACATCAACATATGGAGCACCAAGAATCCTTATGATGAAACCAATGCCAATACTACAACCACATCACGAATCTTCATCCACCCATCACCCCATCTATGAAGTGGGACCAACATCAAAAGAAAGATTTGAATCAAAGCACAAAGAACGTCATCAAAGAAAAAGAAGCTAGGAAACATAATGGACAAATCAAATACACATGGATACCAAAAAGTACAAAGAAATATTATCCCTATCCAACTCCATCAGTCAAAGAAACTATGGGGAAAAATAAAAAAGGGAAAAGTATCCATCAAAGATGACCACAAAGGAAAAAAAAAGCTTCTCAAGCAACATACAAAGTATATCAAGAATTTGGTCCTAATTCAATTCACACTTATGTATCCACCCATCATTGCTCATCTTCCCAAGTTTGGAGAGTCAAAGGTTCCAAACTATCAACCAATCCATCTTTTATTCCTAAATATACAACACCATCCCTGCCTCCACGCATGATATCCAATTCTCACATTGACCGTGTATTGGAAAAAACCCTTCATCATAAGGATTCAAAAGGTATTCTATTGATATGTTTGCACAAAGATAAAGTTAACCTTAGTATCAACAAAGTAGAACATAATTCTCAAAAGTTGCATTCAAGTGCACGTATCTTAGCAAAGCAGCTTCTTCAAGCAGGATATCGATGAAACATTATGACAAAAGCATCAACATCAGTAGTAATAGGTAGTTCAACATGAGCTTAAATATTTCAAAGAAAAAAAACAAAAAAATCATGAAAATAGTAAAGATAGTAAAGATAAAAAAATTGTCCTCCAGTGAAAACCACATGGGCGGTGCTTTGGGCAAGTACCATGATGAAAACTTGGAAAACATGCATCATGTGTAGAATCAAGCATCCACGTGTGCCATTTCAAGATAAATCATCTTATCACATTCATAATAAAACCAACATTCCATCCATCTTATCCATACTAAATCCATTACCATTTATCCAACCCATTACTATCTATTTACATTATCTTGATCTTGATCAAAGTTTGGTGCACACTTTACACTTGCTTATGGTGAACATATTGACATGGTTCATTTTCCTTGATCCTATCCTACCCAAAATTATTTGAGCCATGAAGCATTATCCAAATGAGAATCCTTTGTGTGAACACCTTATCTTATCGCAAGATAATCCATATCCATCCATACACCTATCCAGGCATCCACCCATGGCATTCCATACATTTCTAGACACTAGGGGTAGATGTTTACATCTTTTTTCGGGAATAAATCTTGAGCTATACATTCTAACTTATGTGGCAATCTGAATATTGGAAAACATAAAATCAATTTGGTCAAAGCATTTGTGAGCCAAAATCCAAATCACTAGCCCATGGAATATTTTGACAAGAATATGTTCCTTATCAAGCTTTATCTTTCATCAAACATCAATCCAAACAATCAATATTAGTTGCATCTAATGTGTGATTCAAATCATCCAAACAAATTTTGTTTCAAACTAATCTTCAAAATCTTGATCAATCAAATCCAATCAATCCATCATCATCTCAGGATATCCTTCCCAATCCTTGTGTTGCTTAAAACTATCCTTGCATTGTTGTGTATCCTCGACAATGTTATCATATTCAATCCATCAATCAAAACAATTATCCCTATCTTGGTTTTCAACAATATCCCAAATAGATCATTGATATCGTCACACATATCCATATCCAAATCGTCAAAATCATGTGAAAATCCAAAAACATCCAAAACATGTCAAAATCCCAAAACAAGTCAAAATTCAAAAAAAAATAAAAAATAGAGTTGTATTGTTGAACTACGGGTCTCTAAGCTCTCAACATAGGCAAGGTTGATCTTCGATCATCCCTTGGGACATCCTAGGTCAGTCCTTTAGGGGTCTGTCATAATAAACCAGTAATCCATTTGTTCATATCTCATCAATAAGAGAGTATGTGTCAGTTGAACTATGTGGTCTCTACATGTATAACGTAGGCAAGGCTAATCTTTGATCAGTCCTCGAGGCCCCTAGGATAGGTCCTTAGGTTAGGTTCATGGTCAAAAGCTCGAAAATACCAAAAACATCAAAAAATTTACAAATCAAAACATTTGTAAAACATCTTGAAAATACCAAAACAACCTCAAAACATTTCAAAATACCAAAAACATTCAAAAAACCCAAAAAGTGCATCTGTCCCATTTCAACATTCACCCGCAATAAGCATCCACTCATAATAAATCAATCGTCGCTTTCATCCTTTGGTAAAATAGTCGAAGGCAAGCTTAGCAGTTAAAAGTGTGTACTCCAATGTCAGGGTCTTAAGTCTAGGGCAGTAGGTAAACAAGTTGGTCAACTTTGGGTATCAATAGCCTATCATCTAGTCAATCTCGCCATCATCTGATAACATCATGTCCTAGGATGAATCCTTCCTACAAAGGACATCAACATCAGGCATCACCGTAGTTTAGTCTTGGCTAGTGGTATGAATAACATTAGCTTGTTTGTTTACTTGATCTTTTCTTTCGATTTATCTTATTACGCTCATTCCAATGACCTCTCGATGATGTCTAATCAAAATGATTTAGAGAGAAATGAATGGGTCATTGATCTTTATCTTTTGTCTGTTGTGCTTGTGGGATATTCTTGTAATATAACCTTGGCGAATACTAGATTTATTAGGTGTGTATGGAGGGTGTTGTGGATAGCTTGTTGACTATTATATGGTTAGGTTTTTCCTCTATGTGTTTTGGTCTAAGATGTTTGAAATATCTAAAGTACATCCTAGTAAGGTTTCTGTATGTCAGGTGTGAACAAGATTACTCCTATTTGATTGTCAAGTCAAAGTCCATCACACTAGGTACAACACCATCCTGGTTATTTATACCTTAATGCATCGTATCTATGGGTGTTATCAAACATAAGGAAATTAAGCTCTCTTCGTCCCTAATCCCTGATAAGCGAAACATCATCATCCCTCATCATTATCCCCAATAAAGTCTCGGTAAATCATGGACTTTTTGGATCCTCTTTTTCTTCTTTATTCTCTCTGCGCTAACATGGTATCATGACAGTTAATCAAAACATCACCAATGCATTCATCATGCATCCACAAATCATCAGCATACATGTATCTCATATTCAAAGCATAAAGCATCCATTTGCATAGTCATTGCATATCACATCATACATTTAAGTTACGAAGAATAATATAGATTTGTTATTTTAAGCATCTTAAAACATTGCATATCATCACCATTTGCATTCATACATTCATATGCATGCATCATCATCATAAAAAATGCATGGAAAAGATATAAAAAACATCCCATCCACACCATTTACAAAAGGGAAATGCATCTATGACAGTTGCACATCATAACATCTCATAATCGCAACGTATCACATCATCCATTTTGCATTACCATTTAAGACACAATATAGATTTGTTATTCTAAGCATCTTAGAAATGATTTATATATCATAAACATTTGCATAAAACAACCATTGCATAATCATATAGGAATCATCACATCATCCATCCATACATACATATTGCATCATCATATTACACATAGAAAAAATGTTGAAAAGAGAAAAAGAGCATATCATATGTAACATCATCCATCTCCTCTCACATGCATTGCATCATCATTTTAGTTGTTTAGGATAATATAGATTGGTTATTCTAAGCATCTCAAAACCATATCATTTGCATCATCATCATAGCCATCTATACATTCATCCTGGACCTCTTTGTCATGAGATCGACCCTTAAATCAAACTTTTCACCCGATCTCTCGAGGGGGCAATGTACCAACGTACTTCTTTTCGTTGGGGCAACAATGGGGCATCCAAATAAATCAGAAAATTTTCAAACTTTGATCTCAGCAAGGTTATTCTTTGAACCAACGCAGCAGGTACATTGCTTCAAAGAGGGGAAAAATGTAGACACTCATAAGATCCTGATTAATATCGTGCACTTGATCCTAATTTACTAACACTGATTCTTCCTTAATCGTTCCCACACTAACCAATTAATAAAATAATCTTTATTTAATTAATTAAATTCATTGATTTTCCTCCTTAAATCAGATAATACACTTTATCAGATTTATTTCATCATCTACTAATGTTCCTCTTTTAATTAAATAAATCAATTTTATTTAATTAAATCCTAATGTTCCTCTTTTAATTAAATAAATCAATTTTCTTTAATTAAATCCTAACGTTTCTCTTTTAATTAAATAAATCAATTTTATTTAATTAAATCCTAATGTTTTTTTCTTTTAACTAAATAAATCAATTTTATTTAGTTAAAATCCTAAAACTCTAATATCCTCTCATATGATTTAAATAAACCCAAACATTTAAATCAACTAATTTCATCTAAGTTAATTAATCATAAATTAATTAGCTCCTAACACTAATCCCCCATTCCTCTAGCTTTTGACTCCACTCTAGGGTAAGTCCACCTTCATCAACTAACCAAGGTGCACATGTAAATCAATTTATTTAATTTACTAATACCCTATTTTCATTCAAAAAGTGGCATATTCTTGGAATATTCTACCCATTTGACTTTTCCCTCTTAAAAAGACTTTTTCCTTTTTCTTGAGCCCACCTTGACATTAAAAGCTCTTACACAAGCCACCTTGGCTTTAAATGGCTTTTACATGTCCTCTTCTTACACAAGCCACCTTGGCTTTTAATAGCTCTTACACATTATTTTACACAAGCCACCTTCCCAGATCTCCCAAGATGTGTGAGCACATGTGTGAGCACATCTCCTCCAAGATTGATTAGCATGTTGACAAGTGGCATTATATTATTGGTTTATTCTTTAATCCCACATTCATCAATCTTCTTCACTCTTCAATCCTTGGCTTTTATAAATGGAGGCATCATTCTCACAATATAGGGCCAACGACTAAGAGCATAATCACTATAACCATTTGAGCTCATAGCATTTCATCCTTTGCATCCATTTTAGCAAGATTATTAGCTAGATTATAGGCAATTTCATACTTTTTCATCACACATCCATCATCAAGCTTATCAAGGGGTTAGGAAAGGGCTTCTTTCCACATCGAAGGAGCACTAATCCTCCTATAGGATTTGGTTTGAGTATTAGAATAGCATTTCATTAGTAGTTTACTTGATATTCTACTTTGTTTTCATGTTCTTATGCTTAGATGAATTTCATAGGGTATGCTTGTTCTTACTTGTTTCTTGACTAATGATCACTTTTTTGTTCATGTTTGAAGTAGGTATAGGGATAGCATTCATAGATATAATATGTTCATTTAATAAAATAATCTAATCATAAAATATTTTGGTTAAATGTTTAATTTCCGCAAAAATAAATGTCTTTAATTGTTATGCTAGATCTTCTAATTATTTGATGTTAGAAATTTTCAATGTTAATATTTTAATGTTTTGATTATAATTTTTAAATTGTACTAATGTTTCTATTGAGATGATGCAAGTGGGTAGTCCAAACTCCTTGAGAATTGTATACAAAGTCCAAATGCCAAATGTTTAATTATTGGTTTTTTGATTTTTAAGGGGAGTTTAGTGTTTGGGGTGACTTGATTTTTATGTTAGTTTATTTGTGGAGGGAAATATGTTTTTAATTGAATAATATTTTCATTTGGTTTGTGTTTTGAGGGAAGTTGAAGAGTTGAGAGGAATTCTATTTTAAGAGGGAACTAGTATGGTTGTTCTCTCAATTATTTTTACTACTTCTCTTCATTTTTGGGAATTCAATTGGTGTGTGAAGATTTTTAATTTTTTTTGGTATTGGCTGAAAGAAATTGGTGGTATAAGGGCATTAAAAAAGAGAATGGATTGAATACTCTACTCTGGTTATTGGGTTGATGCTAACTTGGACAACCAAGTTATGATTTGTGTTTTGATTTGGAAATTTTGATGAAGTTATTGAATGTTTGATATATTTTTTAGTTAAATTAGTGGCTACCTTCCCCTCCTCCCTATTGTCTTCTTGGTTCTCACATCCTCTTACTCCCCTCAACTTTTTAACTAGTTTGGTCTACTAATAACCATTCATTTTTCTTCTCTTGCTTTCTTATTCCTAATGATGGATCATGGAGTTTGATCTAAAACATCAAGGGAAAAAACTCACATAATCAAATCCAAAAATAATTCATGTCGAATTTTATTCCTCTATAAGCATGGAAAATAGAGAAAACAAATAAATGCATTAGAAATAGAATAAAATAAAACTACTCTATCCAAACAAACTTTGATTGAGTGATGAGAGGAAATGAACCCAAACAAACCTATGTTAAACTCAAGAAAATGATATTTCTTCAAAGTATGTATGTGGATGTTCTCAACTCCTATAGCATAACATTAGCATTCTTTGGATTATAATAATGACATAATATTGTTGCATTAAAGAGTGGATGATTAAATAATGAATAAGAGGTTGAATTTATGGGTTTTGGGGAATAGAAATAGATGGTTGAGATTAAATATTGTATTGCATGGATTATGGAATCAATATGGAGAGGTGGAAATAATAGAGGAGTTGGGAATTTTTTAAAAAATTTAATTAAAATAATAATAATTGTTCAACTGGATTTGATGAGTGATTTAGAAGAAGCTAACCAATTTCATGAAATACTTAACTAAGTGCATGGAAGAGTGAAGTATGTGCATTGAAGTATTTACTGATTACATGAGGGAGTGGACTAATTGCATGGGGGGAGTTAAGTGATTTGCATGGACGCATGGATGCATAGACTAAATAGATTGATAAGTTAACTAATTTTGATTAATTAGTTAACTGAATAAGATAAAATTGAAGATTTAATTATTTATTACATATTATAAATGGAGAATATGAGGTGGAATTTGATATTCATTTAATTTATTGATGGATAATAGGTAGATAAATGAGCGGATTTAATTAATTAATTTAATAGATAATGTTATCCCACTTTAATTAAATAATACAAATTATTTCATTAAATGATTATGGAGGATAATGGATGATAATTAATTATAATAGGACATTGATGAGTATTAAAAATGATAAAATAATGATGAATGAAAAAAGAATTATTTTAGTTTCTACATTTTGCCCCTCTTTGAGATGATATTTGAAGTAACATTGTTTCGCAGAAAAGTGGCTAGGAAGAAATGGATTAGAAGAAGAAAATTATGACACACCCCAATCAAATGGAAGAAAAAATAAAATTTTGGGTAGTGAGATGATGCCCCCTTGAGAGGTTATCTATGCAAAATTTGTGAGTGAGCTATCAAAAGAAAATATGTGAAGAAATGGAAGATGAAAATGACCAA
This sequence comes from Sequoiadendron giganteum, assembly GCA_007115665.2. Classification (NCBI taxonomy): domain Eukaryota; kingdom Viridiplantae; phylum Streptophyta; class Pinopsida; order Cupressales; family Cupressaceae; genus Sequoiadendron; species Sequoiadendron giganteum. The sequence goes on along the minus strand of CM021103.1, from coordinate 535,167,558 downwards.
AGAAAAATAGAGGAGGAACGGAGAAATGGATATATAAGTGATGTGAGGTGAAAAATGTGATATGGGTAAATGGATGCATTATGGATGATTGATTATTTTTTAATTCTTTGTTATGATGACATGTGGAGAACATCCTTATTTTTTATATATCAATAGATGCTATGCACTAGGGTATATAAGACCAGGTGGTGATGTGTCAAATATATAGATTGAATCAAAAGCAAACAACAAATAAGAGGATTCTCTAGCACTTGCAAGGCATTTGATGCTCTTGGATACTCCATGATGAGACAACCAACATACATAAAGAGGAGTTCTCATCACATCTCAAGGTGTTTGACCTTGGTGGGTCGAGTGAGAGAACAACTAACTTACATGGCACACAAAAACAATAGGAAATGCCTTAATAAATGATAAATCAAAGCACACCATGATATATAATGATCATGGCGACTGTGAGTAGGCATAGTATGGGTGAAAATATTTAGCATTCTAATATTTAGGTAGATTTATATAGCCTTCTTTTGTGATTTTTTTATAAAACACTACTACCTCCATTAACATCTCTACTTTTCCACTGTCACCCTACCACTCATGTGCCATCCACGAGCCACCAACTAGCCACCAACCCCTTAGATCCCCCTCTATTAATATTTTTAACAGAATAAGACAATTTCACAAGACTCTAAAATAGCCATACAAAGGTATTTTTTTAGCAATAGGCTAGAATTTAATGCTCTTGGTAGTGATTTAATTGTTTTTTTCTCAGTATTCATATATTCTCTAGAATTCATATTTTTCTTAGTTGCTACTGTGCAATCCTCATTTTGGAGCTTCAAAGTCTTATAAATATCACAAATAAATTTAAAATTAGGCAATTTTTTATATTGGTTTTTTTAGCACTAAACATAATGGTATAATTTGTTTTTATTTTTCCTAGCATTTTTTATTGGAATTGGCCTCTTCATTTTGTATGGATTTTATCTTTTGCTAATCCTTTTTGTGTGCAAACCTATGTTTTATTTACTAACTGTAGGCACTTAAAAATGTCTTGAATGATATCATGCACTCAAATCTAGTATACTAACATCATTTCGTCTTAAAACCCATCCTCTTTTTGCTTAATTGATTAAATTAGCCTAGCTATTTAATTAATTGCATCATTTGCATCTATTAATATGATTAATATAATTAAAAATGTTCTTGTGAAGTGAAATGTGCGATGGCGCAGGTGAGTTGGAGTCTGCTCGTCTCGTGTGGGCAAACATCGGTAAGACCATCGACGAAGGTGGCCACTCTACACAGTTTCGCCCCCATTGGAAACGCAAGATGTCAACCAGGCCTGATAGGGGTGCACTGGGCAGGCAGGTTTCTACCCCGTCCAGAGCTTCAAATGCTTGGGTGAGTGTTGATTCGCCTGGGGCTTTACGCAAGACTTCTCCCACCCCTGATCCATCACCTTCGACTCCTCTATGCTTTGCTGGGTGCAAGAACCGAAGTAATCCATTTCACTCTTGCACAAAGTTCTACAAAACTCAAATTCATTTGGAGGACTCTCTGCCACCACTGGTGGTGCCCCCGTCTGTTGCTCCTGTTGAGGATTCCACTCTTCGTTGCTTCTTGGGGGACTTAGAGGTCTGTTTGTCGGATACCTCTATTAAGCTCCATTTAACGGATGTTTGCTTTGCAGAGCTGGTAGATGCGATCGAGTGCAGGTCCCTCCTTGTTCGTTGTGTGAGAAAGCGACCCCCAATTGATAAATTTATTGAATGGATGCGGGCTTTGTGGAGTATGATTCTGCTCCTCGATATTGACATTCTTGATTTTACTTTCTTTCTGCTTCGCTTTTCCTTTGTTGAAGATTGCACCTTTGTTAAATAGGCATGCCCTTGGTTTTATGGGCAATTTGGCCTCTTCCTGTTAGACTGGTCTCCCTTATTCAATCCTGCGACTATGAAGGTTACTTCAATTCCCATCTGGATCAAGTTATACAACCTCCCGCCAATCCTGCGTGAGCCAGAAATCATAAAAAACTTGATCGAGCGGTTTGGAACTTTTGTCAGGTTGGATCCTAGTGTATCCCACAACAAGTTTGCAAGGGTCTACGCTATCATTGACATCTCCAAACCTTTGCAACATTCAATCTTGGTCCATTCAACTCAAGGCACCTGGACTCAATTTCTCAACTATGAAGGCCTCCCTTTTAGGTGTTTTCGTTGCAACTTGTTGGGGCACAAAATCGTTGGTTGCTCCTCCCCGTTGTTGACCACTTCTAGGCATTTTCAGCTCAGGCAATGGGTTAAGAGGGCTGGCAATCCAGGTGCGGATTTTATTTGGCATAGTCATGAGATTTTCTTGGCTGATCTTGAGAACTCTAGACTTTCCTTTGAGGGCCCGCTGGGGGCTTCCACTGGGGTGGAACTTCACTCCTCATCTCCCATTGATGCACCTTGTGAGGCTCTGCCTCCTCTGCCTACAACCAACCCTCCCATTCCTACAAAGGTGGTCAATGATGATTTAGACTCAGGGGGTTCGTATCCCTTCATGGATGACCTGGATATGGATTACCACAATTTTTTGGAATTTGATGAGATGGATATTCCTAAAAATTTATCCCTCCATCACACATCGAGTGCCATCACCAAACCAAAATATTCATCCAAAGGCAGAAAGGGGCGTAAATCTGAGGTTGAAAAGCTCTGGATTGAAGGCAGAGATGTTGTTGATGAAGGAAAACAATGGACTATGGAAGCCCTCCTCACTAGGAGTATGCGGAAAGCAAAGGATAAGAAGGCCCCCTAAGATATATCTTTGGGGGTAGAATCTTCACGTGTTGTGGCTACTGGCCGTTTGGTCTCAGGTTTTCTTTTTTTGAATTTTCTTAGGGTGTTGTAGGTTTTTCTCCATTCTTGGTTCTCCCCACTCGTGGGTTTGTTTCTAGCCTGTCTTTTTGTGCTCCCCCTTCTTGGGTTTGAAGTTGTCTTTATGTCATTCATTTGTTCATTTGTTCATTTTATGGGTGTTGCCCCACACGCGGTGATTAATCTAGCAAAATAAATAAATATGATTAATATAATTAAATTAATTCACCCCCTTTCATGCTAATATTTCATCCTATTAAATTGAATAAATCAAATTATTTAATGTAATCCCTAAAGTCATCTTATTTAATTAAATAACCCTAAGTTAGTTAATTAAATATCATATCACTTCCCCTTTTCATTAAATAAATCAATTATTGAATATCCTAATTCCCCTAATTTGCATAATTGAAACTTTATTTAATTATCAAATTACTAATTAAATCTAATCCTCCCACTTGCAAGGGAATATTCCTCCTTTGCACATTCCTCCAAAAAGGGAATATTCCCATGGAATATTCCTTTGCAGAATTAAATTTGGTTTTAATTAACTAAATATCTAATTTTCCTCACCCATAGAAATTTCTTCACTCATTTGAAAAAGGGAATATTCCTTTTTTGCAACAAAATTTTAACAAGACTTCTTGTGCAAGTTTTCAAAGTGTGTTTGTTTGGATGAATTTAAACCCTTGATTAAATATCATCTTGCATCCTCAACCCTTGATGGGAATTCATGATTCATGCCTCCATCTTCCTTCCATATTGATCGTTGATTAACTTTTTCAATCTTATCCCTTCATTTCTCATTTGTCCTCCTATAAATAGGTCACTATTTGGAGACAAATGGATCCACCTTTTCAAAGCAAACTTATGTTGTTGAAACTCACATCCATTTGCACTCACATTTCATGTTTTTAAAAGGCATTTTAGGTTAATTTCTTGCATCATATTAGCTTAGCTTCGATTAATGGCTTCCATGGTAGCTTGGTTGCATCCATTTAGCATATTTGGTAATTAGGGTTTCAATATTTTAAGCTTAAAATCCATTTAGATTAGCTTTGCATACACCCATATCGATCATCTTAGCATATGTCACGTTAAAATAGATTTAAATCATGTTTCCATACACATATTTCATCTGTTTTGTCGATTCTCTTCAATATAATCAATTGGAACAAGCTCATTTATCCATTAGATTGGGAAAGGGTCACCATTCCACATCAATGTGAAACCACTTCCCCAATAGGATAAGTTTGAGTGTCTTAGATTAGATGTTTATCAAGCTTTCGTACTTTAATATGCTAGTTCTAATGGCTTCTTATCTTTGTTTAAATTGAATGATCTTATTAGGACTGATGCATAGTGGCTTAATTATACTTTGAATCCTCATGTATCAAGTGTAGTTAGTCATACTACGTTCGTCGGTCACACTAACCATATTTTCATCCAAAATTCTTGACCAAGACACTTGCAAACACACTCTTAACATTGTTGTCTTATAAATAAAATATAGAAGACTTGGTTATTGACAATTTTTATGTGTGTGTGTTTTCCTTCCTTTTTGTGTGATAACCATTGAAATTGGGGTTAAAATTTATTGTACACTTTGATTTGAGCTTAAAATTTACAAGTGTATTTTAACCCCAAAGAAGTGGGGCGTGTATACCATTCTCTCACACACTTACATGACCTTAAGAATTAGAAACACAACTTCTTCTCAAATGTATTTTTAGGGTGGTTTATTGGATTTCATCACCAAGGGGATGACCTCAAATTTAGTGTTCTATCAGAGTATAAAGAGGAGGGGTGAATCAAAAGACACACCTCTTAAAATTTTAAATTTTTTATTTGGGCTAAGCCCCCAAAAAATTTATACCTTGGGGAAATGAAGGAGAAGAATGGGTTACCCTCTCCTCCTAGTTGTTTAACACATTTCACTTTCATTTTCACAGATTAAACCTCATGCGCCCTTGTAGTATTTTGAGGATCTCCATAGAAGCCTTCAATATCCTATTTTAAGACCTTTAAATCATGTGTGATTATAATGCACCAGTAACGTTAGCCCTAGGAAGTTACTCACCTTGTATCCAAAAATTGGTTGTGCATGTTGTGTAGTCTCTTCTCTTGTGACATTATGAGTGATCTTGGGTAATCTAAATCATTTAGTTTCCCCAAAATAAGACTTGTATGCATCATGATTGGACAAGATATATTGGTGGGCTTACAATCAAGTACAATCCTTTTATTGAATAAATTAGGCTTGTCAATATGTCTTCTTTATTGAGTGTTATGAATAAAAATTGCATGTTTGTAGCCTTAAATAAATTATAAAAATATAAAAAATGTATTTTTTTCATAGTTTAGGCTTTTCCTCTTACTAAGGTTGGACATCCACCATCCTACACAAATCAAATTGATATCCAATAATTCCACCAATTCCACCAATCCCATTTAATTATGAAGCTTTTGACCATAATCCAACCATATCCCAAATTTGAATTTCCCAAAACCTACTAGATACATTCAACCAAATCCAACTCCCAACATTCCATCATATACCTTAAACATTTGCATCCCCAAAATCACACTAGATCTCCCAAGTAAAATATAACAACCTTATCCAAAAGTATATTTTCTACCCACATAATTATAATCTAAACTTCATTTTAAATCTATTCTTGTCCAAGTTATCATCCCCATCCTAATCCCTACCAAATTTTCCTAATCCACATTCCAAATTCTAAACTAAGTCCCAAATCTAACATCGTCATCTAAATTTTCATCCTAACATCATCCTAATTCAAACCATTCATCACAAATCAAAATCAAAATCCAAACCACATCTCACCCACCCTCATCCTTGCTCAATCCAAAAAAAACCCAAATCCAAATCAAATCACCCTCTAATCAATCTAAATCAATATTTCCTTTGAAATCAAGACCCCATCACAATCATCCTCAATTATTGTGTGCTTAAGATCCTTTCCTATCTTAAGTATCAAGTTAATTTAAATCCAAATCATCCCATCAACCTTAGTCAAAATTATCTTAAGAACTTGGCCTATCTTAAGTTAACTAGTCTAAGAATCCTAATCTAATTTTCTTAAGAACTTTCCTATCTGAAGTAAGAAAGATTAAAGCATCCAATCTTAGTCTTGATTATAAGTTATCTTTTATTTAGGAACCTCAACACATATATTCCACATCATCCATCACTTCTCCTTCTTAATCCAAGCTAACTATCCATTTTCAAATCAATCCCAACAACCCATCCTACTCATCAAATTTTGAACAAACCATACATTTTCCAATATCCATAACCCTCATACCTAGAATAAAAATAACAAATAAAAAAAATACCAAAAACATAAAAAAAACCATAAAAAATCCAAACAAAAATTAGATTTCCCTTTTCATGTGTCACCTATCACAAGGCTACAAGAAAAAGGGAACATGGAACAACTCAAAGATAATACTTTGATACCTAGTGATAGCCATTATACCCAAGGTGAAATCTCAATACCCCAAATGCATCATGAGAAAATAAAAGAGAAAGAACACCTTGTGAGAAAACCTAAATATTCTCCCAAGTTCATAGAGTTTAGCAATGATGACATTGCACAATATTACCTAGACTATCTTGTAAACCTTGATAGAGATCATTCCATATGATAATTAACTAAAGGAGTCAAACTCCCCTCTAGCTTTGATAGGATCGAGCTTAATAATCTTATTCAATAAGAACCCGCATCATCAAGTAATCCACAATGCATTCAATGACTACAATACATCTGATAGGATGTTTTCCACCTTTATAACACTCCATCATATAATCTCATCATGACGAGTACACCCAAAATCTAATAGCACTCATACCAAAATACTCACTATAATTTCCCATATAACCCACAACATAACATTTAGCACCATATTCAAACTTCATCTAATACCATTCACCCAAAAATTTGATCCAATTTAACCAACTAGAACACTCCTCTATCTGATCCACCCCAAACAAAATTTCCATGTATGTCACAATTAATTCAATCCTTACCCCCTCTATCCATACTACAACCAACACTTTCCTAGCTAATTGGAATTCTATCTCGTACTGTAATACCCCTCCGTTTTGCCTTTTGGATTGGACAGTGTGTCTTTGTGTGGGTATGTTGCTTTGATGTGTTTCTGGATTTTCAGATGCCTTGCTATGTGTGTTTTCTATTTGTACCTTGACTATGGTACTCGATTGCTTTTGATCGCTATCTATAAAGTGATGCGAATGTTATATTTTGGTGTGATGGTATTTGATCTTGATGTTATCTTTATGTCATGTTTTGGGATTAACATTATGGATGTTCAAATTAAAGATGTTTATGCTTTGGATTATATTAGTATGTTAGATTTGTCAGTTAGTTACATTGTATTGGTGAAGGGGACGACATCGCATCACTCGCTTGCGAGCGCCCTGTGATTCCGAGATTTCCTCCTCACGATGTGTATTTTATGTTGTTTATATTATATGTTGTTGTTTACTTGATTTTCAGGTTGTCAGGTACATGACATCGACTCCACCTGGTTTCACATGTTGGAGCGTGTTCAATGCCCAACTATATTCGATTGGGAGATAGTAGCTAGGTGTTTTGTACCAAGTCGTCACCCTAGTCCTAGTATGTCGTCAAGTGTTTGTCGGGTGTGTTGCTTTGAATATTGTTCCCTCTCTCTGATTATTTAACTGCAAGTTGAAAGGGTAATTAAATGGCTTTACGTATTAAAGAGGTTGATTTAATTAATCTGGTAATGATGTTAGAAATGTTATTTCATTTTTTAATTAATTTAATTTAATTAATAAAATGATTTAATCTTGGATTAAATTAATTTTATTGATTAATTAAATTGATGATGTTTAAAATCATATTAGTATTTCATTGTGAAATTTTGGATTAATGTTTGAAAATTGGAAAGATTAAACTTGGAAATTTAGAAAAGAATTTAAATTGCAAGTTTTATAAAAGTTTGAATTCAAAAATTGAAAATAAAAGAAAATGGTTTAAAAAGTCAATTTAGGAAATTTGAATTCAAAATTGAATAAATGAGATATTTTGCATTTTTTGTTTTAGAGAATTTATGGGGGTGGTTGTAGGAATTTTAGGGTTTTTTCCTTATGATTGAATTTCTCTTCACAATTTGGGAGGATGAGTTTTGGAAAATTGAAAATGGAGGAGAGGAAGAACTGTTGCATTTTTGTGGGTTTTGGGATTTAAGCTATAGAAATTTGTGGAACTGGATTGGGAAGCAAGGTTGGAAGCTAAGCATTGTCTGGACCTCCTCAAATTCAAATTACCAGGTTCTTTGTTATTAAATTTAGTTGTTCTATTATATATGTTTTGTTGTTCGAAATATTCAAACCTAGGCTTGGTTTACAAATAAAACCCATCTTGTTCTTGCTCCAAAATTTGAAAGGAAAGAAAAACCTTTGTTTGAAATATTGTTCTTCAAAGTAAAATTTCAATATAGTTGTAGTTGTACATTTCTGGAAATTATTTGCTCTCCTTGAGTTATAATTTTGGTTAAAATTGAATATATATATATATATATCATTGTTGTGCCCTGTTAATTTTATATTTAAATCCCTATTTAAAAAAAAAAAAGAAGAAGAAGATGATTTTCGGATTTTTTTAAAAATCCACAGTGGGGGTTTCGAATTTTTTTTTGGAATAAATAAAAAAAATTAAATGAGGGTTTGCGGGGGCTGGGGGCTCGACCCATAGTCGCCCATGGGAGGCATTGTGGGGAGTCGCGCCCAGCATGCCCCACGTGCTCCCCACCTCCTTTGTCCGCCGCCACCTCCTCCCACCTGCAGCTGCTATTAACATAGATGCCGCCACCGGTGGTGGCTAGTTGTGCTAAGCACAGTCGCGCCACCAAAGGTGGTGGCCGGCTGGTTAACCATCACTGCCCTGTGAGCAATCTACAGGCGCCGCTTGCAAACTACGGTTAGCGCCCTTAAAACCGTGCCCTTCATTTGTGTGTGGCCTAAAAACAGTCTGCCCCTGCCCTAAGTCAAAATGCGCGGCCCGAGGCACGATTGGGGTAAAATTTAAAATAAAAATAAAATGTATTTATAAATTAATATTTTATTATTATGTTTTAATAATATTAAATGTTAATATATATATTATATTAATATTTAATATTATTTATATATATATATATATATATATATAATTAAATACAGGTATATATGTAATATATACTTATGCAAAATATACAAGTGTTTATTTGCATTTTAAAAGTTGATTTATTGAAGGCATGTTTTAAGTTTAATTGAGGGAATTAAATATTGATTTAAATTAATCGCACAATTTAAATGTGATTGTGAAAATGAAAACGTTGTACTCTCAATCAAACTATTGATTTTATTTTAGAATAATAAATCAGATGGCATATTATATTTGATGTTATATAATTGTTTGGATTAAGTTAAGTTAACTGTTTTAGAAATGAATATGGTGGAAAAGAAGAAACAAATATTATTTTAAATGATGTTTCTAAATGGTTGAAAATAAATGTCTAATTATAGCTCCTTTAAAATAGTTAGTGAAATTAAATATTTGATTTAAATTTATGATTATGTCTGGAAGAGACATTATTAAATTAGTTTTATTGTGGCAATAACCTATGAAATTTTATTAAAAGAATTGGATTTAAGAAATCCGAAGCAGGTTTAATTCGTGATTAATTTCTTGCTTGAATATGAGTCTCTTGTTATCGCCTTTGGGAAGTTTGTTCAGTCGAGGTAACAAGTCTTCCAGATGAGGTCCTTTAAATTTGTGGGTTGTCGTTTTGTGTTTTTCAACCTTTTGTGAATCCCTTGGGTAGTGCATGGGGTCTAGTCAGTGTGTAACTCGGTTTCCACAAATGGGGATGTTTTGTACCTCCTTGGTTTAGGAGTGGACTATGTGAGTTATGTCTCCTTGTAAGGAGTGAGTTTGATATTTTTTTGGTTACCTCCAGTGTTGGAGAGGGTTTGAATTTATGTCACCTCTTGAGAAAGGCATGGTCGTGTTATCTTGTTCATTGCACCTTGGTACCCTTGATGTTTGGGTTGGTGTGTGTGTTGTCAAGTAGAAGAGTGGCTTCCATTTGGGGCCAAAGCCCGGAAGGGGTAAGATTAGGTAACCTTTGAAAGTGGTTTAATCAAGTGATAATTAAATCAATACTTAGAAGATTAGGACTAACTTCTCATTAATCAAGATAAGTTGGCCTCACTCATAGGCACAAGGGCTCGTTTAGACTTGAGATGAGTGGGAAGGCCATGGGATGGCAAGATTATCTATCTGGTCTTTATGACAGGTATTTGATCCCGCACTAGTAAGTATGAGGGCCAAGGATCGGTTTGAGGCCACCATCTTGATGATCCACAGTGGGTAACTCATGACGAGCTGTGTGATGACAATTTGTCTAGGACAATAGTTGGTTTTGATTTCGCTTTAGTAGATATGAGGGCCGAGGATCGGTTGAGGCCACCATCTTGATGATCCATAATGGGTAACTCATGATGAGCTGTGTGATGGCACTTTGTGTGGCCATGGTTGGTACTTGTTTATTGTAGGTATGGTTTCTGTAACATGTTTGATGTGACCATAGTTGGTATTCGATTATTATGTGTATGGTTCTCTTAACATACTTGATCTGCTTCATTTTTGGAAGCAATGTGACCATGTAGAGTGGTACTTATGTAGTACTAGAGTTGTTCTTGTGATGCACTCGTGTTGTAATTGCATGGTATTTGAGTTGTACTTGTGTTGTACTTTCATGGTTTTTGATTTGTGCTTGAGTTGTGCCTTGGGAGGTACTTGTGTGGCATGTGGTTGGTTGTTTCAGTTTGGTTCAGTTTGTGTCAGCCTGTGTCTAGAGGTAGATGGTCTTGGCTAGGATTCCTTGTTACTATCTCCTAGCACAGTGGGTGGGCCTTTGGGTTCCACTTGGTTTGGTGGCATGCACCTAAATCCGTTAGGTTTTTTCTTCGTGTTTGTGTGGACGAGACTTCTAGTTGGAGACCTCGTTGGATTCAGTATCAGTTCTTGCTTTATTTCATTTCAGATGATCTTGTATTATTTTACCCCTCAGTTGTTATCGAGGTGGAATTTGTAATTGTAATTATGTTATTGGACTTACCTCATTCGGGGAATGAGAGATGTAATCTTATTATTTAATTTGGATAAATTGAATTGAACGTTATCTCTTATGTTGGTTGTAATTTATCTTATTTGGAATGTATGTGTTTAATGTATTTAGTAATTAAATGACATGGTTTAATTCATGTTTTTGTTGAGGTTCTATATAACCTTTGTCTCGTAACCTTAGAGGTTGTTGGCACTAGTTAGTGAACTTGCTTATTAATTGTACTTAAACAAAAAAAAAATTAGCCTGTTTAAGTTGTTGTTTGCAACTTCCTCTAGGGTTGTATGGTAGGGCGTTACACATACATCCTATCACTCTACTTAACAACAACCACCAATATCTTTTTCATCATCACAACAATATATTCCTCCTATAATACATTCCAATCTACTTATTAGCAAGCACCATCTCATCAAAAATACATCCCATCTCTCAACACAATTTAATGCACTTGTCAAAAACCACCATCTTGTCAACAATACATTCTACCTATCAACACACTTCAATAAAATTATCAACAACCATCATCTCATTAGCAATACATCCCACCAATCAACACACTTTAATACACTTATCAACAACCTCCCTCTCACCAATAACATATACCACCTATAAACACCTATCAACAACCTTCATCCCTCGATCAATATATTCCATCAACTAAGGCACTTTATTCTACTTATCAACAACAACCATTGTATCAACAATAATACACTCCACCAATAAACACATATCAATCCACCCATCCACAACTACCATATTACAACCCATCTCACTCTCTAAATCCAACTCATGGGGATTCCACTGCCCATGAGTGGTAAGAAATTAAGGACACTCTTGAGGGGATATAAATAGGAGCCTTATACCAAAAGAGAACATATAAGTTTGAAGAACTATGTCCCTGTCCCTTGGATAGATCAATATCAATGATACCTTTCCCTAAAAAAATTGAGATACCAAAATTTGATAAATGTAAGAGAAATGGAGACCCCTAAGATCATGTTAAATATTTTTCATGGCATGCTATGAAGTTTCCTATGGTGATGTACATATCTTATTTAACTCTTTCCTTAAATTTTAGGTGGACAAGCACTTGAATGGCTTGTACACCTACCTCAAGGATCCATTATAGATTTCATTAACTTGGTTGAGAAATTTTTACCCCATTTCTCATACAATATCAAACATGAGTTAACCATGCTTGATATTTTTAATTCCAAACAATGAAATGTGGAGATTTTTTCTTGCTTCCTTTAATTTTGGAAAAGTCTCGCTAGTAATTCTCCTTGGTCAATACCAAAAAATAACTTATCATTTTTTTTTTGTCAAAAAATTTAATTGAGAAATGGCCTTTCATTTGCAAGTTCATTGTGTCTCCACCTTTGATGAAATTTTTGGCAATAGGATCACCATTGAGAAAGCCTGCATTGCCAAAGGTTTGGTCAAAATATATAACAAAGGTAGATATAGCAATAACCAAACCAATGACAAATCACACTTTTGGGCTAAGAACAAAAAAGTTGTTAGTGATGGGATAACTAACTCCAAAATCATACAAAATACATAGAAAATGTAGGAACAAATAAGTCCCAATATTCAAAATTTCAAACATCAAACTCATGTATGCATACCTCAAGGACATCCCGAAACCCCCTAATAATCTAAAACATAAGTACACTTCCTTGGGGGAACCTATTGAAGTAGTATTTCAAAAAATCATTCAATCCAACTTAGTAAATTTTCACACACCTAATCATTTGATGAGAATAGACCCAAAATCACATGGTACAAGGAAACTGATTATTGTGAGTACCATCACATCAAAGGTCACACTATGTCAAAATACATGAAACTTAAAAACTATATCTAAGATATCATCAATCAAGGTGAGATCGAAGTAGAAGGCCATTTATCCTCCTCACCTAATTAGGAATTATGTATATATCAAGATCATTTTCTAAAGTATGATCAAAACCAATCCTCTATATCAAAAAAGGCTCATCCCAAAATAATCACACAAACAATTTCAACACCAATAAGTAATCCTCATATGGTTTAATAGTTAGTCATGTTGAAAAATATGATCGACAAATCAATGCTATCACAATAAAAATACCAATTTTTTCATCACCACTAGGCATGGTTGGGTCACCATCCAAGGGCCCTCCTCATCCTCCCAACAAATCACCAAATATAAATTCCTAGAGATTCTTTGGAAGACTCCAATACAATATCACTCCTGAAGCTTCTTAAATCATCACTTGTTTATGAGGAAATATTGGAGTGTACATTAAGAGAGTCACAAGTCCCTAATGATATCAACCTAGATCAGTTTCAAGCCCTAGTGGGCCACTTGTGTTCTTCATACAAACATATGTTTAGCCTGAATGATATGTATTCTATTGGTCCATCCCATACCAAAGCACTCCATATAGAAGCCATAGTAAATTAACATAAGATCAAATGAGTCCTCATAGATGGAAAATCCAGTTTAAAGTTCAATAAATATTAAATTATCAAACAATTGGGATATTATAAATATCACATGGAACCTCATAAAAGGATAATTATAAAATATTTTGATGGTTTAGGGAGAGAATTTGAAGGTACAATTTGTCTTCTAATCCAAGTGGGTCCTATTCAGCAATAAACCTTGCTCCACATTCTTGACCTCGAACTTCTATGTAACCTTATTCTTAGTCACACATGGATTCATGTCGTATAGGGCATTCCCCTACATACCACCAATGCATTAAGTTTCCTTATAATGGTGTAGAAGTCAAAAATATCATTTATCCTTGTAAATCCCATATAGTAGATCCTAGCATTGTCCTAACATAAAACCTAGTTGTATGCTTATTCTAGAAGAAGAAGGCATTCCTATAGTAAAGTAGTCATAAGAAGATTACATGAAATTTGGATCAATTATTATAAGAATGTTTTTACCCCAATAAGGAATGCTTGTTTTTTGGACACTCCTTTGAGCTACACTATCAAATTGTGAGGATGGAGTTGTGAAACTCATGAGTAGTCTCAAAACACACAATCCAAAACTCCAAAAAATGAAGTTAATGGAAGGTTGGCTTAAAGATTATTTATTTTTTAATGTTTTTGAAAGTTTTGAAAGTTTTAAGGTTTTATAGTGTGGATGTTTTGTGTAAAAAATGTTATGTTCACCAAAATGTAGTGAAGGAAATTTGACTCTACTAAAGAACTACAAACTTACTTTAAATGTGATCTTGAATCACTACACGAGGGTCAACTAGTTAAGGTTTGTGTTTAAACTAATCTACTATTAATACTATGCTAATTAAACCTTTTTAGTGTTTTAAATTTTAAATAAAAATGTGTTTGGTAAATGAAGTTAAAACACTTGAAGATTGAATTGATTATATTATAGATAACTAAGAAATATAAACCATAATTTAAAAATAGAAAGAGAAAATATAAAAATGAGGAACCAAACTAAAAATATGAATTCTCTACCTCAAACATTAGCACTGCATGCAAACACTAGCATGATGTGTTGTCATCCCATATAGGTAGAAAACTAAATTTTTTTTTCCCAAAAAGATACAACCTACACAATCAACCAAAAAGAACAAGAGAACAAGAGAACAAAACAAAATAAATAGTGAGTAGAACAATGAAAAAATTATAAAAAACTAATATATTGGAGGAAATTAATTAAATAACAATAAGATGGGGAAGGTGAAGAATATATCACCAAATAAACTATAAGCTTACAAATTCTTCTCCAATGCAACCTACAACACCAAAATTGAAAGAAAAAAATGTGTGGTTCTTAGGGGATTTGCCTCAGTCGGGTCCTTGTATTAGTCTTTTAACCTCCATGGCAACTTAGTATTTTTATATTTTTTGGAAATGAAAATGATAAAACAATAAAAATGCAATCACAAAACTATGCTAATAAACGAGAACACAACAACAATAATCATTATTGAATTATAGATTCCAAAATTGCCAAGAATGCCCGAGAAATATAAATGTAATAAATGATAAACAAATAAGAGATTGGGAAAACAATAACAAGACCAAAATCACCTCTAACTTTGTATCCAAGATGGACAATTTTGTTTGTTTTAGTTTCTACCACACCTATGTGAGTGCATGAACACGATAATGGTCTTCTCATGTAGAGAACACTAGTAAGAGCTTTAAAATTCAATAATGGAGATAGTTGGTTTGTTGGTAGAAATTGAGAGTATTTTCCAAAGTGATGGCTTGTGAGAAGATTGAGAGAATTATTTGAATCTAGGTCAAAGAGAATCCTAAGGGAAGGATAACCATTTAGAATTTTCCCAATACAATTACATTATATAGGCTAACCATGGTAGGAGGAATGAAATTCTTTAAAATAGTTAGTGGAATCACAAATTTTCATAAACTGTTAGCACGCTGTGTGAACATCCACATGTAGCACTCACAACTTAGGTAATTTAGACCAAACAATGGCTCAACATGCTAGGAAAAACACAAAGACTAAGAAAAATATATAAAAAAAAGGACACTAACATATTTTCATATGGATAATGCAAACCACCATACCAAAGTGAGCACAAAATACTATGTGAAATTGTAAGTGTATACAATTTTTGTGTTACAATTATAAATAATTGCTATCACTTATCAACCAATCAATCATAAAAAAAATAGTTCACACTCAAATATTGTAATAAAATATTTTCCCTAGCAAGATAACATATATGATAGAACATTATTCATAAGGATTGATCAATCTAGGAATTTTGAAAGGAAGGATGTAAAATTTTGTACTAGTAGAGACTCTATTCACTAGTAAATTATAGGCTAAGTTGTTATCTTGTGTGGATACTCAAATTTCTTATAATCGTTCTTATTACCCTTAATTGAATGGTTAGATGGAAATGTTTAATATGCGTTTGGAATATTATCTTCATTGATTTGCATCAAATATACAACCACAGTGGGATTAGTGGTTACCACTAGAAAAATGCTCACATTTCATATTCACATTGGATGGACAATTATTCACACCAAGAGGGTTTTGAGACAAGTTCCTTTCCTTAGGGAAACATTAGATAAATAAATTAGTATACAACAACCCTTTTTTGCACTATCACCTTCCTTATGCACTATAGTAAGATTTTTTTATTTTCCAAAGAAGAAACTAAAAGGCTACTACTTGAGAATTATTTGGATATTGTCAAGAGTTAGGTCTTTCTTTTCAATGGAAAATTTCATCTTTATGTTGTGATTTTATGGAAAAAATATAAAGTTGACAAGCCTACAAAGCTCGTGACTTTCAAATCCAAGTGTGTATGCATTAGGTTAAGATTTATGATCATGTTACTAAAGAATTTTTTCATCTTATCTATTTCAAAAAAAATAATAAATATATCTAAGCTATTAGAGAAGCCTCAAACCATCTTACCAAATTTTCAAACATGTTACAAAATATTACTCAATATTAAGTAATTTTTTCACCCAAATTCTATTTAAGTTAGTGAAGAAATTATCTCAATTAATATCTTATGGTGTTTTCTTGCAAACTTAGTAATTCCATAAGTATCTCTATATTTCTCTTAATTCTATTAAAAATTCACATAAAGATGTTTCTTTAAGGGATTGTGATAATTCCTCAAGAATGTATGGCTTCCCTTATGAGTAATATCAAACTCTTCGAGATACTATTGATCTTGATTATATTGAATGTACCTCGAAGCTATGCATACCTATTCAATAGAGTTGCTTATCAAATAAGGAAACTTTTAATCCATTACCATATATGGAGATTATAATCCCATCATCAATTAGCAAATGATCACTATTTTAATTTTTAAATCCACATCTCTCCACATTAGACTCTTGCTACCCTTGGTGATTTGACTTGAGCAAACATGATTTATTTGTTGTTGGTTTATCCTAGAAAAAAATAAAAATATTTGTGAAGTCATTGAGTGGACAAGATATTATCTTCAAAAGGTCCTCTTTGTTAAGATAAAATTTTAGAAAGTAAGTTTTAGAATTGAGTGACACTTTATTATTATCATGCTCTAGGATCTAGCCTTTGGGAAATATTTTATCAAATCAATGTAATTTATTTTCAAATATGATTATGCTTGCATCACCATTATTAGAACTTAATATTATAATTTTCTTATTTTAATCTATTTGATGATTTTTCCTCTAATAAATTTATTGTATGTGCTTTCTATTGAATGGTTTAGTTATTTACTAGTGAAATGCACTTCTAAAAACCTTGACAAAGTTATCTCACTTCCTATTTTTCTACCTGCAAAGCTTTTTGGTGGTCATCTTGTTGATGATTATTTTCCCACTATTTAGAAGATGAATCATATGTAATTTTTGAGGAAATATCACTTATCTTTAAGGTGTTTCATTCTGTTGGTGTAGGTTTTTATTTTCCTAGTGGGTTATTTTATTTTCCCTTAGTCCTAGGTTTTTCCTACACTTTAATAAGATTTCTTAGGGTAATAAGTGTTTATTACTAGGAGATAAGTGTGTGGTGTCCCCTTCCTTAAAGAGTGGAACACTTTCCACTTTTGGTGGCATCCTCCAGTTTTGGTGGTTTATATCTATTTTTGGTGGTTTAATTCTTATTGGTTGGATTTTCCACCTACATCCTCTCCTTAATTCTATATAAAATCACTACCTAGAATGTATTTGCATCTTTTATGCATCTTTGCATTGTATCTTTTCAGCTTGGAATCTCTTAATGCAATATTGTCACATCAACATTGTGTAATCTCCTTGAGTCTTGGTTTGCATTCTTATGTTTTTCCAGTTTATGTAACTTTGGTTTTCTCTTAAAAAGTTCCTTGGGTTATTCAATCTATTCCAAATTTCTAACATAGTATCAAAGATTTTGTTTTGAGAAATCTAAGTTCATAGATTCTTGATTGAGAGATTGAGTTTTCTTGTAAAGATCGTGTAAATTCCCATATGCTCTTCTCTTGCATTTTGAACAATTTGTAGAATCAGAAAGGGTTTACAAAGATCTAATAACCCCTTCATATTACATATGTTTTTTGTGAGATCCAGGTGATTGGAGCATTTTTTGTTATATTGGTAACATTTTTTATTGTTCCAACACATCCAAAAGGCTTGAGAAAGTCAAATCTAGCTTTTGTTTCATCCAAATCGGAGATTATTTGACAAAGTTGCAAACAGAGTTTTGAAACTCAGATCTAGTGACCGGGTTTTTCCAAGAGCATTTTCAGCCAAAAAAAACCTTGCCATTACGTCTAGGAGGCTGATTCAATGAATTTTGACATAAAATTTGCCTATATTTGGTAAAAAATTGTTTTCGGGGTAAAAAAAATTAGCTAAAGGATCGTACGACCCCCCAACATGCAAGTACAACACAAATATTTTTTAAAAAAAATCTGCAAAAAAAAATTGATTAGTGACTTTATTTTTAATTTTTTCAAAAATACATTAAAAAATATTACAAGTGTTGCTTATAAGTGCTTAGCGCTTCTTACATAGCACTCAACACTTTGGGGTCTTAGAGCCCCACAACTAGAACAAGTTGCCCATGGCCTAAGCCACAAGACAACCATGACTATGCCACCAAGGCTTCATAAGCCACTAGTTGGCAGGTATTCAACCGCCTATGTGCAATATTTTTTTACTACCGGTTTGCTTAAACTGCTAGCATTTATTTTAACTTCCACCTATTTTTGGAAACCACTAGTGGTTAAGTTGAAATTATTGTAGACCTCAACCATCACTCCACTGCTCAATGGCCATCGCTGTCAGTGGTGCCCCCCGAGGACCACCAGGGCTCCCCCACTTGGCCAAATTGGGCCTTTTTTTTCAAACTTGCATAACTTTTCTCCACGGTGTCCATTTTTTGAAAATGCTATATCACCAAAAATCTAGAGATGAGCATTCCACCCATAGAGGTATTGTGAAGATTTTTTGCCATTTTGTACCAGATATTTCAGGTTGAATTTGTTTTGTGCTAATTTCTTCAACATACCATAACTTTCACCTTGGTGCCTATTTTTTTAAAACAAATGGGAGTTGGAAAGGTCTTGAAGAGCATTACATAGCTATAAGGCTATTTTTTTCCAAATTTTGTCTCAGGTTCATTTTGTATTTGAATTTGTAATTTTGGCTATTTTGAGCCCATTAAGCATTGTATCTTGGAAAAATATTTGTAAACACATGAATTATAAACCTTATAATATTTTCAAGGATGATCTTTAATATTAAAAAAAAGGGTGGGGGTGTTCTTAGCGTTCTTGTGTTCACTTTCTTTCTATATTTCCTTTTGCATTTCTTCATCATGGCATCAATAAGAGTTCCTACTTTAACTGCATACAACTATTTTGAGTGGAAATCAAGAATTAATGTTCACTTAAGAAGACTTGGTTTGCATATAATAATAATGGGACTAGAAACTGAACTAGTCAAAGATGAAGATAAGCCTGAGTGGTTTAACAAATGTGATGAAACATATGGATAATTGTGTGTCTGTATCTCTTGATTTACTCTTTCATATTGAATATTTGAATACTCCAAATGAAATATGGAAAAAGCTAGAATCTCTTTTTGGAACACAAGATTCTATGAGGGATCATATGTTGTAGAATGAATTAATTAGTTTAAATCTAGGCAACTTCAACACAATTCAAGATTTCTTCACCAAATTGAAATCACTAAGGCTACAACTACAACAATGTGGAATTCATAAGAAAGATGAACGACTGATTCTAGGTATTATCTCAAAGCTAAGTTCTAAATATTCAGTTTTTGTTTCTACCTTCTATGCTACTAAGGATGCACTTGGGTCTTAATTCAAGATGTCATTTTTGGATGATTTTGCTACTTCTCTCACACGGGAGTAGGATAAGATGATTCAGATGGCACTCTTAAGTCTTCTAAGTCACATGCCTTGGCTATCAATCTTGGAACAAATGAACAAAGAGGACAAAGTAGTAATAAGGATAAGAAACAAAAGAATATAAAAGAGAAGAAGAATCATATTTTAGCTACTCCAAAAGCAAGTAATGAGACCTCATCTTCAAAAAGTGACAAGCCTAAGAAAGAGAGGGTCAAATGTGCCTATTATAAGAAACCCAATCATGATGAGCACAAGTGTTTGAAGAAACAAGTTGATAATTTGACCCATATTCTTGAGAATATTAATCTTAGTGTTCCTGATTCCATCAAATAGAGTTCAGAAGAGGGTTCTCACAAGGCCAAAGACAACAACAAGGGGAAAGGAAAGGAAAAGGCCCTTATAGTAGTTTCTTCTCCACCATCCACATGGGTTCTTGATTTAGGTGCTTCACACCACATGGCTTCAACTGTGGATGAACTTGAATCTATGGAGCCATGTTCTATACCTTCCATTTTAATAGTTGAAAAAACTCCATTTGAGGTGTGTGAGAGAGGGTTTTTTGATATGGGGGATGGCACATTTCAGGATGTTCTTTGTGTGCCCTCGTTATCAACTAATCTCATATTGATCTATCAAATCACTCACACAGGTACAGGCAAGCAAGTTGATTTTACTCTTGATTTAGTGGTGATTCGTGAGATGCATAATGATTCTACAATTGTAGTCGGGAGATCAGATCATTAATATTGACTTTATTTGTTCTCTCATGTTGTTCTTGATTCTCCTTCAATTGTTCTACTCACTCACTCAGATGATGTGAGTAATTTGTGGCATCAATGGTTTGGCCACTTGAACTACCGCTACTTACAACAGCTCAACAAATAGGACATGGTTACATGATTACCTACAGTTTTCTTTTTTAAAGGTGTTTGTCATGGTTGTATTCTTGGAAATCATCCTGAAGAGAAGTTTGAAAAAGGAAAATATTGGAGAGCCTCACATATTTTGGAGTTGGTACATAGTGATTTGGCAAGACCATTTCCACATCCATCTTTCAGTAGAGCCTGATATGTTTTGACATTCTTTGATGATTTCTCTAGGTACACCATTGTGTACTTTTTCAAACAAAATTTTGAAGTCTTTGATTCATTCTTGGAGTATAAGGCTTTTGCAAAGAAACAAACTGGAAAATCTATCAAAGTTTTGTGTATAGGTAATGGGGGGAAATATGTCAACCACATGTTTGTGCAGTATTGTGTTTCGAGGGTATTGATTTATAGCAATCCCCTATAGTACTCAATAGAATGGATTTGTAGAACAAAAGAATTGATCCTTGAAAGAGATAGACTATTGTATGATTCACTCCAAGTATTTGGCACCACCTTTTTGGGTAGAAGCCATTAACTATGTGTTATATCCAAAACTGTTTACCTCACAAATCTATAAAGAGGGTAACTCCTTTTCAAACTTGGACCGATAAAAAACCGTCAGTTAAGCACTTTCGAGTGTCTGGCTCTAGTGCATGGGCCCACTTTCTAGCAGAGAAATGTAAGGCTATGGATCCATGGAGAAAGCCTTGCATATTTGTTGGTTACCCAGATTATGTCAAAGGTTATAAGCTTCTTCATCCTACCACACATGAGTTGTTCATTAAGAGGAGTGTTCAATTTGAGGAGAGTACTTCCAGTCCTTCTCTCAACACTTCTCATACCACCATCAGTTTGGAGTCCTTGTATCATGATGAGGAGTTTTCTTCCTCCACTTTAGATGGCTATAGTGATCATGAGGATGCACATAGTTCACCTTTAGAGTATGATTATTCTCCTCCTATAGCCGTAGGGCCTCTTTGGGCTTGTCATACTTTGCAGTCAACAGGTGATTGGCTAGGGGATCCTTCAAATCATAGTTTCAGGACACTCCACATATCTTCCTTAATTAAGCTTCCAATCCATAGACTTTCTGGGAAGCTTCTAGTGTCCCCAAGTGGGATGCAACCATGCAAGAAGAGTTCACTTCCTTGGAGAGGAACCACACTTGGAATCTTTTCCCACTTCCTAAGGGAAGAAAACTTGTTTGATGCAAGTGGGTCTATCAAACAAAATATGTAGTAGATGGGTCATTTGAAAAGCGTAAGGCTTGCTTGGTTGCCAAAGGATTCTCCCAAGTTCTAGGGATTGACTACTCTAAGACTTTTGCACCAGTTCCCAAAATGAATTCCATTTGACTTGTTCTTGCTACAACTACAAAACATAGATGGGATATTCATTAGATGGATGTGAAAAGTTCCTTTCTTCATGGTGATCTTCAAGAGGATATATACATGGAGTAGCCACATGGGTTTGTTCAAGATCCTTCACTTATGTGTCACCTTCAAAAGTCTCTTTATGGCCTCAAATAGGCTCCTTGGGCTTGGTATGCCAATATGGAATCCTTCCTTCTAAAATTAGGGTTCACTCGATGTCATTATGATCCCAATGTCTACATATTACAACATAATGATATTCACACCTTCCTGGTTCTCTACATTGATGACTTGTTGATCATAGGAAGTCACTCATCCACCATTCGAGCAATGAAAAGTGCCTTTCATGATATTTTTTGATGTTTGACTTGGGCTTGTTGCACTAATTTTTGGGGATTGAGATCACTCATTCTCCCTCAAGTATCACTCTTGCACAGTCTAAGTACGCACTTAACATGTTCCAAAGGTTTCACATGGTTGATTGTAAGCCTGCACCAACTCCATTCTTGTTAGGGGTCAAACTTGAGGCTAAGTGTTCTTTAACCTTGATTCATGGCACTTTTTATTGACAACTTATTGGTAGTCTCATCTATCTAACCCATACGAGGCCTGATATTTTATATCTATTAGGCATAGTCTCTTGATTCATGCAGGAGCCACATGAGCTGCACTGGAAAGCAACTAAGAAGATTCTTCACTACATCAAGGGTACTCACAATTATGGGATTCATTATATAGTGGGCATGGATTTTGACTTGGTGGGACACAAATTCAAATTCCGCAGGTGATTTTCAAGATTGCAAATCTACTTCAGGGTATTGCTTCTCCCTCGGTTTCAATCCAGTTTGTTGGTCGAGCAAGAAGCAGTCTGCTATTGCTCTTTCATCTATAGAGGTTGTATTGAGGAGTAGTTAATTCTACTACTGAGGCCATCTAGCTTTATAACATTCTCACTGAGTTTGGAATTCCCTTCTGGAAGCCCACAATCATCTATTGTGACAACCAGAGTGTGATTCAAATCTCTTGCAATCTGGTCCAACATCAATCAACCAAGCACATCAAGATCCATATGAACTACATTCGAGAGTTGATTCATTAAGAGATCATTGATCTCAAGTATTTTCAAACATCATATTAGACTACAAACATCTTCACCAAGCCCTTCACTGAGAGAATTTCCTTCATTTGCAATATTTTCTTGGGGTGCAATTGGTGTCCTCTTTGGGGGGGGGCTATTGATAGGGTTGGGGTTGGATGGAATCAATCACTGTTCCATGCTTTGGATCCTTGTTCTCAAGACATCCTAGGTGACTCTCCCACCTTAACCTTTAGGTCCTATCTCAGGTATAGGTACCCCTGGTTCTACTGGCCAACCCCACTATCATCCCAATTCACAGCTACCAAGCCAATCTTGGTGCTTTGCCACTATCTCACCCTTGACCCTTAATCTTCCCTAAAGGTCAAACAGTCTCAACACTCAGTTAGGTTCTTGCAGGGGTGTAGAGATGTAAAATCAAGCTTCATAGCAACCTATTAGGGTTATTGGACAATCACTAGGCTCCAATTCTCCATCGCTTCCACCAAACCCTCTCCTAGGGTTAGAAAAGGGCTATAAGCCTAGAGCCCCAATTAGGCCTCCTAACCCGAGAAAAGTGGAAAGTTTTCCCAAATTCTCAAAATGAACCCGATTATTTTCTTGGGATTCATGGTACCCTTGCCCACACCTTGGATTTTCTTGGGGTTTGGAGCCCCCACTGGCCGTACACTGTTCCAACCCTTAACTTAGCAAATTTAGGCTTGTTTAAGCCAATTTCTGACCTCCTTGAGGACAGTCAGTTTGTCTGCCACTTCCCGGTCTATGTTAAACCTCCTAATTGTTGCCAACCCTCTGCAAGGCAATCCACATTCTCTCCACACCATGGTTCACCAGGAGATTGGCACCCCTGCAACCCTAGTGCTCTGCACTCTTTTGACTGTCCTAGCCGGGCACTACCAAGCTCGCCTAGGAACAGTCTTTGTCCATGGTTTCCTTACCCCTAAGGACTCCTAGCTCTACCTTATGTACAAGCATGGAGTCTATCCTCTGCTTCCAAGAACCCATACACCAAGTACAGGGGAAACACAATCTGGAGCTCCATCTCTACCGATCTGCCAGTCAAGATAAAATTTCAAAGAAAACAAAACAACTACAATACCACACCTGCAAATTGAACACATGAATAATTACTACCACACAAGCTTAGAGAACAATCCACACCACAATCTAGAACATGCTATAGAGCCATGCTCGCTTCTGATCACCCAAACACAAAGCAAAACAGAAAAATATTAGTTATTCTTCTCACTGTCCACCATTTACGTTCATGAACTTTCCAATTACAAACCTTCCAACCTTTCACACAGGTTGAGGAATCCTATTTAAAGTTTCATAAAGTGGTTACCCTTCCCCTTGGTCGGACATAACCACCACATTAGGCCAAAATTGCACAAATGTAACATTTTGGGCTTTATTTCCAATTCCTAGTGAATCCTAGTGGAAACAAGTTGCTAAACTCATGCATTCTACCATGATCTACTAATCAACCTTCCTCCTAACATTTTCTAACACCTCTAACTCAAAACTAAATGGTCAACATGACCTTAAAGCATTAAAACCACAAAATTTCATCCTAGGCTCACAAATTTGCCTAGTGCTACCTAATGCTTCCTAGGTGCTCCTGTACCATTCTCCCCCTCTCTGCCCAAACACTAAGGAAAGGAAGGAGAGATCAATGACAGGTCAATTCCAAACTTCGTGAACTGATCTTCTTGTACCCATGTGGCTTCTGATTCATGCTTGTTCTTCCACTTGATAAGGTGCTCCATGTACACCTTATGCCTTGTAAACTTTTGCACTCTTGACTCCAAGATTCGTTTTGCTTGTTGCTTGTCTGGAGTAGGTAGGGGTATGTTGCTGACATCCTTGAATATTTCCCTATTGTTCTGATCCACATCCTTGACTGATCCCTTGTACTTGATCAAATCAGCTACATTGAACACTGGAGAGATCCCTAGGTC
Source organism: Sequoiadendron giganteum (assembly GCA_007115665.2). Lineage (NCBI taxonomy): Eukaryota > Viridiplantae > Streptophyta > Pinopsida > Cupressales > Cupressaceae > Sequoiadendron > Sequoiadendron giganteum. Next base: position 535,142,339 of record CM021103.1, on the reverse strand, counting down.
TGTAGGTAACTCCACCCTGTATGCATTCTTCCCATACTTGGCCAATACCTTGCATGGACCCACTCTCTTCATCTGCAACTTGGTTGATGTACCCTTCTGTAACCTTGATTTGTTGAGGTGGACCATGACATAGTCTCCTACTGCGAATTGCACATATTTCCTTGACAAATCTGCCTTCTCCTTCAACTTTTGTGTAGCCTCGGTGACTATCTTCTTCACCTGCTCCTGAATCTCTTTCATGGTTTGACTGAAGTCTTTTGCATGTCCACTTCTATGGTCCATAGCTCCAAGATCTCTAAGCTCACATATACCTCTTGGATGCATTCCATACACAATCTCAAAAGGACTCTTCCTTGTGGTCCGATTAACACTATCATTATAGGCATACTCAGCTTGTGAGATGACCATATTCCTTGGTTAGGCACCTAAGAAGATTACCCAACACCTTGTTAACCACCTCTATTTGACCATCGGTCTGAGGATGGTAAGCTGATCCAAATGACAAGTTGGTACCTAATCTACTCCATAGAGTCTTCCAAAAATGACTCATGAACTTCACATCCCTATCGAAAACAATGCTCAAAGGTAATCCATGGATCCTTACAATCTCCTTGAAGAAAAGGTGGGCTATTTAACTAGCATCATGAGTAGTTTTGCAAGGGATAAAATGACTCATTTTACTAAATCTGTCCACTACTACATACACACTATCAAAACCAGTCTTGGTCTTAGGGAGTCCTACCACAAAATCCATGCTCACACACTCCCATGGTCTGTTAGGAATGGGTAGGGGTTGATATAGATCAGCATTACTAGCTCCTCCCTTAGCTTTCATACACACAACACATTGTTCCACATACTTTCTAACATCTCTTGACAACTTAGGCCAATAGTAGAACCTTTGCACTAGTTCTAAAGTCTAATTGATGCCAAAATGTCCACTAAGACTACCATTGTGCTTTTCTTGAATGAGGTTTTCTCTCATTGACCCTCTTGGAACACATAATTGATTCCCTTTAAACAATAATCCACTTTGCAATGTATACTCAGCATATTGACTATGAAAATGATTCTCAAAGTCAGAACATACCTTATAGGCCTCTGAGAAATCTTCATCCTCTCCATAGAGATCTTTAAAGCTTTCAATCCCTATGCTCTTCACTTGTATCTCTTGCATTGTCAACAACCTCCCACTCAATGCATCTGCTACCTTATTCATCTTCCCCTTCTTGAGCTTGATGGTGAAGGTGGAAGCTTGGATGTATTCCATCCACTTCAAGTGTCTATTGCTCAACTTCTCTTGGGTATTCATATAACTAAGTTCTTGATTGTCGGTAAAGACTACAAATTCCTTGGGTAGAAGGTAATGCCTCCACTTCCTAAGTGACTGAACCAAAGCATAAAGTTCTAAGTCATAGGTTGAATATTTCTTCTTTGCTTCATTGAGCTTTTCACTAAAGAAGGCTATAGGCCTGCCCTCTTGACTTAGCACTCCTCCTACTGCAACTCCACTTGCATCACACTCAATAGTGAACAATTTGTCAAAACTAGTTAATAAGAGAATAGGTTGAGTTGCCACTTCTTGTTTCAGTTTCTCAAACCCTTTCTCAGCTACTTGAGTCCACACAAACTTGGTTTTCAAACCACCCTTGATTGTCTCTAGAAATGGTGCACATATACCACTAAAGTTCCTTATGAATTTTCTATAGAATTGAGCCAATCCATGGAAACTTCTTACCTCAGTCCCTGTGGTTGGTGTAGGCCAGTTTAGGATGGCTTCCACCTTACTTGGATCCATCTTCAATGATCCTTGAGACACTACAAATCCCAAATAGATAAGCTCTTGTTTAAAGAACACACACTTCTCTAGGTTGATAGCCAACTTTTCCTCTTGCAATCTTCTAAGTACCAACTCCACATGTTTGAGATGCTCCTCTGTTGTCTTGCTAAAGATGAGGATGTCATCAAGGTATACAACCACAAATATCCCTGTGAAGTCTTTGAGCACTTCATTCATGAGTCTCATGAATGTGCTAGGGGCATTGGAGAGACCAAATGGCATCACTCTCCATTCATATAACCCATCATTTGTCTTAAATGTTGTCTTCCACTCATCACCATCCTTAATTCTGATCTGATGGTATCCACTCTTGAGATCCAACTTGGTGTAATACTGAGCTCCTCCAAGACAATCCATTAAGTCTTCAATTCTAGGAATAGGGAACCTATACCTGATTGTGATTCTATTTATTGCTCTAGAATCAGTACATAATCTCCATTTACCTCCCTTCTTGGTTGCCAAGACTACTAGTACTGCACATGGATTGATGCTCTTTTGAATCAATTTTTGATCCAACAACTCTTGCACTTGTCTAGCTACCTCTAGATTCTGACCCGGTGTAAGCTTATAAGCGGCTTTGTTAGGCAATGAGGCTCCAGGTATGAAGTCAATTTGATGACTTATGGCTCTCTTTGGTGGTAAAGTTGCAGGTGTCCCATCACTCACTATGTCTTTGAACTGATCCAACAACTTTAGGACTGCTCCGGGTATGACTGTCTTTTTAGCCTTGTCTTCTTCTTTGGACTGTAACATAATCGCATATCCTTCACCCCCTTGATGTAGGTTGTTAAGGAACTCTTTACCACTACTCAACAAGACACTTGGTGTCTTTGATTGTCCCTCTTCTTCTTCTGACAGTGACTGCAACTTGAAAGTCCTCCCATCCTTCTTGAAGGAAATTCTATTCTCTTTCCCATCATACATGGCACTTCTGTCATACTGCCATGGTCTATCCAATAGTAGATGGCATGCATCCATGGGTAAAACATCACAAACTAACTTATCCTTATACCCTCCAATGGAAAAATCCACCGTTACTTGCTCATTTACTAGAACACTCTGCCCTTTATTGAGCCATGTTACCTTGTAGGGGTTAGTGTGGGGTACCTTCTTCAATTTTAGTTTCATTACTACCTCTTCTAAGATGATATTGTCTGTTGAACCTAAATCTACAATGACCTTGCATACTTTACCAAGTATCTTGCACTTTACTCTAAATAGAGCTCTTCTTTGTTTTGGTTCTTCCTTGACCGGTTGTCTGATCAAAACTCTCCTAAACATTAGGTTCTCTCCCATTTTAGATTCAATATGACTGATCTCAGGTGATTTAGTGCTCATGGTATCCTCTTGTGCATATGCCACCCTCTTCTCAGCATTTGAAGATGATGCTTTCTCCGGGCACCCATAAGCTGGATGGCCTACTTGACCATAATGGTAACATTTCATGGTAGCAAAGTATGAACTGCTCCTGTCTGCTCCTCTTCCTCTATTGGATCCTCCTTGAGAACCTCTACCTCTTCCATAACCTCCTCTATAAGGTGCTTCACTTCCATGCTCTGTGAGTTTGGATTCTCCTTGGTTTCTTTGCTCATTTCCTTTACCTTGGTAGCCACCTCTTTGCCCTCTTTGATCCCTTTGATCTCTGCCTTTGCCTCTACCTTTAGAATTGGAGTCTTGTTTCTTTTTCAGCTTCTCCTCCACCTTGAAATCCATTTGAAAACAACTATGGAGGTTGGTGAGTGTAAAAAGACTCAATTCTTCTTGGATGTTCCATTTGAGGCCATTTAGATACCTCGCCACCTTGATGCTTTCCACTTCTTGCACCCTAGACCTAAGGCTTAGTTTTTGGAACTCCTCTGTGTAGGCAACTACATCTAGGTCTCTTTGCCTAAGGTTTTGTCTCTTCTTATGCAATTGGACCTCATAGTCTTCAGGAAGATAATACTCCTTCACTTTAGCCACCATAGCTTTCCAACTTGAAATGTGTTTCTTGCCTTCATTCTCTCTTTCTTCTTGTAGGAACTTCCACCAAGTCAGTGCTTGTCCCCTTAATCTTGATTTTTCTATCTTCACCTTTTGTGCCTCAGTAACCCCATCACAGTCAAAGTGATTCTCCATTCCTTCTATCCATTCCATCACCAACTCTGCATCCATTTCGCCTGTGAAGATGGGTATGCCTTCTAATGCTTTACCACTTAAAGCCTTCAATGCCTTGAGGAAGGGTTCCTCCTTTAGTGTGGATTAGGGTCTGGTTCAATGTCCTCCTCAACCTGATCCTCAACCTTGTCTCTAACTATTGCTAGTTGTACCTTCATCTTGCCTGCAGCCTCTACCACCTCTTCTAGCCTTTGTTTCATATCTTCAACTGCCTCTTCAAGTTGCTTGTTTTTCTCTTGTTTCTCTATTAGGTCTCTTGCCAATTCTGCATTGGTCACCATGGTGTTAGAACCACTTGATTCAAGCTCTAACATACAAGTCTCTTCCCAAATCTTTAATTTGCTCTGATACCAATCTGATAGGGTTGGGGTTGGATGGAATCAATCACTGTTCCATGCTTTGGATCCTTGTTCTCAAGACATCCTAGGTGAATCTCCCACCTTAACCTTTAGGTCCTATCTCAGGTATAGGTACCCCTGGTTCTACTGGCCAACCCCACTATCATCCCAATTCACAACTACCAAGCCAATCTTGGTGCTTTGCCACTATCTCACCCTTGACCCTTAATCTTCCCTAAAGGTCAAACACTCTCAACACTCAGTTAGGTTCTTGCAGGGGTGTAGAGATGTAAAATCAATATTCACAGCAACCTATTAGGGTTATTGGACAATCACTAGGCTCCAATTCTCCATCGCTTCCACCAAACCCTCTCCTAGGGTTAGAAAAGGGCTACAAGCCTAGAGCCCCAGTTAGGCCTCCTAACCCGAGAAAAGTGGAAAGTTTGCCCAAATTCTCCAAACGAACCCAATTCTTTTGAGATTAGTGGTACCCTTGCCCACACCTTGAATTTTCTTGGGGTTTGGAGCCCCCACTGGTCGTACACTATTCCAACCCTTAACTTAGCAAATTTAGGCTTGTTTAAGCCAATTTCTGACCTCCTTGAGGATAGTCAGTTTGTCTGCCACTTCCTGGTCTGTGTTAAACCTCCTACTTGTTGCCAAGCCTCTGCAAGGCAATCCAAATTCTCTCCACACCATGGTTCACCAGGAGATTGGCACCCCTGCAACCCTAGTGCTCTGCACTCTTTTGACTGTCCTAGCCGGGCACTGCCAAGCTCGCCTAGGAACAGTCTTTGTCCATGGTTTCCTTACCCCTAAGGACTCCTAGATCTACCTTATGTACAATCATGGAGTCTAGCCTTTGCTTCCAAGAACCCATACACCAGGTATAGGGGAAACACAGTCTAGAGCTCCATCTTTGTCGGTCTGCCAGTCAGGACAAAATTTCAAAGAAAACAAAACAACTACAATACCACAGCTGCAAATTGAACACACGACTAATTACTACCACACAATATTAGAGAAAAATCCACACCACAATCTAGAACATGCTACAAAGCCATGCTCGCTTCTGATCACCCAAACACAAAGCAAAACAAAAAAAATTAGTTATTCTTCTCACTGTCCACCATTTACGTTCATGAACTTTCCAATTACAAACCTTCCAACCTTTCACACAGGTCGAGGCATCCTATTTAAAGGTTCATAAAGTGGTTACCCTTCCCCTTGGTTGGACATAACCACCACATTAGGCCAAAATTGCACAAATGCAACATTTTGGGCTTTATTTCCAATTCCTAGTGAATCCTAGTGGAAACAAGTTGCTAAACTCATCCATTCTACCATGAGCTACTAATCAACCTTCCTCCTAACATGTTCTAACACCTCTAACTGAAAACTAAATGGTCAACATGACCTTAAAGCATTAAAACCACAAAATTTCATCCTAGGCTCACAAATTTGCCTAGTGCTACCTAATGCTTCCTAGGTGCTCCTGCACCAACTACTTAGTCCTCTTCTTGCCTCTCTCTTTGTGGGGGAGATCTTCTTCTTTGGGGGGAATTTGATATGTACATGGGTACCTAACATGGCTTCATTTTTTTGGACTCATCATCTTTTACATCCTCCTAAGTTGTGCTTAAGGGGGAGTGTTAGTGTAGGTTTTTATTTTCCTAGTGGGTTATTTTATTTTCCCTTAGTCCTAGGTTTTTCCTACACTTTAATAAGATTTATTAGGATAATAAGTGTTTATTACTAGGAGATGAGTGTTTGTTTTCCCATTCCTTAAAGGGTGGAACTCTTTCCACTTTTGGTGGAATCCTCCAGTTTTGGTGGTCCATATCCACTTTTGGTGGTTAATTCCTATTGGTTAGATTTTTCACCTACATCCTCTCCTTAGTTATATATAAACTCACTACCTAGCTTGTATTTTCATCTTTTATGCATCTTTGCATTATATATTTTCAGCTTGGAAGCTCTTAATTCAATATTACCACATCGGTATTGCATAATCGCTCAAAGTCCTAGTTTGCATTCTTATGTTTTTCCAGTTTATGTAACTATGGTTTTTTCTTAAAAATTTCCTTGGGTTATTCAATACATTTCAGATTTATAACACATTCAATCTCCTATTATAATTTAGCTTGGTTGGAAGTGTATATTTGATTCAAAATAGAGAAAAAATAAAATTCTTATCAATTACCTTTACCTTTCAGGATCCATATTATGAGCTATGGAATCATACATTTACCAATAGGAAAAAATAAAATATTTAATATTTAATTACTAAGCATATTCCTATGGTTGGTGAGTTCCATTTTTTCTCTAAGATTATAGTTACTACTCTTATTTACTATTCTTCCTATTTGGTAAAATCTTCTTGTAGAATTTTTTCAAGCTAACTCTAAAGGAACCAAAGGACTTCATTGAGTTACCTAGGATATTTGTTCCCTCCTCTAAAATATTTGGGAGGTCCTGAGATTATAGATATTGAGCTTAATGGCATTGATCTCCATGCCAAATTGATTTCCAAATCTTTGGATGGAGTTGAACATTAGGACTACTTAATCGCCATTACATTTCTTTAGGAAACCTTTATAGTTACAGAGCTTTGAAAGGCCTATTCTTTCAATCCATATCCCATGTTGATTAAGATAATTAGGACTTTAATGGATAAGAATAATAAAAATATCAAGATAACATCAAACACTATCTCGGTTAGAAAGGGGACAAGTTCATATTGGGCTCTTTGTTTACTTTTATTTTATCTAGTGATCTCCAATAATTGAATATCATGGAATTTATTTGGATGAAGCTCCATGGATAAAAAGTTTTGGTTATTTAAAAAAGGAATTCAAACCCATGGTGAAGTTTTTAACCATCATAGATAGGGTTTTTCCTATTCTAGCCTAATTTAAAAGTCAAATTTCAATTTAAGACTACAAATTTTGAGTCTATAAATGAAGTGAATGTGTTTTCATAGGCAAGGATATCTTTGTAAACTTTATTTACATTATCTTTATACCTGGTGGAAATATCGAAAATGGCCAATGGATAATTATGCATTGATATAAACCTTGACTTGTTTATCAATGATTTCCTTCATAATAGGTTCCAATTGAAAAATTGTACTATTGATAGGATGTTCAATCTATTGTAGCTTCTTGGAATCTTCACTTTGCTATAATTTTTAAATCCATTATAACACCAAAAAGGTTTCATTTTCTTTGGATTTTTCTTTACCAAACTCTTTTATCATGTGATAGATTTAGGCATATGGATATTTTTTACTTTCATTATCATGTGTGTTATCAACTTGAGACCATGACACACCTTTTTTAGTTTTTTCACAATGTCAAGTTAGTTTTAAAGTTAATTCACATCATTTTCCAACCTTTAATGCTAGAAATCCACTTGGTATATGATTTTATTATGGGATTATGGATATTTTTTCATATTTTCCCTATTTTCTCTTCCCTCTTTTTCCATCTTTCTCTAACATTTTTTCTAACTCCTTATTCATTTTTGCCATCATACATTTCTCATGCCTTCCCTTAACTATATTCAGTTCCATACTTTCCTATCCTATTTTTCATCCTCCTTTAAATAATTATTTCATTTTATTTCTCCTAGAGTCCTTTCCATCATGGCACCTACTTGTCTATCTTCTCTTCATCTCAAGTTTCTCGATCATCACAAGTCTATTCTTCCTTTATTTCCATGTATCCACACATTCTCCAAAATATATATATTCTTTATTTCTCTCATTTATCTCTCTTCAGATTCTCTCATGAGCTATTCCATATGCTTTACTATCTTGAAATATTTATTTTTCCAATATCCTATGGACCTTGAAACCCTCACCTCCTTCCATCCACTCTCTCTTGACCTAACTCTCTCCATGTCTAGTATCTCATTCATATAATCCCTATTTGATCATAACAACTCTCTCTCTCTCTCTCTCTCTCTCTCTCTCCCCTAATTTTCTTGAACCCTTTCCCCCACCCGTGGCATTATATTTTCTCTCATGTATGATCTCAAGCTACCTACCCAAGCTATGTAAATGATTTTTCACAATCCTATATCTCCTCTTAGGGAGCCTCTCATACTAAAGTATCTTGCAACCTTTACAACTAATCCAAATAGTTTAATAGTATCTCCCACTCTATGTTCAACCACCTCTAACATATTTTGGAGAGTGTGCTACAGTGATTGCATGATCAACATTGTTTATTCTCCAATATAAATTGAATCTAATCAAAAAAATAAATCAATCTTCTATCATCATAAATTAAATATATTCTTAATAATTGGAAAAAAACTATAACTAAAAACATATCATGCCTCACAAACCTAGTTGCCTCAAGAGTAGATATCATTTGTAATGATTCTACCTCTTTGTAGAGTTAGACTAAAGTCCCTCCATCATTTCTCACATGGGGGAACCTCAATAATCACCTCTAGATCATCACTATTTATTGTTTCACTCTCATTCTCTCTTCTCCAAATTCCCCCTCTTAAATTCAACATAATTTTTTATTTTCGCTTGAACATCATTTCCCCCTACCCTAACCTAATAAACTATAACTTTTAAGTTTTAAAATAATTCCCCTTCCTTTTTCCAAAAAATTCCACTATTTTTTTTATAAAACACGCTCATTAATTTATTTTTAGAAATCAGAAAAATATAAGGATGGGTGTGCTACTACCCACGCCCTAGAGGGGTAGATGGATGACCACCTATGCCCTTAGGGGGTAAGTACACCAGCCATACATCCACATGGGAACAATATAAGGAAATAAGATTTATAAGCAACTAAACATTAAATATGAAGTAAAGAGTAAAAAAATTAAAAATTACATAATTTATTGAGACAACACAATACCCAATATATATATGGGAAAAATTGTTTAGGGTAAAAACCCCATAAAGCATCATTCTTCTTGAAGAAACCTACAAAAATTATGTTTGAAAACCAACATCAAAAGAACTTAGATAATGCATATTTTCTTCCCTTCCTTTACATAATCCATCACATGCATATGTAATGCATTGACATAGCTCTCATGAAATCTTGCATCATATATATGCTATGTATTCTCCATATGAAATGCTTTATGATTGACTATATCTAAAGAAATCTAACAATTTGATGAATAGGTTACAATATTTCACCATATAACCTTTTGGTTATACATTTAGTTAATAAATTGGTTATTTATTTATAAAGAAAATTTATAATTTACCCCTTAGTTATTTTATAAGGATAAAACCTTATAAATATTATTTAAGTATACATACATTTAATACAATCCCGAAATTAATGTTATTCTCTAATGCTCCCCCTTAATATTTATAGAGGGTTCATGACATTAATGTTTTTTAGAAGAAAAGATGAAGCTCCTCAATAAAATAGGACTTCTTTGACAAGCATGTCATAGGAATAAATATATATGCCAAGATTTATATCATGCATTTTGAACTACATGATAAACCTCTTTCCATAATTTAAATCCAAGTTTCCTTAAATTGATGGTTTAATGAGGTCTTATAAATCTTTTGTTGGAGCCCAAGACTTTTCAAGCTAGCCTCCCAAATTCTTGTTACAATAATAATTCATATTGGTCATATATCTAATGGTTTTACAAATAGAAGAAGGAATACATGAGAAGAGATACATAGAGCTCATACGTCTTCCAAGTGCTCTTAGGTCTTATATGTAGAGTTAGCCACTAGGAGGTGTCATTGTTATGACACTTCCCCACAATAGAAACTTTGTAAATGCAAGCTTTGTAATAGAGGCACTACATAGATGATTTATTTTGTGATTGTTGGGATTTAAGAAAAATTCCCCTTGATCATAGTATATCTACCACTTAATAATTGATCTAACTAGATTAAAGAGTAATTTTATAATGGAAAAAATTATCTTGAATGAAGTGCCCACAAAATTCAATCTACCTCATTTTGAAATGTGTGAACACGAGTCTTTGGTAAGAGTAAATAACTCTGGTTATTAGGTTCTAAAGTAAGATTCTTACTAGTAAATTGATTAAACTCTTCCAATAATCCCCTAAGCCACATTGATTCCTTTGCAGCTAATTTTGTATTTAGCCTCTATATATTAAAGATCCATAGAAGTTTGATGTTTAATGATTGCTCCATCCATGTGATAGCACCTACATCATTATTTTGAAGACATAGCTTGAGGTATATGTCCCATCAATAAGATCACTAGGATAGTTAGTAACATAGAAATTGAATAAATTGTATTCTTGGTGTATATTTTTATTTTTTATGAATAATTATACATTTAATATCTTTTTAATGTACTTTTTTATTTTAAAATGTCTTAATTATATCATTGTGTCTTTGTAGAAGGAGATGGACTATTTTTCCCATTTTGTTGGATGGTTGTGAAAACCACCTATACACTTTTTCAACATATCAACCTCTTGGATCTCTTTATCTATTTGGAAGTGTTATTTTCACTTGTTATATATTATGCTTCTTGATTGTGCTAGTGATAATACAACAATATTTAAATAACTAATATAAAATGTTATCAATCCCCTAGTCATGCAAACTCATCCAAGATTCCTATCAAATTATTTTACATACAAGGTAATTGTCTAAACCTAGAAACCTTTTTCATGGATGAGGCACAATATAATAGTGGTAATGAATTTTTTCTTTTAGGGTCTAAGTTGTTCCATGATAACATACCCAAAGATACATCATAACATATGGCATACAATGGGGAAATGTAGGAGCAAACTATGAAGATGTTCCAGAGTGGTCAAAGAACTTTTCTAGTATTAGAGTCAAAGATTTAGGTAAAAATAACCCTTTAACTAGGAACGTCAATATCATTATCTCAAACTTATCGATCTATTTTTTTACATATGATTATATATCAATATCATAATTTATTTTTGGGACAAAAAAGCATAGAGTTCCAAAAGCACCCATCTTTGATCAATTAAAGGCAATATAAATTACTTGACATAGTAGGCCCAAAATACATACCCAATGCTTATACAATGAGTTTAGTTGGAGCCTTAGAGCCTTATAATTTGGCTTGGTTTATTTGAGACAAAGGGATATGGTAACACTTTTAGATTTTTCTTTGATGATAGTCATCTATTATATGAATGTATCATTTAATTTTTGTAGATTTAGGACCACCAATATTTGATGTGGCTTTCCAATATTTTTATATTTCATCTAACAACTAAAATTTAAAAAACCCTCAATCATTGAGGTATTTAACAAAGTAAAAATAAAATTAAAAAATTGAATTATTGTTAAGGATGAGATTTTAAGAGTATATTGATTTATTAAGAATGAAAAATATATATTTGTAAAGTGGTTTAATCAAGTAGATTTGTAATTAAATAATAAAAAATTATTATATTATTATCTATCCAAAATAATTTTATATATTTATTAAATAGTATAAAAATTGTTCATAGATAATCATTTTATAACAATTTATATTCAACTCACATCTAACTTATAAACCTATATGATATTTAAGTTAGATGAAAAAATAGTAGTATTGAGGGTATTCTATCACATAGACCTTAAATGTATTGGCTTGTTTGCTTATCTTGTTGAATATATCAAGGTTTTGATGAGTCTCGATGGCTAGATAAAGCCAAATATGATTTCATACTCTCAAAAGATTCCTATGAGATGTTGCCTTTATTTTCAATATATCCAATATGATTGTTTGAAGGAAAATAAAGATGTGTATGTGCCTCAATAATAGTGATGTAGATATATATGATATTTAAGTAGAATGGTAAAATAGTTAGTATTGAGGGTATTCTATCACATACACCTTCAATCTGTTGGCTTGTTTGCTTATCTTATTGAATATATCAAGGTTTTGATGAGACTCGGTGGCTGGAAAAAGCCAAATATGATTTCATACTCTAGAAGGATTCCTATGAGATGTTGTCTTTGTTTTCATTATATCGATATCTTTGTTTGAATGAGAATAAAAATGTGTATGTGCCTCGATAATAATGATATAGAATTGTGAGTCAAAATATAATTTTCAAAGATAAAATTTGAATATAAGATTTTAAGCATTGTGCTACCTTCTCATAATTAAATTATACCCTATGAAAATCTCATATCAGATAACCATTCAACATTCTCAACTTATTAAACTGTAAATATGGGATAGTTGTCCTAAATCATGCTTATTAGACTGTAATAATGGGATAGTAGTCCTAAATAATGCTTGCAGCAATATCAATATCAATGGGAACACCCAAAAAAAATTACCACCACTCCCCCTACATATCGACCATTTTTAACTCTCATACTCCTGATGGAAAGAATTTTGAGTCTCATTGATGTGATTTTATTTTGTTGTGGCAAATGAGGTGGCTTGTACATACACCATGCTGTCAATAATAATGTCAATCTTCTCTGCTTTAAGTACACTTCTTGACATTACAAATTTAGTAAGTATTTTCAAATTTTCATTTTCTTTTCTGGAAGCGAATCTCTATTATTCAAATCAGTGAAAAGACATCTTGTAATGGCTGATTTGATAGTAATTCAGTCGACCGTAGGCAAAGGTTAGTAATTCGATGAAGTGTCTTGATTTTGTAGATCAGGAGTCAATTTTGTTTGTTACCCAACAGAAAACATTGGATCCCCCATGTGTTTGACAGCAGATTCCTTTATCTTCTCACTGCAAAGTTTGCAGACAAGGCTCTTGTCCATAGCTGTCTGACATGGTTTTGAGGTATTTTTGTTCAGTCTTCTTTTGATGTGTCAAATTTATGTCATCTGTAGTTTACATCTCCTATTCTGTCTACACTGTCTGTAAGCAAGGTTGTTTAACTCCATGGTTGTTTTGTCAATATGGAATAAATTTGACTAATGGATTAATCTGCAAAGAGACCCAGAAAAAATGCTTAGTCCACTTTAAACTGGGCTCTGATAACATATTGTCTAACAGGATTTAGAAGCAATTGAACTTAAATATAAAGTAGCCAACAAAAGAAATGAAAATTACAGAATGTATTGAGACAACATATTATGCAATAGGAAAATGAAAAGAAAAAATTGTATAAATCTGTATAAATAGAGATATCGCAAGAATCTGGATAATACATATTTTTTTCATTCATGAGGTTTAGTCTCCCCCCATCCCTGTGGTACCGGAGGACGTGTTGTGCCAGCGTCACTGGTCATGTGAAAAAGTTTACCAGATGCACTGCAGTTTATAGGGGGGCTACCCGATTCTTGCAGTCCAAAAAAATAATACATGTTTTCTTCGTCTCCATTCCATAATGTCTCACATTCATATGTAATGCATTAATAGACCTCTCATGCAATCTTGTCTCTATCACATATTAATGTATATGATTCATATTCTTCATATGAAATGCTTATTATTAAAAGAATTTAGAGGGTTGATGAATGGATCACAATCTTTCACTGTATAACATTTAATTAATTATTTATTTATTTATAAAGATAAATTTTATAATTTACTCTTTATTTATTTTATAATGATAAAACCTTATAAATTAAAGACTTATAGATGTTAGTTTGGTGTACTTACATTAAATGTAATCCCTAAACAAACATTATCCTCTAGCAAAGGGCACATTGATGGTTGTGCCCTCCACCAATGACAATGTTGATACAAGTGCTTTGGGTTGTAGTCAATGATTGCATGTGCTAATGCCACTACACGTTCATCTACTCCAAATGAACATGAAATTCTTTTAAAATAATTAGAACTCCCCTCTTCTTACCCTTCCCATTCCCTCTCAAAATTACCCTAAACATGGTTTTAAATTCAACATGTTCCAAAAGCTAGGTCTTTATGAACATACCTTAATCATCTCCTAATTTTGCACAAGATTTATCCTAACACCATTTGGCCAATGTCTAACAAATTCCCATCTTATCAAAATCTCTCATTTTCTCTTCTCTTCTTCTCACACTCTCAAATTAAAATCAAATTATATTCCCCCCTTTCTCCATTTATAATTTTCTTTTCACTTTTTGTTTAAATTAATTAAAAAATTTAACCCGCTTTTCACTGAGAATATCTTTTCTTGGGCTAGAAATGGCCTTTTGATCTTAATTTTTCTACATATTCTATTTTTCTTCCCAAAAATGTTATTATTTTATTTGTTATTCTTCATGGAAAATTCTATGCTAATAATGCAAAACATCAAAAGTTACATTATTTTCTCACATTTACCCATTTCCATAGAAAAATGGTGATTTCTATCCCCTTACTACTTGCTCAAAACCAATACTTCAAGTGTCATCTTTGACCAATTCTAATGCACTTTGGTACTCACCTAATTATTTATTGATGCATAATTTTCATATTTTCACATCTTATGGCTTCAAAAACCCACAAGATACCTTGATAGTTCTTTTTTTCCCATTTCTCACTTTCTATTTCCTCTTAGTTGTTATTCTATATCTAGATGGCAAATGATGATCCCAAATAGAGAATTATATGTAATATCCTATTAGAACTAACTCCACTTTTTGCATAATCCATTATGTTCCCTCACATGTGTATCAATTGTGCCCCTTGTATCCTACTATTCACACTTTCTTCCTTTTTATCTTTTATTTTCATATTTCTTGTTGTTAATATTTTCACCTCCAAATCCATCATCATCTACTCCCATTTATGTTCCATGTGATTTATATTTTCCCAACCCACATGGGAATATTTTATCTTTATCATATTATACTCCTAGAATTAATCTACATTTATCCTTCTCTTTTATGTCATGTTACGACCTTAGACTCAATGTGTTATAATCATTGCATTGTTCATGAGATTTCCCCTTCTCCTACCTTTGTCATGACATCCCTTATATTTGAGGAATCCCATGTTCATCCTTAGGGCTTGGGGGAATCACCTAGTAGCTATGTGTTCCCATTTTTCTTAGGTCATTTTTTTCATATTCTCATCACTTGTTCACTCGTATGATTCTTGATATTTACTTTCTACGTTGCATACTTGGCTCACCTTGGGGGGTCCTTTTTATCACTCATGGCATCTCCTATATGTTCCCCTTCTTGCTCTATTATCCTCCCATAACATATACCTTGAGGCATTTTACCTTGAATTGATTGACTTGCTTCTTTCACTAATCAATTTAAGGGAAGACATACTCTACACATATTTTCTCTCATTTCATTTTAATATCATCACTTGGTCTAGACTTCCTCTTTTACCATTTGAAGTGGCAACCAAATATAGTTGGATAGTGACCACAAAACCATTATCATTTAGAAGTTTATGTTTATGGTCTAGTCTAGCCTCCTTCACCATTTAGGTGGCAATTGCATATAGTTAGGTGGTGACCTCATTACTATCATATTTTGACCATGTTATTTTTTTGGCATGGCCATAGCACTCAATGGAAAATATATAGGTTATTCTACCACCACATCACAATGGCCACAACATAGCCAAACCTTTGCCAAGATGTTATTGTAGTGTCGTAAATTGTCACCTTTGACAATTTCACACTATGTTTTGCTCCCCTTTAATTTATTGGACCTAATTGAGCACTTAATTTCCTAAATTATGCATTTCATAGCCCATTTTAAATATTTTTCGACAAATTGCAAGCATAAATCAAATTCTCTCATTTAATACTTTTCCCCTGACTCCTTAAGTTTTGAAAAATAGGCCTAGGACATTGGCGCCTAGGGCACCTATGTCCCCCTATTTTGACCCCAAATTCAAATATGTTGGTGTCGACGTTTTATTATTTGAAATTCAAATATGTAAAGTGAGTTGTCAGGATTTAATTTTTGAGAAATTAGAATAATAGCATATAAATACCTAGTTATTGCATCATTTGAAATCTATCTAGAAATTATTAGCAAAATTTGGTGATCAAGAGCATTATCAAGCAAGTCAAGAGTAGAATTTTAAAGATTTATTACAGTGATTCAAGATCCAAACATCATGTCAAAATGTATGTGATTGTGTTCATGTTTATGTTTTCATATTGTTTGTGAAGACTAATCCTTGTAGGTCTCCAAGCAATTCAAGAAAGCAAGATCCAAGCCTTGAGGAGATGTGTATGACTTCAATCCTTCAAGGAAGCCATTAAAGGGTGGTGAGTTACACCACTTTGTGGATTTATCATTCATTCCTATCATTTATCTATTTATCATTGGCATTTTCATTGTGGAAGTGGAAATAGTAACATGCATGGGGTTTGACCAAGGCAAACCCCTAAATAGCACAACCTTTCTTCTCTCTTTGAATGTGTAGGTTTCAGTTCTGAAGAAGATTGAAGATCAATTATTCATTGTTGCAATTGAATCTCTACACCTTGATAACTCATGAGAACTTAGTTATATAATTATCCAACTATGATTTGGTATTGCGACAAGTGGGAAACAAAAGCTTTGATCTAATACCAGAGGACTACAAAAATAGATCTAAATTAGCCCTACAAAGACAGTGGTGCCTGGGGTGCCTATGTCCTCCATTTCAACTCCTAATTTGCATCACAAGTGCATAATGTCATGCTCATTTTGTTTATGTCTATGATTTCTCATATCAATTGTATTTGCATCAAAACAATAATTTGCATAATCAGGTCAATTGAATCATTGCATTTCATCCTTAGGTCACTTTCAAATTTGGTCTAGGGTTGGTTGACTCACCTATCATGTTGTAATTCAATCATATACCTTGTCCAAATTCAATCAAACCCATCACATCCATCCCATTCTATACATTTCAATAAAATTAGGGAAAGGTGTCCAAACCCTAAAGTGAGAAATCTAAGGTTTCCCTTTCCCCATGTTTCATTTTGGTGAACCCAACAGTTAACATTTTATACCTTCTGAAATATGAAGCAATTCATCCTAGATCTAGGTTTAACATTGGCACTCATTTTTGCATCATAAAAGGGCATAAAAATTCAAAAGTTAGCATACAATATTACATTCTAGGTTTCAATAGGGTTAATTTTAGTCATCTTAGGTCAGATCTACATTCCAATTGCATTTAAAAATTTGCATTAGGTCATTTTTATTATCAAGCAAATATAAAATTATCCATTGTATTCAATTAGGCATCTTGCATATAGCTTAAAAAGTGAAAAATTGCATTGTTTTGTTTCAAAAAGGCATCAACATCATCATTTTCAGATTTTGGCATATTAGGATCAATCAATTCTTGCATCTTAGATCTGAAAATTGCATTTACAATTGTCTTTTATTTTTTGAAATTTTTTGCAAATTGTTGCACCCTTGTATTTTGAATTACATAATCATAAAATGGGAAAATTCTGGAAAAATATTCATTGTTCGACTTGTTTGCAAATAGACTTAAGATCCTTAAACAGTATTATACACAGTCAAATTTTTAAATCTACAAAAACCTATGCAGGACATAGGTGCCTTGGGCACCTTTGTCCAAGCATTTTGAGCTAAAATTTTCTATGCAAATCCTTGAGTGTGTCCTTTGTTCAAATATGGTTTTTGTTTTGCAATTTTGTTTTCAGAACTATCCAATTTTTCTCATTTGATCCATAGGGTTAGTAACAACACGTTTCCTTTTTAAATATGTGGTTTTGATATGGTAATATATGACTTGTATAATTATAATTTTCTGCCTATGAGAACAATCTAAGGAAACAAAACAAAACCATTGACGATCATGTTAGTTCTTCTCTCAATATTTCTCCTACTTGTGAGAAAAAAATTCTTCAAGAGTATGCAATCATGGGCAATCATGAAAATCATAGTTGTTCTTCTCTTGATACCTCACCTACTTGGGAAGAAGGTATCTTGGTGTTAGAAGATCTAATCATTGAGCATCATGAGAATCTTATTTGTTTCTCTTCCCCTACCTCTCCTACTTGAAAATATATTGTTGAACAAGAGGATGAAATCATTGATACATTTCTTTCAAAAGACAATAATATGGATTGCATAGATGAAGATTCTAAGGTGGCATTAGATCCCCCATTGATAGAAGATCATCAACAAGTAGTTAACTCAGTTGAGGTTATGAATGCACAATTGGTTATTAGATCTCCTTTAATTATTGAACCTCCTAAAACCCCTATAATTATTGGACCTCCTAAAATTCCTCTAATTATTGGACCTCCTAAGTCACCTCTCATTATAGGACCTCCTAAACCTCATGGCCATATCCTAAACTTTGCAAAACAACTCATTGATAATCACGTGTCACAAAAAACAAGTTATCATGCAGTTTCTCAACATATAACACTAGAAGTAACAAGCAACCAAAAAAAATGCCAACATCCATCCCATTGCCTCAACCATACCTTCCACCTGCACCTAATATTCCTCAACATAGTGGTAAGCTGAAGTATGATCATGTGGAACAACTTTATAACACTCCCGCTAAGATCTCCTTGTGGGATTTGATTCAAACATCACCTATTTATCATGGTATGCTTCAAAATGCTTTGCAAAATGTTATTGTACCTCCTAGTGCACAACCAAATGATGTAGAAACTTTTTTTGAGCTCATATAAATTCGGCTAGTGATGACATTGTCTTTCATCAAAGTGAATTACCCCCTCTAGAAACGCAAAAAAAAATGATGCTTTGATGATAATGGCTATTATTAATAGGGTTGGGATTAGGCATACCCTTATTGATAATGGTTTGAGGCTTAATGTTTGCAATGTAAATATTTTGAATAAAATTGGATTGGATAAGACTAAAATTCAACCAGATTCCTTGTCTATCCATGGTTTTGACAATGTGGTAAGACAACCACTTGGTGTAATAATGTTACTTGTTAAATTTGGTAAGGTTGTGTTGCAAACTCCCATCCATCTTATGCCCCATTATCTTTCATATAATCTTCTCTTGGGTAGGCCATGGATCCATGAGATGAAAGGAGTGCCTTCAAAACTTCATAATTTAATAAAATACACATACAACAATAAGGTTTACATGATAAAAGTTGATCCAAAATTTGAAAATTGTTTACAAATTGAAACAGGAATGAAGATCCCTTTTAGAACATTGATACCAACTTCAAAAGTGGAACCTCTACAAATTGAAGACAAAGATGAGTCTTTATCACCTGTGACAAATTTTTTGGATGATGATTGGGAACATTAGATTTCACACCTAAATTTATGGGAGAATACAAGATTTCACCATAAAAATTGGAAAAAGAGAAAGAATTTGTGGTAGTATCAACACAAACTATCACAGAAACATCAAAAACCCCATAATCCATAACTTTTAGCAATGAGGAAAACACAAATCATGTATCCACTTATGATGAAACTGATTATGAAAAACCACCTTTTGCAAAATGGAAGTTATTTATGAACAAGGTTATCAACTTTTAAAACAATTGGGTTATAATGGAAAGGGATGTGGTGTAAAATAACAAGGTATATGTGTCCCTATAGATTTGAGAATACAAGAAACAACAAGAGGTCTTAGTTACTATCCTTTGAAAGTCATGAAAGCATCAAATGAACCTTCTCTTAATGTCAATGTCATCACAACAAACCCTCCTAAGACAAATAAAAATAATGGTCATGATATTGCTTCATCTTCAAACACATGTTTTGGTGATGATTAGGGTTCATTAGATTTTACACCCTCGTTTATGGGAGAGTACAAAATCTCACAATCTAGACCTAAAGAGTCTTATGTTTCATTTTCCCAACCTGGGTTTACATCAATAGATTCAAAAGCATCATCCCATGATGGTGATGGGGGCTCTTTAACTTTCGTCCCTCATGAATGTAAGATGCCTAACTTAAAAAAAAAATAAAAGGATTTGCATGCTTGGGAAAAATCCAATTCTTCTCAGGAGCATGTAGATATGATTTATTCATCTAAGTTGGAAGAATTTTATGGTCTTGGATACAAAATTCTTGCTAAAAATGGATTTAATACAAAAATGGAATAAAATGTACTAGGATCAAGTGAAGTATATGCCATACTTTTCCAAGTAGGGTCTAGGTTTCCAACCTCTGTCCCCATCTTCATGTCTAATGATTTAACATCTACTATATGTATGAAATCTTTTAGTAATTGAGCAATATTTTCTTCACAAAAGAGAGAAATTTCTTCTACTATTGATCAAGAGAATATTTTGTCGATCCTTCTCAAAGCTTGCTTCATATCTCTCCCTCTGAGAACTGAAAGAAATTTTATTTAAAAAAACCATTTTGTGCATATCATCGATGCATGGTCATTCTACTAATGAGTTTCAAGCCTTGAGAAATAAAATTCAACAACTTAACGATTATGGTGTTCTTCCATGTGTTGATGCACCTAATTCCTCTAAACATTAAAGATCTCTATCCTATGGTGTTTCTCCTCACTATGTAGCATTTGTAGCTTTATGTATTTTCTCATTGCTACTCATGGTGGTACAATATAAAGTGCAACCATATTTTACATGGGAAAAAAATGATAGTCTCTTGGGTGGTTGCCTTTGTCTCCACGCTTGGGGGACAAGGATAACTAGTTTTCAAGGTGTGCATTATTTTCTCCTTAAGATACCAACATAGAAAGTATGTTGAAATTTTAAGGGGGGGCATATAGTCCCTCCACTCATGGTTTGCATAAATAATGGTCCCTTTTTAGTTATGATAGTATAAATCTCCTAGAAAGTGTTGACCTTGTCAATTGGAGTGTGATCTTCTCAATCCATGCTCATGTCCCCTATGTGGTGATATTAGGCTTGATGTCCCCTAATTATGTGAATTTTTTTGGCATATGATGTTCCCTTTGGTAGCAATACTATGGCTAGTATTCCCTAAAGTGTGATCTTGTGTTCCATGACTTGTCCTCTCTTAGTGGTTGTATCATGTGTGATATTCCATAGGGTGTAACTCTTTATGTATTGAGCAATCCCCCTCTGTCATCTTGTAAAAAACCTTTGGTGGTGCTGTTATTTATAACACCCCTAGAGGTTTGGCTTTGTCATTTATACACCTTCATAGGCGATTTTATCATTTATGCACATTCGTAGGAAATTTTATGCACCTTCTTAGGTGATGTTTTGGCAAGATAGTTCATGGATTCAAAATAACAAAGTTTGTTGGGTCTTGAACTTGAGCACCCCTTTTAACATGGCCACCAAGCATAATGCAACTTGCTTGATAGTGGAGCTATGTGTTTCATGAGTGTATAGAATAACACAACTTGCTAGCCTTGTGAAACCCATCACATTGCATGGACACCTAGCATAGCGCAACTTGCTAACCAATGGATCCATGTGGCTTATGAGTGATTTTACACCCTTGTGAGAGCATCATTTTGTTTAACAACACATTGGTTGGATGGAGTTTGGTATTTGAGACAAATTTAAGAGTGATGTCTCTTTTCCTTACCGAATCGAATTCTTTAGTACTAACCTTGTGTTTTTTTTGTGTCTTTTGTGTGTCTTCTTCGTGTTTGCATTGTGTTTGCATCGCATGTTTGTGTTCATTTTGTTGTCATCTATATCTTATGTTATTTCATGTATTTTTTGTGTGTATACTTCATGTTTTTCGACATGTGTGTTTTTTGTCTTGTTTCATTTCATACATATGTGTTCCTTTGTGCTTATGTTGGTTTTCCATGGAATCTTAGATCCTAGGGGCTTGCACATCTTCCTTGATTCATTGTCATCCTATCTCTTTAGCATTTGGACAATCGGACCCCTCTTGACATAATTTCTACTTTAGTGTGAGTCTAAGCATAAGTTGATACTCTCACTAAAGTGAGGGATAAATGTAGCATCATAAATTGTCACCCTTGACAATTTCACACTATTTTTTTCTCCCCTTTAAGTTATTGGACCTAATTGAGCACTTAATTTCCTAAATTATGTGTTTTATAGCCCATTTCAAATAGTTTTTGACAAATTGAAATCATAAAACAAATGCTCTCATTTAATAATTTGTCCCTGACTCCTTAAGTTTTAAAAAATAGGCCCAGGACATTGGCACCTAGGGTGCCTATGTCCCCCTATTTTGGATCCAAATTCAAATATGTTGGTGTTGACAGTTTATTATTTGAAATTCAAATATATAAAGTTGGCAGTTGGGATTTATTTTTTGAGAAATTAGAATAATAGCATGTAAATACCTAGTTATTGCATCATTTGAAATCTATCTAGAAACTATTAGAAGAATTTGGTGATCAAGGGTATTATCAAGCAAGTCAAGAGTAGAATTTCAGATATTTTTTTCAGCAATTCAAGATCCAAACATCATGTCAAAATGTATGTGAGTGTGTTCATGTTTATGTTTTCATATTTTTTGTGAAGACTAATCCTTGTAGGTCTCCAAGCAATTCAAGCAAGAAAGATCCAAGCCTTGAGGAGATGTGTATGACTTCAGTCCTTCAAGGAAGCCATTAAAGGGTGGTGAGCTGCAACACTTTATGGATTCATCATTCCTTCCTATCATTTATCCATTTATCATTAACATTACCATTGTGGAAGTGGAAAAACTAACACAGGGTTTGAACAAGGTAAGCCCCTAAATGGCACAACCTTTCTTCTCTCTTTGAATGTGTAGGTTTTAGTTTTAAAGAAGATTGAATGAATTTTGAAGATCAATTATTCATTGTTGCAATTGAAACCCTACACCTTCATAACTCACAGAAACTCAATTACATAATTATCCTATTGTGATTCGATAGTGTGACAAGTAGGAAATGGAAGCTCTGATCTGACACCAAAAGATCACGACAATAGATCTGAATTAGCCCTACAAGTGCATAGTGTCTTGCTCGGTTTCTTTTTGTATTATGTTTATGTATGCGATTTCTCAGATCTATTGTATTTCATTAGAATAGTAATTTTCATCATTAGATCAATTGAATCATTGTATTTCATCCTTAGGTCACTTTCATATTTGGTCTAGGGTTGGTTGACTCACCTATCAGCTTGTAATTCAATCATATACCTTGTACAAATCCAATCAAACCCATCACATCCATCCCACTCCATATATTCCAATGAAATTAGGGAAAGGTGTCCAAACCCTAAAGAGAGAACTATGAGGTTTCTCTTTCCTCACATTTCAATTATTATCCTATGCAATCCATCTATAGACATATTTATCACTATAAGATCCTTCTTTGATCTTCCTCTTCTCCTCCTCCCTTCTCTAGTATTGTCATGTCCCATTTTTATCATTTATTAAGAATATATTTATTTAATGATTAATTGACTAATTAAGGTGTGTGGAATAAATGTTTCAAATGATACACTAAAAATGATGGCATTATCTTTTGTATGATATTATGACAATTTGATAATTCTTATGTTTTTGGAATGATCTTGATTTAAATTGATATTTGGATTGTACATGATATTTCTACATGTTTTTCATTATAATTATTTAATAACAGTATGGACTAGCTACCATTTGTTGACATGAGTTGGATGTGGGTTAGTATTCTCCTCTCTCACATATTGAGGGAGATTATTATCTAGGAGAGAAAGGAATCCAACAACAAAAATATGGTCGGACCATGATAATCCAAAAACTCACACACTTGCACAAGTTTGATTGTATGATGAATGCATTATAGGCCTTGTTTGTAATGATAGGGGAAATATAATATGAGTAGTATCAAATAATTCAAGATTGGATCAAAAAATAATAAATCAATATGGGTCTTTTATTCAGCCTTCAAGTTTGCAAATAATACGAGTTAAAATTAGTTCATATAGAAGAGGATTCACTAGTAGTAAATATATTGAGGAAGAAAGGATTAAAAAATTGGAAAATAATAAACATTCTAAAAAATTTCTAGTCCATTCTCAACTCTTAAGAAAAATTATGTGTTCAACATGTTTATAGAGAAGTTAATAGAGAAGGAAACTTCCCAACTAATTATGGTATTAATAATAATTTGATTTGCATTAATGATTCTAAGGCTAATTATTTGGATACATCTAGGGATATGTTTGAACTATAATCAATACAAGGAAAATATTGAAGGTATGATGATATGATAATTATCATAGCTATAAACTATTTGCATCATTTGAGAGCAAGCAAAGGAAACCATAACTATATCTAGTTTCATTCATACAATGAAATGTGTTGGGAATAATGGTGAAGAGATATGAATGATTGAGATTCAAAGAATCGTTGATGAGAAAGCATGTGTGTTTGGTTACTTAAGGATGACAAAGCATCAAACATTTTATTCATCTCCCACTTTCATACCAAATGGCTCACATTATTTAATAAGGGATACCAATGTTTTCTTAATCTCTAAATGATGAAAGATGGAATTTAAAAGGCCTTCCTCAAAATATTTTCAAGACAAAGGAGCAATTCAATGGTTATTGGGTGATGAATATCTATTGTAGATCACATATACAAAGTTAATTTGAATCTTGTATCAATGCTTTTTTGGGTATTACTAGACTTAGGTGAAGAAAAATAAATTATCAAGGTCATGGCCTCATGTTTAATTAATGAGGAAATATTGGGAGACTTGGAATTGGTGTTACAAAAGTTGATTTTAGAAGCCAACTTCCCACCACTCAATAGCACTTCATTGGTGAACATAGAGAGGAAAATGGGATTATGGAGACCATTTATCATCATTCTTAACAAAAGGAATAAACAACATTAAAGGAGGGATGACAAGGTGGTGACCTTTGTAAAATAGGTGATAGAATTATGGATGTGAAGTGAGTTAAGTTTTTGACGTGGATGAGGATTCTAACTTAGAAGAAGATTGACTATCAATGGATTTTGCAATTTAAATTTTGTTTTTTTACCATGATCAAGATTTATTTAGTATAGTTTTGGGCCTTTTGTAAATAGTGATGTATTAGAATAGGAATAACTAACATAATATAATATCTTGAATTAGGTTTGCAAGATTTTCTTCCACTCTTCAAAATAAATTTTGTAATTTTCTCTATTTAATATAAAGAGAGTTGTCCCTATAATTTATTAAAAAAAATGTTTATAACTTGAATACTTTTCTTTATGCAAACAAATACATTATTTATGAAAAGGTAAAACTTATAACCATCCATTCCTTTCTAAAAGTACATCTTGAAAAATATTAACCTAACACTTTTTATATTTATTATTTATCTTCGTTGACTTATGCAATCTCTTTCCTTTTAAATATTTTTTACTATTTTTACCATGCAACTCTCATCCACTTCCTAAAGTTAAAATAAAAGAGTGTCTCCAACAAATATATTTTTCATAGAAAATTTAAAAATGACTTAGTTAATTTTAACTTTTGTATGGAAAGTTAATATATATATTAAATAATTAAAAATTAAGAAATGTGAGAACATCATTTTCCCTTAAATAATATCCTTTCACTTTAAAAACATGTTTTTTAAAACATGTTTCTTTTATAACAAAATATTTCTTATAAATAAAAAATAAGGAATGTGAGCATCCTTTTCCCTCAAATAATCTTCTTTTGCTTTCAAAATTTAGAGAATTAAAACATTTTTACATTTTAAACATATTTCTTTTAGAACAAAATATTTTTTATAAATTAAAAATTAATTATTTAATAATTATATTTAATTTCACTTCACTTGTGCATACTTCTTATAATTGAATTTCAATTAAATCTTAACATTTAAAGTTATTTTATTTTGATGCAATGTTTTTTTGTAAAGGATTTGAGGACCCCTTCAAAAATTGTTTTACCTCTAATAAAAAACATTTAAAGTTTTGACTAACATTAAAAAAGATGAATTTACTTTTACCTTTTAGAACAAAATTATTTCTTATTAATTAAGAATTAATTATCTTGATAAGATTTTATAATTATATTTAATCTCATTTCACTTTCTTATACCTCTTATAATTGAATTTCGACTAAATTTTAACACCTAAAGTTTTGACTAACATTAAAAAAGATGTTTTTTTTTTAAATGACTATGAATCTTATGGAAAACATTACGTTTTAATAATTTATATACCTATTAAATATCAAATTAATCTATAATATTATTAACCTAAAAATATTAATCTCTTAGGCTCTAATATGAAAACATAATTGTACTTTTCTTGAAGTATAAAATCAAAGAAATTTAAATTATCAAAGTTAAATTAAAATTTGATGAATTTATTTGTTATTACCAAAGTTATAAAAGAACAATATATCTATAGACACTAAAATAATTATGCTTCCACTACTAGTATATTATTAATATATCCTCCAATAGCCATATCATCTCATTATTCATTATCTTTATTTCAAAATATTATAATTAAATATTTATTATTATTTAATTAAATGGACGATTTCTCAAATTTAAATAAATAAAATAAATTCTTAATATAAATATTATTTATCAAATATTAAATAAAATACTAAATACACCTCATAATCTCCAATTATCCATCAAATAAATAAATAAAATTTATAAATTCTACCTCATAAATTAGCAATCCAATCAAAATAGTTAACTTACTAATTTATTCAATCCATTCACCAATCTATTCAATTAACTCATTAATCAAATCAATTCACTCTATCATGCAACTCATTCAAATACTCAATCAAACCACTTAACTCCCACATGTACTCAATCAACTTACTCATCTATTCTCTATCCAATTAGTTAACTAAGTCCTAACCACTAATCATGCTAGTTAAATCACCAATCAAATGAGTTAATAAATCAATCAAATAAGTCAACTCAATAATCACAAAATTAAATAAAAATTTAAATAATTTTTAATTCACCTAAGTTTGCCACCTCTCCTCATCAATTCCACCAATCTTGAATAAGAATCATGATCTAATATTTAATTTGAGTCATTCATTCTTTCCTCTAAAAATCTATAATTGTGCATCTCACCTTCATTACAAATATTCAATGCAAACTTATCTTGTTAAATCTATAATCTAGTTAATGATAGTGTTATGTTGGAAAAACAAGAGCACCCACATCATGAGCACATTATATTTGATGTTGAACCAAAGGTTTACATGGATTGGATTAGCTATGTTTTAAATTAATATTTTTAATGCATATTATTTATTTTGATTTCATGTTTACATTTTTCTATGTTACAAGTAGGTAAGTATATCTTACTTTTGAATAAATATTGATACATGCCTTCCGGCTCACTCAGTGATTTGGACGTCTTTCATAATAAACGAGTATCATGCATTTCCCACCATCCCATTAATAAATAATTGTTTCTATCTCCCACTAATAAAATGTCAAACAATAGCCCATGCTTCACATCCACAAACCACAAACTCAACACATCACACTTTCAACATCAAATCAAGAACACAAAATCAACCAAAATCACTTTGTCTATTGGATATTCTCTCCCAAGATCCACCGAGGTCAAACACCTTGAGATGTGATTAGAACTCATCTTTATGTCTATTGGTTGTTCCATCATAAACCTACCAAGAACATCAAATGGCTTGTGAGTGCTAGGTCATTCCTCTTGTTTGTTTCTTACTTGTGAATATGTCCCTATGCTAGATACATTCTCACATTGGTCTTTTCTATTGTATTACATAATATTCATTTCTATATTAAAATATGGTTACTCTCCACATATCAGCATAACAAATACATTCAAAAATAAACATTCTCTTACATCTTCATACTAAATCCATAGTTATCACTTTACCCATTGCCTTTATTCAACTAATTTTACTTCTCTTCATTTATCTTCTATTTTATTCCATCATTTTAATATTCTATCTAATTTTTTCTTTGTATATTTTCTTTCAAGAGCTTACTCGCATGACTTTTGCATGGATAACCTCTTAAGAGGGCATCATTTTACCTCCCAATATTTCACATTTCTTCTACTTAATTGGGGCATACTATCATTTTATTTATCTCTTCTAATTCATTCTTCTTAAATACTTTTATTAGCTTTAAAATAATGTTACTTTGAACATCATCTCAAAAAGGGGTAAAATATAGATACAATAATTATGCTTGTGCTACTACTGTGTTATGAATAAAATACTCTAATATCTATTGTCATTTTATTATTCATTATCCACAGTTCATAATTATTTTTTATTTTATTTTCTTCTCTCTTTTAACCAAAGGATCAAACAAAAATAACATATAACTCTTCAAAAGCATGCTAGTATTGATTTTTTGTGCCTTTAGGAAGTTAAAGCTGTTGGTTTTTTGCTTTACTCTACTTGCTAAGTTATTTGGACAGCTAGCAAAATGTTTTCCTTTGATCATGATGTTGGATATGGTGATGCAATCACCCTTTTGTCCCCATGGTGGTATGATTGTGTGGTTGATCATGGGTCTGACTCAACACACCAGCTCGTCTGGATCCTCTTGAACATTGATAATCATTCCTTTGGGATTATTAATGTTTATGCCTCAAATGATGTTGTTGAAATATCTCTTCTCTAGCGATGGATTGCAGATTCATTACCTATTGCCACTTGGATTCTTTGTGGGGATTTTAATATGGTCAAGGTGGCATATGAAAAAGATGGTACTTTATCATTCAGATGGGTAGCTAGCGAAAGAGAAACTTGGTTTTACTTGCACAATAAATTGGGTCTTTTCGACCCCAATATTGGCCACTGTCATTCTCATTCTCTCTGGAAAACTTGGTGCAACTTTCGAGATGGGTATAACAAGGTATTTAAACATCTTGAATGTGCTATGGTTTTTGCACAATTGTTCTTCTCCCTTGCCAATTGTTCTTCACTTCCGATTATGCCATTATTGGATGTCCCTTTGTCATACCACTTTCCCATTTATTTTTTCATTGAATGGCAAGTGGGGTCGTTGCATGCCAATAACACCCAATTTTTCTTAAATACTTCTTTGTTGTGTCACCAACCCACACTGACCCACATTAGAACTATCTAGAATCTTGAATGTAGTCCTATTCATTCCACAGGTTGGATCAAGTGGTGGAATGATGCCATCACCCATAATATGAGGTTTCTTCACATATATGGGCACCATTTGACCATTTTTTGCAGATGGTCTTATGAAGCAACCACTTTAGAAATTCACAAAGCCACTGAGGCCTTAACAACTAGCCCTTTTTCCTCCTCCTTACAAGCCAGGGTAGCATAGCTGAGACACCAAAAGCAAGTGGTTGATTGTTATGTTTCTAGAGGCACACAAATCAAAGATAGACTTTATTAGCTCAAAATTGGGACCGTGCCTTGAAAGAGTTTTTTTTTGTCTTCATGCCAAGTACTAATTACTTAGCATCAAGTGAATTAGAGATGGAAATCATGTGCTAACTGAATTGCTTGATATTATCCAAGTGCTTGTTAGGCACTATGATCAAGTTTTCATTGCCCAAGAATACACACCAAAGCGTACAAATGCGCTCCAAGATTTCCTTGTAGTTGTGCCAAACAGGCTTTCTTTTTCCCAAAAAGCCTTATGTGAGAAATTACTCACAATTGCAGACCTCAAGGAAGTTGTGGGCACTATGACTAATGATATAGCTTTGAGAATTGATGGCTTCCCGTACAATGTTTACAAATCCCTTTGGGATTGTGTGGGATAAGATCTGCATAAAGTCTATTTAGAAGCTTTTCATTCTAATTCCTTAGGTCATCTCATGAATAAAGGCAACATAAAATTCATACCTAAAATTGGTGATCTCAAGGAGATATTCAACAGGATACCCATTACGCTCCTCGGCATTTCTTACAAAATTATTGTTAAATACCTTTCTTTAAAGATCCACCACCTTCTTCCTCAAATTGTTCACCCTAAGCAAACTGATTTCATTAAGTCCGGATTTATTCTTGATAACATAATTGTTGTTTGGAAAGGTATGGAGTGGGCTAGACGCTCTAATCAAAAAGTAATTTTTTTTAACATTGATTTTATCAAGGCTTATGACCATATTGAGTGGCTCTTCATCCTAGCTATGCTTTCTTCTCTAGGCTTTGGTTGTAATTTCATGCGGCCTGTGAAAATGATTTTCGTTGATGCTTCTGCTTGCATCATCATTAATGGCCACCAATCTCAATCCTTTAGTTTGTTTCACTCCATTCACCAGGATGTCAGTTTGCTCCTTCTTTATATGTTCTTGCTACTGAAGGTTTTGGCTATCTTCTTGCCCACTCTATTTCCTGTGAGTTAGTCCAAGGTATTACTTTTCCCAATTCATCGACATGGCTTGTTAATGGTCACTTTGTTGATGATTCCTTTCTTACTCTGCTAGAAGGAGAAGATAATGTCAAATATTCCCTCAATTGTCTTGAGACCTTTTGCTTGGCCTCTGGCTCTACTATTTAGTGGCATAAGACTCGATGTTTCCTTTAGTCCATTCTTCGTAGTCCTCTATGGATTCAACAGTATAGATGGAAGTGGATTTCTCAAGGGGAATATTCAAATTTCTTGCAATCCCTTTTGCTTTTTAGGCTTCCTTTGTTGATTTATAGCAAGTGATTCTTTCTTGGATCGAGCAAAAGCTAGATTTCTAGATCACCAAGTCACTTTCTCTAGCTAGTAAATTTTGTGTGTTCTAAAATTCTAGCAGTGACTCATGTGTATTACTCTTTGTGTTGGGCCACTTCCAAGGCCTCTTATGCGAAGCTGGAGAGATTTCTTAGAGATTTTCTTTGGGACTCTTCTGAGTCTCATAGAGGCTTTCACCATGTTTCCTAGGAGTTCTATTGTCTCCCCAGAGAATCTGGTGGGCTTAGCCTTCTTGCCACTCAAAGGAAAGGGATTGTTTTGTGTGTCAAATGGATCATTCATGCCCTCACTAGTAATGAGGCCTAGAAAATTCTTCTTAGACATTGCATCTTAGGGAGATATCCCACTCATAGACCTTCTGGAAAGGAATTGGATTTCACACCCTTCTCATTATGAAGGAGCCTATTCAGATTATGGTCACTTTTGTTACCAAAAGTATTTGGCGTGCCTGGGATGGTGTCAAGCCTTGGATCTAGTGGAATGGCTATGGATTCAGATGGGCTTTCTTTCAATCAATAAAATATCTAGTGGTCTCCTATATTTTCCAATATGGGTCGGCCTCTAGCCAAGTTACCTTGGCTTAAGGCTCTAAGATTCTACAAAAGGCCATCCAGTCTCCTCAAGAACTTTTTTTAGACCCACAATGAGCATTATGATGTGGGTAGCTTTTAAAGCTAATTTTGGCCTACAAAACCATGGCTGAGAAAATTTTGAAGGACTAATTAGTGCCATTCTGAATGATATGCTTCACACAATTGGTATTCGCTCCACCAAGCCTTGGTGGAAAGATTGGAAGTGGGTTCTTAACACCCCATTCAGAAACCACAAGCCTTGACTTGGTTACTAGTGGCTTTCGCCTCATTATCCGATGATTAAAAGCTTGATCCAGAGGTGGCATCTTCATTCTCTAGTATCTATTTGGCACCAGAGATTTTCTTCTATGTGGCCTGCCATTATTCAGGCCAAGCTTGCCCACTTTGCTTGGTGTATTCTTTTCCAAAACTTACCCGTGGGGTATCAACTTTCCCATCTATGGTTTTAGGACCCTCATTGCTCTTTATGTGGGCAATTTGAGTCTTTTAAGCACCTCTTTTGGTTTTGGTTTAGAGCTCAACAATTGTGGAAATTTGGATTCATGATTTCTTTCTGCCCTTCCGACCAAAACATTTCTCTTGGAATATGGTGTTGCTAGGTGACTCTCCCTGGATTCCCAAGAAGTATACCTAGATTTGGAACACTTTCAAGGGGGAAATCATCTTTAGTATTTGGAAAGATAGAATTTCTTGCACTTTTTCTCATAGCCAGATTGATAAACATGTTTCACTTTTCTCTAAAGCTATTATATGTTCTAATGTGCTATTACAAATTCAAGTGCAAGCTAAAAAATTTGTGCTTGAGGTGGCTCACCTTCAAGAGCTCTTAAACCACTAGGGAATGCCCCTTATACTATTTCTTGTGTGCCTCCCTCTCTCACTTCTTCTCGGGGTCGTTCACCTTCGTGTGGATGACGATGGAGGAGCGGCTCTGCCAAGGATTTTCAAGCTCGCCCCCATTCTCAGGCTCCTCCTCACAGTGGCTCACATCCTCACAAGTGTTTTCCCTCTCCTCATCCTCGAGTTGACCTAGGGTGGCCTTCTAGAGGAGTGTCTGGAGGTGGTGGTGGTGCTTCTGGTTGGCCGACTGATTCTACTAAATGGTTCTCACGGTTGGATCTGGCGATTTCTCCTCGACGAGAAGATAAAGAAAAGGATGACGATGGTTGGATCCTCCTGACATCTCTCTGAACCCCACTATTGTAAGGGGCAAGTTGGATGGAAAGGATCCGCCTCCCTCTGCTAGCACTTCCATGGCTACTTAGTGAATTTTATGTTATTTTTATAATGCTTTCTACTTTTTGGATGTGGCCCGTGTGACTTTATGCTTTTTGAGCTCTACCCATGTGACTCTCAGGGTGTGCCTAAATGGTTCTTGCGGTTGGATCTGGTGATTTATCCTCGACGAGAAGATAAAGAAAAGGATGATGATGGTTGGATCCTCTTGAAATCTCTCTGAACCCCACTATTGTAAGGGGCAAGCTGGATGAGAAGGATTCACCTCCCTCTACTAGCACTTCCATGGCCGCTTAGTGACTTTTATGTTATTTTTGTAATGGTTTCTACTTTTTGGAAGTGGCCCATGTGACTTTATGCTTTTTGGGCTCTTCCCATGTGACTCTCAAGATGAGAAGGATTTCCCTCCCTCTGCTAACACTTTTTTTTGTGAATATGTGTAATTTTATCTTTAACTAATAAATATAGACACCTATTCATTAAAAAAACATTATTTTAATTTTGGAGGAAAATTACCATGATAACAAAAAAACATTACATTTCAAACCAACTCAATATTTGTGTATTAATAGACATTATGATACATTTGTTAAAGAAAACCATATTTTTTAAGTCATGATGTTGGATTCATATATTCCACTTTCAAATGAATGCAACTAGAAAAAAGTTTTTAAGTATGCAAATAAGAAAGAACTTAAATTCATGATGGTTGGAAAGCAAAATTCTGGGAGGATGTTTGGAATGGTTACATTGCTATGTCTAATCTTAGAGATTGGGGCCCCTTGATTCCAATGCTCAAAAATCTTTGGGGTTCAAAAGTTGCAGACTACTTTATAGTGGATCATTCTAGTTTGATCCCCCAAATCAAATGGAAATCTATCAATGCCTTTCCCTTTTCTCCTGATCTTAAAGAAGCTTACAACAAAGAATTGGAGAAAATATTAATAGTCTTCTCAGAAAAGGAAGATATTCTAATTTGGACCAAATCAAAGTCTAGAAACTACACAGTCAAAGAGGGGTATAACTCTCTTTTAGCCGATCATTCCAATTCAGAATTCCCCATTCCTCTTTTTTGGAGTGACACTTGTTTACCAAATGCAGGGGCTTTTGCTTGGGTTGCCTTTCAAGATAGAGAACTCATGGGGGCTAGGCTAGATAGATTGAGCATTACGGCTACCTTCCCTTGTGTTTAATGTGGTTACTTCCTTAATTTGTTGATCATGTATTTATGCATTGCCCATTTGTTTCTCAATGCTGGTATTAGCTTTTTCAGAAACTACATTGGCATTCTGTGATTGGTCCCTCTCTTGCTACACATTTTAAATCATGGACCCTCTACTTCAGGTCCTCCT
Source organism: Sequoiadendron giganteum (assembly GCA_007115665.2). Classification (NCBI taxonomy): domain Eukaryota; kingdom Viridiplantae; phylum Streptophyta; class Pinopsida; order Cupressales; family Cupressaceae; genus Sequoiadendron; species Sequoiadendron giganteum. Next base: position 535,108,370 of record CM021103.1, on the reverse strand, counting down.
TTTTCTCTTGTCTTTGGGTTATCTCCCCCTCTTTGCTGCTCTGGAATATCTGGAAAGAGAAAAATAATAGAATCTTCAAAGGTAAACCCTCGTCTCTAGAAGAGGTACTATTTAAACTAGAGAAAGAGATATCTTATTTAGAAAATCTCATATCCTCAGGTAGATTAACAATTTAAAAACTTTCTCCTCCTGGGATAGTCACATCTTTTCTTCCTGATTTTTATTCAAATCCTTGCCTTTCCATGGTTCTATAACAAACAATGTTGACAAACGTAAAGCAAGACTGGAAGCAAGGTAGTCCCCCCCCTCAATTTTTTTCAAACTAAACTATGATGGGGCTTCTAAGGGTAACCCTGGAAAATCAAGGATTGGAATTGTAATAACAAATTCATAAGCAAAGATATTAAAAGCAGCATGGAAAATGCTTCCGGATGGGTCAAATAACAAGGTTGAGCTAGAGGCGCTCAACTTTGGTTTGGATCTTTCTCTCTCCCTAGGAATTAAGGACATTGTAGTGGAAGGGGATTCTATGGTAATATTCAATTTAGTCTCTAAAAAAATCTCTCACGTTTGGCAGCTTCAATATCTTCTGGATAAAGTTCTTCTACAATTGTCTCATTTTAACAATTACACTATCTCTCATTGCTATAGGGAGGCAAACCATGTAGCATATTTTCGTGCAAATAGAGCAATTGATGATTCTTGGCCCTATAAAGAATTTGAGGAGAATGATATTTCCTCCTTATTCAAACAATAAATTTTTTTTTATTTGTATAATCGGACAAGCTTTGGCGAATTTGATATTTTATCTCAGCAAGCTTATTTTTTCTATGTCGTAGTAGTTCCCACTAAAAGCAATCATTTCATATCTGGATTAATAATTGTAAGGCACGATGGTGAGACAACCCTTTCATGAAATTAATTGTGTCACTTGTCAGTTCCTCCTCGAACTGGGGTGATTAGATCTCGATATGATTTAGCACTCCTTTCAACTTTTAGTTAATCATTTCCTTTGGTGTTTTGGCTCCCAACTTCTGGAGTATTGAGTAAAATTCATTAATTTTTGTCCTTCGCATCCACTTCCTTTATGCTTGCCATCATGTTAAAAAATGGTAGGGGTTTTCCTTGCTCTCCTATCAAGTTCCTCACATTTGTGGCTATGGCCAGATCTCTAGAAATCATTTCCTTATATGCTTTGGGTTATCTCTTAATTATTGAACGTGAAGCCGACTGCAATGGCTCTTCACATGTGTTAAGCTTTTTATTTCTTCAATTAATGGTTGGGTATAAATGGACCGAAATGTATTTTTGTTTAGGGCGGTCAAGTGTGGAATTTCCAGTGATCCATTCACAAGGTAATGTCTTTAAATCCATTTAACAATTGGTATCGCATTTCATTTTCTCCAAAAGTCTTTAGTGATCCTTACCCATTTGATCATGAGAAGTTGGGTAGAATTTTTTCGTCTAGATGACGTAGATTACTATCTGGCTTGCAAAAAGGTGGTGGGCACACATTAGCTACGGGATAATGCCAATGCCACCTTCCATGAAGTTCTTTCTCATTTTTTCACTATTTGTATGGATATTATATTGGATGAAGATTTGGTTATGGTTATTGCTTCAAAATTCGCTCAACGAAATTTACTTTTTGATTAGGAGCTTCGTGAAGCTCTGGAAAAATATAATTTTCATGTAGGTCTTTTTCCTATTGGTGGTTTTATTACTCATTCTGATATGATTTCTAACAGTTTTTGTGGAGACTTGTTGTTTACTCTCAGGTCAAGTATCACATGTGATGATTTTGATAGAACAGTGTTGGATTGCAATGACTTGCACGAAAAAGTTTGTCCAGAGATTCTAGCGATTGGAGTTGATGTTTTTCTAGCATTACACTTCTTGTTTGACTCGGCTTCAAGATCTTTGCCTCCAAAGCATTTAAGTGCTTCAATTCAAAAATCAGAGGAGGACTCTTCTGTGGGCAATTACATGCCTCTTTCTTATTTCCAAGTAGGCTCCTCTTCCAGTTCTGGTTTGGAAGATATGTAAAATGTTTCCCTTGCCCATTTTGCTATTGATGGGCATTGCATACTTGTCTAGGCTAAATCTAGATTGGGGGTTGGTGGGTGGTCAAAATCTTTCTTTTTGGGTTCTATAATGGTTGGGATTCAAGTATGCTTTTCTTTTTCCTTGTTCAACTTGGGCTCTCTTGTTATCAGGATTGATTTTTATGTACTGCAACTTTATTTCAATAAATAAAATTTCAATGGCTCAACCACTTTTATCAAAAAAAAAGAAAAAGAAAGAACTTAAATTTTCTAATTTGAGATAGTCGAAAAGTAAAATATAAACAATTCATATGAAATGTTTAGTCAATACAAGTGAAATATTATATTTGAATAAATTAAACATCTATATTTATATTTAGTATCAACGCGTTGGATGAAATCTTCAATATTAGTCTATATTAGATCTTCTTTTTTAGCTATAAATTTTCTTATAAATTATCTTTAAGATAAATTAAAAGAATTAAAATAATTGTTATAATTTAAATTCATAAATTTTGAAATTAAAACTATATTAATATCTAAAAACAATTATAAAAATAAAATATAAATAAATTCTTACTAAATAACCTTATTATATCTCTAAACAAAATAAAAAATTAAACCATATATTATTAAATAATTAAGTAATTAAAATCAGTATCAAATTAATTGTGAATAAAACATAATATATATGCTTTGAAATTAATCTAGAGATATCTCACCTAACCCATTCCTAATAATTATTATCACCCCAGTCTTCCTTGTAGACCCATCCACCCAAATACTATGTATTGTGCAATGAATGTAAGCTAAAAGAGCTAAGCTAGTTTATTTTATTTCTAAATCATTCAAAAGTGAAAAGAAAGGAATGAATTGTCAGCCCCTACCTTGGTAATTTGTCTCATTTTTTCAATGTACAATTATTCAACACTTTTGCTCATTTGAAATTAATATAATCACAATAAAGTGATTTCTCATGTATAATAACAAAAATCATGAGGTACTATAAAGCAAAATTTAATAGATACACCCCATAATTTAGTCGTTGAAGACTAAGCAAGGGAGAAGAAGTGAATATAAATCATAATTTTAAAATCATTTCATTTGCAATCATAATAATAATATGCAATAATGGTTTGAATTATTTTTTCTTTTATATTTTAAATATATTGAAGTATATAGTCTTTTAATTATTTGAGTAATATATCAATTCATGGGAATGAGTTTTTTTGTAATCTATGAAGATAATAATAATAAAAAATTGAATACAATTGTGTTAGCTTTTTGTAATAATATTTTAGATCATGTTCAATAAGTGATCACTAAATGTGTTCTAAAATGTTGATGATAATGATAGATCATTGAATGTAATTTAAACTGTCGATGCAAAAAAACTAACATAGTATATTAGTTCTTTTATTTTATTAGTAAATAGAGTAAAATTAGATTGAGTTATATCTCTTTCTATTATATTCTCTATTTTTATATCATTGAAAATGTGACTCCTTGTTTATTTTAAGGTTGTATGCAACATAATTATATTAATTTTGAGAATTATCTACATTAATGTAATGGCATATAGTGTTCATAAAACTTTTAATTTTAACATATTATTAATTTTTTTAAGAGTGCATATGTCTAGATTGATTTAATTATATGTGTCAAGTATTGCTCAAATTTTGAAGTTAACAACACAGTTAGGCATGACTACATTGATGTAATCAAATATGGATATTGGAGAAAAATCAAATTTTATCATTTTAAATTAGATTTATCTACATTGATGATGAGATTATTAATATGAGCATGGGATGAATAAAATTAAATGCTTCATAGGATCCATTAAATGACCTTTCTATTTTCCAAAAATGTTGAAGAACACATAGGGTAGGATGAGCATAAATACATCTCCCAGTAGCTTTACATATAAATATTATTATAAGACAATAAGACTATTTTTTTTTTAAAGAGGGGGTAAAAATTTATTAGAAAACCAAGAAACAATACCAAAGCAACCAAAAGAGAGCAAGGGTTCCCAAACGAAACCCCAAAAGGGTACAATTATATATTCCTATCCTCCAGAATAACCTTTTCCAAAGTCTTCACATACTCGGGAGGCAGAAGGATCCAATCTCCCACATCCCACCTAACCTCATGCTCAGACGCCCACTTAACCAAACAATCAACTACTTCGTTCCACTCCCTAGGAATATGACAAAAGGAGATATACTCCAACGCACTATAAATCCTCAAAATTTGTTTGATCAATAAAGTCAATTGTCAGCTAGCTCCCTCCTATCTTTTATCATTCAGCATATCAACAATAATCTGTGAATCAAATTCACAAATAATATTCCTCCAACGAAGGGAGTAACCTCTTTCCATAGCATAAAGAATAGCCAGGGCCTCTATAAGATTATTAGTTTGTTGCCCTTTGTAAATAAAGAAAAAGAACACACAATCCCCAAAGTTGTTTCAACTAATGTCACCAATCCCAATATGGCTTGGATTCCCCTGAGAAGAACCATCAGTATTCACCTTAAGAACACCCTGAGGAGGAGGCTTCCACCTACCATCCCTCTAGATTTTTTGCTTAGTGCATCACGGCCTCCTACTGCCAGAGTATCCAAGGCCACCAACTGCTAGATTCAAATTCCTTATGATAGCCACATTACCAAGATCCATAGTATCCAAAATATCACAATTCGTAGAGATAGTTTCCTAAACCCTGCAGAGGATCTTATGCCAAAGTTGAGCCACCACCATTTGTAAACCCTAAAATATCCTCTTGTTCCTTTCTAACCACAACTGTCAAATAATAAGGGAGGGTCCAAGACACCAAGAAAACTTAATAAAATATGTTTGTGCAAGAGGCCTACCCATACTATCCCAAAACTCAATCAAAGAAGTGGCATGAACACATGCATGATTACAAGCCCCCCACAAGAAGTGCCAAATTTCTCGAGCAAAATGGCATAAGAAAAAGAGATGAGAGGAACTTTCCTCACTGTTATTACAAAGAACACAAATAGAAGGACCATGGAAACCTCTCTTATGTAAATTATCCTAGGTTATTACATCTATTATGCACAACCAACCATAAGAAAAAAAATTGCATTTGGGCCAAGAAAATTTGTTCCAAACCCGCTTCCACTAAGGCACCTCCATCCTCCCAAACACCTATCTATCCAACTCTAGATAGAATGAGGAAATAGAAAATTTACCCTTTGGAAAAATACCCCACACTAGAGTATCCCTCCCAAAAAAGGGAATTACACATTCTACCATCTAAAATCCCATCCAGCTTCGACTGATCCTCCTTAGTTCTCCCTGACAACCACTCCTGCAAAACCTTCCAATGCACCACTTCCACTTGACACGTAGCCTACACCAATTTAAAATATTTCACTTGGCTCCAACCAGGTTCAAGAAAACTATTACAGAGGGGAAAAAGATGAGGATACATAGCCAAGATAGGGGATACCCATCCCAAGAATCATGCCAAAAGAGAGCATCAAAACAACTATTGCAAATCCAAAAGAGACCCTGCTTAATGAGCTTCACCCCTCTTTTAAGAGTAACCCAAATCATCGACCCCCTCCCCGAAAGGTTGCATCGAGGCACATCCACAACACACACCCCTCAAAGGTACTTAATAGTAAGAATCTTAGCCCAGTCTTGATCCTGGATAATACACCAACGCTAATATAGTTTAGCAGCTAAGACCTGACCAATCAAGCTCACAGCCTTGAGCCCAAGACCACCCTCCTGCTTCGGCCTGCAAATAGAATCCCACTTAACAAGGATCCATTTTGAAGAAGAAAAATTACCAACCCACAAGAATTGACAAGCTAAAGCATCAAATTCCTTAACAAAGAACTAGGGAGCCATTTGCAAAAAACATCTATAAATAGGAAGAGCCTGCACCACAGATTTCAAAGAAGTCATGTGTCTAGCCGTTGAGAGCCATCGACAAGTCCGATGGCTTACCCATCTATGAAACTTATCTAGCACATCCTTCCAAACATCTCTAAATTGAGAACCCACCGAGATGGGAATCCCAAGATAAGACAAAGTGAGAGACCCAATCTGAAACTTGAGAATCCGAGAAATCCTATTTTGAATAAGTTGGGGAGTGTTAAAGAAGAAGATTGAAGACTTATCCTCATTGATCATTCGTCCAAAAACACTCAAATAAATATCCAAATTCCTCCTTAAGTTTATAGCCTCCTGAATTCTAGTATACCCATCAAAGCAATATCATCCACAAACTACAAATGAGAATAAGGATGCACCCTACCACCCCAATTCGAACCCTAAATCAGACCTTGATTAACACAGGACTTGATGAGTCTTCCCAACCCCTCCACCATAATGATAAAAATTTAAGGAGAGAGAGGATCCCCCTGACGAAGTCCCATGGAAGGACCAAACAACTCCAAAGTTTCACCATTAATAAGAACATAAAAGGAAGAAGTAACACATCTCATCACCCACTCAATCCACTCCTTATCCAAATAGAAAGCCTGGAGAACCTTTTGTAAAAAATCCCATCTAACCCTGTCACAAGCCTTTTCCATGTCAAGTTTTATGAACATAGCTTTCTCCTTCAAGATCACCATAGAATGAATGGATTCAGAGGCAATAATGACCCCATCAAGAATTTACTTTCCAACCACAAAACCCCCTTGCTTAGGAGAGATCAAAGAATTGAGTCAAGGCTAAGTCTTTCAACAATCAATTTGGTGATAATTTTGTAAACCAAGTTGCAAAGATAAATAGGTCTAAATTGATCCAGACTATTAGCTCCCTCCCTTTTAGGAATAATGGCCAAGAAAGTAGAGTTCATAGCCTGAAGCATCTACTTATTACACTATGACTCTTGAACCGACTCAAGAAGATCCAACTTGATAATTTCCCAAAACTCTTAGAAGAATTCAATAGGAAAACCATCTGGGCTAGGAGCCTTACCTTTCTTCATTTGAAACACAACTTCTTCCAACTCTGAAAACATGATAAGGTGCATAAGAGCCACATTCATCTCATTAGAAGCTAAAGAAGGGATGCAATCTAGGATAACATTCACTTCACTACCAGCAGGGCTAGAATCCTTAGTGAACAAGGCAGAGAAGAACCAAGTAGCTTCCCTAGAAATCTCAACCATAGAAGACAACTGCAACCCATCCAACAACACCAGAGCTAGGTAATAAGATTTCCCATCCTTCTAGTTTTGATAGAGTTATGAAAAGTCGTATTTTGATCCCCTTCCTGAATCCAATCCACCTGAGACTTTTTCTTCCAAAAGATCTTATGCATCTCCCATTCTTCCAACTCCTTAACAACTATTGACTCTTCCCTAACCAAATTCAAAGTAAGACCATGGTCCCGGATCAGCGAGTGATAGCAGCTAAACTAGCTTGTGCTGACATTTTGTTGGAGTGAAGATTACCAAAACACTATTTGTTCCACTTCTTGAGCTTGTACTACAAAAACTATAATCTTTTGACAAAGGAATACATAGCTCAACCATGAGAAGGCTTCCCTAATCACCACCATTAAGTCATGAAGAGAAGAGTCCCACAACCACATAAGTTGAAACTTGAAATATGGGTTCTTAGGGACTCTGGAAACAAAAGTAGAAAGCATAATCGGCCAGTGATCTGACCCTTTCTAGTCCAAAATCTCTTAATAGGTAGACCACCTATCCCCCACCCAAAAGTAGGAAACCAAGAAATGATCCAACCTCTCAGAAATAGAATTCTCCCCACATCTCATGTTATTCCAACTAAAAGTACCATTTCTTGGCTTCACATCCACTAAATTCAAAAGATTAATAGTATCCCTGAGAAGACAAGCAGATTGGTCTAGCCTAGCAACCCCGCCACATTTCTCCTCAAGACAAGAGATAACATTAAAGTCTCTTGCCACAATCCATGGGAGCAAGGGAGCAGGAGATCTTATATAGATGACATGGGCCCATAATTGAGCTTTACCAGAAAGATCAGTAGGAGCGTAAATATTTGTGAAAATGCAGGTTTCACCCATCTCTAGGCTAGAATCAACCACAAACATAGCTAAGAAACTCAAACACCACCAAAGAGGAGCAATATTCCTTAGATCCCAAAAGCAAGCCACCCCTCCAAAGTTTCCAAGAGACCCAACACACTAACACATGCCTCATGACCAAATGTTATGAGCTTTATGCAACATACCATCCACAAATAGCTTGGTTTCTTAAAGGAAAACCATATCAGGTCCATGAGTACCAATAATCTCTCGAATAACTTTTTGCTAGGGATGTTATTCATACCCCTTAGATTCCATGAGATAACAATCATTTTTGATATTGGGATAAGTGGGAGTCAATGGTTTTCACCAACCCCAAATTCACCAAATTCTCACCAAGCAACTTAACCTTCTCCAAATCCTTCTTGTGACCCACCTTGGAAGTTTTCTTGGGAGTCCCCTTCTTTAGGGGCTTATGTTTCAAACCCAGAGCATGCACAACCCCACTACACTTCCCAAGACCCAACGCATCCTTAGACTAAGAGGAAACAAGATCCTGCAAAGCACCATCCCCATTCAAATCCACTTGTCCACTATGATTTGGACTAATCGACATCAGAGAGGTTGCATCTATGACCAAAAAATCCCCTTGTGCTTCCCCTAATGGCAAGTTCAAAAAATCATCCCCTTTGTCACTAGACAACTCTACGCCCAAGGCCCCCCAGAAGGAAGCTCAATAGGACACCCCTCCTCCTAGACAAGGTCCTTCACAACATCAAATTGATTGAAGACCCCATCATTTTTCCTATCCTTCAAGGTTCTCTTTAAGTATCTTCCTTTGTTGTGAGTCTTGACCAAGATGAATCCATCTTTATCTGCCATCCCCTCAACCATAGAGGCCTTCCCTTTATCATTCTTAGGAGTCGGATTAGAATTAGTATTAGTTGCATCAGCCACCTAATTAAATTGAGGATATTTCCTTTGCAAATTCCCATACTCGTGACATAAATGGCATTTGAAAGGAAGGATTTCATAATCTAATTGTTGAACCCAAGAAACAAAACCAAGAGACATCTCCACAACATATGGATAAGGGTTATTCAAATCAATTTCCACACATTTATGGGAATAAGTAAGTACCTTTTGGTCCAAATTTTGTTGAGCCAAACCAACCGATTTTCCAAGAAGAAGAGCAATCATCTATAAAATATCACTCCATCATTCTAATGGAAGTTGAGGGAGACATACCCAAACAAGAACCCTCAAGGGAAGTTCCTCAAATGCATTGAAACCCGCATGCTAGGGTTTCATGAAAATCCCAACCTGATTAAAGAAATAAGGCCCACCTTCAAACGCCTTATTCCTATCTACCATGCATGAAAATGCAACTATAACATAATTGTTTGCAACCACCTTAATCTCCATATCCCCTTCAGGATTCTAAATCTTTCATGCCCAATATTCCAAAGATGGAAAAGCAAGATGGATCCCCATGAACTTACAGATCAACACATGATTTCTCTAGTACGCAACGTCCTCTGCCACAAATTTAGGTTGTATTATTAATATTGGTCATTCAAGGATTCTCTCTAAACATTTATTCACTTTCTTGATTCTAGAGACCCCTTTCTCCAATGATGACCCTTCACCAGACGAGAATTTGTTTGAAGCCTCCATGGGCTTTGCATGCAAGTAATAAGGAGGATTGACAAAATCCATCTTATAAAACAACACCTCACAAGCCAAAACAAAACACTAGAACCCCCACACAAACAACAACACCCCACAAGCAGAGGAAAAACTCCACACACCTCACAACAAATAAGAAACCAACAAAAATTAAAGAGCAAAACTAGAACAAAGAAACCCCAACAAATAAAAATGAACCTCTATATCAAGCACCAATGACATCTCCCAAACCAAGACCATTCAATGGCCCCTAACTCTCCCTCATGCAATACACAAATGTAAAAAAATAGAAGAAAAAAGAGTAGATATGTGGTCAGGTAAAAGCCCTAGCTCATGCTACTCCTCTCGCCCTCCATCCTTCGCACATAGCTTCAACCCCTTTATTCAAGACAACAAGACTAGTATCTACACTCTAATGTAAAATTTTAACTTCCCTTATTCCTCACAAAGTTTATATGATGCAATCTATTGATACTAAAAAAAAATAGCTCTACATATCCTAAAGACTTGCACTAACTCCTAAGGCTAGGTGTGTATCATCAAAGGTGAAAGTGAACCTAATAATTAGATTGTGACATGAAAGGACCAATGGATAAGGATAGATATCTCATTTTTAGGCTCTACTAGACTAAGAGGGTATTGTCTAAGGTGTGTTTCTTGAAAAGACTAAGAAAAAACAATGATATAATGAACATTAAGGAAAACCATATTCCAAAACACATGAACCTCCTATAAATTTATCATAAAGTACTAATGTGTCACTTTACCTTTGACCAAGGATATAATACCTCAATAATAATATGTGACAATCATGTGGAGAGTAGGATATATGCTTCTATAACCCTTAAGATTTTTGTTATATTATCTCACTTCAAACATGAATGTGTGGTAACAATAATAGATATTTCATTATGAATTACCTCCATGGGGTTGACAAATACTTTTCAACAATAGGATGATAAAATCAAAGCAATGTAATGGGTCAACTAACTCTAAACTTAATATTGAGTTTGTTGCTTGATGTTTTCTATTAAATATGATGGGATTGTGACTTGTTAGAATGGCTTATATGTGGGTACCTTCATCTAGTATGGAAATAGAATCTATTTGTCATAAAAAATGGACATTACTCAAGTAAACCACTATATGACACCTTAAAGGAGATGGCATGGAGAATTATACCTAAAAAATCCACATATAAGGAAGCTTTATATGCAAAGATGAAAAGTAAATGACACCAAAAAACAATCATGAGAATGTATCTTACATATTCATTAATAGAATCATACTCTTCCTACATTACTTTGAAAGGAGGTGTTATAAAAATATTCATAAAAGGGTTTTAAAGTCTCTATGAAGACAAAAAAAATTAAATGTAATATTCAATCAATAAATGTGACTAAGACAACTTGTTAAAATATAAAAAAATATATAAACATTCATGGATAAATTCAAATTATTTAAGTCAACACTTTATGCTCATTCCTTTGATTAATTAAAAGAACATTGTATTGGTTAATGAAAATTGCACGTATACATTCAATATTGTTTAGCACCATAAAAGATACAAGGGATATTATGCAATTTTTCTTATATCTCTCCTCTAAAACAATATGCTATACAAAACTCAACAACAACAAACAAACCCATTTTTCTATCTTCACTCCATCAATATATAGTATTTGGATTTAGATATTAGAGGGAAAATTCATTTTTTTATCATTTTATTGCCAATCTAGGATATAAACAACATCTTACCTAGAAGAACACATAGGATCATGTGTGATTAATCCAAGAGTAAACTTAGGACATGACATCATGAATACAAGCCACCAATACATCCAACAATGAAATAGAAACCACCAAGTAACACTAGAAATCACCTCAAATTTACCAACCAATCATACTAGCATTAAACACATCCTTATATTAGAGAAAGATGAATTTGAAATAAATAGCCCTACCATGACCATGTTGCAAGAGTACATTGACCCTTTAAGAACATTAGGGGAAAAAATTAATGATGAAGATAAAACAACCACAAACTAGGCCAACTATTGTTGTTCAAATATTTGAAAACAACTTGCAAGCCTAGAGCATAAGTTGTGGTAAGTGAGGGATTAACAATAGACAATAGGGTAAGTAAAAATTTCAAACCCCATTAATATCAATCATATATATGGAATAAATTAATATAAAATGGTAGAAAGTCATGGGATACACATAAAATACTTTCAAAATGATGAGCAACAACCTTACAAGAATGAAATGATAAGCAACCATGAAATCACCATCACCATGTTGCTACAAGAAAGTTGTAAATCCATCATGAATGCACAAAACACCATGAAAAATATTGCAGTAGGGACATGAACAATCATAAACCAAAATAAACATAAAAATTAATATCATTACCACTAACTAAATATGGACCATTGCAAATAAGGATTATATTTAAAAAGAGGGAAAATCACTACAAAATTATCTAACATAGCCTCAACAGCCACAAAGCATAATAATGGCCAAGGGGGGCCAATTCTACCATAAATATAAAAAATAAGATCATACACCATAGGCATTTTCTAGCTCCATCTATATTCAATTAAATGATGCAAAAGATGCATGCATACAACTCAACAAGTCAACAGATCCTTTATTAAGCAATTCACTGACCTAGATGTGCTACATTTAATTTATCAACCAGGGAATCATAGTTTCTTGAATTATGTTGGCATTGTATGTGCAACTAAGAATTATAATTTATCCCAATCAATTGTGTATAGAAGAGTTAACAAAAGTAACTTCATCTAAAGAAAACTTAATTGAAAACAACTTTATCTAAAAGCAAACCTAATTGAAAATAATTGTCATGGGTAAATGCTCCTGCAAGGATAGTGATTAATGATTAAATTGTGTTGCAACTACTTAAAATAATTATGTTAAAAATTAATTATTACTCAACAATTCAATTCAATTTTAAATTGAGAAATACAACTTAGCAATTTATTCTATTAATAATAACCTAAACTACAAGGAGCATTTCAGTTACCTCAAGTATCCCTTGCTTGAGTAGCTTCAATCCCATGGTATCTCTCTTAAATCTTAACTCAAAATTTCTTGTAAATGATTGAATCTATCTTTATTGGAATTTGAACAAATAAGACAAATTGAGAACAAAGTATTGATTGATAGGACAAGTGCTTATATATAAATCTATTAACACTGTAATACTAGATCCTCGGCCTCTCACAAGATCTAACACATATATGGGATCTCGAGAGTCTAATTATTCTTGGACTCAAAACAACTTGTAAACAATTGACAACTCCCCCAAAAACATAAGAAGAGGACTCGATCTTATTATAAACAATAATAGAAAACTAAACACGTAGAGGTGAGAGTGTCATAATCACATTAAGACTGTATCGTAAAGAAGATAGTTATAACTAAAAACATGCTCAACAAGGCATAACTATTTGTGATCCATGACCAATGTTATCACATATATCTTATTTCCTCTACAACTATCTATATCTGCTGATAACATCAGTAAAAATAGAATGATCTATATAAAAATCATTTCTACAACCTTCGAACAATACCTCTATAATGTCCCTAATATAAAAATTTAACATAAAGACTAATTTGCAAGTTGAATTTAATGAACAATAATATATGAACACAAAGATCACTTTGATATATTGATAAACACTAGAATTTCATCTGCATATATGATATATACAACACACTAATACTGATCTGGAATGATATACAATGTTACCACAGATCAACAACAATACTACTAACTTTCTTATAGATTCCTTGAATGAGAATTCCCTTAAGAACCAAATGGGTTTTGTCCTCTGATCCTAGTGATCGTTGGGTTTTCATCCAATGATCACAAACTCTTATGGGTTTTCATCCACAGAAGGAATTAGAACATAAGTATCCCAAAATATAGAATAATTATATAATAATTTGATGCCTATTACAAGAATTGACTCCTTGTATTTATATGCTAACAATTTCCCTCAAGGAATAGGTCGGCCTTGAGCCAAAATGGCACCAAAGCCAAGAATTTAAATTTCAACATGCTACACTAGGTTAGCCTTAAGGCTAAAGTAGATTCATTTGGAATTAGTGTGTCACCCTGAAAACCTATCCACACACTTCCCTTGCCCCTTCCTTCTTCCTGAAACTTCACAATTGATGTTGCATGATCCAAAGGTGTCTTATCCATTATTCCTATTGAAGTAGGTGGTAATTGCCCAGCACAATCATTTTCTTATAGTAATATCTTTCTGGTACCTGATCTATTCCCCTTGATATTTGGATATGATGTGTAGGTATCATTATATATTCTATGTATATAAATCTATTAACACTTTAATATTAGATCCTCGACCTCTCACAAGATCTAACATATATATGGGATCTTGAGAGTTTGATTATTCTTGGACTCAAAACGACTTGTAAAAAACTATTAACTCCCCCAAAAACATAGGAAGAGGACTCGATCTTATTATAAATAGTAATGAAAAATTAAGCATGCAAAGGTGAGAGTGTCATAATCACATTAAGACACTACATCGTAAAGAAGATAGTTATAACTGAAAATGTGCTCAACAAGGCATAACTATTTGTGATCCATGACTAATGTTATCACAAATATATTTTTTCCTCCACAACTATCTATATCTAGTGACAACATCAGTAAAAATAGAATGATCTATATATAAATCATTTCCACAACCTTCAACCAATACCTCTGTAATGTCCCTAACATAAAATTTTAACATAAAGACTAATTTATAGGTTGAATTTAATGAATAATAATATATGAACATAAAGATCACTTTGATATATTTATAAACACTAGAATTTCATCCGCATATATGATATATACAACACACTAATATTGATCTAGAATGATATACAATGCTACCACAGATCAACAACAGTACTACTAACTTCCTTATAGATTCCTTGAATCTCATATGCAATCCCCATATGAGAATGCCCTTAAGAACCAAAGGGGTTTCATCCTTTGATCCTAGTGATCGTTGATTTTTGTCCAATGATCGCAAACTTGTTGAAAATGAAGGTAAAACTATAGTAAAAATGTAGCTTAAAATTTGTAAATCTTGTGTGACTGTAGATTCAATTTTAGTATTCTTTGTCAAAATCTCTTATGTATGATTAATCTTTAATTAGATCAATTTTAATTTTGTAGAAAGTAGATAGAAGTTTGATAGAAGAAAGTAGACAGAATAGAAAGGACACAGTATGTACGTGGAGAAAACCCTTTCGGGTAAAAAACTCCATCAGAATTGTTCTTTCTTATATCATTTAACCTTTGAATGTGTTACAATAATACTGATACAATTCTCCTTGATGTGCTTCTTGTTCTTCAAGACATCTTCTTCACAACCTACAATATTTTCTTACCCAACTCTCTCATACAAATGGCTGCAATAATAGATAATTAACTTGCTTACAAACTCATAAGAGTTAACATATATAATATCACAAAGCCTCTTGAGAAAATCCATGCCTAGGGTTGCCAAGTTGAGTTCAAACATGCATGACAAAGTCAAACAATAGTCTCCCTCAAATTTTGCACCCAACACTAAAGTGTTAACCTTGTAGTTATCAAAAATATCTTCTACAAGCTCATCCTCAAAAAAGGCATACATTCTGGGTCCCACTTAACTAAGCATTACAAATATCTTTTCCTTGCATTAGTTGTAACTCAAAGATTCCAACTTGGGCACCCAAGGTGGGCCCAAGTTAATCATTTTTAACTGAAACACATCTATTACCAATTAATGCAAAACAATGTGCATGCATGATCCTCCATCTATTAAGTGAATGTATCAACCTATTATCTATCTATGCAACTCAAGTCAACTAAGATTAACTAACATGCAACTGAAGATAACTGAAACATAACTAAACTATACTAAACTAAACTAAACCTCG